>CADEBD010000388.1:2510341-3710341 GCA_902825455.1 Arctia plantaginis | reverse complement strand
TTACGCCAACGCAATACTCGCAAGAGGTCTAAAGCCAAAGAAAAGGTCGTAACAAAAAGAATTTTGATTGATTTTAATTCCTCTTTTATATGACGAAATCACAATCACATGTAAAACCACTGTGACTAAATCGAATCATTTCAACAAATAAATATTACCCATGGCTAGTGTTAAAAGTAGCAATAATATCCATGGCTATATGGATAACTGGTTACCATGGATAACTGGTTTGGTTCAAATTTAGAAACAATCAATCTTATATAGTAGTAGTTTACCTTAAGTGTTAGTTTGTCACACCATAATCTGCCGTTCAGGTCGCCCCGGACTACCTCGAGGGCCTGCTCCTGGTGCTGCCCGGGGGCGGCGCTCCCCCCGCGCCCGCGCTTCGTGACGTGGCGCTGGTGGCGGCCCTGCTGCACCGCGCCGCCGGCCTGGCCGAGGCTGCGGCCGCAAGGGACCTGAAGTTCTTGCTGCCGAAGCCCCTGCTGGCGCTACGGGAGCCGCGCCCTAACAAGTGGGCCACTTGGCTCGCGCAGGAGTGGCAGCACGTGCGGAATCTGGCTCCCGCTGCCGCTAAGGCTAATGTTCTACAGGTACTTAAAATATTCGTATTATAAACTGTACGTATACAATACGTGTGTACACTTTTTAAACGCTTCCAAAACCAAATGCATTAAAAACACATAGTATTTTCATCCTTCTCTTTCCTACCATTTACATATATGTTAGGTTATTCCGGGGTTGCATAAATAAAGTCGACATTTTGTTTCTAGGTGTTATCAAGATGGCCGCTTTTCGGTTCTTCGTTCTTCGCGGTGCGGCGCGTGTCGAACGGAGGCAGCGGCGGGGGGGTCGGGGGGGGCGAGTGGCGCGAGCACGTGCTGGCGCTGAACCGGCGCGGCGTGCACCTGCTGCACCCCGCCACGCACGAGACCGACACGCACTGGCCCTACGCGGAACTCATCTCCACACGGAAGGTATGGAAGCACCCACATATCACACTCCTTCTGACATCTGCTAAATGTTACTGACTATTTAAAAATGATATTTTAATTAATTTAATTAGTCTGTATAAAAATTTATTATAATTTACATACTTACTAAACGCCTTACAGCACAACAAGTTGTTGTATGAGTGCCATTCTTTCACAGTTCTACGACATAAGTAAACATTTTCAAACTCCAATTATAGTTAAAACTTGAAGTCTTATATTGTATTTTATAATTTTTAAACCACTTTTGAAACTAATGTATTTTATCAATAAATTACATAAATGACGGTACTTTTAATTCAATAACATAATTTAAAATGGAGAATAGAGATCCTGTGGCTGAAACGTTGATAATATTGACAACTGTTTTAAAATACATATAAACACTAAATAAATATATATTATTTGACAAGCCTCCACTTGCTGTCAACCCTAAACGGCACACACAGTATATCTGTATTAACTAAAACAGCATCGTACTACAAAACGATACGATTGCAGGTCCGTTCAGAAGATGGCACCCTGTTCCTGGACGTGAAGTGCGGCTCCCTGCTGCAGCAGCGCGTGACGCGGCTGCAGGCCGAGCAGGCGCACGAGGTGGCGCGCCTCGTGCGGCAGTACATCGCGCTGCAGCGGGACCAGAGGCACTCGCCAGGTAACACGCCTCATCTAACAACTCTGTCTAACTAATGACTATATCACTTCCAAATTTAATTTGTTATCACCGTTTGACTGACAATACAGTAAGTTTGATACCCACCCAAATAGGGACAGATCCAGCTGTTAATTCCTGAGGGTGTCATTTTATGTACTCATGCCTCGTAAGAACTAAATCTAGCTTAGTAGGGGTCATAACCCCATAACCCCCTTTCTGGATAAATTTTTGCACACAAATAATTGTATGAAAAACACGATCACACGATATGTGTTATTTATATATACTCGTATATGTAGTTAGAAACATATAAAAGTATGTTAATGAGCAGTAAAGTACAGATTCTGTCTAGTTTGAGATCAGCCGTGTGTGAGATGCGAATTATTATTTTCATTATTATTACTTTATAGGATAATCACTGACATTTTTTTATTGTTTCAGCTTTTAACAATTAAAAAGCGGATGGGATAAGTTAAACAGACTGGAATGAGTGTGAAGTGTATTATATATAAAGTAATGTAGTAACCGTCGCACGTCCGTAGTTCACCCATATACCTCATCTCTAACATATCCGTCCACTACAGATCTGAGTACTGTGACACCAGGCGCTTCGGCAATGTTCGTTTAATTTCGGTATTAAGTTTCCAATAACTAAACGTAGATTGCCAAACGCGAGACTCGTATCGTCTTAGATAGTATTAAGATTTAATATATTTGATTAAAATGATAATAGGATTTTAGGGCACAAAATATTTGCGCGCATGCGCAGTAGTCGACATGTACTTCTATTTTCATTTTAATCATCATTTAGTATTTATGTGAGATCATTATTATATTAATATAATTAGTAATCCCTTTTAACTTACATTCCAATAGGTACTTATAACCGCCAAATAGTATGAAAACATATTAAATATGAATTATAATAATTTTAACCTTTATTGAATTAATTTACATTTTTTCAAAGTGCAAGCATTCTGCCTCGACCGTAGCGTGAGTATAATTTGTTTCCCACCATAATGTCAAAAATGAACTCTTCCATTTAAAAAAATCCGGGCTATACAATGCAAATATACAATAAATGACAAAGGACAATTAAACATTGTTATTGTAAAGTCTAAATGTATTGCTCACTACATTTTAGAACTATATTTATACAATAAAATAGCGTTATCGTTAATATTTAAATTACTATTACTCACGAAAAGGAGAGCTTTGAGCTAAAATACGTTTAAAAGAGTTCTATAAACACGATACTTAATGATATTGCTCAAACTTGGCAACTATAAGTGTTTAATTATAGTTTTTAAAAATCGAATGGTGTGTAATCATAGATAATTTATTGATACACGATAACCTACAGCAAAACTTAATATGAGATAATAATTGTAGACAAAAAAAATTGTAAGAACTTTATGAAAATTATACCATTCATGAATTAATAATGAAATATATTAGAATGAAAATATATTTTGCCAGTTAAATAAATAATTTTAGTAGTTTTTTTACATTTGCGCTCACTTTAAAACATAGACACAAATACTTCATTGACTATGTCTAGCGCTTACTGTACCGTTGTTCAGAGCCAATATCTCCCAGAATTACGTCAATGGTTTACCCATCTAAAGCTAATATTTTATTAAGAAATTTAAAAGAAAGTTGTCAAGATATATAATAATTACGTATATCAGGAGTAGTACATATTTTATTATTAGTTACACAGTAGATTCCCAGTGAGCACATGACGTAAATTTACGTAAATGTGATATCAATGTGACATTAAACACTAATTTTATATCATTTGGATATCACATTTAGGTAAATTGATGTCATGTGTTCACTGAGTTTTGTTATAAATGGAACTCGTATTATGTTTTCTATAGAATTGGTATTTCCATACACAAGAATGATATCTGTATACTTTTTGATGTGTGATATTTTTCCTCTCGTTTTCCTGCAATCTGATTTGGTGGTGTCGTCGGATTTATACACCAACTAACTTTTGCCCGCGGCTCCGCCCGCGTGTATGTCGGTTATTGCGGTAAAAAACAGCCTATGACCTTCCTCAAGAATCAAACTATCTTCATATCAAATTTCATCTAAATCTGTTTAGCGGTTATTGACTCCCCTTACAAACTTCCAGCCCCTTTTCACTACCTTAAAGGATGAGTTCTTGAATAAAAACTATCATAAATATGTCGTTTCCCGGGACTCAAACTATCTCTCTACATAATCTAAATCGGTTCAGCGGAAGAGGTAACAGACAGACAGACACAGTTTCGCATTTGTAATATTTCAGAGTTGGCCGTCAGGTGGCAAAGTTAGCCGTCAGGTGCCAAAGTTGGCCGTCAGTTGCCAAAGTTGGCCGTCAGGTAGCAGGTAAGATGTCAGATGTCACACATCAAAAATGCGACTACTGTATGGCTCGCTCTTTTTTATTTTAAATCATTCCTATGTGCCTTATATTTCTCACACATTCTAACAAAAGGTGCTATTTTACCTAATTGTTAAATTAATATACTAATATATATAATATTGAATAAATATTTTTATTTCAAAGTATAAAATTATTCAAAGACCGTATGGTCGGAGTCATGTTTAATGTATTTACTGGTATGTCGTAGTAATGTAAAATATTTAATGAATTTGATTTATAAGATTATATTGTAGATAATAAATAAAAGTTGTATTTTCTAAATGTTTCATTTTCAAATTTCCATAACACCCTTTCTTTCACGTGTCCCAATTGGGACAAATTGCTACTAATTTAACTTCATCAATAATTATTATCATCAACAGCATGTAATATCCACTACTGAACATGGGCCTCTCCTTAGAAAGGAGGTTTTGGCCTACTATACCACGCGGGCCAGAGTTGTTGGTATAGGGTTTTCGTCAAGTTTCCCTTTTCTTTGAAGTTCAGTTGTCTTGCGTAGTTTGCTCCCTTAGTTGAATTTTACGACACCCACGGAATGAATAGGGGCGTTGATCCATATTCTTAATGCGTCACCACGACTTTGACTTGTGTCATTTCACTGTCACCAACAAGTCAAGCTACTGATGGTAACTTGACTACCGTCGCCAATGGATAGCTACATCCTAAGGGTTACAAGTACGCCGCCCTTTGAGTGCCACCCTCCTATCTTTCTTAAAAGAGTTAATACAAACATCGATTTTGATTTTGGTAATGTAAGTAGAGCAAATGTACTCATGCAGCGAGTTTTAATGATATAATAACAAAAAACCGGACAAGTACAATTTGTAATCGAAAACTATACGTCATAAAAATAATTAAAAATCTGTTTAAGCTTCAAGCCCTTTCATACGATACCCCACATGACACGGTTACCTGAATTCAAAATTTGGACCCCCGTTCCTTGCATAAAGGTCCTGTTTTTTTTTATGATTTAATCACAAATGTATACTTTTCGGATTTTCTCCTATACTAGTAGTATTACCGTCCGTGTGGTGACGGATTAAGAATACAGATTGTCACCACCCCTATTCATCCCGTGGGTGTTGTAAGAGTCAACTAACGGAAAAAACTATGCAGAACAATAACACTGCAGAGAGAAGGAAAACTTGACACAAACCCTTTTTTTTTTTTTTTTTTTTTTTTTAACGTGTGGAAATCCCCTCGGACCGTCACCCCTCCGGGGTTTGCGGCGGGGTGGTGTGTCGGACTCGGACCGACTAAAACCACGGCGCCAGAGGCGTACCCTATTCTGGGCGGTCAGAGCCGCCGCCCACACCGGTGCACCGTACAGTGCCATTGACCGGACAACCCCCGTGTACAGCCGTCTTGTCGCGACGCTGGGTCCACCCATATTGGGCAAGAGTCGCCCTAGGGCAGACGCAGCGCCGACCAGCTTTGGAGCAAGCTGTCGGAAGTGCTCGTCGAAGAGCCACCTCCCGTCGAGGATCAGGCCCAGATATTTCATCTGGGCCCGAACCGGTACGAGGACCGAGTTGACCACGATGGAGGCGCCAGGGGGTGGACCACGACGGGGCCCATGGAATAACAGGGCCTCCGTCTTATCTAGGGCCACCCGTAAGCCCAGCGCCTCAATGCGCCCGACCACCAGGGAGACTCCCCCTGTGGCCAGGCGCGCCGCCTCTTGGAAGTTTGCCCCCCGGGCTGTCACGAGGGTATCGTCTGCGTAACAGATTACACCCAGCCCGGGGGGGAAATCGGCGCCAAGGGCCCAGTCGTACCCTATGTTCCACAAGAGGGGTCCAAGAACAGACCCCTGTGGAACACCGCACGACATGGGCCGACACCTCAGATTACCTTCTCGGTCCTCGTACACGACGGTACGCTCCTCTAAATAGTCTGCCACTAGCCGCCTCAGGTACTTTGGCACCCCATGATAGTGGAGTGCTTCCCTGATGCAGCTGAATGGCAGACTATTGAATGCGTTGGCGATGTCCAATGACACCGCCAACAGCACGCCGCCACAGCTCACGGCCTCTTCGGTCACGGCCCTCAGGCGCAACACGGCGTCGACTGTCGAACGCCCCGCCCGAAAACCAAATTGGGCGTCCGACAGATCGGGGCCCACCTCGCAGAGGTGCCGGACGATGCGGGCAGAAAGAACCCTCTCAAACAATTTGCCCGCCTCGTCCAGCAGCACGATGGGCCTATAGGCCGCGACCGAATCGGCTGGCCGTCCCGGCTTCCTCAATAGGACCAGCTGCCCGCTTTTCCAGCACTCAGGGAAGCGTCCCGACGCCAAGCTAGCGTCGAACACCTCCCCGAGGCGGTCTGCCATGTGGTTGAGGGCCAGGGCCAGCACTCGGGCCGGTACCCCGTCTGGCCCAGGGGCGGTGTTCTTGGAACGGATCCGTAGAACAGCCGCCCCTACCTCCGAATCCCGGACGTGCGGAACATTGTCCTCCCCGTGCTCCCCGTCGTCTCCGGCCAGGGAGGCCATCGACGGGGGAGTGTGTTCCGCTCGTTGTGGGAAAAGGCCCTCAACCACTTCTCGCAGGAAGCTGGGCTGGAGAGTCTCCGTAAGGGGGGGGCCCGACGCGCGGAGCTTTTGTCGACCCCAGGGGTCACGATTAAGACCCTCCAGCATCTCCTGTCTTTTTTCCTCTTTGGCGCGGCTAATGGCCTGCTTCAGAGTTTTCCGCGCCCGTCGAAACCCTATACCAACCCGTCATGCCAGTGTGGTATAGTAGGCCAAAACCTCCTTTCTAAAGAGAGGCTTATGTCCAGCAGTGGACTATTAAAGGCTGTTGATGATGATGATGATGATAGTAGTGTTACTTATTGCCAAATTTCATAGTTCTAGGTCAACGGAAAATACCCTATTAATTTTGATTCAATTGAGTGTCGAAATATACTTTTTTTTTACGTTAACACAAATCTCTCCAACTCCACATGGAGAACATAATGAGGGCAGCCTCCAAACTGCTGGGTTTTGTGATCAGAAACAGCAAGGTTTTTCGAAATCCAAAAACTAAAATATTGCTGTATAACTGTCTTGTTAGGAGTACGTTGGAGTACTGCAGTGTTAACACAAATCTCTCCAACTCCACATGGAGAACATAATGAGGGCAGCCTCCAAACTGCTGGGTTTTGTGATCAGAAACAGCAAGGTTTTTCGAAATCCAAAAACTAAAATATTGCTGTATAACTGTCTTGTTAGGAGTACGTTGGAGTACTGCAGTGTAGTATGGCGTCCGCACTATTGCGTACACAGTCTCCGCATTGAACGCTTACAAAAGCGTTTTATGTGGCATTTAATAAATACATCTGGCATGCAAAATACACTTAAGAAGTCTTCATATCGTTTTAAATTAAAGCATTTCGGTATTGATTCACTCGAAAAGCGTAGGAAAGTACTAGACCTTATATTCTTTTACAAAATTGTAACGAATAAAATTGACTGCCCAATGCTTCTTAGTAAAATTAAACTACGAGTTCCAACGAGATATCCACGTTCAAGAATCACTCCTTTCGGCCCACCCCTACGAAGAACTGTTTTAGGATCAAATTCTCCATTTTGTCGTCTAACTAGGCTTGCTAATGAGTACAGCGGCTCGTTGGATATATTCAATGATTCTTTGTGTCATTTCCGAAAATGTATTAACTCCGTAATTGACAATTAATCTAACATTGAACTGGTGAACACAATAAACACTCTTCTTTTGTATATGTTAGTAACGTTGAATTTTTATAGTTTCGCGCGCCAAGATGATATACATATATAACTAGGTCTAAGGGCGGGAGTTAGCGCGATCGCGTAGTTGGTGTTGCATGCCTCTGTCTCTGTCGGAGTGCCGGTACTATTATAATACAGTACTCCAACTTCATACAAACGGACGAAAAGCGAGCTATACCTACGCGCCTCGATCTCGGGGTGCGCTCGGGGCGCAGACAGTCACGGCTGTACCGCAGTGTCGAACGGACTGTGTGTTGTTTTTTTAACAATAACCGCGCGATTTTTTCTCTACAAATCAGTTAATATGACGAGTAGGAAATATTGTGCTGTTTTTGGTTGTATGAATTCGTCAATAACGCATGCAGACATAAGTTTTTTTAAATTACCTGAAAACTCTGAAAGGTAAGACTATAAAATAATTTTACTTACTAGTAGGTAGGTACATAATGTGTGTCTTTTTAATGGATAAGTATTTCCTTTTATCTCACGAAAAAAAAGGTGTTTGGATTAATAAATAAAGCAAATAGAGTAACGGAAAGTTATTGAGACGAGTGAAATAGGTAGTGTATCAAAATTTATAGGGAGTGAATCAAAAAACAACACGCATTTTTATTGAACACTTCCTATTCAATATACAAAGTATTTCATTTATTTATATAAAAAGGATATTTACAATCACAAATCTAAATAAAAAACAGAAAGTAGGCAAATATAATTAAAATGCTGGAGACGGGCAGCCCTAACGCATGTTTACGTACCGCGCGGCTGTAGGCATTTATTTCTATCATGCGGCCGAGTTACACTACTGTAATAAAATTGTACCGTGGCCGGGCGGTCCGGTGTGTGTGGTGCCCTCGGATAATGCCAACAACCTTGTTTGTATGATTTGAGGTGGTGCCTGTTGCGAGGTCGCTTTGATTCCCGCTCGTATGTTTTCGGATTTTAATGTTTCCTGTTTTCATTTATTAACACTATGCATGTTGTGCTTAAATTGGTTGTACATTAGCCAATTCTACCACATGTAATTTATTATTATTAAGTAACAATGTTACGACTGGAAGCAAACCATAAATAAATAAATATTATACATAGAAACACCCAGACCAAATCAAACATTAAATGTTCATGCACACAAACGTTTGACTTGAGCGGGATTCGAACCCGCGACCTTTGGAATAGCAGTCCGTTACACAAACCACCACGCCATGCGGTCGGATAGAACCAGTGGGACAGATATACATACATACATACTGATTTACACATACATATATACTTGCAGAGTTACCTACATACATATATACACAAATTATATATAAAACTTTACGGATATGATGAATCTGCTAGGATGTCTAAAATGCGAGCTCGGACTTTCGTCGATGTCGAAATGATAGACGACTATGTATTATCCTGATTGTGATGTTATGATAATATAATATGTCGTATATTATATAATTTTTCTAAGATATAAATAGTTATATCTTAGAAAAATTAAATGCAATTTATTGCATAGATAGGTAGACCATAGGGTCTACCTATCTATGCAATAAATTGCATAGATTGCATTATGGCACTTGATTATTTGTGATTTTTTGTCTTAAATCGTACTGCATAAACCAAATACGCTACCAACAGTAGTTGCAGAAAAAGCAAGCGACCTAATGTTTTAATCTCGAAGTTTTATTTAAGAATTGTGTAACCACCTGTATTCACCTGTTACCTAAATATAATGTACGGTCATTTTTTTGTAGCCATCCGAACTCAGTCGGGTTATGTACGAATTGCGGTGGTAGACACTATTTTAATTTTATTTCGTTAATTATTGAGTGTAAATAAATGAAATGGTACATGTGAATAGTTAAATTAATGCACTAATTATTGGAATAGGTTTTATAACGCATTTCTTTTAGAATCTCATGCAATAACACTGCATATGAAACAGTGGTCCAGTCATGGTAAATTATCCCATAGCTTATTAATTACTAAGAGTACATTAATGATACTTGGCAGAGCGTTGTACACAAATTTTATTTAAACATGCACAATTACCTCACCTCATACACTAATTGTTGATACTATTTTTTTCTTCTGCGTCCGTATGATAAAAAAAGTGCCGCTAGGTCAACGGTGTCCCAGCGGAAACAGTTTTAAGTGCATAACTCCCCAATGGTTGAATGCACAAAATTTTACTTACCATACACAACTACACGTCGTCATACACAAATATCTGTTAAACTCAAATCATGAAAATCGAACTTTTTCCGCTGGGGTAACGCACACCTTCAAGTTGCTGTACATCTGAGAATATCACACTGTATATTGTAATTTCAAGTCGATACCTACACGCGTTCCCGAGATAAATGGTCTTGACAGATAGAAGGACGGAATAACGGATATCAAAGGGTTCCATTTTTTCCTTTTAAGGTACGGAACCCTAAATAACAACCCGAGTAACAGTAAAGTAGTGACTATGCAAATCAAACTCGTAGATACCTATTTTATTTTTCCTCACCATAACAGGTTTATTTAAACAATGTAATTGGCATGAATATCGTATTAATTAATTTAAAAACAAACGCGGATATACGTCGCTGCTTAACATTCAACACTGATGTTATCCATAATCACAACAAGATACCTACACTTAGCTTCCCGTTACTTAAAATAAACTGTGACTAATATTCTTATAAAGTCCGGTGGAAATTCCATAGCTAATACTTTTTGTAACAGGTAACCGCTTACCGTCGGACTCACAAAAATTTTTATCATAAAAAATATCATCAACAGCCTTTCACAGTCCACTGCTGGGCATAGGCCTCTCTCCTTAGAAACCTCAGAAAAAAATGCCTTACGAAAAACGTATTGTACCTATATAGATAGTTATGTCACTGGCGAACATGTCTTTTGTTATAACAATACCTACTGAATTCTTTAGGAGATTAAGAATAGAGTCTGGTAGAGATTTTTTTATTAGGTCAAACCTTTGCCCTCAGGTAGTAGACCCTGTAAAACTACACGGGTTTACATCACTTGTTACTTCACACAAAAAATTCAAATCTAATATAACAATTCATTTAAGTTTTTTTTTTCATTGAATAATAAAATTGCTAAAACAATTAAAGTTTCCGCCTTATGTTAAACGATAACCGTTCCTATAAACATTTAAACTATAGGAACTAATAGTGAAACAATTACTGATCTGTCTGTTCTGTGGTTACAGACAGACAACCTGTGACTTTGATGGTTATCAAAGTCAGTCCATATAAACTTCGCATCATATAATTTTCCTACTATAGATAACACACAAGCCTACAAACCAAACCAAATTTCAAGTACTTACACTACCATCAATATATCTTAGATTTATGCACATTTGTTAATAAAAATATCACATGTCTCATACAAAAGAAGGCATCCACAACATCTATTATTGCATTATAGAACAAAACATACACTTAGCTGTGGTATGATATTCCTTTATCTTTATTCACCTTTTTGTCATAATTTGTGCACCTTCGAAATACACAGGAAGTAATTTTATTTAATAATTTTTTTCGAATTAATTAGGACCCTAGCGTTTTGTGCGTTGGTGGTGTATGTACTCGTACCTCTTGTTTGTATATAATATCATTGCCCGTAATAAAAAAGACTGCATCTACCACAGTCTAAAATAAAAATGCTAAATGAAAGCTCCTACTAAATGGCAGTAAAGATTTATAATAAGTTGCTAAAAGCCATCAAAGATGAAAGATGTATAATATCAATTATTAAAAAATAAAATTGTCTTTATCTTGAAAATGTTACTAATCAATTAAAGAATGCGTAGAAAGTAAAGAAACTGCGGTCAGTAAGTCCATATAAATTATGTTAGAATATTAAATTAGTTATAAATGATTATACCTATAATATTTAAACTTGAATGTTAATAATTATTTACATTAATTGCAAATAAATTATAAATGTGAATGATTATATTATACAGTATGTGCAAAATTGTTGAGTCCTCACAATTGCAGTGCTTGGAAAAGGCACTAAGTAATAATTACTTTTTTTAACTGCAACACCTGTTTTCATGTACAATAAATATGTGTGCAATAAATATTTTGACTTTGACTACTAATACTGCCGGATTAAACCCATTTCTCATAACGGAGTTATATAGGTATATCACTTAATAGTCCTCCATGCAAATGCAGACTCCAAGAACGACTACGTTGCACAATTGCTTCAAGAAGTATTCGAAATATCACGTAATGAGCCTATCAATTAATGAACCATTTAGTCAAAGATTAAATTATTGTTCCACTTTGTTGAATCACGTTGAGTATAACAAATAATTAATAGAAATTATAGTTTCAAAGGTCATATTGAAGTTACGTTCGCACGTTTGACCTTTAATTTATCACAGATTTCGTTTCTTATAAGTAATTGGTTCGTAGTTATTGAACGATAATTTATTACTCAATAAATTATGTCAAGTAAGCTAATCTTCTTGACACAATATCTCGAGTATAAGTTTTAAAATAGGTCTCTTTATTTATTCTAAGGTCTCTTTACTAACTAATGAAGGGCTACTGTCGCAAGTTAAATGCCAAGGACTTTATTTTAGTGCTGCAAGGCGCAACTTAAATTAGAGTATTCCTGCTAGGTCGGAAAATCAGTCAGTACTAGATACACTTAAGTGGTGATGAAAACTAGCAAAGAGCAGCCGTTATTTAACAATATTGATTATAAACACAGCTAAAGTAATAATTTAAATGTCATTGCCGGACACAGTAATAAAATATTTAACCAGTGTAATAATTTTTAACACGAAACTGTTTGTAAATTGTTATTTGAAATCAGCTTGAAATGCCTCGTTTATAGGTTAACCTGCACTACACTAGTGCAGTGGGGTAGATAGTGCACTGCAAATATTTGCTCCAAATAGAGCTTCCTGCTTCTGCTGCTGTATACCTATTTCAGTTAGTAGATTTGTTCGCCAGAGCTTGATGGTTGGCAACAGGAAATTGACACCACTGATGTTCTTTGATTTACAGTCACCACCAGGATTACCGTGTGTAAAAAAACACGAATAAAAAACCTTTCTTAATAAAGAAGAGAACTTTATCAACTACTAAGGCAACAAGACAACTATGTAATTATAATCAGTCACACGACAGGTTTATCCTTCCTAGTTCACAACAATTTACACCTAAACAGTTGTTTAGTAATTTTTCATACATTCGGGGTCACATGTTAATCATGGGCCTTGTTGTCCGTCGCGCACACAGAGGACAATATTTACTGACGACGCGTGGGAACCAGCGCAAGCGCAACCTTCACCTGCCGTATGCGTAGACTTCTTTAAATGTAAGGAAAGCTGTCTTATAGATTAAAACTTTCAATCTAAATGAGTAAACCATCATTTTTCTACCCTTTTCCTAAGTTTTAGTTGGTTTCAATCATGGCCTGGCCACTTGCCTGACACCAAGCAATCGTCCGGCCGGACGATTACATATCCTAATATGTAATCGTTTTTTACACGGGACGCCGCGCCGGTCCGGGTCCGGCACACGCGGACTGGCCGAATCCTATCCTTCCTTCGGGCGGACTTCTCGTGGCTGGCCACGAGATGGCGTCTTCGCAGACGGCTGTGACCGGGGTTAAACATCTGTCGCTACCGGCCATGAGACGTATGACGGCCGGTAGGGAGAGATCCTCTCCGATGAGCATCTAAAACGTCAATTCAGCCATTAAGAATTAAGTTTTTAGTAGTTTAACACTAAATTTCGATGCTAAATGTGTTTGTAACCGAAGGCAGAATGTCGTTGCGTTGGAACGTATAGAATTACTTTTTCTGAGTAGTTTATTATTATTTAAATACTTAAATCATGTAGGGTTTGTGGTCGTAGCTTAAATATTATATACTTAAGAGAGTTCTTTCACACAGTTATGGTTAAGTTTTCAAATATGAAAATAATACGCTTTTTGTGATTATGTATACATATATCGAATTCGAGACCACGTACTGGAAAGCGCATCGTGGGACGACCGCTTACCCGATGGACGGACGACCTGATAAAGGTTGCCGGAAACCGTTGGATGCAGGCCGCAATCAACCGTCCCCGCTGGAAATCATTGGGAGAGGCCTATGTCCAGCAGTGGACAAGCATAGGCTGAGAAGAAAAAATATCGAATTCGACTGGAGAAATGCAATATATTGTTTTAAAGTTCACACAGTGGCGACCTAATAAAGTTTTTACTCTTTATCAGACAAGATTTCTTAGATAAACATCTAGAGTGTAAAAATATTCCATCCGTTTTAGAATAATACAATAGGCACTTTAATGTTACCAAAGTTTTCTTCTGTTTAATAAATGTAGTGTTTTAATGCAGTATACTTAAGTCAACAACTGAGTTTCACTTGCTAAAGAGTCATACTTACAATGCAATGTTTTTGGAGTTACAACAGAATATTCCGGTTAAAACTTTTTAGTAGAATCTGGCAAAACTAAACACAATGTCGGAAACAGGCTGTCTTTTGTAGTGTAAGGGAAAAGAGCATACGGGTCACTTGATGGTAAATGACCGCCACTTAAGGATATCTGCAACTGAAGTTACTGCCCTTACAACCAAAGCTTAAGACCTGTTTATATGAGGCCGGGCAGTGGTATTGTATTACTCCGGTCCAGCCTGCTTAAATGTGCCGAAACAGAGCCCATCCAATAGATAAATATACGTAAGGATCAGTTTTGTCGTTGCGTAAGGATTGGTGCAATACTAATTAACATTCAACACAACATGTGCATTTCAGTACTAGGTGTTCAGTACCTACAATGTTTTTACTGTATACAAAACACGCAGCTCAAAGGCTGTCATAAATGGATGGAACTAGGTTACCGATAATACGTTTTATGATAAGGAAATGAACCTAATGAGTTGCCATTGTATATAGGAATAGGCTGTTCTGCCTTAAAAGAATTTGGACCTGCATTTATATAAGTAGGTATATTCTTTTCAATCATTGATCAATTATTCGGACGTCTTCAAGTACGTACTTGTCAAAGAATAGAGATTTTTGAGCGGCTATTGATGATGATGATATGATGATAATCCAAGCCCAAACAAGCCCTTGCCCCTATCCTGGCGTTGCCATTGCCATTTGTGAGGCACACAAATATGCTCTGAGGTATATCTTAATTTATCACGCAACAGATGATAAAAATCCTTGTTTTGGACGTAACTAGGGTAATTCCGGGGGAGTTGGCCATAGTTTTTCTAAAACGGCATTAAAAAAAACTGTCGCACATTAGTACAAAAATATTTATTCGTAATTAAACTTTGAACAATTAACTTTGAGGATATGACACTAAATAGGAACAATTATAACGAGATCACACTTAAAAGATTACTTTTTTTTAAATCACAATTGGCCATCTCTCCCAGAGTATCCTGGTGAGATGGCCATAATATTAAAGGTAAGATGGCCATACCTTATTCCTAGTTATTTTGGTAATTTTTGGTTTTCTTTTCCTTTTTCCCGCATTTTGAACACGAGTCATCGAACTCGGTGCAATGCTCGTGCACCCAAAACTGACAAACTTTACACTGAAGCCAGTCTTCGATTAGCTGGGTTTCATAATAGTTTTCTCCACATCCGCGACAGTTATCCTCTTCGTTAGTTTTTCGTTTTTTAGTTTTCTCAGCTAAAATTTTTAAAGGAACATCGTCACTGTTATCAGACAGCTTTCGAATAACCTTTTTTTTGTTCACAGTGCACTTTTTAGGTTCTTTCTCTTTTTTTAATGTTTTTTCTGCAATACATTTTCTAGCATTGATATGTTCTTCTGAAGTCAATAGTGTACCTACTTGCTTTGCTCTTTTACGAACTTCAATAAGCTTCTGCGGAATAGGAGATATTTCCTGCAAAATCCGCGATGGAGTATAATTTGCAATGTTACCGGATGTACCTTCTTTTGGAGTGCTTGGTTTGAAACCTTAGATACAGTAGCTGCATTCAATGAGGTTTTGGGTTTTCTGGGCACCATTTCAGGGCTATAGCTAGGGTCTCTATTTGGCTCATTTGAAGTACTTGGAATAAATACGTCATCATTATCTTCCACTGCAGAATTATTTGAGTGTGAATCCTTTCGTGAAATAGGAGTACTCGGCAAGTTGTGTATGGGGTCTTGAATATAAGCGTAGTCTGGGATTGCTTCTGGATTTAAAGGATATACTCCCGTTGCTCTAAAGCCAGATATTGCATTTTCCGCCGATGCTGCTTTTCCCCAAGCTCTGTTAAGTAAGGCTCCGAAAGAAAGTCTTGTTATGCGACGTCCTGAGTTTTGTTTCATCCAAAGTCTACACTGTTCATAAAAGTAAGTTTTTAATGATTTAAATACCGAACGATCTAACGGCTGGAGATAATGAGACGTGTGACTCGGCATTGATATCAAAATAATCTCATTCTGATGAGCAAACTCCAACATTTCCACGGAATTGCAGTGAGTTGAGTGTCCGTCAAGTAAAAGTACAACTTTTCCAGCAGGTTTTCTTGGGACAAAGTGGGTTTTCAACCATTCTAAGAATATTGCTGAAGTTATATACGCCGATTTTTGTGACATGAATAGTTTTGAGCCTGGAGGCAGACCATCTTCAAACTCAGCCTTTTTATTTTTGCCCTTCATAATACATGCCGGTGGCAAAAACGTGCCTTCAGCATTGCAGCAAGCTATGACAGTTATAGTCTCTCCTTTTTCAGTTGATGTTACTGTGTGAACTACTTTGGAACCTTTTTGAGCAAGCACGTGTCCTGGACGACTGTTTAATTGTAGACCTGTCTCATCCATGTTGAAGACGCAATTTGCTGGTAAAATCTCATCGCCTTCCATGAGGACTCTTTCAAGAAGATCAAAATATGCGTTTACCTCCGACCTATTCATAGCGTTGGCTCTAGCCAAGGAGACACCTTCTGACTTTCTTAATTTAATATCCGTGTTTCTTCTTAAAAACATTTTCAACCAGTCATATCCCGCTTTCTCAGTTTCTGTGTTAAATGTATGTTTTAACTTTAACTGTTCCGCGAAGTCGTAAGCTATTTTTCTGACATCATCCATTGTCAGTGGAAAACCTTTGCCTTGCATAGACTTGATATGAGCAGCCAACTTTTTTTCATTTTCTTCCCCAAATAAAGAAGATGGTCCCATGGGCCCCTTTTTGTCATTATTCTTCTTTATTCTCCTTTCCAATGTTTTTCGTGGAATTTTGAACTCATTAGCTGCCGCACGCACGGATAATCTATCATTTTTGACAGCACTTATAGCAGCCTTGAGTGCCTCTTCTGTCCAATTTCCTCTTACGGCTGCAGCCTTTCTTTTGTATGTATTAGGCATCTAAAACAATTATGTAAATAAATACATTATTTCAAGAAAACATCATTAGTATGCGGTCGGTGTATGATGGCCATATGGCCGTCTTATACTGACACAAACTGGCCATCTCTTCTTTTCTTCCGGGTGAGATGGCCACACAAAAAAAAATAAACAAGTAAAAATGTGATACGCATCATTTTGAGGTTATATCGCCACATTTTTTATGTACTTTGACATAAATACAAAAATAACCATTATTCTAAGAAACTGACATCACAATCATCGAAAACATGAACTCATTAAAAAATATACGCATAAGACAAAACAATTGACAAGGATTTTACTTACTTTTTGGATTTTTTTAGCCAAAATGTTGTTTCACGTTTGCTTACACACACATCGCGAAGCGAACTAAATGGTAACTGGCGACATCTAGCCTACGTTCAATGAAATATTTCGATTGGCCATCTCTACCGTATGGCCATCTCCCCCGGAATTACCCTATGCATATAACCTACGTAGACTCCGTTAACATGATCGAAGGTTAGACGTCGTTAATTTTTTAAATATACGATACATTTAAACAATTAATACATATGTTTTGTAATAAGAACTTCTTCTGTAATCCCTCTATTACCCAGTGTTCTGCCGCAAATATATCCATTGTAAAGGGTTCGCGCATAACTGTGACTGCACGGATGGCGTAGTGGTTTAAGCGGTCGCCAAGCCACTCACTGCTACGCTGAGTGCTGTAGGTCCGATCCCCACATGGGACGATACTTTGTGTGATTCACAAATTGTTGTTCTGAGTCTGGGTGTTCTTTGTGTCCGTTTCATGTACGTTTGTAAAGTCCTCCGCGACACAGGATTTATTCCTAGCGCGGGAGTTGTCTTTTAAAAAAAGAAATAAAAATATAAAATACTAGCTGACCCGCGCAACTTCGTCTGCGTCTCTCAATAGTAATAAATTGTCTCCGTTTTTGAAACATTCTTCATTGGTGCGCCGCTCCTATTGGTCTTAGCGTGATGATATATAGCCTATAGCCTTACTCGATAAATGGGCTATCTAACACTGAAAGAATTTTTTAAATCGGAAGATGTAGTTCCTGAGATTAGCGCGTTCAAACAAACAAACTCTACAGCTTTATAATATTAGTATAGATATATACATATAATCAACTGGATGTACCCTGACACGCTTCGCTGTGGCACATTGTGGTGAAAAAATAAAGATAAAACCCACCTCTAAAGCATATTGTATATCGTGTTAAAATTTAAGCTCAGTGGGTACCTGCGTAACTTTTTGAGTTTTTGAAGCGTACACAAACCAACATAATGTGTTTATAAATATAGATAAGAACCTCATCGGACTTTGAGTATCTCCAGAGACGCTGACGAAATGACTTGAACGCGATAAGCTAACCTGGAATGATAGCTAAATAGGCACACATTTAAGCCTATCCCGAACAAACAGAAAGAAATTTATCAAGTTTATCAGTTACCATCACCATTAAAAAAAATGAGAATTTTTAAGCTTAGTATTTTACCTGGTGGGAAATGACGTAAGTGATTGCAAAACTGCTAATACTTTCTTCATTCCGTTTGGCTATTGAGGTATGCAGTTCATGTTTCCTGTTAAAAACTATCTAACATATAACAAAATTCTCAATTGCTAAATATTCCTGTTATATACATAGATAATTATGAGCTTTAATGTTCAAAAGCAGTTACTTCCTTTTACATTAACTGTTTGGAAGTTCTGTTGCGAGGCCAAATGCTCGTGAGAAATAACCATTGCAGTGGCGATAATATGATCCGTAATAATATTTAATTTGTATTGTATGAAGATAACAATAAATAACATGAATCATTCGACTTCAGAAGTGACATAAACAAAAACAAACCATTAAAAAACTTAATTACTTCGTTCAACAGAATGCTGTAGTTACGTTGATACTCGTAGCAGTACCTACTACACAATTAAATATTTTCACACGGAGTTCACATCAGACATAAAACATAATTTTAACAGATAAGGCTTCGTTATTACTTTAAACTTAATAATGAACCTGCGGAAAATGGTTTTAACGATACATCCGACATTTCCAAAACATTAAATAATTCTATATTTCTTTATCCCATCATATTATTTTACCGGTACTGCAATATAGAGGTCCTTCATCATCAACTCAGCCTAAAGACGTCCACTGCTGGACATAGGCCTTTAACAGCTTTCCGCGACCCTCACTAGGTCGTTGGACTACCTGGTGGCGGGCCTACCCACGCTCCGTCTTTCGTCTTCCGTCAAGGTTAGTTAAGAAGTTCCAATGCCCATCTGCCGGCTCCATCATCAGAACAGCTTCATGGTAACATTTTAAAGTTCCGTTCATGGTAAAATATTTACGTTCGTTTTCAGTGACTATTTGACTGAAGACTATTTTCCGTCGAGATCCTTAATGTTGGTCAATTACGATGTTAAGTTCTACCATTAAGCAACAAGGAGAACATATTTCTAACACAGTAAATGAAAATAAACGTACATTTTTCATCAGAAAAAATTGTAGGATTTTTAAGTCCAGTCATACATAATTACAAGCTTTTATTTAACTTGCAATATCTGTATCTTGCATGTCACGAATCTTGCAACCTAAATGAAATCCACTTCCCGATGTAAGATTTCATATTAGTGTTCATATGTATCTTCAGTGACAATACAATAATATAGTACCATGAAGCTATTCTGATGTAGGAGCCGGTAGAAGGCCATACTAACTTCTTAACTAAAAGAGATAAGCTAATCGATTTTTTGCTCATTTGTTTTGCCTTGGTGAGTACTATTTACTACACAACCTATGGTTTAGAAAAGCTCGTTTATAAAAATTGCAATTAATTTATAAATTTAATAAAGTTACAAAAATATATTCAACTTGTATGTCGGAGTGCATAAGCGGTCTTATGATCTGACTCAAGACTTAAGGGTCATGTGACATAATCGTTCGTTTCGTTCGGCTATCGATAAGGCCACTACTATTAATACAATAATAAAATTATAGTCCTAGATTTATGTATTAGTACATAGTATATATGTATAAATATTACACTGAGGGAGAGTCCAACCCGTGTCTTCGGACATTACGGTCGTATGGAATACCGCCGCCACACATGGGTTGTCAAATGACAAAAAAATAATTAACGGTATGACTAGTTATATTATTCCTCTTCTGAATTCGAATTATACCGGTCACGTTCGAATATTGATCAACAGGCGATATCTGGTTCTTGGAATTATTATAAATACATATCTACCTACTCCTGGCCGTATTATTTTATTCTGAACAATTTGGTAACGACAATTTGCATCTAGTAGTCCGCCATAATACAATGTCACAGCAGCATAATGCGTCTTTCAGTCTGTTCTCGTATAATTAAAATAACAAATAATACACAGAAACCAATTTAAAATTTTGAAAACTGTACTTTTCGACAGGCATTACTATTATGAGGTATTTGACTTCATTACCTTTTAGACAGAGAGCAACGAACTTAAAAAGTAATATTTACCTGTCATAGGTACATTTACATTGATCGGTTGTATCAAAACAACAGCGTGTTATCTCCGGACTACTATTACTCAAACTAAAATAGTGATTTTCGGATCTTTTTAAATTTTCCTCATATATAATTTCCACAATAGGCAACGTTAAAAAAAATTGATTCAATTAGTTTGATTTGAACTGTCTACGATTACGAGAACCTTTATCTGGGCTGATGGTGAGGTCTATCGGATTTAAATAATAATAACAATAAGAAGACGCCCAGTTTTAGAAACACCTTTATATGTTGATATTTATATTGAGGTATATCAAATTAGTTTTAAATGGTAAAGTACACTTTGTTGCACTTGTACTTTCATATTTCTTTTCACAATAATCTATACTAATGTTATAAAGAGGAAAGATTAGATTTTTTGTTTGATTGTAGTTAATGTTTCAATATTAAACATATTGTTTTGTGATCTAAGCTCACTCCTTGACCTGCAATACATTTTCTTGTTTTTTTAGGTAGGTACATGATACATCGCAAAAGAAAAAAATACAAATTCAATGTTAACGCTTTCTTTAATTTTTAAGCTATTGTTCTTTAGAAAAACAAACTAAGTTATTATTTTAATTATATTTCTGGACTAAACAAACTATTTATGAGCGTTTGCACTCTGCTAACATTACTGCAGGACGAATATTCAATATCTACACTAAATTACTAATATTATAAAGTTGAAGAGCTTGTATGATTGTTTGGTTCAACGCGCTAACCTCAGAAAATACTAAGTAGTTCGAATTAAAAAACTCTTAGTGTTGGATAGCGGTGTTGGATGGAGTAATAGAAACCGAACATCAATGAAAAATGCTTCAAAAACAAGGCAAATTTGTTCCTGTTTAGAGACGCAGACGAAATTGCGTGGGTCAGCTAGTCAAACATTTACGTTTATCGGACGTAAACGTTAACTGTTATACAATCTAAGCTACTTCCGAATCACACCGAACAGCTGATCTTGACATTCGCTAACTGATCTAATTCATTGCAACATTTAGTCACAACTGCCTACTCAAGCACAACGCTAGTAAGGTCCCTGTTATTAACACCGCCGCCGTACAGATACCTCTTCATTTAGCGCGCCAACTCATGCGTTTCGAAATTTGACGGATGAATGAAGTTGTCAAAATGATGTGCGCATTTCAAGGTTTCGTCTGGAAACAATGCATTAAAATAAAATGTCAATGGAACCATTTTTACTTAACTCTGTTGGGGTTAAACAAAATATAATTAATTTATTGACAAAGCAACTCGTTGTTGCGGTCACTTTGCATGAGTTTATTTAATCTTAATTTTATACAAAAAAGACAAACGATTTCCAAGAAATGCAAACCAAATGTATGAAATAAACGCGAGAATTTAATTTGAGGCGAACATCAAACGTCGAATTGCAGAAAAAACGCGTGAATTCCATGGAATTAACTAAGTTTATGATTAAGATAATTTTATGTTGTTCCTTAATGACCGATGTAGATTACTAGGTGAGTACAGTCACTACAGTTCCTTGAAACAGTTTAAGTATAAGGGTTAGTACCTACGGATACCATGTTTGGAAATTTACTCGCATCAGTATTGCATCTAACATACCAGCAACTTAAGATGATACTTATCATCATGCTCAGAGTATTAAAGTCTTAACGGCGCGGAGAGCGCAAAAGCATATGGCGAAATTAAATGTAAGGATATTTATTTCTGCAAGTAAATCTTTTCAGATATTTTTACAAGTCGGATACTTGAAAAAATAATTAAATAGTGATCGCCTTCGCAGTTACGGTCAGAGCTAGAGAATTCCGAATTATCTGCAAAAGCTAGTTTGGTTTATATACATGTATATGTAACCTCCTTTCTAAGGAGAGGTCTATGTCCAGCAGTGGACTATTAAAGGCTGTTGATGATATGTATACGACCCATACCGAATTGAACCCAAATTTTCTATTACCATCTTTCTTAAATTTCCATTTTAATTTCCAAGTACCCGAATGTCCGGCTGGAACAGATTTGCCCTATCCGTAGTGGAGATCGAATTATAGTTGGCAAAGAGTAATTATATGTATATATGTAAATAAAAGTAAAATGTAATGACACATGTCCGTCAGTGTAATGACAGATTAAGAATATGGCGTGACACCACCACTATTCATCCCGCGGTTGTCGTAAGAGCCGATTAAAGAAGCAAACTCAAAGGACAACAGCACTGCAAAGAGAAGCGTGCGCGCGTCTGGCCAGCGTGGTCTAGTAGTTCAAAACCTAGTTTATAAAAAGAGTCCTATGTCCAGCAGTGGACTATTAAAGACTGCTGAGGTAAATATCACATGTATGATTAAGCGTCATTTAACTTGGATATTTGCGAAATAGATTAATTGGCGTTTTGTAGCAGCAATAGTGTCATTAATTTTAAATAGGCAAAGCGTTTGTCACAGTTACTACTTAAGGCCACCCCACCAGTGTTTTTCGGTGGTTGTTATATTGGAATCGAACCGACTGAAAACACTCGGTGTCCATACCACGAAGAAAATAGCAGCGAGGAGGCTAGAAGGGGTTTATGGCAAAATTGCTGGCATCACCACAATTTACGTTTGAATTGAATATTCAATTGTTAAATTCTTACTCTAAACTATCATTTCATCTAAGTTACTACTCGTAGAGCTTAAGATGGTTTTAAAAATCATCATTTGTATTCATAGAACAAAGTCATAAACCCGAGCATACTTCTTAATTAACCCAATGTATCACACCAAACTTAAAAAAATATATATATTTCTTAGTTGATGGTTTTTAATATGATGGTGATTATACATTTCATAGAAGTGGATGACTCAAACACGCCTAATTTGTCCCAGATGACTGTAATTAGAACCGGACAGGAACATGTACTTAACTATATTTACGTATGTGTAATAAAACTATTTCTAGTATGTCACTAGATAATTATTTTAAAATTAACTCTAATCTTCCACTTAAGTATAGTTGGAGCAACGAACTTCCTAAAAGTCTATAGGTAACTCGAAATTATGTTTTTACCTTGTACGGTAGATAATTCCTTTGTTTTCAAATAATTTAACAAACTTGATGTGAGAAAATTAAAGCTATTATTCAGTTTGGGAGCCCAATTAAAATATGGGAGTTAAATTTTAATAAAGAAATATATGCAAAAAACTTTATTAGTATTCTTAACTGCTAAATTAATTTAATAAACTTACAATTTTCACATACATTCGCACTTAGGTGGATTTAAGAGTTCGTCGGTCATTGTTCGTCGCGGAATGATATACACAGGACATGACAAAGTATTTTCTGCCATCCGGTGGCATGACTAAATCACAAACGATTGTTCTGATTGTTCACTACTTCGTAGGACTATGTCTCGGAGTCCGTAGATCCCTTTGATTCCTGTCAGACCACCTGCCTGCAGTGTATTGCACATAACCCGGATCTGTAGGGGTGCCCGACGCTCTCCCTTCCGCGTCGTTAGTCTCTTTCTCCACTATGGGCTCCATAGGAAACAAGGCTGGTGTATCTGCCCTCTTGGACCTTGTCGACCCTCGCAAGTAATCTTCGAGTTGCTGCAAAGTCGGGGCTGGTACAGTCTTGGCTTTAGTTGGTGGAGTTGGCGATTTTGACCGCTTCTGTTCAAAACTTGGCGACATTTCGTCATATAAACCATGCAACCGTCCTGTTTTCACCTTCGCAAACACAGGCGTTTGAGGTTCAGGTAAATAGTTTTCTTTGACAGATAACTTGCCTGCAAAATTGTCTAGATAATCTCTAAGGTATTTTTCGTTGAACTTAGCTAGTTCTTGCTCGTAGTGGAATCTGTCTGGTATGGATAAAGGATCGGACAGACGTACGTAGTTGCCAGACTCCATTCCGTTGCGTAAAGATCCGAATTTGGACCTATGTAGTTCGTCCTTCTCAAGTGTATCGTCAAACTTTGGATATCCATTCTTGGACTGTTCGAATATGGTAAGTTCTTCGGTTTTTGAATCTTTCTCGTGTACATTCTTCTCTAAATCTAAATCTTTGGGTCTTTCAGCAGGTGTGTGTCCATCAACTACACTAACCCCGTTCGCCTTTTCGGTAGGTGGACGTCCATTTAAAGTAGGTGATGAAATTATAGACACTTTTTTTTGTGGGCTCGGTGATGAAAACGGGTCTGTTTGAGATTGGTTCGTGGCTGTGTATATCCTCGGACCCATAAGGTCTACTAGGAATAAAGCGGCTACGAATAGCGAGAAACTGCCTAGGATGGATGCGTTCACGACGAGATTCCGGGGTATAGAATCTAAGGCTGCCAGTTCTAGACCACCTGGTGGAAAGATTTCAGTTGTAGTTTAATAAAGAGAAATAAATTGCTATTGTAAATTATATTATTATAATTTTATGCCAATATTATAGGCTAATTTTTCATGTTTATTCGGTTGGTCCCTAAAAATTTTATAAGCAATAACATACAGACTATCTTTGCCCTGCCACACTTCGCTGTGGCACATTGTGGTTGCATTGATGAGAAATGAAGAACAACAATTTAGATAAATAAAAACAATCTTTGAAGCTGGTTGTATATCTTGTCGAAATGTGAGCCCAATCGGTGCTGAACTTTTTGAGTTTTGGAAGCGTACAGTAACCAACTTAACATTTTTAAATAGAATTTACCAGCAGTATAAAAGATAAAAAATAGAAAAAAGTGTTAATATGACAATAAACTTACCTAGAATCAAAAAGAACAGCATCCCGAACCCTAAGAAATACCCCTCCAGAATCCGCCGGCCCCTCGGTATCTCTTGAAACACTCTTGCTATTATCAGGCCGAAAGTTATAATTGTATAACCTGCAAACAAACATGTACACTAAGTATAACTGAAAAAACTTGTAATGAACTAAAGGTAAGTATCAATGTAAGATTCTAAGGTTGTAAAACAAGCCTGTTGTGCGCTAGTCACAACGCGAAAATCGTCAATCGTCAAATCTTTGTTGTTGGATGAAAGGTACCCTATGTCTATTTTTATACCCTAAACATCTTCAAGGTAGAAAACGAACTAACAAACTCACATTTGCATTTATATCTCTCAATTTTTTTTCATTGAACCGTCGCGTGACGTATGGGAGATGAAACATCGACATAATGTTATAAAAATAATCAAAATAAAAGGAAAACCCATGAAAGAAAATATTCAATATAGCACAATTATTTCAATTATATGTTACTGATACTATGATAATACGACAATACTATCAAATAGCGTGGCGATGCATGCTGTGACGACGCGTCGCATCTGGGAGGTCAGATGTTTCACATCAATATCTGTTAGGTGTTAGGATGACATAAGGTGATAAGATAAGGATACTAAGATATAATTGCACTAATCAAAGTAAAAAAATGACCTTTAACCTATCCTTAATAGAAAGACCTATAAACGCCCGCCATCACCAGACCTTCGTCATTTTATAAAAAGTTCAGTTTTTTATTATATGCTCAACCGAGGTAGGAACGGAACAGAGTATGAACTTTGGATCATAGCGGCTTTAATAACTAT
This sequence comes from Arctia plantaginis, assembly GCA_902825455.1. Classification (NCBI taxonomy): domain Eukaryota; kingdom Metazoa; phylum Arthropoda; class Insecta; order Lepidoptera; family Erebidae; genus Arctia; species Arctia plantaginis. Next base: position 3,684,046 of record CADEBD010000388.1, on the reverse strand, counting down.
GAAGCAGCAAAGGTGCAAAAAATTAAGAGTTAATAGCGTATTTATAATCGATTCCAAAAAAAGCAAGGAGGATCCATTGCGGTTAGTTTTTTATTTATTGTTACCTCAGAACGCCGATTAGAACTATTTTTTTCATCGAAGAGGTTATATTTGCAGTTTAGCCCCTTTCAAATAAAAATATAATACCACCTCTAAAGGCGGAGAAGGAAGAATACATTTTATTACAATTTATTATCACACCTTGAAGTGAGTGGTACCTTTCAAAAGTTTTTTCTTTGAGATGATATTAGAAGATCATTTTTTGGAGCTTGACATTTTGTTTCGTAGCAACCCCCTGTAAAACGCTAAATTCCCAGTACTTCCCTCGAGCATTCTCCCCAGTTGTCACCCGGGTGACAAATTTTCTCAACTGTTCACTTTCGGTTCGAGCTAAAGGGGACAACTAGTAACTTTTTTCTCAATTGTCACCCGGGGCAGCGGGTGATTTGCGAAAAAGATGCAACGGTTGGTTAGGTTAGTATTGTGACCAACAGCGCCAGAACCATAGTGCTAGAATCGAACTGCTTGCGTTGTAGTAGTTGAAGCAATTCCACTAGCTTATATGGTGACAACTGAGAAAAAAGTGGGCAAAAGAGGACTACTGGATATAATCGTGCAAGTTTGATAAAGTATGATAAATTATAATTTTATTGTAGTCATAAGTAGTAGAAAAGCTGAATTATTATATGTTACTACCCATTAAGGCATAGTACGGTACACAGGCAGTAGATTAATTTGAACATTAAATATAATGATCGTAATTTCAACTTTAAACCTCGGAGCGTTATTTACCTGCAATCTGTATTATTGGGTTATTCTACTCGTATACAATACCCTACATATGTATACCTGGCGCCTTTACGCAATTATGACACAGGGATGCATGCACACTCGATGCATAGGACACAGGATATCTTCCAACCAGTAAGAAAGGAAGTACTTTAGACTAGGGATACACAAAGCACCATTACGCAAGCTAAGTTGAAAGGAAATGTAATTTAGTACACAATTGAATAAACATTAAGTGATTGTTGTGTCGTAACTGTCGATAAAATCAACAGAATTAAATACTCCACTCTGAAAAGTGAAATCTTTTTTCACTTTGCCTTGGAGCAGATATGACAATGAAGGCAAAGGTGTCCTGGCTTTGTCATCGGATCAGGTCCAAGACGCAAAATTAACCCATTGTCATTGAAAGTTTATTTGAGATACAACAATGGGAAAGCTAAAATCATCTATTACAAATTTTTTTGCTTTCAAAGATAGCTAGCTAGTTACAAGCTTTAATAAGAATTATATATTAATCGTCATGGTCGTCGAATAGTGTCGCATCTGACAACTAAATGTTATTTTTTGATATAACTTTTTTAGTTCTTAATCTTTAATTATGAAAATTGGCATACAAGTGAAAAATAGGGTTTGTGTTGCAAAATGCAATAAAAATAACAACTAATAATAATACAATTTTCTAGAAAAATCACATTCTTCATTTTACTTTTTTCAAACGAACACTGAATAATTTATAATCTAAAAAACAGTATTTTTTTCTTGAATGTAGTAATAGTATTTAGACAATATAGTATTCAAATATTGTAAAAACTGCATTTCGTATTTTTTTCAAAACCGAAAATTATTTTACTATAATGACGATTTATTCGAAATACGCACCGCTTAAAGCAGAAACGTATAAAGAAATTAGTTGACTTGCCAGTTTCCACAGTTCCTGTTGGTCACAGCATAGCATAGCATAGCATGATGGTATATAGCTTATAACCTTCAGGATATAGAAAACTAATTTACAAATTCGAACCACTAGTTCTTGAGATGAGGGCGTTCAACTTAACAAACAAACTGTTCAACTTAACTAACAAACTCTTTAGCTTTATAATAATATATTAGTGTAATAATAGTATAAAATTAAAAGGTCAACGTGTTATTATCCCTATATAGTAACTTTGTGGCTAGTGGACATCATGGCTAGTAGCGTGCCATAATAATTTAGACGAAATTAGACGCAAACATGAAGTGTAATTAACACGACACCTTTACGATGTCATGTCTGCCCGCCCCCCAGGTGATAGATTTACAAACACCATAAAGAACGGCCTCGTGCTAACGCGGACACATAACGCATGGTGGTTGCGTAATGTGAGGCAAGCCCATACGTATAACATTACCCACACTGGGTAAATATTACACTAGCTGTCTCTCGCAACTTCGTCTATCAAAATGGCATAACTTTTACCGTTTTTACAACATTTTTCAATGCTCGGCTCTTATTGGTAATAGCCTATAGCCTTAAGCGCCGGAGGTCGCAGAACGACCTCCGTCCTCCATAACCGCAAGCCTGGTGAGGCCATATATCACCCTAGCAGAAGCAGGCCAGGGTGGTAGCGAGCACAAAGGGGACATAAGCGTTCCCACGATTAGACTTCGCGACATAACCATCCCACCGGTGGGTGGTATCCGAAGAGATTTCCGCATAGAAAAAAAAAGATGGGCTATCCAATACTAAAAGAATTTTCAACAAACTCTTCCGCTTTTTAATATTAGTATACATTACACATACCGTGTAAATAAATTACATGAAACCATACGTACATATGTATCTAGGTTTTGGGCTAAAGATATACAACAAATTTATTAAAATTAAAGTAAGTATATTATCTATAACATTTGATACGCTTTAAAGTATGTTTTAGAAGCTAAAATATAATTAGTTTGGTCGTAGTGTCACCGACTATAAAGTGAAGTATAAATTACTTAAAGAGGGTACCTAGTCAAATAATAACCAACTCTGGTTACTAACAATATTAGTTCATTATAAATTCCACTACAACACGGCGTTGAAATTTGTATTTATTAATAGTTGTATGTGTGTTCCTAATACGGCAATATAGACAGGAATAGGCTGTGATGATCCCTAATAAGTAATATTAATATGGTGTGGCTTACCTCCATAAATAGCATCAGCAAAAGCCCCTCCCACAGAGTCCCAGGTAACGGATGTAAGCAGCGACCACTCGCGAGACATTTTCTGCAGTAGCAACGCCAGCCGCACCTCATCGTCTTGAGAGATCCTCAGAGTCACCAGGCAGGCAACGCACATCAACTGTAATAATAATAAAAACGTATTTGCCAGGCATGAGACAAAGAATAGGAACCATTACGAGTACACACAAGATTTATTTTACCGTGTGGTGACGGATTAAGAATACTGAGTGTCACCTCCCCTATTCATCCCGTGGGTGTCGAAAGAGCCGACTGAGGGAATAAACAGCGCAGGACAACAGCACTGCAAAAAGAAGGAAAACTTGATACAAACCCTATACCAACCCGTCTGGCCAGCGTGGTATAGTAGGCCAAAACCTCCTTCCTAAGGAGAGGATTATGTCCAGCAGTGGACTAGTAGAGGCTGTTGATGATGACAAGGTTTATTTTAATACATTTTAAAACCAGACCTAGTATGGTCGAGGGTGCTTGCGTGTAAACGGAGACAAACAGAACAGCAACTCTTTCAGACAGACAGTCAGACACTTCAATTAAATACTTATTTATCAAAGTGTCTGTGGTCGGCGACATCGTGTGCCTTCACTCTGTTCAACTACGTACCTACCTTACCACTCATCTTGATCTCTACTCCCTAGATGTTTAACGTTTAACCTTCTTAAAGTACCTACTATAGTTTTCTACGCTTAAGAGTTATCACTGTTGCCGAATGCACCTATCGACTGTTACAGTAATGCTTTTAAGTTATTCCCGTTTAAGTGATTTCGCATTGTGTAACTCATTGAGAAAGTTTGTATTTCGAAACTATTGTATATTTTTATGAGAAGACACCGCATATTTAATTTATATTGTAATAATTAACTACTAATTTAAAAAAAAAGGCTAAATGACTTGAAAGCCCCTGAAACACGATAAATTGTGTGTTCTTCATCCCTTAATTTAAAAAAAAATCCTTTAAAAAAAAAACAAAAAAAACCTTGATGAACTTCTCAAATTTAAACGGGGCAAACTTTAAGTACAAATATATTGATTAAAGAAGAATGATTAAAATCGTTTTATAAATGTGCAAGATATTGTGATAATAAATAGTAAGCATCACATAGGTACGTAGAGTATATTTGTTCAAACACTCACTTATGGCATAGAAGAATTAAGCCCTTACCATCGGATAACTTAAAAAGGCTTAATGCACTCAATGGATGTCACTGGGTCAATAATTCTTCAATTCATTACGCTTTTATGAATTTCTAGGTAAATCTAAGGGCATTCATAACCGCGAGTACAAAACAATGATTATTGTAGGTACTTTATGGATAAAAAACGAAGACCTTGTCAACGACACATGTACGCAAAGCACATCCCAAAAGGAAATATCGCTATTGTGCTTCTAACAATGCACCACGACGACAGTCCTTCGACGACGTGATTGTGGCAAGTGACGTCATTGTCCACCGTGGGAGTGACATTGGAGACGCACTCAGACGCAACCAGTGTGCGCCGGCCGCCATTTAATTATTATAACTACATGTAAATAAATGCTGTTGTGGAACACAGCACGGAAAAGACTTACTGTATATACGAGTACATAATCTTGTTTTAAGTCGCGTGTTGTTAATGTAGGTATATTATTTAACTTCTCAAAGTGTTATGTTTCATTTCAGGGTTAATATTAAATGCGGTAGTCATTGGCACCGACGATGGAGTAATGATTAATGACTCAATTCAAAATGACATTATTACGATTAAGGTTCTGCTCTGTAACGGATGATTGAGTGATTTTGAGTTGATTTTTTTCCAGCTGGTTAGGTTAAAGATGTTTGATATATGTCTTGATAACAGCTGTACCCGGTTACCTCATATTTAAGGCGCAGTATGACACACTAGGTGGATATAGTAAGTTCGATACAGAACATAACCCCTCTGGAAAACTCCGTGAAGTACCAGCCCGAAGAGGCAATAAAGGCGTACACGAACAAAAATAATTATTAAAAGTTGGTACTAAGTTGAAAAGGCTTTTAAGCTGGTGTGGTGTCTAGGATTGGCAAAGTAAAAGACACCCAGACACTCATGGAAAGCGTTTTATTCCCAAATATAAACGCTTTCCATGAGGTTGGCAGTACAATTAATTGCTAAATTAGTTGCAAGATTTATAGGCTAATGGCTGGGTTGCCCTTGAACATACAAAGACCCCCTTGTCTTTTGATTGAGCGTCGGTGCTAGAAACCGCTGATTTGAAGGGTTTATCGAGAAAAATATCTTATCTCTGCTTTATTTATCGATGACCGATATTTTTTTACTTTCGGAGTGTGGAGATGACTCCTTCTACAATCTTGAATAGATAAATGTTCGTTGTCGAATTTCGACCGATAAAAGAACATTAGTGCATACTTACTTACAAAAATATAAACGTAACTCATAAAATAAATAGCACCTAAACATTACTGTCCAAATCATACACCTACCTCTAAATGCGAAACCAGAGTCCCAAATACCAACACTATCTAAATATAATAGAAAGTAGAGTGAAAAATGCACCTAAGTAATAAAATAATATAGAAATAAACAACGATAAATCATCGCCTGAGATGATCAATGATTGTTTATATCAACTGATGATAAAGAAGTGGACTATGTATATCTTTCGAATTAGGTAGACCTGGGGTTGAATGCGATGATACATTTGTTGTAATAAAATAAATTGTATTATCAAACAGCGGTTGGTGAGGTATTAGCAATGATTTTAAAATACAGCAATAATTTTCCAAAACATTGTACAAGAGCAACAGCCTGTCGGCTTGTTCTCTTTACTGCTACCTTCACGTGACTTTTGCGAAATATTTAATCGTGTAAAATCTAAATAGGTAAGCAAAATTTAATAAATTTAATTATAATTATTGCTGTTGTGTAGTAGTAATAGTTGTACGGATCTCCCTACACTTTAATTTCTTTAGTATTTTAATTTCTAGTACTAGTGCCGGGCACGCCCTTATTGCGGCGATAAGACCAGTTACGGAGGATTGACTCGAGAGGCAATACGAGACCCTCTTATGCTGGCTGATGCAGATGATCACCGGGAAGACATGATGCAGAGTTTTCGAAATACGTTTATACGTTTATAAGGTAACAATCATTAAAAACAAAGAGGTAACAGAGAACCTCCTTCTGTTTTTGAACTCGGTTTTAAACGTTGAAGCTCAAAGAAAAAAAAAGATGAAACTATCTTCAAAATTGTTTAAAAGCTTATACTTTATGTACTTGCCCTAAATGTTAGGCATATAACGTTATAAACAGATTGTATAAGCGACTATTTAATCTGTAGATCGATTAATGAGTCAGAAATGGGAATGTTGCAATTTTTGCTAGTTAGAGAAGGCCGACAATTAAACGTTATACATATTATTACGTAAATACCTACCCATACAAGTTTGATTCATTAATAGTAAAAGTCGACACCTATTTTTATCACTAGCTTTTACCACAGATATGCTTGCGTCGGTGTTATATATATCACTTAAAGAATGTTGATTGTTTAATAATGAGTAGTCCGATCCCGCCAAGAGAGGTAGTTGGGGTAGATTGCATGCTGAAGGCGGACGTTGACAGAGATCTATATTCATTCATGTTTACATACATATACAATACAATACTTTCAGCTAGAAGAACAATGTTTCCGACGGGTGGAAAAAAAATTAAGAAAGGAACCGCGGGCAAAAGCTATATGTCGGGTAATAAACAAATCAATTGCTACGTGTGTGACTGAACGGCTCGACGAATGTCATTTTCTTTAAGTTTCCAGATTCGTAAAAGAATTATGAAAACAAAAAGTCGGAAAGTTTGGTATATTCTATTCTAGAATCCCTGGATACTAGATTCTAGGATTCCTATTTCCTTTTTGATCATTGTCCCGGAATGGTTCAGATTTTCAATTTGACGAACTAATTTTTTTCAATTTAAATCATTTTTGCTGTCGGAATTAGAGAACCAAGTCAAAAAGTAGAGCTTAAATAATATTTTGAATTATAACTCATTATCATTAACAGTCCTCAATAATCCACTGCTGGACATAGGCCTCTCATTATAAAGGAGGTTTTGGCCTACTATATCACGCTGGCCAGGCATATTGGTATAGGGTTTGTGTCAAGTGTTGCTTCTCTTTGCAGTGCTGTTAGCCTGCGTAGTTTGTTCCCTTGGCTGGTTCTTTCGACACCCATGGGATAAATAGAGGTGGTGACACTCTGTATTCTTAATCCGTCACCATAGGGACAAATTACAAGTACATTCAGGCAAAAGTTTTGTTGTTTCACCAGCAAACCAATAATCGTGTTTCCTACGAACAAGTTTAGAAATTATAAAATGCCTAGATCCAGTCTTAAATTAACAAGTGTCTGCCTTTGTTAACTGATAAACTATTCAAAGTCAAGTCAACATTTGATCAACATCAACATGAAATGTTACAGATTCTGATGATATCTATTTCGAATATCAATGACTTATTATCAGCAATGTTTCAGATCTGATAAAATCACATTACCTGTTTATAAATGTAGATCAATGACGAATTCGTTCTATACATTCGTTACTTTTTACGTAGGTCCCATGTCAAGTGTTATGATTTGACGATTGATGATGATAATGATATGTGTTACACTCAACTTATCTCGGTTTTTAAAAACATCGAAATTTCAATATTTTTCATAAACAATGCTACTACTGAGCAAAGACAGCAGAAATATAAATTCCAACCCCACTACGACTCTTAGTCAGAATCAGCAATTACTAAAAAGGTAGGTGATGGAGTTGTTACTTCCATTGCTCAGAAAACCCCAGCCAAGCAACGACACACGAAATCCAGATGTCATGATTGTTCTACATCACACTGACCTCGAGCGGATGGGCAGGCATCGTTGGGCTTTTGAGTATTGGTTGTTTTAAGTCTTTTGCTGATGCCACTTATTATTAATATTTGTATTCATAAATATGGCATGTAAATAGATTTTTTCTATCTATATGTAGAAGTACTTTGGTTCAAACCAAAGCAGTGAATCATCTTGATTGTTGACTATTTGCAATTTCAACAATAATTTCAACAATACCTTCCTAGGTGTAATAAATTCACACTTCAAACAAAACTAAAATGGACTAGGTACCAATTAGCAGACGACATAAGCTTCGAAAAGGTCACGCGCCTTTTCTACTTATGGTTCCCCTCATTAACACCAAAAAGAATATTACTCATTTATTTATCTGTTTAGTGTAGATAACAATAAAGCTGAAATAGTTTATTTACTTGATGACTAAACTGTTGACTAAAAACTAGGTTAAGTTGTTTCTGTGCATATTCTAATTGCAAAAGTAGTTACAGTGGAAAAAGACATGAGGCAGGACGACATTGTAATTTCAAGCCATGACCAGCGCAGCGCAGTGAGCACAGACTTTAGAAATGAAAGTACTTCAAGATCGTTGTGTTACAAAAAAGGTATAACTTTAGAGAGCTGTATAGCTGACACTTGGTTCGGCTTGAAAAAAGAAACGATATAAAAAGATAAATAATCTTCTCAATTTAGAATCAAACATCACAAAATAATCAATTGTTTTATTTCATTATCAACATTTTCGGGAAGTTCGTACACTATGCAAATCTCGGTTATATCGTTACGTTATGTTTATAATATTGTGGCCTATACATTTTTTTGGCCCTTAAATGTGTAGGTATTTTCACCCTAACCTAAAAGAATCTGTTCACCATTGACAAAAATATCGCGTACATAAATAAGTGCATAAAGTTATGTAAATAAGGTCTACTAATTACACAGTTGTAGTTTCTACTCGATTCAACAACACCGATCAACATAACCCGCACCTCGTAAAATAGACATACCCGTTCAAAAGATTTAGAGATCCACACTGTTTATAAAACATACCATATCACAAAAATTAATTAATTTGTACCAAATGCTTACATCCTCTTTTAGTGTCACCACCATGTTATATAGTCATTGACTCATTTACTAGGAGCACAATGTTATTAGCTAGATTGCCATAATATGACGCTGCATGTAACTTTGATGTTGCAGAAGACCACACAAAACCAGTTTTGACTGGGAAGGATGATACTTTAATAGAAATACTCTTCACCTGCTATCCACCTCATAAATCGCGCAATCGCCTAGTCGGTCCGACTGACTTACGGTCTACTTTGCTGTATGGGTAACGATATTAATCTGTATAATATCTTATCTATAAAAAAATAATCTTCCCAATTCTTGTTCTGTCTATACCAGCATAGAGGTACTTGTTCGATAATGTTTATGTTATGCAACATCGATGAATTTTCTCTGACCCTAATAATTTGTTTATCATGTGTTATGTGACCAGTGAGCTAGTGTGACAGTGGCAAATGGGATAATACTGAAGTTGAAGAGAAAAATTTAAGAGAGTCCAATAACAAAAATTGGTATGATATAAAGGCAACATCGAAGTGTCCATTTTCTCATAAATTGAATAATAATTACAAAATGCATACCTACATAATGAATCAATTAACAACACCCAGGCAAAAAATAAATGATCCTGCTTATCAGTTATTTGTACCAGGTGGGAATCGAACTCTCGATCTTTGTTCATATATAAGGATCATTAACAAGTACACCAATAGAGTCGCGTCCTATTCTTGTCATAATTTAATAAGATTTTGACTTTAAAATGCGTTTGAAATTCAAAATATTGTTGGTATTTCCTTTGTATTCAGATTTATATTAATGGCGTTTAGTGACATTGATAATATTAATACGAGTCTATTTTATCTGCTGAAAGTACTTGAAATTAACGTTGTTTACACTGTACACTATGTTGAAATGTAGTTAACCCAGTGCTATTGTCATAATTTCTAAAAAAGAAGACATATGTTATAAATGTACCATAATGCCAATGATCACATCACGCAGTATTTACACCACCAGCGCAAGCATGTAATAATAATTAGGTAATAGTTAAGTTCAAAATGAAGTTTATAAATTGATATCAACTTATAAATACCACGCTACCAAATAAAATGGTTTGCATCACCGCACGTGTGTTGTAACACGAATACTTACAAACTCCACAATCTTGAGGGCGACCCACTTGTCGCACACTGCCATGGCGCGGCCACTGGCTCGTCGAGCACACAACACAGTACCACACTATACTCGTATTATCTGGGAGTGACGCGATGACATAACACACAGTTTACAAGCTGAGACATCCGCGCGACGCGGCCGCTGTGTTTTGTTTGAGGCAATCGACCATTTTCACAGTGCGTTAGAGTGACATTGAAGGAAAAACTTGAAGCTCTTCTGTATGGGCGAGCCGCAAGCGGCTCATTCAAGGCTCGACTGCGCTGATTGCAACTTATTTCGATCTTTATCGATAGCAAAGTTTACGTCAGCTGTTCGCGCAGAACTGGTTTCTTAATATTTATTTACAATAATCTTGTAATAGTTCGAAAGGTATGTGCGTCGTATGTGTTACGTGAACATAAAGTGTATTTAAGTAAAGCAGTGCAAGCAACAAGATACCCGGGTATTATGCAATAAAACAGCGAGGACATTAAACCATTATACTTAAATTTATTAATCAATACTGGCATGCAATATTATTTAAAAATCTCATAAAACATCGAGAGATAAATTCATCTGGTCTCGTTACAAAATGTTCAGATTTTGTTAATCGCATATAGATAATTTCATAATGCTGAGTTTATTAATTGCTGAGAAAACAGTTCCAAATTGATTTACTTAAAACCTGATTTTAAATAGACTTATTCATACACAGAAATAGTAAAGTACAATAACATGAATATTTTCGTTGAAAAAACATCAAAAAATGCAGATTGCCAGTAGTGCAATAATCCTAACGCGGCCGCTCAGGGCGGCCCGCAGTTGCCCTTAATTCATATTATCTATAACATTAAAACAATATTGTAGACTCATGCTTAAAATATATCGATGCTGCCTTATAAAAGCTTCAAATTCAATATATAAATAGTTAAGCCCTTCAATTGGATTCTTAATTAAAATACATCTAGGATACAATTTAAAAAAGCCTAAAATTATAAATTTACCTCTCTTAGGAATGCATGCGACAGTCATAAGGTTCACAAGTCATGCACAAATAAAAACTACATACTTTTTTTATTAAAACAACCCAAAGAAGACAAACAGAAACAATGAAATATGCCCTCTAATTATATCGCTACCACCAGAAACTTGCCCTTTAGTACCATTTTTACAAATTCATCATAAAAAGACTTCAAGTTCCTTTTATTTAAGTCGAGGTATAATATAAATTACTATAACATTATTTGATAAGAATTAAAATTTGGAAATTTACAGTATAATTATGTTCTCATATTATTATGGCCATACTGAGTAATGAATAACTGTAGATTCAAGTTCAAACAGCAAAAAAAATTGATTGTATCCTATTCTCTTAGTGAGAATCAACAATTGATTTAAAGGTTTCCAGTGATCGTTAATTTATATTTATATTGAAAGGTAGATATTTCTTTGGGTTGATTTTTACCATGTCACCAAACTTTCTAGCGAGTGATTGATACAAGAACCGATTATTGTGTATAAACATTGTCAGACTGCAAGGCTGCAGCCTTGCCTTGCCTCGGTAGATAAGCACCTTAAATCATCAACAATTTGGTAATCTTTCGTGAGTCTAGAAGATCTTCGTAAGATACAGTACAAGATCTTCATTCTGTCTTCCCGAGTGTGTACTGAGAACACCGAAATGAAGATGAAAAATAATAAGATTGGAAAATGGTTAGGAAGGTGATTAGGTATTTCAATGACATGGAACAATCAACCCATAGATTCCACATCAAAACTTTCCAAATGTTAATCATATAAAAGCATACATACATATATTTAGTTAGTATTATGAATAGTGCACTCTCACACTCCACCATAATCATCATGTATCAGTGCACACATGGCAAACATTTCTTAATTATGCAATAAATTAATCAACAGCAACAAAAAGATTAAACATATAGCGACAGGACAGTTTTGCAGCGTTTACTAGCACTAGGAATATCAGCCACTCAGTACATCCCATTTCATGCGTACGTAAAGTATTTCCTCGTAATTGTCAAGCAAATATTTTGCGCACTCATACTATTTCCATATTGTGAGTAGCAATGTCTCGAACATAGCACAAATCAGCTTATTGCATTAAGTTGTAGAATAATAATTCAGGTCGCAGTATTATAGAGAGATGTATTTTTCAAATCAAACATATCTCAGAGAAATTGTTCATGTGAATTATATTCGTATTTGGTGTATACTGACGGTAACAAAATAAAAAAAAAACAAATAGAATATCATAAGGAAGGTAATATTCAGCACACTTGAAGCAGTGCAATGGCTGATAATGATGTGCTGTAAAACTGTCCCATTAACAAACGAACGTCACTTACTGAGCCTCCTTTCCGGGAGTGATAAACTCCTGCAGCGGATGACGGGCAGTCCACGGATTAAAATCACGCGGCTGCGGCGGCTGCGGTAGGCGTGGGCCCGCGCCCAGCAACCCAGCACCCGGCGGGGCCCACACGCCCGACTCGCCTCCCTGTAGTCCCAAACCACCCCCGAACCCAAGCGATGTCATCGACGATACCAGGGAATCCATTCCATTGTTTATGCGGTTAGACCATCTGTTATAAAGAAAATCACGTAGTTGAGACGTATTTCTATCATGAAAAAAAAGTATTATTAAACACGGTGGCCCCGACATGCATAGGCAACAGTAAACATCAAATACAAAAAGCACTAACTCTGCGGCGGCAGCGGCGCTTCGTTGAGCCTCATGAATCATACGCAGTCGGCGCGCCTGAGACCACGGCTCCAAGGTATAGGATGGCGCAGCTGGTGGAGGAGAAGTGGCAGCAGGCTCCTCAGGTGCGCGAGTGAGTTCAACACCACGCTCAGGTGTCCAGCGCCCAACCTAACAAATATAGTGTACAACTTTTTCTTAAATGTGTTACATTTTTGCTAGAGAACTCTTCTAAGATTACTGCGGTTGTCACAATCAATTGTAGAATAGATACGATTCAAAGCCGCATGTAATCGATAGCTTCGACTTAATTTAACAAATGCACAATTGTATTCGAGTAGAGTAACCAACTAGTTTTTCTTGCCAACAAAAGCCCTGAGTTTAAAAACTTAAGTTTACAAGCGTGCTATCTCGAAAATAAAAACATGACGTACTTAATTCAAACCTAAGGTCAAAACCATATTTTATAAACTTTTTTTACGGTATAAGGGGGCGAACGAGCAGACGCACCTGATGATAAGCAACTACCGCCGCCCATGGACACCTGCAACTCAAGTCACAGGAGCGTTGCTAGCCTTGAAGTCCCTAGCGCTCGAGTCCAAATTAAAAAAATTAGGTAACAAACCTCCCGATATTGTTTGAGCAGCTGCGGCGATTGCGGCAGGGACCAATCCACAGCGGGTCGGGCACCGCAACCCCAGGCCGCAGCAGCCGCGGCCACTAGCGCCTTTCGCGCCATCGCTGCTCCGCGGTGAGACTTATATTCGACGATCGCAGCGCAGGACGCAATCGATCGACGAATACGAACCTCTTGCACTTCATCCGTCAAAGCATACAGCAGGCGAACGATCTCAGCAGAGGGGGTAGTTGGTGGTATCCGCGATATAAATATGCGGCAGTTGTTGATAGATGGGCATACACCTATTTGACAAATGAAAACGTGTTTCAAATGATACCTTATTCCTATGAATTTTCAGTTTAGCATCAGTCTTTCAACATAAACATACTATACGTCTATATGCAATGGGACTGACATGTGCAATTGTAATAAAGTCCCTCTAATAAAAAAATCTAATCTTTGCATAGGAAACATGACGTAATAGGGGTTAAAGTATGAAATTGCCGTTGTAATTACTTTGAATTGACATAAAACCTTCATGTAACTTTTTTGAGATTTTCATGTAAAACTTTTTTCAAATGGCACCTATAAAGTTGTTCTTTAAAAAAATTTGCATTATTCGAATTTCGACTTTCAATTGTTTTTTCTATTCAGCTTGGACGTGAAAGATGGATACTTCGAAAAGCCGTGACATTTCTGAATAGAACAAACGCGACGGAACTAATGTGTTGCCTTGTTCTATCAGTACAAAAATGAAAGAATATTGGATCGAATTGTGACATGTGATGAAAAGCGGATTGTTTACCTATTAAGTTGGAGAGTTTTTAAAACCAGCCTTTTCAGATTTAATTATCTGTGGATTGCCACGCAATTCGAAATTCAAATAAATGTTATTCGAAAGCCATGTATTTTAATTTAAAATTCAGTAGATAAGAGTTTTGTTTTTGTGAAATTGTGGTATAGATTGGGCCCTAAAGATAAATGGTTACCAAAACGTGAGAACCGAATTACACCACTGGATTTGTGTTAAGAAAAGCTCTAAGATTAATAATGTGGATCTAGATTTTTTGGTCCATGTCTTTTTATCCCTTCTATTCTTACACAGGCCGACAACCCTGAGACCCAGAAACCAGAGTATGCTTCTTCGAAGGTTTTTTTGTGCGCTGAATCCGAATTACCGAATTTATCATATTTATGGTTAAGTTTCTTTCTCTAAGTTTCTTAGTTTAAAAGAATCTTACTACAAACCCGACAACCCACAACAAAAAGATATCTGAGCAAACTCAACGCGATTTAAAAGGTTAAGGTCTATACTTTAAGAGATTTTAACAGTTTTTGGGAGAAAAATTATGTTACGACGCTAAAGAGCCTCAAAAATTACCAAAACAGCTATTTTGGCACTTTTAGGTTAGGATATTTCAGACACTAGAGCCTATTCGGTAATTTTGATCCGATTCGGATTCAGCGCACCAAAAACCTTCGGAGAAGTATATTCGGTTTCTGGGTCTCAGGGTTGTCGGCCCGAGAAAGAGTAGAAGGGGTAAAAAAGAAATGGACCAAAAAATTGAGCGCCAAGATCCAAATTATTGATCTTTGAGCTTTTTTAACACAAATCCACTGATGGAATTCGATCCTCACATTTTGCATACTCACTTAGCTCTGACGCCTGCACTAGCAGTTTTTTTGGCGCAATGGATAAACTAACGAACTACCGCTGCGCAAACAAGACGAAACATTAACGACGACGACGTCCTTACACTGCTTGCATAAACACGGTCCATTATTGGTTCAATCGTTTTAGATCTGGAAATTTTGAGCTAAAGAACGACCACAAGACGAATTGAAATCGAAATTGGAAACGGATCCAACTCAATCTACGGCAAAAGCTAGAAAAGTGGACTAAGCGACCATCGGCGAAGCATGCACAGCACTACTAAATCGGCATTGAAACGAGGGAATTCTGAATAGAGGGAATCTTGCAATGAAAAGTGGATCCTTTACATCACAGCTTCTTGCCGAATGGCACAACAAACGGTGACGGACAGTCTATAGATAAGAATTGCAAAAAAATGGAGAAGCTCGCAATTTAACAACCATGACTGGTCATTCGCTCTTCCCCACTGCTTCACCAAAGAGATTTCTACTTTTTAGACATTTTTTTTTTTTAAGTGGGAATTAAATCAATACCCGACGGGACCGTAAAAGGACTAACAAGCTGCCATTAAAATGGCAAATTTTGTATAAATAATTTGTGGTGTGTGTGTATAAACATTGATTGGCAAAAATAAAAAAAAATACTTCTACAGTAAAGGGATAAACAAACTGCATTCAAAATGGCAAAATTGTATAGATAATTAGGGCCAGTACTTTGATTGGCAAAAAAAATTACCAAAATCTTTATATTTTAATTTTTTTATATAAATCTTCCAAGTTCATAATAGGCTAATACCTAAACACTGAGTCATAGGTTTCAGTCTGAATGTAATTGAAAAAACGTACCGAGTTGCCACGAAGGTCTTATCATATAGTTGTTGAACATCCGTATGGCATTACTTGCTTCGGCATCGGTGGTGTACATCGCAAAAGCATATCTATGACAAAAAAAAATACATTTTATAAATTATTAGGCTATTAATTAGCAAGTAAACTCATTAAATTTCCCTTACCCTCTATTCCAGCCTGAGAAATTGATCATGAGTCTAAACTCGAATAGCTCTCCAGCTTGACGGAACAGCGGCACCAGCGTGTCTTCAAAGCAATCATGAGGAATTCTGCCGATGAAGACCTACAGACAAAACATTACGATTCATCACTGCTATATGACTATTCCAATTTCTTTATTTCTTTAGGAGCCGTTCATAAATCTAATTCTAGCACTTCCTAGATGTAAAATTGCGACATTTGTGACGTCACACTAGACAGGGGCACCCCCCCTGTAATACAAATATAATCGATCGACTCGTATTACGTTTCTCAATATGCCAAAAGCCCTAACATGCTCACAACATAGTCCGACAAAATCGTCAACAGTAAACAACGTGGTCCCATGTCGATTTTGTCGATAAAATTCGTATTAGTTGAATAAGTCCTTCCTCGAGCTAAATATTGCTTTAAAAACTGTTAGCCATGTGACGAATTTAACAATAGAATAAATTTTCTTTTAATATGAGTAAGTGTTTTGACCTAAGACTGCAATATAATAATGATATCTACACTAGTCTCAGACACGGTCGCCTGATCCCAAACTAGCGACACTAACTAAACCGGGAATTCTAAACACCTACCTGGACGTGTAGATTCCCTAAGGCCTGAGGGGACGCGAGGATTCTAGTCCACTAAAAGGGGCAGGAGGGTGAGAAGCTATTATTTGGCTTATTATAAGGCACATAATAGCTAAGTTATTGAGTATATTGCAGTGAGAAAATAGACCCACAAGCCAAATCACCCAAAAACCAAATCCTCCAAAATACAAGTCATCAAAAAGGCAATTCCCCCTTTTTTTTTTTCGTGCGGAAATCCCCTCGGAAACCACCTGTCGGTGTCATGTCGGACTCGAACCGACTAAAACCGCACGCCGTCTCGGGTACTAATAGCCGGGGAACCAGGTATACCCTAGAAAGGAAGTCCCTGGTGCCCCGACATACCACGGGTCATCTACAGACGAGTGTCCACGGTCTGGCCATCGCAGTGGTGGCACTCAGGCGTTGGCTCCTTGCGGATCAGACACAGGTGATCCCCGAAACATCCTTTCCCAGTGATCACCTGCGTCAGTCGGTATGAGAGGGTCCCGTGACGCCTCTCGAGCCAATCCTCCATAACGAGAAGGCAATTCCCCTATTTTTATTGTAACTTTCTTGAAGTATTAATCTATTACGCCATTCTTACTCTATTATTGTACTTTCTTGGCTACATACATGTACTGCCCCGTATACACAACGCAATTTTTTTTTGTTTCCAATATTGTCATCGTAATATATACATAGAAAATCAATATATTAAACTGGCTTTTGCCTACGGCTCCGCCCGCGTGTATGTCGGTTATCGCGGTAAAATGTAACCTATGCTACTCGCTGATAATGTAGCTTTCCATTGGTGAAAGAATTGTTAAAATCGCTTTAGTGGTTTAGGCGCGAAAGCGTAACAAACAAACTCACTTTTACATTTACAATAGAAGGATGTATTTTACAACCGACTGTTTACTATAAACTGTAGTAAAACGTGCTCGAGCTATTAGCTCAAGTTCACATCGTATCGTATACCTATGTTGCTCTAGCTACGAGATCAACAGACGCGTTGCACACTGAATGCGCGTATTAATTTTGACAAAGATCCTTAAATAAGTTATGAAACTAATTTTATTTTAATTTGTATTATACTTTATTAAGAAGAATGATAAATTAATTTATTACAATTGTGAATCGAGTTATTTAAAACTCATTGGAGTGATATACCACAATACATGCACCTTTATAATAGTCTGACCTTTATTATTTGTAATATAAAAAAACATAATGCTAGAGACTAAGACTGATACGTTGATCTTATTCATAGCCATCATGTAAACTATTTTTCGTACGAGAATCGATCTTCTGTAGTGAAAAAAAGTCATCGCCTTGTGGACCGAAATGTTTAGTGCTTATCTATATACCTATTACCTTTTTTATTTGTTCTTCAAGACTATTCCGGTCTGGCTCACCCGGAGCCGCTTAATGCATAAACGCATACATAAATTATTAAATCTAAATTAAACAGTAGGCTCAAAAAATGTACGTAGTTACATACCTACAAAATATTTCTACGACTCCTACCTATATATTTTTAGACGACTCTTATCCATTTAGATACAATAATCAAATTTCGCTGATAAATTGATTTTGGCCTTGCCTCAGATTTAAATGCTGAGGAAGTGAACGCAAAGCAAGCATTTCTATAACATTTGAATTGGCATGCATCGATAATCTAGAATAGTCCATTGTCTCAATGAAGTCTATAAATTATAAAAAGACGCTATTTCGCCACGAAACGTTATAAGATTCTTAGTTTTGGCGCGGAACATCCCTTCTCACAATAACGAAGCGCCTGTAAAAATCTCAAATACTTCAATACTCAAAGTAAGGAAACATATACTGGCCTGCGGCTTCACTCTACTATTTTAACGATTAAAAATGTTATTTAGGTACATCCTCAC
This sequence comes from Arctia plantaginis, assembly GCA_902825455.1. Taxonomy (NCBI): domain Eukaryota; kingdom Metazoa; phylum Arthropoda; class Insecta; order Lepidoptera; family Erebidae; genus Arctia; species Arctia plantaginis. The sequence goes on along the minus strand of CADEBD010000388.1, from coordinate 3,665,372 downwards.
CTCACAGTTTCTTGAAGGTTCAGGTCCACTCCATGCATGAGGGGCCTTTCTGTAAATCCTTTGCCCATTTATTTGTGTAAGAGTATACGACGTATTATTTTCAGTAAGAGATAATAATCTTGATGATAATTCATACTGATTCACTTCACTAGATGAATAATGCTTAACTGGAGGCATTTTCGCCTATATATACCTATATTACTTCTTATAATAATATTTATGAAAATGTTCAGACGCGTATGCGCTCTCCGTGATTTCCCAATAAAAGAAACAACAGGAGATCCAATTTCTTTTTCCGATAAAAAGAAAATGGCGCTTTGTCCCCAAAATGGAAGCTTCAAAATGACCTTCAGCGTGTATTGTTTACGTGAGTCAAATTATAACCGAATTTTTAAAGAGATAGTTCCGGCGATACTTTAGTGATTAATTAAAGTAATATTGTAAAATATAATCATACATTTTGGCCTTAATATATACAACAATAAACATATTTATAATATATGAATACAAGTATTAATTTGAACAGGATATTGTCCTAAAGAAATTCAAAGAGAGAAACAAAAGTTTTGTTTTCCTATCAAAACATATTTAGCATTTATTTAACAGAGTAAATCTGTTGACCGTTATAAAATATTTAATTATATTATTAAAATATAGTTTTAGAAATACATAATGATTTACGTAATATATTAATTTTTCAGAAGGGTTTTATAGTAATTATAATATAATTACTGACATTCGCAACTTACTTACAACAATTACACTTCCGTTTATTTTGATTTTGTCAACCGGAAATAGATACATTTATTGTGTTCAATTGAAATAATATTGAATAGTTTTACTCAGTACATTCCTGCTGCAAAAAGTATGATGATATTCGTTTTTCAAAGTTAGAATATTAAAATAATAAAACTACATGGACATAATAACTATAGTTACAAAAAATAAATTAAATAATATTGCAGGCCGTTTAGTAAATCCATTTTGGCGGCGACTAATTTCACTCATATCATAACTTGTTCTGAGCTGCATTCTTATTATGTATATGCGTCGCGTTTTAGGCATCATGCCCAATATTTGCTGTTTAGTAAAATATTCCAATTTATCATGATTTATACTAAGCATCACTTCTGGCGTGATTGCAGTCATGGCTTCTAATCGAATTGAGCTTATATCGTTTTTATGGATACCTAAAAAGAAAGTGCAATAAGTCGAAATTAATCGAATGGTAAAGCTGTCACAGTCGCGAGGTGCAGTTTGAAAGCAAAGCCCTCTGCGGTATAGTAATGATTTGGATTTGTAACATTTCTTGACATATTTTTGTGTAAATGATAATACCAATTGCTTACAGTTAAATATGGAGCCGAGTCTACTGATCTCATGTGACGACCATTTATAGGGTTCTCCGTACGCGTCTCGGTGTGTAGCTATTTGAAATAGCGTCTGAAATGATAATTAATAACTGCTTAAGGTTCTACACTACCTATCTTAAGAGTTGTTCGAAGATGTTTCACTAATTACATGTAACACAGTTCTTAGCGTTCCTAAAATATCGGGTTAATAATTAAAATATTTATAATATGTTGACAACTTTTCTGTGATATCCATATCCCTACCACTATAAATGTCGTTATGTCACGCTGAAATATCATTAAAAATTTGTCTCCTAAGTTACAGCTTAGATATGGCTTAGAAAGGGCTATGCTCAGCGTTTCTTTAAGGGATCGCATCAGGAATGAGGTGATCTGGCAGAGAATCAAGATCATCGACATAGCAAGCTGAAGTGGCACTGGGCTGGCCATATTAGCCGCAGAACCGGCAACCGTAGTAAACGAGCTGGATGCGAAAAGCCGAAAATCAAGGCGTGCAATGGGAGAGGCCTCTGACCAGCAGTGGACAGGTCAAGTGATTCGTCTGCCTGTTTGCCAAATTTTCTTTATAAAAAAAAAAATAAGCAGCAGTAGATGGTATATGGTATATAGTGATTCCAGTCCGCAATCTTATTTTAACCTGATTTCCAATGCACTTGAGTAGAAATGTACCTAAGTAGGTATTCTAGTTCTACTCGAGGGTGAACAGTAATAAGTAACTAAATATTAAGCTACTTTTGAAAGAATATATACTACGGTTTTACACATGCGTTTATTTCAGAGATACCGGTCAAGTTTCTGACCATACCGGACCTTTACCAAGAGTTAAGCGACAGTCGTTGTTAGGCGCTACCCGAGTGAGTAGAACTATACAAAAAAATACAATATTCTTTATTGTATACCATTGTGAACATACATAATTAAAATGTACAGGTACAAACGGCGGTCAACACTGTTAGTCTATATACGAACTATATATCATTCAGAAAAGTTTTTATTCCAATTTGATCTACTTACTCGTGTTTGATTTGCATTGCATTTTCCTGCTTTTGTGAGCGTGAGCTGAGTAAGTTCTTTGAATATAGACGGTGATATTTTATTTAAATCAGATGCAGGAAAGCCACACAGCAAGTAACCAAGTTCATTGATTAACGAACTTTTTTCGTACCATAAATCGCCAAAGTATCGCCGATAAGCAGCCGCTAATATGCCATACTACAAAAGTAGATACTAAATCTGTATTATGTACATTCTTATAAGAAATATTGAGACTCAAACTTAAATGGCAACAACATTTAAACTTAAATAACAACAACGTGAACATAGAACAGCAGTCACAGTGGTGATATACATAACAAAATATATATATAGGTAATGTTATGTTAGACAACATTGTCTTCATTGCATTAATATTACAGGAACATAAAGTTTAAAACATCTATTGGAATATTGGGTAACTGGGTATTATAATTGAAACTTCGTTTTAGGATAATGATAAAACAGAAATCACATCAAGTGATGTAAATGGGATATCTACAAGAGTATGGCCAGAATTGGTTTAAAGGTATCCCTAAAATTACATAATACAAACAAAAACATAATTTATTTTAGCAAAAATCTTCAAGGATTCTAATTTGCCTTTGAAAGTTTCACATCTAGGACCTTTATTTCTAAAACCCATTGTACGATACAATGGGTTGGTTGTGGTCGTTGTTATACCTCTGTATAAATTTAACACAGGAATAAGTGCTTTAAGGTACTTAAGCCATTATTGAAATAAACGGCAATATAATGCCCATTACACATTTAGTTTATCCTATAACAATGCTCTCAAGTTTTGATTACTATTTTCTTTATATCATAAAATTATGTAAAGGACATAGGGTACCGTTCATCCAGCAAGAAGTACCTACTTACTGTGAATATTCGAAAGACTGTTATAGGCTGTTGGTGATGATGATGATAAGATAAATAACTTTATCGCGAAGCTGCGTACAAAAATGCTAGTAATTGGTGACAAAGTTTAATTATATTTGAGATTATTGTTGGTTGGACATAAAAAACATGCGTTCAGTAAAATTGTTCAAGGAAAATACATTTTATTTGTGTCCACACTGTACTATACTTTAATACCGTAGGATTTTCTAACCTTACGAGGTTGTAGTTTATCGTAATAATTGGCAAAATATTTGAGAACTGACGCATCACCAAAATTAACGTAATACAAGTCTTCTTCGGGAACAACGTTTAAAAGATTTCCAAAAGCTAAATATTCCCGTCCTTGTAAAAACGCAGCGGTTTTTCCATCTGCAAAATGTGTTATAAGTACAATAATATAAGTTTATCGACATTGAAACCATTAATGAAATTTTTAAATTCAAATTAGAGCGTGATTTTTTTATGGCATATGAGGCAAAAAAGCAGGTCATCAGTCTGCTTGTTAGCCTCGTATGGTGAAGAGTCACAAACGCGTTGCCGCCTATTGAGTTCCCCTCCACTCCGGTCGAGACAGCCTATTTGTGACGCAGCATGGCTCTCACACAGTAACTGGTAAGGCAGCATGTATCTTCATATATTTACGTCCCTTGTAGGGATGGAATAAAATCACAATCACATATGATAAATCATATCATAACACTTGTAACGGATTTAAAAAACCACTGCTATTTAATTATTATTATTACGCTAGCGCAATACTCGCGAAAAGTCTAAATCTAGAAAAAAGGTCGTAATCTTTGATGAAAAGAACTGATTGATTTTAATGCCATTTATCTTCTATGACGAAATCACAGTCACATGGGAAAACGCTGTGAAAACTTACAACAATCAATTCATCAAATGAATATGATTTAAAAGTAGCAATAATTTCCATGTCTAGTTCCTAGATCTGTGCTGCTATGCCTCGTAACAATAACGTATTACTGCTTACGTGCATAATATGGTTACAACTAGGTGCAAACAGGTTTAGCGTTCAGTAATGCACATTAGACAAAATGAAAGATCTGTGATACTCAACAAATACTCGGCCTAGTTTATTCATTTATTAGGGCAACTATTTATGAGTAGTAGTTTTGAAACTGATTAAGAGTTTACGATCGATCGATCCGTTGAGTAGGCATTCATTTTAGTTAAATAGGGAGTTAAATAGTTTTAAATTACTGCAAATTCTATCAAGGCAGGTAAGGCAAATATTTTTCATCAATAAATAGATATATTTGCACTAAACGGGAATCGAGCGAGACAATCAAATGCATTTAGTGCATTCGTTTCAAGCCGCCACAGAGGTCCATGATGTTCTCGAAGGTCTTGATCTCTGATAAGCTGCACTTCTCGTCTTATATAGGGGCAACTGTTGTGACCAATTTAATTTTTATATTTTATGATCACCAGCATCTCAGCCGAAGGACGTCCACTGCTGGAAATAGACCTCCGAGTATTTATATTTTATACTGACCTGTTATTATATCCCACGCTAATAGCGCTCTACTAATAGGTATTAAATGTGACTTTGTATACGTTAGTATGTGCAGCAGCGATTCTGGGTCAACTCTTAGAAAAGAACTGGCTGGACCGAAGAAGATCATATTCATCGATTGTTCTATTTTCACTCTATTGTCGAAATCGTAATAAGATTCTTCATACATTTCAATATTATCTGGTATAAATAATAACTAAGTAAGCTTAACAGTCAAATAATTAACTATAAAAAAGTATCAACAACTTCAATACTCCTACATCGTTTTGTTTAATTTTCACCCTCAGGAGTGGAATTATTTCTTTTGTCTAGAATGAGACCAAATGAGACGTAACTACCCTTTCAAATACAAAACCAATTTTCCAAATGGGTTCGTAAATGACGAAGTATAGTAACAAACTTGAAAAAGAATATGAAGCCGAACTGAGAACCTACTAGATTTTTGAGGTCTATTAAAATGCAGTATTAGTGTATGTAATAATCTACCTTAGTACACATAAACGCCTTCTGTAGTTAGCTGTTCATGGTTAAGAAACAACAGTATCTATAGATTAAAAACAATAGAAAACATTTTCACCGTGGCCGTCACATGTACCGATGGCCCACGAATCTTAGGCACCTAGGTTTAAAAAAAAAACAATGCGTGCTGTACAATATTGCTTGCTATCATAAATCAGGCTTCATTTTGGACTTGGAGTTGTTTCATACCGTCAGATAGTTAATTTTTTTTTGACTAGAACAGGAAATGAATGAGTTCTCATCAAGTATCTTCGTTTGCTGTTAGTAATAAATTCGTGAGTTGTATACAGCTTATACGTGGGGTTACTCGAACAAATACCAATTTTTATGTAAGTATTATCTCGTAAACTATTTAAACTAGAATTTTGCATTGATCACATAAACCTTTCAAATCGGGTATCGCAATCATAGCATTTCTGTCGTCTTCGTACTGATCGATCATATCTTCCAAAGATAGAGTAGATCCTCTTGAGAACGTTACACATTTTACAAGTGAACTGAAACGAAAGGTGAACATTTTTAAAAATAACACACATACACTCACCCCTATATCTCCTGGAGTTGGCAGAGATGTTTTAAATGTCTACTTTTACACGTAATAAGGAGACAAGCCCGTTGCCATCAATTAGGGCACTTGGGATTAGCTAGGAAAATTAATAAAAAAAAAACATTAAATATGTTACATCTTGAAGTACCTGTGTGTGAATAATGAACGAAAAAGTAGAAAAGTGTGGCAATAGTTGAGGTTACTTTTATTTAGCACTAATGCAAGGGAAAGGTATTTTTGTGAAGCATATTAAAAAATATATCATTGATGTTTTTGTACGGAAATATCTAATATTTAGCGTTGATTGACGCTATCTATTTGAGATATCAGTTTTGAGTGACCTTAGTTAATGCTGAAATTTACACTACCAGCCATTTTCCTCTGTTTCACTTACAGCCATGGCCGTAGCGTGAGGTGACATACCCCTAAATTTTTTCTATTTTACTCTATCCAACACAACCATAATTATTCCAATTTAACTGTTAGTTTCAGAGATTATCATTTAAAAAAAAAACAAAAAAAAAACTTTAGCTCTATTACACTGTATGTGGAAGACTAATGTTCTCTCGTCCCGCAGAAGACGTGCCAGGCGACGAAATCGGAGTGCTGTACGATTGTCAGCCTCCATGAGCCTAGGAGTAATAAGTGGGACCGTCCGTTGTTCTAAAAGAAAAAATCCCGAGACGGTGGCGCGCGAAACACATTTTCGTGCGCGCGATTCGAATCCGCCATATAACTTCGACATTAGTCGCTGAGTAAGGTGATAGGGCATTTCTAACGAAAAGAAACCTTCATAATACTGGAGATTTCACGTGCCCCCGGCGAGGACGAATGAAATGATGAATGTTCCTATATGTGTGGTGTGTGGTGTAAAGTTTTAATGAATCTGACCGTTTTTAGCACTTATGTGTTCTAAATTTTTATCAAGGTAGTGAATCATGTTTATATTAAACAATACGCCTAACAAATGGATTAAGTGTTTATATTTTGATACCTTTTCGTGATTAAAAACAAGCAAAGTTGTATTAACATGATTACACGAATATATATCGTTTGCTGAAATAAAGTAATGTCACTATGTAAAAACCAAGTAACTGTATACTTCATACTCATAAATTATAATAATCGTGATGGTTGTGAAATATTGCAGTAGGTATATAACAAAAATAAACGGCAACTGGAGCGATAGAGCTAAATGACTGGAAAGATTTGAGACTTCTGGTTCTAAATCAGTTTTGTAATAATAGTACTGTGGTGACGGATTAAGAATACGTAATGTCACCACCCCTGTTCATCCCGTGGGTGTCGTAAAAGTCGACTAAGGGAGAAAACTACGTAAGACAACACTGCAAAGAGAAAGAAAACTTGAAACAAACCCTGTACCAACCCGTCTGGCCAGCGGTGTATAGTAGGCCAAAACCTCCTTTCTAAGTAGAGCCCTATGTCCAGCCGTGGACTATCATAGGCTGTTGATGATGATACGATTTGCATCCTTGTAAAATTGTCACGAGTGTGACCTAACTTTAGTTCGTTCACAGTCAATCCTCAGTAGAAAAAAAAAAATGAAATGTACTCAGCTGGTCATCTTAATCTCAAATTAAATTAAGTTATTGTTTAACATTTAATTTTAACGACCTATCTCTAAGAACATGAATACAATAAGTTTAAATTCAAAGTAGATAAAATGCCCACATAAAAGTTTTCAATCATATTGTATGTATTTAGAAATCATTTAACTGAAGGTGTTCATTTACTATTAGCTTACCTTCGATAAAGTTACAATTTGCTGAGCATTAAACTTAAACAGTATGTCATCAATGGCTCCTTGCTTTGGTGGATCATTTCTTATCTCAGTAACCGCAGTCAACTCTTTAGCGTAAAGGGCTACTCTTATTCACCTATATCAGCCTTACAAGGCGTTCTGCAGGGTTCACATCTGGGCCCGCTTCTGTTTGTCATTTTTATAAATGATCTGTCCTGTCCCTCTCTTTTGTACACCGATGATCTCAAAATTTTAACTGATATCAAAGACCAAAGACAATATATAGCTCTTAAACATGACTTAAAAGTAATGTCTGACTGGTGCTCATTCAACAAAATGAGACTAAATGTGAAAAATGGTGCTTTCTTTTGGGATTCAATATAAGGTCAAGAAGAGATTGTAGACAGCAACATAGTGTATTGACTCTTTTTTCTAGCCTTGTCCAAAGCGGCGTTATATATGGATGCCACAGAAAGTGTGCAGAGGCGTTGTCTGAGATACGTCGCCCGCAACTTCAACTATAGTAGATCGCTGTAAGACTATAGTGACAGGTGAACTGAGTTCAATATGATTTCGTGCAAGCCCGCCGTGGAAGATATGATCTCCTCTGCCTTTACAAAATTATTCACTCCACTGTCGATGCGCCAGGTCTGCTGTCTGCGGTCTCTTTTAACACGTTTTAGTTAATTAAGCGTGGCAAGTATTTGTATTTGCCACATGCCTTGTATTTTGCCTTTACATGTTGTGCATGGTAAATTTAGACCGTGGTCTAGACCTGTATCTGTAAATATATACCTATCACTTACCCTAATGTTACCTGTAACATGTAATGGCAGTAATCTGTAAACGTGCCTTTAAAAAAAAAAAAAAAAAAAATTATGTACAAAAATCCCTTGTATAAAATAAAGAAATAAAAAAAAAATAAAAAATAAAAAAAAAATGTATTGTAGCCTCTCTTAATAAATGAAAACTACTAAACGGAATATCAATATATATATAATAATATCAATATATACCTATAATTTTACTATAACAATAGAAAATTCATAAAAATATTATTTTCTGTGATTTAGGAAATTACTAAAAAAGCAATTTTATTGTAGCCGGTTTCATCGTCAATTCTCGTTATCAACCAAGGTGTCATTGTTGTCAACATTGTCATGTCGTATCTGGAATGCGACTAACATAACCTTTTTCATTGTGGCCTTTCGAATAAAATAACTTCGTTATTACAGTTTATGTGCCAAATATTTAACTTCTTTAATACGAAATGCTCTTAGTTTTAAAATAACTACGATTAATTGATGACATAATTGTACTTATCAATTGGTTACGTGGTTTAGTTTTGTTGTTGTCAACACTCAAGGAACATGGGTATTTTAGAGAAAATATCTGAAATCGAAAAAGAAATAGCAAGAACTCAGAAAAATAAAGGTAAGATTTACTATTGTGTTAACCGGCATTTAGAGAATGATATTTAAAATAAAAAATCATTAGTGCGAATGTCATTACTGAAAACACCTTTCGTTAGTTTTACGTTAACTTACAGTTGTCAGTCCTGAAGATTAATGACGGAATCAATTATAAGATAAAGCATTTTATAATGACACAAACTATATTTAAATTATAAGAATATCAGTTTTATTAATGTGGCTACAATCTAAAGATCTAAAAAATTAGTTTGCATGTGCTAAACACAATTACTAATAGACAGATTATTTGTACAGTCTCGCATAGATATTGTGTGGTTTGAAAGACAAGTTATAATAAGTAGTTTTTATAATTTGATTATTTAAATAATCCATGGGTGTGAATATTGAATCCATGTACTGTTTACATTTATATCTCACAAAATGCCATATAGCTCATAGAAATAACTAAATCAAGTTGAATTACTATCATTAATAAAAAGTAAGAAATTAGTGACATCAATTTATGGTCTAATGAAACTAAATACCAACTTAATATAACTTAAACATCATAATAATATAATTAGCTAACTGCTTATAAATGCAAAAGCATAGATGTACTACACAATATAAGTAAACCCAATCTAACCATATCTTGTGTGAAACATGGACACAATTTTTTTTGTTAATTCTAAATCTATAATACAAAAATAATCTATATATATTCATATTATATTTGACTTTATATATTACATACAGCACACCATTATATATGTATAATAGTAGGGACAGATGTTATCTGTGTGGTGACGGATTAAGAATACAGTGTCATCAGCTCTATTCATCCCATGGTCATCGTAAGAGCCAACTAAGGGAGCAAACTAAGCAGGACAACAGCACTAGAAAGGGAAAACTTGAAACAAAACCTATATCAACCCATCTGGCCAGCGTGGTATAGTAGGCCAAAACCTCCTTTCTAAGGAGAGGCCTATGTACAGCAGTGGACTACTAGAGGCTGATGATGATAATGATGTACATATACTGAAGACTCTGCAAAATCAGTTGAATTAATTTCTTTATGTTATGTAAAAGTTTGAAAAGAACATAAATTTCACCTCAAACCAAACCAACCTCACCTCTTATGGTTGGAGTCCTTATTATTTAAGCAATGGAATAGCTTCATATGTTAAGTTCAGAATGGGTCTAGCCTTCTTGTGCTGTCGTTGACAGTAAATTGGCCTGGCAAGTGTAGGCTACCATGTACTTATAGGTTCATATCTAAAGTGTAGAACCTGGCCTGGTCTACTTGTATTGTATTTATAAGCAAAATAAAGTAATCTACTACATACATTGTTAATTTCTTTCAGCCACTGAATACCACTTGGGTTTATTGAAGGCCAAGTTAGCTAAATACAGATCTCAGCTACTTGAACCATCCAAAAAAGGTGGCGACAAGGGTGAAGGCTTTGATGTATTAAAGTCGGGAGATGCGCGAGTGGCGCTTATAGGTTTTCCGTCAGTAGGTAAAGTAAGTATTTTTGTTTATTTTCTTTTTGTAATATTATATCTTTTGCGAAATCTAAGATGACACTTTATTTACGAGATTTTTTTTTGTCTGGAGATTGGAGACAATTGTAAAGACACATATAGCTATTTTGACAGTTTATTTTGTCAGTTAGGAAGTAGAGGTACAATACCTTAAAAATTTCTTACTTAATTCTGATACTGAGGTTGAGTAAGTATCCTTTGACTAAAAAAGGTATCCTTTTATTTTTTTTAGTCTACTCTTTTATCAACACTGACGCACACACACTCGGAAGCTGCTAGTTATGAGTTCACAACACTGACTTGCATCCCTGGAGTAATAGAATACCATGGTGCCAACATTCAGCTTCTTGACTTACCTGGTATCATTGAAGGTGCTGCCCAAGGCAAGGGTAGGGGAAGACAGGTAAAAAAACTATATCTGTCACACTTTTTGTTTAATTACTATTTGTCAACAAACAAAAATTTTCAGTAAAATAAGATAGCTCAAGTTATGTACTACTTATTGATGGTTACAAAGATAATAAATATTGCGTGTTTGAACATGAAACGACAGTTAACGACTGGATATTGTTTAAAAGGAACACACGCCAAGGATCTAACAAAGATTACGTTTTGGAAACATTATAATTCTATTTAAATTTCCAAATATTTCCTTATACTACAACAATGTTGTCTCTAATAATTCTAACCATATCATGTGTTGTCAGGTGATAGCTGTAGCGAGAACGGCTGACCTGGTGCTGATGATGCTGGATGCAACTAAACCCTATGTGCACAGACAATTGCTTGAAAAGGAGTTGGAAAGTGTTGGCATTAGGCTCAATAAGCCTAAACCTAACATTTATTTTAAGGTAAGCACTAACTAAACCTGTACAAGTTTAAAACTGAAATTATGACCGTTAGAAAGCCATACTTCGGCATATATGAAGCCAATCAGCTCGTCGAGATTGATATCACGGCTCCTAGAAAATTAGCAATAGTTATTACTTTTTTCGTTACTTTTAACCTAGTGAGTGTGGTTACGGAAGTGCCATACCACCATTTAATTCCTCAGAAAAAAACACAAAGTGTTTCCCAATATCTCTATTACTTGAATAACTTTTTTCATTTTTTTATATAAATCATAATTAGGATTGTTACAAGCATATTAATTAACATAAATATTTATACCCAAATCAATCATGCCGTTCTTAAGTGATGCTCACCAACAAACTTCTTCCTCCATTCTCATTCAGACCTCCATTACCCAAATACTATATATCGAAGTTCTGTAGAAAAACGGTTGTCGGAATTTCCAACTACCCGTAACAATTGCCACAGATGTTTGAAAACTTTCTCCATCTTTTGAAATTGGTTAACAAATGATGTCAATGGATCCTACATATATTTAAACTCATTATAACTAGTCATCCGCAAAATTCCAATTTTGAAGTGTTGAAGGAGAATGTTTATTTAAAACCACTGTATTATTTAAAACTATTTGTGTGATAAATAATTCATTGCTGGATGTAGGCCCCTCCTTGCAAAGGAGATTTTGGCCTACTATATCACGCTGGCCAAACAGGTTGGTATAGGAGTTGTTTTAAGTCTTCCTTTTCTTTTCAGTGCTGTTGTCCTGCATAGTTTGCTCCCTTAGTCGTCTCTTACGACACCCACAGGATAAACAGGCGTGGTAACACTCCGTAATTATTCTCGTATTCCTAACTGTGGTGTGTGACCACACAGACACGTTTTTTTTTAAACCTAATAAAGTTTGTTGACTCACATATACAGGAGTCCATCGATGTCATGTCACTTACTAGTTGCTTGTTCCTTTTATTTATTTTTATAAGCAGTATTTTTTCTTTTTTTGTAAACAGGTGAAGAAAGGTGGTGGCCTCTCATTTAACTCGACGTGTCAGCTCACTAAGGTTGACGAGAAAATGGTGCAGATGATTCTACATGAATACAAGATATTTAATGCAGAGGTTTGTAAAGCTGTTTAATTTTCTCAAAGTTACTCAATGTTTACTATGTACTGAATTAGGTCTGCTTTTTTTTACGACCTTTGTACACAGCTCCCTTTGTGCCATATTTGCTTACTTTTATCCCGAGAAATAATTATGTTCCCGATGGCTACAAGAAATATGTTTAACACGAGTAAATATATACGTTCCAGGTACTTTTCCGCGAGGACGCAACAGCTGATGACTTAATAGACGTGATCCTTGCGAACAGAGTGTATCTGCCGTGCTTATATGTGTACAACAAGATTGATCAGATCTCCATACAGGAGGTGGATAGGATAGCGAGACAACCTAACTCTGTCGTCGTTAGGTAAGTAATATCCATTTTGTATAATATAGGGTACAAACGAAGACTGCCTGACCTGACCTAGAGCTCAAAAAACGGCATGAGGGGTCTATGGACCTAGGTCAGAACGTAGTGTCGCTATTTGGTGTATATACATGAAATAAAAACTTCGTTCCAAAACTCCAAAATGCATCAATGGCCTTTAGGATGTGGGACGCCGGTGATCGTATCCTAACGTAATGACTAACAGAAACTCTAATGCGACTTTACATAGATCTAAAATCTACTGTCCGCTACAATTTGCTATAGAAGACAAAAGGTGCGGAAAAGTGAGTGTACGAGAAAGGAAATACCATGCATTCATGCATACATAAATTACATGCTAAGATTGTTTATAGTACATTATTTAATTTGCTTTAAATTGTGAAAAATGAGATTCGAAATGTATTTTGACTTTCAGTTGTAACATGAAGCTAAACTTAGACTTTTTATTGGATACGTTGTGGGAATACCTGGCTCTCATCCGAGTGTACACCAAGAAGCCTGGACAGCCCCCAGATTTTGATGATGGACTTATTTTGAGGAAGGTGAGTGTTGTTTAATTTTTTTTATGATCTTATTTTTTGTTGGTTCATATTATACTAATGATGTGCTAAATATTATAATATCATAAGTAAGTATAATATAAATAGTAATAAAATTATAACTGGATATCCGAGGGAGTAAAGGAGTTATTTAAATTATTATTATAAATTTGAAACGGTTCTTTTACAATATTACGTTATATTAATAATAATACGTGCTTGTTCGTGTGTGTTTGCATATGTGTACGTGTGGGTGCGTGTGTGTTGAGCGTGTATGTGTGTATGCATGCAGCATATGAATTTGTATATGTGTGTGAGTGCATTGCTTGTTACATATGTATAATTGTGACTAGGTCTTCCATACTGTCCTAATTCAATGAATTTAACCACATGTATGTGGCATTTTTCGCTGCATTGTTATTTATTTTACTTATAAAATAATATTGTCTACTATTTTCTAATTTTTTCTTATTTATTTTTTTCATTTATACATGTTACTAATAATATTAACTAGCAATTAATTATTGAATTGATAAAGGGTATTTATCTGTGTGGTGACGGATTTAGATTAAGGATTGTCACTACCCCATTCATTCCGTGGGTGTCGTAAAGGACCACTAAGGGAGCAAACTACGTAGGACAACAGCACTGCAATGAGACGGAACACTTAAAACAAACCTTCCCGTTTAGCCAGCATGGTAAAGTAGGCCAAAACCTTCTTTCTAAGGAGAGGCCTATGTCCAGCAATGGACTGTAAAGGCTGTTGATGAAAGGGCATTATTTAACTATCATTATAATAGGGCGAAACCTGGTATTTGAATTAAAAAATATACATATATAGCTCTCAATTCGTTGGAGATCAAGCGCTAATCAACTTAGAAAACTTTTAAAAAATCAGTACTAAAAACTATCACCTTTCCAAAGCGGTATAAAAGTAATGAAATGTAAAGATAAAATAATTATAAAATCACGAGAAACAAAGTGACATCAGCATTGTTCGTTCACACTAAATAGTTATCAATGAACGAGTGATTTGTGGGTGTGTTCGTAGGGCGTGACGATCGAGCACGTGTGCCACGCCATCCACCGCACGCTGGCGGCGCAGCTCAAGTACGCGCTGGTGTGGGGCACCAGCACCAAGTACTCGCCGCAGCGCGTCGGCCTCGCGCACTCCGTCAACGACGAGGACGTCGTGCAGCTCATCAAGAAGTAGACCTGTGACCTCACTCCTTTATTCTCCAGCTCCTTTTCCTCTCCTGTTACTGACTGGAATATAATTAGAATGTCTGATAATATGTAATTAGCAATGCTGTCAAATTTGTCATACATCTACCTATGCTCAAAATGATTTTGTTCTCCCATGATATCTTGAAAATTAAATTGAAAATATAAGATATTTTATATTTATCAAGTTGACAGCGCTAAAGCTATCACGTGTAATACAAATATTTTCGTATCAAAAATAAATTTCACATAAAATGGAGATTGCTTCAAATATCAAACCAGCCGACATTAACAATATCATATTATTATAACTACGCTTTGTTTTCCATTTCTGTATATTTTATACACGATCATTGCCCTCATAACCTTAACAAAAATTGAGTACGTAAGAAAAATAGTTCTTTAACTTTCACGTTCTATAAAATATATTGAGAAAGAAAACATTCATATAATTTTCTACCGCAATATTGTAGGTACTCGATCTATCGAATCATAAAATACAAAAATATGACTAAACCTTTTAAAAAATTACTACCGTATTTAAAAAAAAAACCATTACATATCTTAAATTTGCTATTTCTTAAATTCTATTAGTCACATTTAAGGATAAATATTACAAGTGAGGATTACATTTACTGGATCTATGCTAGTATTGATGTGTAACGTCTTTCTTCTCACTTTTCTACGATCTACAATCTGTTACTGATTTCGTAAAACAGGACGGTAGTTTGTAACAGGAAGCAGGGAAAACAAACGCTAAGACTTGACCAATGAGCGCGCGCGGTGCTGTAATTGGCTGTCAGATGATAGGTAAGATTTCAGATGTTACACATGATCCGCGACTACACAGTATGTCTCACTCGTTTTTCTCTAAAATATTTTTTCATTCAAATACAAATATAAATTAGGCATGATAGTTAATTTTATAAATCAATTTCTAAAATATTCGCCTTCTGTTTTCGGGGTTTCATTCAAGTTCGGTAGTATAATATTATGCGCTTATGATCTATAAGTTTAATGAAAGTATATTTATTGCCTTGATATATGATAAAAAGGATACCTAGAAAAATATTATTCAGTTGAAATTACATCTAACTTTTTATTAACTTTTATATTTTCGCGTTCTATAATATATAATTATATGTAAATGTTCATACATTTAAATTGACTGAAGTTTCGACCAGAATGCTCTGGCCGTGGTCACAGGCTGACCCAGACTAGAAAAAGTTAATTCCCGAGTATGCATATAATTCGTATATCTAAAGTTTCGGAAGACAAATGCATGTTTTCTGTGCCACACAATAAATAAGTTCGATCTCCTAATTAATTCCGGATCATTTTAACAAAGTTTTAAAAATATCAATTTGCCTTTGGATTTTTTTAAAGGCGGTTTTTTTGGAATTTTAAAGAATATCTCTCTTTTTACTACAAGACAATAAATTCTCTTCTAAATATATGTTTGTCTGATTATGGCAACATAATTACTAAATAGATAGAACGATTAGCATATAGTGTTTTAATTAGGTTTAGGATAGAATTATGGGTTTTTATTTGTGTGCACACTAAACTCGTGTTTAAATGCAAACTAGGTATCTTTTCTTTGTTGTATGTATGTCATATTTGTTGGTATATTTCATTGCTCCGTGTACGCTAGTGCCTAGAAACGTTATTGGTACTAATTCTGTTGTTCGAAAACTCTCTTAAACTAAACTAAAAATCACTAAAAATTTGTTTAGTTCTGTCAAACAACGTTTGCTATTCTGAAAACGTAACATTTAACAGGAAAATTTTTTTTGTGATTTTTAGTTTAGTTTAGATAGTTTTCGAACAACAGAATTAGAACAATTGTAAACCATTTAGATTAAGGGAGCAAAAAGCATTTAGCTGTTATTTAATGCCTTTGTACAGGAATAGGTCATATTGTATATACTCATTATACTTTTGCATTGAAATAAAACTTTTTTAAATGCAGTTAGTCGTTTTAATGCACAAGATTGCCTACTGTTAAAAATTATACTACTAAATTCGGTCATTATATTTATTTATATTTGCATATCTTGCCTGCTGTTACTACCTATCTCAATAAATATAATGCCCAACTGTCTTTAATTATTAGTCTTTAATTACCGTATTCATTTAAAAAGAAACTCATTTCTATATTAGTTTGAAATCAATGTTTTATTTGAACCACACGTTTAGACAAAACATTGATTTCAAACGAATATAGAACATTGGTGATTTTCTAGAAGGATAGAAATCCAGATCATTTTTTTATTGTTTAGCATCAATACCTCAATTTAGGCCAGTCGATGGATTGGATCCTTTTCGCATAAGCTGATCCAATTTAGCTTATAAATAAATATTGAACAATATTTATATTCAATTAAACTTTTTATGACAAAATGATTTATATTACACATTCCATGCCAATAGGCGTAGGAACGTTAATTAGGTGTCTAATAAGTTCGACGCTTTAAAGTCCCAACGTCATGTTATAATACTGTAAAGATTTTTCGAAAGAAAATAAAAAAATATTACTAGTCTAATCCATAGGGCACACTACAAAATTACGTAGGTTTTATGACATTGAAACAAAACTATAACCCATAAACAAGTTCTTTATTTCATTAAACATTATTCACTATATAGGTATAGGTACAACCACATCAGCTTACATCTCAAATTATACTAATAAATTATTAAATATAATAAATACACGAGGTATTATTTAATATTCATCTTTAATATTGAGCAAGTCCGACTCCGCAGTAGCGACTGCCCACCGGTGCTCTGTGATCTCCAGGGCTTCCCACTCGGCCTTGAAAGCAGCCTTCGGGTCTGGGGGCATCGCCATCGCGGCACCTGACATCTGTTCTTGCATTATTTTAGATTGGTCAGCAGCTGTGTAAAAGAAAATAATTTGTAGTAAGCATAATGTTTTATGAATCAGTAAAAATAAATTAATAAGCCTTTTTAAATTTTAAGATTGTAAAAAACTGAGTGTGGATCCTCTTTTTACAAAAAAAACATTTATCTGCTTCATAGACTAGTCAAGCTTCTTAAAGTGTGTCTATCATTACCATTACTTCTAAAGATAGGATAATAGAGTTCTCACTGAATTGGCAAATGACTAAGAAAGCAATGATCCATAGAAAACCGGTTAATTACAACTACTAGTGTGCTGTTACAGTTTTCTGGTGATACATGAATAGGAGTCTGATTGTAGCCAACGAGTGATACAAAGATGATGTTAAGTGATGAATTACGTGGGTAACTGACGATATTTATTACTAGTGTTGATTGATATTATGTAACTGTACATACCATTATTCTCTCCCAATACGAGGGCGTATATCGTGCGAAGACCGAATACGTTCAGGAAATACCACGAGGCGGAGGACACCCATGACGCATCTAGGTATGCAAGTTCAACCCCTCTCTGCAGCATTGGCTTGAAACGAAGTGTCAAAGGGAAAGGCACTTTGGCTGTAGAAGAAAAATTACACATTGTTACAGTTTTAATAAAAGAACATACTTTGTTTGTTGTTTGTTTGTTTGTGTATGTTACACAAACAATCTCGTAACTATTAACTTGTTTTCACAATATTAAAAGTCCAAGGCAGTTTAAGATAGAGATGGGAACTCTCGGTCATGCAGTCATTAAAAAAAATTTCAACAATTTTTTTTGTTATGTTACAATATATGCTTTGTTATCAAGGGAAATACCTATAAATAATGTTATTAGAGTACCTACAAAATATCACCTCTTCCAAAAGACATGATCCTGTTACCAGGGTCTCACACAGTGTGCTTAGTTAAAGCTAATACAGAATAGTTAATAGACTTTGCATTACATCTATACAGAATAATTAAAGCATTTTTAAAGTTACTATATTTTTTTTAATTCATTTATGGTTTAAATGGCTAATTCTGTTGTTTGAAAACTCTCTAAACTAAACCTAAAATCACAAAAAAATTAGTTAAGTCCTGTCAAGTACTACATTTTCAGAATACGAAACTTTATTTGACAGGACAAAACAAATGTTTAGTGGATTTTAATTTAGTTTAGAGAGTTTTCGAACCACAGAATTAGCACGAATGTATCTCTTTTTCTTGTTTTACTCAACTTTTAGTACTAAAATTTCACCTTTTAGTATGTTATGTAAGATCTCTTAGTGGTTGAAATTTAACTTTATTAAATGAATTTTTCATGAAACTTTACATGTTGCATGCGTTATATTGTTGACCCTGACTTTTCTTACTTATAACAGGTCAACAAATTTTGATTAAAAATAGTAACTTTTGGTACTTATAAACTTTAAGTAGTTTAAATATCATAATCCTTCATCTGCTTTTTAAAGTTGGACAACAAGACTTGGTATTTTTTTATGATTGACAATTTATGCAAGGCACTACCAGAGTAGTGGTGTTGTAAATGCCCATAGCTCACAGTATTAATGTTCAATTAACCAGAAGTTTTTTTATTGGCCATGCTTCACAGTGGGAAATAAAATACATAAGAATATCTCAAGGTGTGATATGTTAGCACAAGGAAATCTCTGGATCTCATAATTATTTTCAATTTTTTTTGCTGCTTTTATTGTTGTTGCAAAAGATATCAGTAGATATCTTAGTGAGAGACTTATTTAATAAAAAGGGGAAGAACAAAGAATACTTACTGGTAAGGAAACCACTGAACATCCAATTGATCCAGCCTCCAATGACAATCATAGGCAGCACATTAGTAACATTGCCTTTCAGCATGTCTGTCATCATGCCAGGGTCAGTCATTGGGTTCTGAAACAACAATGATTATGCTGTTAAACTAAATAATAATGAGTTATTGTTACTACTTTTTTAACTATTACATTGAATACTTAACACAGAAGATATTTTTTTTATTGAGCTGGAATTCTAGAATTCTTACTAAACTACCACATGACTTATTGGATACATAGATATATTTTTTTACACATAAATTCAGGCAAAAATAAAAAAAAAGGGTTTTTAAAGAAAAGTTGGCACTTTCAATGCAGTTGCAAGATTAACAACAGGTTAAGCATAAGTTTTCAAATAATATACTATGTGAAAAGAGTATCTATATAAATGATTTAATAGTTAATCTATCTAAATATCAAATAACAATTTGGGTTTGTAATCACCTGTGAAGTAGCAGCTCGTTTCTGTACTTTAAAGTAACCAGTTTCCTCATTATTGAACCAGTGACGACGCATAGCAAATGACTGTTTCGGCAGATACTTGCCGTTTTCACGCAACAGGCGAGCGCGTATCATCACTTGACTGCAAGAGAGAAGTCATAATGTGCTTACTGAAATACTGTTTTTATGAAAATTGGTTATAAATAACCTTTCTATTCCAGTCTTTTAACAACTGTAATAATGTTTAAATCAAATAAAATAAGCAACCATAATTATTATCAATTTAAAATATACCTGTCCTGAACTTGCAGGAGTTCAATCTTCTTCTGGGAAGACAATATAATTGATACATAGTGCCTTACAATACCAACCAAGAAAGTGATGATAACGATTGGCAAGAAAACCCATAATCTAATATTTGGGTCTAATAGTAATTCTGTCATTATGATATATTGATGATAGTAATGACGAGAACTACTTCTTGAATTAAACTATCGAAAACGTATAATTTATTTATCGAGAACGGTAATGACAGCGCTGACTGGCAATGGTGACAACTGACAGTTGACGTCTCACATCTCCAATAATATTACTGGACTCTGTGGTCTTACATTTTGACATTATCCTCTGATTTGAGAAAAAATAACAAAAAAAATGACAATGCTAAACCAATAATTAAACGTATAGTAAGTAAAAAATTACTAACGGATGGTGAAAATAATAAAATCGCTAATCTATTAGAATAGTTAAAAGATCAAATAGTTAAATATTTGAAACTTCTTTAACATTGATCGTATGAGAGACTTAATAGTTTTTTTTTTAAAGTTTGTGTTTTTAAAGCAACAAAACGATTAAAGTTCAAAACAGTACAATGAAAATATGAGCGCATGTCAAAGATGGTCAAGGACCTTCGGCTTCAATGAATATTGAACACCATATCAAGTAATACAAGGACAAGGAACTTGCCAAGGACTAAATGAAAGACGAAATTGTCGTGATTTGTGTTTAAATTATTGATTTAGTTTATCTTTTAATAAGTAACAAAATAAAAATTTATAAAACTCTCTCGTTTGTTCTAAAAATGCCTCGCGCGAAAACAAAATCAATCACTGGCCCTAGCACCTCGAATAATCTAGCTAGCCACACAACCCAGGAAGGAACTGATGATAACAAACATAATGTTAATAAAGGCATAGAAGATATCAAAATTAAAACTGAACCTCTTGAATTAACAGAAGAAAAGTTAAGCCCAAGTAAAATTGATTTAAGTCAGTTTAAATTTGAAAAGAAACCTCACATAAAAATTGAATATGATAAGGAATCTCCTTCAAAAGAGGTAATGCATCTGTATACGATCGCTAATTTAGTTAAATTATTTAGTTTGGAAGGAATTATTAAGTGTTGTTTTTGATATTATTTACATTCATGATTAAAGATTATTTTTTGATGGTCAATTCTATGTCTTAAACTTTGGAAATACCAAAGGAATAAATAGAGAACTAAAAAACATTTTTTTTTGCACACAAAGGTAACAATAACTTATAAATGTAAAACAATAAACAAAATAAAAATAAATTTACTATCACCTGTGTGTGGAACAAAACTGGTCCTTAGCTGAGCATAGTGCCGCTTCTTGTAAATGCAAAACAAATTGTTGCAGTGGCGCCAAAAGTGTTGTCAAACCACATAGTAGTGGAGCCACGAACAACACTAAAATGAGTTATATTAACAAAATTAGGCCTGACTTTACAGACCTATCTTATTTAATAGGTATGTTTTGTTTGACAGGATGTAAAGGGCTTATGGGAGCCACCTAACTGGAAGGAGTTCCTTGTAAACTTGAGAATAATGAGGGCTAACAATGATGCTCCTGTGGACACAATGGGTTGTCACATGAGTATGGATCCTCATGCCTCACCGGAAGTGAGTTTCTTTTTTTTTAAGGTTGAACAGTAGGTGTGATTAATAGTGTGCTATCAACATTTTTGGTAGGTAGGGCTAAAATTTAATAGAAAATTAGCTTGCTATAGTGTGTTTACACATTACTAGCAACCCAAGTGGTTGCTAGTATCACCGCCATTACGCTACCTCCATTTTATTTTTCAATTCATTACTTTTAGATAAATATTAAATTTAATCTTGTTCCTTTTCATAATTTTATATGCTATAATACAGACATACAGATACCAGTGCTTGATATCTCTAATGTTGTCAAGCCAAACTAAAGATCAAGTGACATTTGCTGCCATGGGGCGTCTCAGAGCCAGAGGCCTGACTGTTGACAATGTACTGAGTATGAGTGATGATGAACTGGGGAAGCTGATCTATCCAGTTGGATTTTGGAAGGTAAGGAAATCTTAGTGAATAGTAGTAAAAATAAATACATACATTGTTATCATATGGCTGTATCTGTGGCTGGGACCAACCAACTTCAAAAAACGCCTCTCAGCCGGTCCATACAAATTATAAATGAACTCAGCAATAGGACTCTATATATTTGCAAGTCATTTGAGTGAACTCATAAAGGCAACATTATATATTAAAAAATTGTTAGTTAAGTTTGTTACTAGTTATTTTTGAGTTTTGTTTCTTCAAGTTAAACTAACTTTATGTCATTAGATTTTTTTTTATTTATGATTTTTGGTAAGTACATTATTGTATTGGGGGTAAACCTGTTAAAATATTGGAATACTGTATGTATATGTAAATCAATAAATAGTTGTCCTTCTATTAACTGTTGCCACCAACAGAGGACATCAAGCAATGTACTGTTTATTGAATGTGAAATCTACTCTATTAAGGTGAACTAATAGTCGAAGAAGGTTAAAGATGGCCCTTTGCTGTAGGTAATTGCTCAAGTCATACTATCTGTTTTAGTAACATTATGTAGATATTTGGTGCAAAGTCTGTTATTCAAAAACTCTAAACTAAACTAAAAATCATTGAAAATTATTTTAGTCCTGTATAAAAATGTTATTCTGAAAACGTAGTACTTGACAGCACATAACAAATTTTTAGTGATTTTTAGTTTAGTGAGTTTTCGAACAACAGAATTAGCACTATTATCTAGATATAAAAATACTTGCCCTGATTGACTGACTGATTCATCAATGCAGAGCCAAAACCGCTAAGGCAACAAACGTGAAATATTGGCAACTGATGTGTGAAATATTGGATTGAACTGGAGCACTGACTATAAAAGCATCATTTTCAAAGTTAGAAACACCAAATAAGTATTAATAGCGTGAGCGAACCCGGGGGTTATTTTTGAGTTTTGTTTCTTCAAGTTAAACTAACTTTATGTCATTAGATTTTTTTTTATTTATGATTTTTGGTAAGTACATTATTGTATTGGGGGTAAACCTGTTAAAATATTGGAATACTGTATGTATATGTAAATCAATAAATAGTTGTCCTTCTATTAACTGTTGCCACCAACAGAGGACATCAAGCAATGTACTGTTTATTGAATGTGAAATCTACTCTATTAAGGTGAACTAATAGTCGAAGAAGGTTAAAGATGGCCCTTTGCTGTAGGTAATTGCTCAAGTCATACTATCTGTTTTAGTAACATTATGTAGATATTTGGTGCAAAGTCTGTTATTCAAAAACTCTAAACTAAACTAAAAATCATTGAAAATTATTTTAGTCCTGTATAAAAATGTTATTCTGAAAACGTAGTACTTGACAGCACATAACAAATTTTTAGTGATTTTTAGTTTAGTGAGTTTTCGAACAACAGAATTAGCACTATTATCTAGATATAAAAATACTTGCCCTGATTGACTGACTGATTCATCAATGCAGAGCCAAAACCGCTAAGGCAACAAACGTGAAATATTGGCAACTGATGTGTGAAATATTGGATTGAACTGGAGCACTGACTATAAAAGCATCATTTTCAAAGTTAGAAACACCAAATAAATATTAATAGCGTGAGCGAACCCGGGGGCAATAGCGAGTCGTTGATAATTCCAGTTAAAAGTAGTTCTAATTATTTTAGGATCGTATATTAATAAAATAAGAAATAATTTTAGAATACTACAAAGCTATATAGTTTTATTTATGTTTATAGTAGGTAAAGTGAAGCTTATTTATTCAATTTCAGACAAAAGTGCAGTATATAAAGAAAACAACTCAGATTCTTAAAGATCAATATAAGTGTGACATCCCAGATACTGTGGAAAAACTCTGCAAATTACGAGGAGTAGGGCCAAAGATGGCTCATATTTGCATGTTGGTTGCTTGGGACAAAGTTACTGGCATAGGTAAGTCGGGCTTTAAATGTACCTATATGATAATTATATTATACATAAAATAATGAATTGTCTTATTTTTACAGGGGTGGACACTCATGTTCACAGGATAAGCAACAGGATAGGATGGGTCAAGAAACCAACTAGTACTCCCGAAGACACAAGAAAAGCTTTAGAGACTTGGCTACCCTTTGAACTATGGAAAGAAGTCAATCACCTTCTAGTTGGATTTGGACAAACCATATGTTTACCTATTGGACCTACATGCCATGAATGTTTGAATAGGGATATTTGTCCTTCTAGTGGGAAAGGAAAGAAATCTCCAATGAAAAATGTAAAACAAGAAATGAAAAGTGAAAGTTCAGATTTTGTAAAAGAAGAAGTAGACAATGATAATCAAGTAACTGGTGTGGAAGCAAGTACGAGTAAGGAGTTTCATGATTCTGAAATGAAAGATGTGTGTGAAGTAAATAATGTAAAAGTGGGGGGTAATAATAAATTAGATTCAAAGAGTCATACACTAACCAAAAAAGTTACACCTAAGAAAGTATCAAATGACATAAAAGAGCCTGAAGTTAAAGAAGCTGGTGTTAGTGATGAAATGTTAAACATTGAAGATGCACATGTATCAAAAAAATCACCTCGTAAGAGAAAAGTCACACCAACAAAAGCAATAAAACAAGAAAATAATCTTCAAGATGATGATAGTGATGATTTTGAAGACCAAAATGACAACCTTGCTACTCAAAATAAGATTAGTAGAAAAATTACACCTAGCAAAGGAAATAAAAAACTAAAAGCAAGTCATGAAAATGCAAAAACACAAGACAATTATACAAACAGGAATGATAGCAATCTTGAAGAAGTCAAACCAGAAGTTCATGAAGAAGACCCTGATTTTCAAGGATCAAAAATTGAAAAGAAAGTTACAAAACATAATGGAAAGGCCAAAAAGGTGCTTGCACAAAAAAGATCGCCAAGGAATAAAGTTTTAAATAAACCAAAGCCTAGTGGAGGAAGTGATGGTGTTCAAAACAGAACGAGAGGAGCCAAAAAGTTAAACAATGAATAAAATTAGTGATTTGATTCAAATTTTTGAAGTAAGTTCTCATATCAAACTTAGAAAGTGTATTCAGATGTGATTTCAGTTTTCTAGTGATACAGAAGCAAGACTGGCTTTGCTTACAAATTAATGTTAAGAGTAATGTATGATATGTATTTATTGATTCTTGTAGAAAATAAAGAATTGAAACATATTTGAATGTTGCAGTTCTTTACTGTGATTTTAGTATTTAAAGATCTGAAAGCGAACTACATAGTCATGATCATTTGTTATTATGGATGCTTATTGATAATTATGTGAAGTAAAATGTGATTTATTATTGTAATACTTATTATATATTTTACTAAAATAAAGACAATAATTAAATTCAGTGTTTTCTTCTTCCTCCTTTCTTCTTTGATTTGTCTTTTCGAGGATCAGCTTTGGCCATTCTTCCTTTCTTTTGCAAAGATTTCTTTTTATTTTGCACTCTATCCAGTTTGCTTTTCATCTGGAATACTTTGCTTTTCTGTATTTTCTTTGTGGCCTGTTTCTTCAGCATTTGTTTTATTTCTTTTTTTGTTTTACTTTTTTTATCATCATCTTCATGGTCGGACTCTTCTTCTTCTGCACTTTCCTCATCAGATCCCATTCCTGGAATAGATTCTTTAACTGTTTCTTGTTTCTTAATTTTTTCTTTTTTAATTATTTCAGTAGCTTTATTTTCTCCTATAACTAAGTCTCTCTTCTGTAGTGTGTCTGATGATAGTTCAACAATTTTAACATTAACATCTTCATCCTCATACTCTTCTTGGAGTAGTTGTTCTATGTCTGGTATGGGTCTGCTTGAGACTACCAGCTTTTTGTAAGATTCTTTATTCTGTAACAAAGTAAACAATTAGTATTGTTGGACCTTCCTACATACATTACTTTTGTTCCCTTATAAAGTAAGTACATTATTATTTATTGTTCCAACTTATTTGTGTTTGTTTTATGCATATCATTATATTTCATATTAGCCACAGAACTAACAACCGTTGGGGTAAAATAGTTCTTGAATGTAGACCATGTCTCAGCATAAATAGAGTAGGGTGCCCACAGGCTAAGTGAAGTGATGATTTACAGAAGATGGTTGGCAGGAGCTGGATGCAAGAAGCCGAGAATTGAACCAGGTGGTGTGCAAATGGAGAGGCATATGTCCAGCAGTGGACTACAATAGGCAGATAATGATGATATTAATTAAAACTGAAAATGCATAAGAACCATTTGAAATAATATATGTTTACTAAAGTTGCAAAATTAAAACTTATAATGTAGATAGATTTAGGTACAATTTTATCACATTCCTATAAAATTTCATGCAAAGGAATCACAAACAAATTTGAAAAATGTATCCTGTTCAGTGAGATTATCAATTATTTCTTCCTTCTGAAAATTTAGAAAACATTGATAGTCTGTTTTGCAAATTGCTCTTATGTGCCTTTGCAGTCTCACAGGTGATATAATGCTTGATGTTCGTTGGTGAAATTACTTAAAACAGTGAGATGAGATGACTTGGTATTTGATAATTCAGGTTAAACAAGAGAAAAAAAATTGTACAAAAAGTTACTCAATAAGCTTTATAAAGTCCTATTGCCATGATACCAGCTAGCTAATCTTTGTAAGTAACCAGTTATGTTAAAAATCAAAAAGCCTTTTATTTGTTTGTTTTGAAACAAATATGGACAATAAAATCGTAGACTTTCTATCACATTATTAAAACATAAAGACTCGTCTTACCTCTTGTTTTATTCGTTTTTTCTCTTCTTTTAACATACGTTGCAGTTCTTCTTGTGCCTTTTTTTTTCTTTCCAACTTTCTTTTGCGGAATCCACACAAAAACTCCCTGAAATAAAAAATATACTTAATATTTTTCATTTACAGTAAATAGCACTTTATTAACAACGAGAATGTGTTAATTACTTTCGTTTGGACTCGTCAAATACTAAATTGATTTTCTTTTTCCTGCCCTGATCTTTATTTTTCTTTCTGGCCATTTTTCCTTTTTAATTTACAATAAAATTCTCTGAAACACGCGTTTGGCGAATTTCTTTTGAACTAACCTCAAAGAACTTGGTTTGTTTGACAGTATTTGATTTTATAATGACAGGACAGGACGTGACAGTTGCGTTCCCTCTATCATCGTAGTGTGTTTCATGTAGAGATGGACGATATACATCGATTTATTTAAAACACTCGATGTATAGTAACGATGCATTGTATTAAACCGATGTATTGTTAATACTTCAACATCGAATATATATCGATGTTTTTTATTCGATGCATCGACCAAGCAAATTATGAATGAGTATAGTGTTGTATAGCCGCCAAATAGCTATAGTTTATTGAGCGGGGTTCTTTTAATTCGCCCGTTGGAACGCTGTAGGTCGTTCGACTCGTATTATTCGTTTGTTCGCGGGAAAATTAAATTAAATTTGATTTTTATTATGTGAAAATACTAGATTATGAATTCGCTTTAAATAAATACTCACTGAATTGAACGAAGGAACCGACTGAAGGGGAAGAGATTAAGTAAACTTTGGTTTTTACATAGCATTGACAAAAAATATTGGAATATGTAAAGAAGAATGTGTTGGTTGTGTGATTTTGAATTTGAATAAATATATTTCCTGCTTTTATTAATATATATATTTTTTTTAATTAAGGCCTAACCTAACCTAAAACACGTCATGGCGAAAATAATCGATGTTTAAGAAACATCGATGTATTTCTCAATACATCGTATTACCATCGATGTGACCGATCGATGCATTACATCGAAAAAAACATCGATGTATATTTTAAATGTCCATCTCTAGTTTCATGTGTGGTTTCACGTAACTGAGTACCTACTGTGACAACTGTAATTTTTAATGGAAAACCTTTTGGTTACCCTAAATAATTATATATTTTTCTGGTATTATTTCTATGCAGGAAGTTGATTAAATCTTCAAAAAATCATTAGTATAGAAAGGAGCAAGTTATATGGAGTCACGGGTCACGGTTCCAATGTAAATTAATACAACGTGAATTATTTATGATAATTTAGTACAAACAAAAACCACAAAAATACACCCTACCTCGAATGTGTGCAGATGTGTGCTTATTAGAGTTGTGTAGCTCCTGAATGAGTGATATAAAAGATATATATCATTCACGACGATAAAATGTATCACTCACTCACACTAGCTCCGAATATATCAGTAACTCAGTACTAGCTCACTAGATCATTAGATCACTAGCTCAACGACGCCGATCTTTGTTTCATGAGCGAGTGAGACTAAAGATAAATGAGTGAGATAGATGATGGTTGAGTTCACGCAAGTTTCTTTATGCAAAATGTACATTATTTCTATAGGATCAAAATTTAATATTAGGTACTTAAGAATTAAGCCTGCCAAGTACAAGGAAAATCAAATTATGTATTATTTCTGATATACAACCTAAAAAAAAAGTACAAGAAATAATTTCTTTTTTTAAATATTATATAAAAGGGTGTTAATAATTATGTAATTTTATCATAATGAATAAATTTTATTTAAAAAAAAAAGGTTAAAAATGTAGTTTCAAAAACTGAATTTAGGTTAATATGAAAATAAAGAAAGGTTTGTATGGCGAGAGAGGCTTAAAGTGGCTTAAAGACTTAGATGAAGAAATGAATTAATTGAGAGACCAATCAATTGAATCGGATCAATGAGCTAGTGATCTAAATGAGTTGGTGAGCTAAATGAGTTGGTGAGCTAAATGAGTTAGTGAGATAAATGAGCTAGTGAGCTAGATGAGTGATATATATCTTTTGAGCGAAATGATATGTATCAATCTTTTCAGCTCAGTGATACATTTTGCGCATCACTAGTGCTTATCACAGACATTTGGCCAAATTTCAAGATTTTTGAAATTCTAGATGGCCATTGGTGGAAATGTTCAATTAATTTTTTTTATCAGCTATCTTTCGACCAATCAGCGCATAAGACCACAATAAAGACGGACTCATCAGCAGCATGGCTGTCAGTATAAATTTGAAGCTTGGATGATGCGCTTCCTCTCGTCACATCGGTTTTTTTTGTTTGTGCAATTTGACGAAAATGATATCGTATGTGATTTTGTGTGGCCTAAAATATGGAAATCCTTGGGTGCAGTGACCTGATATCTGCTTCGTTACGCAAGGTGAGTGTGTAATAGAATTTAGTGATTAGTTAGAGAATGATTATAATATTAAATATTTCCGTAATGAGCTGAATGAAATTACAGAATAGAAAAATCAATCGGTAAATTGCTACGTATGCTTTCGTCACAATTTAATTTGGGTAATCCAAGGTTACATTCTAAGGTCTTAAAATGTGAGAGTAAGTGCATTAAATTAGAGTAATCAATATGATTGTGTTACCACGGCCATATGTTAGCACGCGTGAAAGGATAGTCTTTCATACGTACCGTTACGGTTCTAGTCATCAGTGTTTTGATCAACACGATGAACACTCATCTGATTATGTTAGAACGTGAAATTTGTATGCTAGCGATAGGGAAAGTCAGTGAGTATTTGCATTAGCGAGGATTCGAATGTCATTGTTCATGCGTAGGTATATCATAGCGAAAATGTTTGTATGGGTGCATTTTCGTAATGAAATGGTATTGATTTTTAACTACACCCACTTGCTTCTCTCCCTCTTCTGAGGCAAAGGATGGTATTATGCGGAATAAAAACGTGTATCATAATAAATATGACTGCATATAAATATTATTACATATAATATAGTGTTAAAAATTTATTTTAGTCTGTGCTTACTTTATTTATAACAAGAATAGTAAGTTTTGATAAACATATTGTGTGTAATTCTGTGTTATTTTGTTTGGGAAAACCTGTCTGATCCCAGTGACTAAGTTCTTTTACTATTCATATTAATACAATGTTTAGAAAATTCTTTGTCCATATAACCCAATAAGATGTATACATGAATGTTTGCTTTTAAATAATTTAAATTTCATTTTCATTTCAAAGTTTTAATAATATTATCATCATAGTACACATGTTGCTGGCATGTATCAGTGAGTATGACCATCAATATCAATTTATTTTTTATGCAAATTAAAAATAGTTTTTTTATTTATTTTAAGAATATTTTTACATATTAACTAACTAACTATGTCTCTGACTATTAAATTTCAGAAAAAAACAGGATAACATTTAAAAATGCAATTGTTCTAGGTAGTTTTAATCAATTAAATTCAGAAATCCCATTTGACCATTAGTTACTTAACCTGGTGTGATGATGAATACTGACTTCCAATCCGGAAAAATAATAATTAGGTAAATGATCCTTTTGAAATATGGTGCTTAGTGACCAGACTAGGCTCAAAAAAATGATATCATGTGTACAGCTTAGAGGGTTTGGGTGCCCTAGATTTGTTCATTCATTTATTTAAGGATCAACAAAGGAATGTACATAAACTATCAAAAATAGATTTCAGACTAGTATTTGATATGTATACTCATTACCACCACAACATGCACATTAACAATTAAGTAAATAATATAATACAATAGAATTTAGAACAAAAAAGTGCTTGACCATGGGCCTAATAGAAGTTGCCTTTTGAATATTAACTCAAATACATTTTAGAATACTTACTGTAAATTATTATTATATATTTTTGCAGTGACACCAACTAACTAATAATAGACAAGGCAATTGTAAAGATTTTTATTTCAGAATTAGTGTTGTATTGTGTGTGCTTGTGTTTATCTACCTATATGCACATTACCATATGTTTAGTTTTCTGAAACAAGTGGGACTTCTAAGTTGATCTAGTGTTTAAGAGTTACACAGAACTACACAACTACTATAACACTATTACACACATGACTTTATCTATAGGAACTGTCATATTAATTTTATTGTCTCAAGGCACAATACACCTGGACTGAAAGCATAATAAATGTCTCATCTTTTAACTATACTACCCAGTAACTTTTAGACATGTTTAAACCACTTTGCCATCCATGCAGTCAACTGTAGAATGGAGTGAAAACAAAGACAATCACTTCTTACAGATCTCTTGATAAGCATGAAGTTTGTATTTATCTCTGTATAAGCTGATAAGCTGTAACAAAATTCATCTAGCATTGTGCTGACTAAATTTAATTTCACCCAGTATTTATCTATCTTTAGTTAAATCTAGCTTAAAGTTAAATTTGACCCTCTTTCTGGTTGCCAAATGACCTGAAATTTTCATGCAAATGTAAATTGATGACTGCCATTTATATTTGTCAACGAGCAGAACTGATGACGGGTCCAATAGGTGGTCATAGGGACTCTTTATTATCAAAACAACTATATGTTGTGTTTGGGCTTGTGGAATAGATCTCAAGATCTTTTATACACTATGGGAGAGATTGAGGAGCTTTTCAAGAGAACTTCATCTACTATCATATTTGTAATATAGTTTTTGTTCAGGGTTGGTTAGGTGGATTCATAATATCTACGAACGATGCAACTGTAATTAAGGCACAAGAAAGAAAAAATCCTTTTTAAGAATAGTTTAGGTTTCATCAAATTATATTTTGTTTTCAACAAGGTTGTCGCAAAGTGTATACTGCTTCAAGTTACTACTTGACAAAAAATCACACTCTCTCTCCCTCTGCTCTGGCTCTTAAGAGCCAAACCCTTGTTAACAATCAATCTACCAAGCTGCTAGTTTTTTGGAAACAAATAATTTAATTAACTCATTCTATTCGTTACTTTGTCATGGCTTTGAATAATAGCTACTTTTGAAGAAACTTTTTTCTTTATTTTATGACAAATGTTTTGGGTTGTTGTTTTTATGTCGTTATTTTTTTTTTGCTTGCATCAATAATAGTAATATACTGGCAATAAAGTCATGATAGCTGTAAGTGCTTATCATGTTGTATTATATGCTAAGATAAATAACTAACAAAGTCAACACTCAGTCCAGTATTAACAAGACTATGTTAAGTTATTTTGTACCAATGGTTCATTTTTGTTTTCTATGATTTTTTATGTGGCACTATAATGTAGGATATTCTATTACATATCTCTTACAAGCCTGGTTTTTAGATATTTTTTTTGTAAATGGTCACAAGCTGTTTATTTTATTCTTCAACCTTAACATGTAAGGGTTTTATCTAGCCTCTATAAAACAAAAATGTTTGGTTTCTAAAAAAATAATATAAAATATTTTAGTTGAAAATCAAGATTAAGCAGCATCCATTTACAAATTACATAATTACAATTTTATGTTTGTTTGGCTTCCTCTTATTCACCCTTTAGTCACCCATTGTCGGGTATAGGCTTATTAATAGCACACCAAGCAGTGCGGTTCCGTGACAGTCGTAGCTAGCCGCTCCCCTTATTTTTGCGATGTCGTCGATTCAGCGGCAGGCTATCTTCCAACCCTGCGTTTTCCCATCAGGGGTCCTCACCTAGACCCTCAGCAAGTAAGTAGTCATCTGCCATCTGTTCTGCGGCTAATGTTTGGAATAATATTTATCAATAATTTTTTTTACCTTTTCATTTAAGAATTTCTTTGTGCTTCAAAACGTCAGTACCTAATGGCTAGGATGACTCACCTAGTACACACACCATTATCCATTAAATGACTAATTTCCTCTTGCGCCCTTGATTAAAACACACATTGCTTGTTATGTACCTATAGATATAACCACATGGCAAACGGTCTGCGCAAACTAAATAATGTCGATGCTACTGCCTTGAATATTATCCCAAACACAACGTATTTAATTTGTAGGAGTGGCAAAAAGGAATACTAGGAACTTACATCATTTAACCGTAAGATGTGTTCGATTGCTGGGTAATCGGTTTGGTCAAAAGAATAAGAATAATAATGAACCTCGCACATCTCACACACGGCCGTCTGATCCCAAACTAGGCAGAGCCTGTGCTAGAATGAGTGAATATGACGATTCAGTGATGAAACATAAAGTAACAGGGTACAGTTATTCTGACGTTCTTTATCATCGTGCCCTCGCTTACGCGTTAAGCCATGTATTGATAGCGCACAAGGAAATCCTCGAACATTGGATCGTACATAATACGTATCGTGTCTTTTTTGCGAGCCAATTCAAACATGGTCTGGGTGAGCTATAGTTCGCGTCTTTATTATTTCTGCCAAAGTTATTGCTTCAACAATATTGCATATAATGTGATTCTGCCCATGTTAAAAATATTCTAGAAAAAAATACGTGTATCAAAGTCGTGTTTTGAAAAGTATTAGTAAGTTTATAAACACATGTATCATGCCTCCTCAAAAACAGCAATAAGATTGACAAGTGACGACCTAATATGATAGCTATCTTGTACTTTGACTACATCACCTTTATCTCGGCATAATGGAGGCTGGGTATTTTCCTCTGAATCACAAAAGATCAGAAATACTATTTACGTTCCTGATCCGTCAATCATATCTGAAGCGATTTATCTGGGGCACAGTTTGCATTATTGATACAAGATCTCCATAAATACCGCGGGTGAAAGAGATTAGTTTAAATACTTAATATATATATTACCTAATATAATTACTCCTTAAACAAGTAACATCAAAGTTGAAAATGACTGTTATTAGCTTCCATTCTCAAGATTGTTTTTATAAACTGCCTCTATATTTTGGATCGTTTTAAAATGACTTGATGACTTTTACTGCGTATATTAATATTTTGCAAATAGGCTGGCTGATTTGGACTTGAATATTTTAATTTTGGCTCCCCACCGCACATTCTGGCTGTCACTGAGGATTCGACTGCACGGATGGCGTAGTGGTTTCAGCGGTCGCCACACCGCTTCCTACTACGCCGAGTGTTGTGGGTTCAAACCACACATGGGACGACACTTGACTCGTGATCCACAAATTGTTGTTCTGAGTCTGGGTGTTCTTTGTGTCCGTTTCATATACGTTTGTAAAGTCCCCCGCGACACAGGATATATTCCTAATGCGGGAGTTGTCTTTTAAAAGTAAAGTAAACTGAGAACTTACCGCACTGTCTACCCATGGTGATCTTGTATCATTTCATATGCACCCAGCCGATACACTCTATGAGTATCTACACAATTATTTATCTGTTATTCTTACTTAACAGACATAATATGCAATTTGCAGCAAAATCATCCATAACGTCATCGAATACAAAGAGCAATGTAAGCTTAATGTATGTATAGTTGCCTCTATTGGTAAACTAATACGTTATATCATTCCTGTTATAGCTTTTCTGTAAACACAGCTTAATATTCTGACAATAAACAAAGGCTCAATTGACCACTTCATATTCCGTTTGCATTGTTCAAATGAAATGATGCATTTCACTCTTGAATGAGTGGAAACGCCTACATAGGATACTACATATAAGATTTAACGAAATACACTCGAAAGTCTATTTTAAGACTATTCTGGATGTACAGACACAATTATATTGTCTGTACTAGTATACTGCCAATGTTAGCAAATTACATTTGCATGCAAATTATGATGATAGAGAAACCATTAGTACCTACAGTGAAGATCATTGGTGCATAACAAATAAAAAAACTCAATTTGACTGCAATAAAATATGTACAGCGACTGTCTACACTAACGGTAGTTTGGAAGATTTGCACACATTCACACACTGCAGTCTGATCCCAAACTACACAGTAACTGTACTATGGTAATCAGACTGCTGATAAACACACTTATATATTTCTAAATACATACACGTTATAGATAAATTACAACCAGATACAAAAAATGATCGTGCTCATCAAATAATTATTTTGCCTGGGTGGTAGTCAAACCTACGGCCTCCGGCTTAGCAGTCAGGATCACTAACCACTATACCAACAGGGCCGTCAGCATGTAGGTATGTTGGAAAAAAGGTAAGCCTAACACTTAGTGAAAGGAATGACTAGGCTCAATAGTTTGGGGTATAGGAGTGATACATTATTAGGCATTCGACACGATCTACGGGTCTGTTATATTATATCTGTATGTTATAGAGCCAAAGATTTTTTAAAACTTTTGGATATTTAAACTTGCTGTGTTTTATAACTTTTTGGAAACTTGAACTACCTGAGTACTTGACATTGTTTTTTGTTAAAGTCTAAAGGTTGAATGTTAAACATATAATTTTATGTTCTGCGAAACGAAGAGGCATTGTCGAAAAGAATGCACACAATTGAATTAGTCAACTGTCACATATACTGAATATTAATGAAAGTAACTAATGCGACGGAAAATTAATGAACTTGATTGATTGATGTCCAGTTGTGGATACGCTTGAATTAACTTAGTTTGTTTCTTTGAAGCCATCGATCAAGTTTAGCCTAA
Source organism: Arctia plantaginis (assembly GCA_902825455.1). Taxonomy (NCBI): domain Eukaryota; kingdom Metazoa; phylum Arthropoda; class Insecta; order Lepidoptera; family Erebidae; genus Arctia; species Arctia plantaginis. The sequence goes on along the minus strand of CADEBD010000388.1, from coordinate 3,629,811 downwards.
AGTGTATACCTATTGCATCAAAGTTTGTTTAATATTACATTCATGTCGCTATTATGAGTGATTGGGCTTTTAGTATGTCGCACCGCTAAACTTATCAGTCACGAAACTGTCTGTAAAATATTCAAGCCCCATTCACAAAGGGACAAGCGAGGAGAGCGGTAAGTTGAAGCTCTACGATTATCGTTATGCTTGATTGACACATTAGCTTATAACCACACGATTGAGCCGTCGGTGCATAGGAAACAATACAAAATTTGCTACAGAACGAAACTACGCTAAGTTTAAATTGACCGCTCTGAAGTTAGCGACTAATAGCATCACAAAGAATTTGTAAGAAGCTTATTGGGATGGCAAACATGGACATTCACTAAACACAGAAGCATACTTCTTCTCTAGTCTTTAGCAACATGTGTAAGTATCCGAAAAATTGGGTTTTTCTTCTTCTTCAGCTTCAACTTCAGCTCTGTAACCTTGGAGTGCATAATGCTGAATTATGTTTCGCGTTAAAAATATGGTGGCTAACATTTTCTGCATATTTTGAAAACTTTATCATAACTTTATGTTAAATCTATCTTCGTATGTGTACAAACTTATTACTATTTATTTATTTTTATTTATCCCTACCTATATGTTCATATAAAAGTAAAAAAAATATCACACGCCATTTATAAAACATTTATCGCAAGAGTTTTGTTGAGTACAGATACATGACAGTTTTGCTACTGTAATTTGTGAAACTATTTAATTTATTGCTGTGAGTGAGTATCAGAACCTCTTTTATTATCCTGAGGAAATATCCATATAAGATAGACGCCATCTAAATTTGTATGGCGCCATCATGCTCGATCACCGGTGAGTAGATTATTCAAATAAATTATAACTTCGGAAAAGACGCCCGGCAGGCAGGGTTCGTAGAGACCAAACCTTACGCTATTCGGCCATTGCATACTGAGGAGTAAAGTGCGAAATTGATAATCGCAATGGGATTTTTTTTAAAAATAAAACTAATTTAAAGCCAAATGAACCTATAAATAGAATACGACGAAGTATAGTCTAGGCTGAAGATGATTTATACACTTTTATAATAATATATTTGGCGCCATGAAAAATTACACACCTATCTCCAAAATAAGGTCTTCTAGATTTTTTGTTTGACCCTCAATTTCTCTTATTCTGATATTTAAAAGCAAATATAAAGCTTGGGTAGAATAAAGACTTTATAATGTGTTAAGTAATTAATTAAAGATTAATTACACACGGTATGTAAAATCTATCGAAGACAATGTCAGTAAAAACTTTTAATATTCGTAGACCAATATCGAGAAATGTAAAACTAACAGTGGCATACCATCCACCATAACGTATTATAATATGACATCTAACGACCCTAATGAGATAAACAATATGTTTATAAACCATCGAACGAAAAATCAAATTCTAATAATAATAACCACTAAAAACTGTACTCTATCTCCAATATTACATTAAGTGATGAACAATTCTTAAAAGCTTTGAAATCTTTAAATACCACTAAGGGACCAGGGCCAGAATGCAGGAAAATAAGGAGGGATTCTTATTTTCTCTGAAAGATGACTGACAATATTTATGTAGCTTTAAGTATCTTTTTAAATAAGTGTAAGTTTGGAGGATCTTCCTTGAAACATGGACAAGAGCCAATATTATCCCAGTATATAAGTCAGGCTCTAAAAAGGAAGTTGAGATTTATCGCCCCATTTCGATTCTCTCAGCCTTGTCGAAGCTTTTTGAAAGGCTTGTCCATGATTCTATTAGACTAGATTAAGTAGAGTATCAGAATCTATAATATCGTCATAGAATAACAGGATGGGTTCGTAAAAAGAAAAGCCCCTTTTTGCTGTATCATCGAGTTTCGACTATTCGTCGTTTGGGATCAGACAGCAGTATGTGACTTGGGTGAGGTTATATCATTATTTATTTATTCATACCTACCTATTCATATGCAAGTTAAAAAAAATGTTCACATGTCATTTGTAAAAAGTCTATTCCGGCATAGTGTTTGTTCCTTCACTGTATTAATAAATAAACAGGTCCTGATGACAATACATATTTACAAACACGTACATAGCAACAAGTTAGTAAGGCAGGCCGATATAAAACTTGTCTTCATTTTTACCAATCAGTCGCTCAATATAGGTCCAACAAAAATCGTAGCTTTCCAAGAATTAAATGCATTTCATTGCGTGATTTAATATTAGCTTCGGTTTGATAAGTAATTTGATTATGTAACCGAGCCAGTTTAATTGGTAATGTTTTCAAAGAAAATTCTGCGACCTAAAAAACATGTGAACTTATTTTTATAATCTTTATCGTTCACTAAAAAATGACCGAGTTTTGTTACGATAACATTATCTAGCTTACAACAACACTCTATTGTTATTACAAAACATGTGAGTACCTCTAAGTACGATATCCCGCCATTAGAATCTGCGCGTGTATTAAAAGCAAATTTTTTTATAAATTTGGATCCGGGAGGTCTGTCTTTTTAGCAAAAGAAAGTAATACTTTAATCTCTCTTCCTTTTAAAATTAAGCCAGTAATTTTCATAATTTTCAAGAATCTCTTCCGTTACTTCATTTAATTCGTAAGTCGATACCCAGGTTTAAGATAAAAATAAATTGTGGAAGAAATATTGAATGTATAAATGACATAAGAATGTAAATTTAATAAAGGCAATCTTATAATCATAAAAAGGGTCTTCTCAGGTCCTCTCTTTTAAGAATAGATGAAGTGGATACCGTATACCTTCATGTGTTAACTCAAAGCTACTGATTTTTTTTAAATTAAATAAATATTGCTGATGGCAATCACAATTTAACTAGCCCTAAAAATTAACAAATCTAAAGCAACAATCCCTCTTCTGTATTATGAATACCTAAACAACATAATTTTAAATGTAATTTTTGTAAATAAAAAATGTAGTTATTTAGTTTTATGAGAATCCAACATCATAAAAAATAAGTGATCATGGGAATAGAAAAATAAATGGATGCCAAATGTCAGTCAGTAACAGTCTTATCATAATCTTGATTATTGGCACTTACACTTTAGGTCTGTTCTATTATCTGCTATCATCAATCATTCATGGAAATTGGGTTTTATCGGAGAGAACATAGCAGATACAAACGACGGTATTATAGACTACTATACTGAGCTGGGCAGCCATACCTAGTTTAGTTATCTATCATAAGTATTTATATTAAATATACATAAGATAACTGTTTCCTTTTCGTTTGTTATCTATAGAGGTAGATATGCAACTGAAAAGAAGTGCCTGCAGTGTAGATTGGTGTATGATGATAAAGTATGGTGCAAAAGCTGCATAGAGGTACTATAATTTATTGAGCCAACATATTCTACCATACTTGCTGTAGGCCTGTAAATTGTAGAGATGTTGAGTACAACTAATTTAATAGAGAAATAATTATAGATTCTAGTAGGGAGATTATATTATTAGGTTAGTGAACATAGAAAGGGAGAGTTATGTTTCGTATATTGCTGTAGGGGCAAGAGAGAGGTGCGAGCACACATTTTGTTTCTCGTTTTTTTTGAAACTTAAAACACTCACGCTAGGCTGTCTGATTCGAAATTGGCAAGGCCTGCCATGCTGAGGTACAGAACTATATAAATGTATAACTAGCTTTTGCCCGCGGCTCCGCCCGCGTGTATGTCAGTTAAGCGGTTATTATTTCCCCATACAAATTTCCAACCCTCTTTTCACCCACTTAAAGAGTCATTTCTGGGATGAAAACTATCCACTGCTATACCAAATTTTATTTAAATCGGTTTAGCGTTTTAAGTGTGAAGAGGTAACAGACAGACAGACAGAGAGACAGACATACTTGGATGGATTTGAGCAACAGGTTGTTGACCAGATTCACAGGTGACCTGATTTAATAGAGAGCTTTATCGATTCAGGTGGTTCGCGCGCCCTATGCCATTAGATTTAGGTCACCTGCCTTGATATTTCTATTGTACGCAGTGAGGTGGTGCCCGTTTGGCTAGTATTTTTATCATAGACACTTGTTTTTTTTCTGTTTCAGGATTGGAATTTGAAATTGGATTGTTCGAAAGATAACTATGACATCTAGGTGAGTAATTTTTGTTATTAATTAAATAGTTCTTATGTAAGACTAACTAGAATAAGAATGTACGAGTTTTTATTTTTTAAATTACGTTTTTGCATGTTCATGTAAAGTAATCCCAATCTACCGATTGTATTTTCGTGATGGACTTCCTGCAACTCTTAAAGTAATAACTAAAGACAAGCAGTTGTAAGATTATTCCATACGTGCTTTATTGCGCGCGTCTATTGTCCTTGCACTGTTTAGGTCTTTAGAAGCTATCGTATTAATAGCTATACTCACACAATCTAATATAAATAAGGAAACAGTTGCTTCAAAATAATCATATTTATAATGTTTATTGTATGTATTATTTTTACTTGGAACCTTAAGGCAAAAATTTAATTTAATGAAAGTACGTTAGGTAATGACTAATGAGAGAGATAGTGATTTTGTTATCAGACGAGCATATGTTTTATGATGTTCACCTTTCTTGACTGCACGCTTGCCGTAACCGTGTTACGTACCATACGTATCTAGTTTATCTTTGTTTTTCTTACTCTATCACAAATATTTCCTTATATGTATACTGCATATGTGTATGCTGTGTGTACATGTTATGTCATTTTTGTGTTATATACTCAGGCATACCTCGCAGAACAACAGCACTGCAAAGAGAAGGAAAACTTGAAACAAACCCTATACCAACCCGTCTGGCCAGCGTGGTATAGTAGGTCAAAACCTCTGTTCCTAGGAGAGGCCTATCTTCAACAGTCGACTATTAAAGGCTGATGATGATGATACTCAGGCTGAGTCAGTTTGGTGGGCAATATCTATTTTAACGCTTCCTTCCCTGAATAGGTTTACAGTAACGCGTAGAGATATGAGGTATCAGAAATGATTAAGAAAGTGTATAATAGACTGCGACGTAGTCGTCGTATGTCGAAATACCTTTTCGGTTAGGGTTAGGACCAGCAAAATTTCAATTAATTTGTTTATACCCTCAAAAAAATGTTTTCTCTTTGTCTTCAAAATACACCGAAACTGCCTCCTTGACTTATCGTTGGTAATTTTTTTACCCCGCAGCTCTTTTTTCATTTTTGGAAACAGGTAATAATCGCTGGGGGCCAGGTCTGGGCTGTAGGGTGGGTGATTCAAAATATCGAAGCCCAACTTATGCAGGGCAGCCAACGCAACGCGGCTCTTGTGGACGGGCGCGTTGTCGTGCAAAAGCAACACACCTTTTGTCAATTTTCCCCGTCTTTTCTCTTTAATGGCTTCTTTGAGTCGCTCTAATATTGAAGCGTAGTATTCTCCGGTTATAGAAACACCTTTATCTTCATAATCGATCAATAATATTCCTTCTGAGTCCTAAAATACCGTTGCCATGAGTTTCCCAGCTGACTGTGACACCTTAAATTTCTTGGGAGGTGCTGTGCTCTTTTTATGCCACTGCATGGAGTCTTGTTTCGACTCAGGTTCATAATGATGAACCCAAGTTTTGTCTCCAGTAACAATCCTACTCAATACAGCATCCTTGTCTTCATTACAAAGGTCTAAAAATGCACGTGAATACTCTACGCGCTGTTGTTTTTGCGTTGGCGTGAGCATTCTCGGCACCCATCTTGCACTGACCTTTGTCATGCCAAAATGATCGTGCAGAATTCTAAAAATGGTTGTATCAGATACTCCAACCATTTCTGCGAGTTGTTTCTTCTTTAGTCGAGTACAATTTTTTCGACTTTTTGGATAAGTTCTGGCGTGATCACCTCGATGCTCCTGCCCGGCCTCGGGTCGTCTTCAAGGGATTCCCTTCCTTGTTTAAATATACTGTGCCATTTGTACACCATGGTTTTTCCTGGACAAGAGTCGCCGTAAACCAATGACATCTCATTCATTATGGTCGCAACTGATTTTCCTTGCTTGGTAAGGAACTTTATAACGGCACGATATTCGATTTTTTCCATGTTTCACTTTTCACTCCCGATTATGTTGACGATAACTCAAAGACTAATTGTCTAATAACAATGAAACCTGGTATTTATACTAATTATGAGTCACTGAACACAAGATTCTAATGAGCCTAATCACCCCCCTCCAACCCTCTCATTCCGCGAACTTAAAAACGCACCCTCGTCTTATTGAAATACTTTCCCCACCAATAGTAATCCCGGAGTCATATCAGGCATATCTGGTACCTCGCCGGCCCAGACTTTAGAAGGCTGCTTGCAATCACTTCAGGATCACCACTGTGGAGGAACGGGTGTCATGTCCCTCCATCACAAAGGGAGGATCCTCGGACCAGGCTAGGTGATCATGCTAGGCGGGCCGCGGCCCGACGGTTGGTGTTGGGGAGTTAGATATTCCTCAGGGAGGATTCCTCATATCGCGATAGAGGATTAGCAATTCTCATTCAGGAGTTACTCCGTAGTTGGGCCTGTCTTCGTTAGATGGCGCTGTAGTATGTTTCTGTTTCTTGGTATGTGGGAGTCGCTACAAAGGCAATACCATTTGCTAGGTTTGTCTTCATTTCCTTCGTCCATTTACAGAAGTCATCCACCTTAAGCAGTCGTTCTTGGCACTGCTTCGGGTTACGTGAGAGGATGGCAAGGTCGTCTTTTCAGACGACCTTGCGATCCTCTCACGTAACCCGAAATGCTAAGATGGATTCCCTATATTTTCCATTGACCTTAAACCGGTAACCCCACCTCTTTTCGTATGTTGCGATATTGTCTTTTAACATATTAAAACTGTATTAAATACTACTGGTGATAACCAGCAACTTTGCATTCGAGGGTTTTTGTATGTTCCTCTTTTGCTGTGATTACAAATTTTAATTTACTGTAGTATAATGCAATGATTTCACAAACTATTGGCGGAAAGTTATAATAAATTACTTAATAACATGAAAGAAATACAATCAATCAACTTCAAAAATCCCTCAAGTTCCACACCTTAAACAAGTTCCCTAGATTTTAGCATCACGATGGTAATCGTACAATACCCGATTGCTATCAGATATCAATACGTAACACGACCCGGCACCGTTACATTTTTATTTTTAATGTATATTTATAATTTAGTATTATGGTTGGTGACACCATCAAATACGCTCTTAGATTATAAGTTTACTATTAAGTTCATCATTTGTATTTCTCAATATAAGGAAATTGTATTCCTTTTGAAAAATAAATATCTTAAACCAGAAGTTTTTACGACAAAGTCAGATAAATTAATTTGTATTGTGTGTAGGTAGAGACGTGAGTTTTTGTGATAACAAACGGTATAATTCAATTATCTATACAATGTTTATGAGATACGGTGAGCAATTCCGAAATTATAACGTTTATTCGTGCTGTTTACAACAGTCTGCTGTTATTAATTTGTGTAATTATTAGTTTTGTGTTGAAGTCCGTATAACATTTATTCCACTCTGTATGCCGTAATCTACGTAGGTATAATTGAAATTAATTTGATAGCCTGGCTTTTACTATTTTCACATATACACACATGTTATAATTACGTTGTAATAAAACAGTACACTTACCGTAGATACGATTTGTCTAGAGCTAGGAGAGGCTGGTCATCTGTCATGCACGGTTACAGTCTCTCTTATATAGTTTCTTAACCTGCGATAAAAAAGAAACAGACAGAACAGCCTAAACCCTCTGACTTTTCCAGTTACGGAACAGTTAGAAATTCCTTTATAAACTGTACGAGAAACTAACCTTTATCGTTCCTGCAGACGGTCAAATATAGAATACTTCTTTCTACTCTTACGTTCTGAAAAAATCCGAGTTATTCTTTTTAAACAGATGCTTGAATGTCGTTGCATATAAGTGCTATAACGTCCTCTAACTAACCCAGACATGTAAATATGTTCTCTCACGTACCAGAATTTATTACCTGTCTGAAAAATTATTTATTTACAGCCGTCTCAATACCGTGTAAAGCGTTTCTTATCACTAATAATAGAAATATCAAAGTCTATGTCTGTGAATGTACAAACTTAATGGTATGTTAATCTTTTATGTTGGAACGGATTTAGATAAAATTTAAATTGTTCCTATGTGTAATTTTAAATTCCTGTTAATAATATTCAAGTTCAATCCCAGCTTAGTGTTACACGGCAGGTATTCATAAACTCGATCGCCTTTTGTAAAGTCAAATATTTTTAATCAGAATACAAAAAATAACATATAGTACGATATTTAGATCAAAACTTTTGTTACAACTTTTGTTAGGTCTTTGTTAGTAACAGTGTAATAGAGTGTGGAATTAAATTAACTTAAACTGACACGCTTCAATTGCCCGCCATGATTAATCATGAGCACCTGGATAACCGACCTTTGCTCGGTATTATTTTTTTGTAAATTTTCTAAAAATGAAACCTAGCTAGATCGATTAATCGCCCCCGAAACCCGCTGCATATTAATTTTTATGAAAATCGTTCCAGCCGTTTTCAAGATTCAGATTATATTAATATTTATAAATATACATATATACATGTATACAAGAATTACTCGTTCAAAGGTATCAGCCTAGTTAGTCACAAACAGAAACCAGTACATTAAATAAATTATCGCATTACATGATTAAATACCAACTAATTATTTAATAAAAAAAAAAACTAAAAACGTAAAAATACTTTTTGAAAGAATTGATTTTCGTTGTGCGAACTATAGCTAGACCTCACTCAAAAAGAGATAATGTTGATCTCCTTAGCTGTTTTAGAATTTATAAGAGAGGTTATGATGATTAAGAACTATAACTAATACTAACTAACTAAGAAAATTACTTAGACGTATATCGAAATGCAAAATATTAATATTTCATCTCGAAATCTCTTAACGTCTAAGTATATGTTGTACCGATCGCACTTAGCTCACGGCAATTTTTTATTTAAAAACCTGAGACACGTCACGACACGGCTATCTGTTCCCAAACTAGGTAAAGACTGTACGGTTCAACCTAGTTTGAAACCTGTTTTAACCAGACTACGGATAAACGTACTAATAAATTAATAAATACATGCACGTTATAGATAAATTATATCCAGACACAGTATAAATGATCTGAAGGCCAATTATTAAATAAATAAAAATTCGGTCACAATTCAGTTCCGATCAACGCTCGATCTCACAACTGTCATCAAAGGTATTTTCGTAGTAACGTATTAAATATCCAACTTTGACTGTAATGTGATTTTGTCGTACTGTAATCGAAAATTGAATCGGCAATCTGCTAGTCTTAGTTATACTAACTATTTTACTACGAAAATACCTTTTATGAAAGTTGCTAGATAGAGAGTTGATTGGAACTGAATTTTGATTTTGTTGTTGTTGTTGTTTAAAAAAGACAACTCCCGCATTAGGAATAAATCCTGTGTCGCGGGGAACTGTACAAACATACATCAAACGGACACAAAGAACACCCAGACTCAGAACAACAATTTGTGGATCACACAAAGTGTCGTCTCATGTGGGGTTTGAACCCACAACACTCGGCGTAGTAGGAAGCGGCGTGGCGACCGCTTAAACCACTACGCCTAACCACACTGAATGTTTTATTACGAGAATTAGCCCCCTGATCATCACACAATTCATTAATTATAATCTGTCGTGAGCCGGTCGTAGTCAGGATCACTAGACTTAGAGCTGTCATTGTTTTTATAACAGAGATCTGGAAGATAAAGTAGTTCAGAGTGTACTGAAGTAATTATATGAAACGAATCATTTACAATAATAAACCAGAAAAAAAACCGACAAAGATAATCACGCTACAAATGTATGTATATGAAGAGTATCGAAGACAGACGTGTACACTTACACCGTATTTTCAAATAAGCTTAAGCAAAATGTTAATAAGATTTTACGTCCGCTTTTTTTTATCTGAGGTATTAATTAAAATTTTAAAAAGATCAAAGTAAGAAATCTTAAGCTTGCCAACGTCCTAAACTGTCTTATTAGTGTAATAATACTTGGCAAGATCTACTGGTAGATGCAGACAACGCCCCCATTGTTGTCACGTCAAGGGAAGCGGGATAGTATCTCTTAATAAAAATTATTAATATGCAATAATTATGTATGTATTGACCTGAGTTTTTTATGATGTTATTAATATATATATCTGAGTAGGTACCTATATTTATATCCGTGTTCTAGAACTCGCAATAAAAGTTCTTAGTTTATTACTTTGTTTATTAAGTTTAGTTATCTTGTTTATATTTTAATGAAACTAACAAAAATAATAAGAAGATATTTCCAGTTATCGTGTCTTAAGAATGAATATCCATTCACAAATACATTCACTACCTAAACATACCGCTTGTTGGGAATACGGATGTTAAAAATTGTGTATGTTCGCGACGTTGCGTGTGGTGACGGATTAAGAATACGGAGTGTCACCACCCCAATTCATCCCGTGGGTGTCGTAAGAAAACTAAGGGACCAAACTACGCAGGATAACAGCACTGCAAAGAGATGAAAAAACTTGACACAAACCCTATACCAACCCGTCTGGCCAGCGTAGTATAGTAGGCCAAAACCTCATGTCCAGCAGTGGACTATTAAAGGCTGTTGATGATGATGTTCGCGAAGTTGTAAACAAATATTCATTTCATTATTAATAGTTACTTACTAGGATATTTTAAGTACTAAATTAAACTAAGCATATCACAAAAACAGTACCCTGATCAACATGTTTTCTCATAGCCTAGCCGTTGGAAGATCTCAAGTCCCCCATAAAAATACTCCGACAAGAACTCCTGGACAACTACTTTAGAACTTATCTATACTAATATTATAAAGCTGAAGAGTTTGTTTGTTTGTTTGTTTGTTTGTTTGTTTGAACGCGCTAATCTCAGGAACTACTGGTCCGATTTGAAAAATTCTTTCAGTGTTAGATAGCCCATTTATTGAGGAAGGCTATAGGCTATATATCATCACGCTAAGACCAATAGGAGCGGAGCACCAACGAAGGATGTTTCAAAAACGGAGAAAATTTATTACTATTGAGAGGCGCAGACGAAGTTGCGCGGGTCAGCTAGTTACCTATATTACGCCTCAAAGCTGCTTCTAATCTTAATGCGTTCTAGTAAGGCAGTAAAAACATATGTTTCTATTGCATAACCTAGTACCTGTTGTTGTTCGCAACCGGTCTGTTTGTTACGCAATTTTATGCTTTAATATTTGCGATTGTTATGCGTCTTCATAAATAATAAATTGTATTTATTACTTATATGGTAAGCTTTTTGTTCCGCTTGAATTATAACACCGCTGTTCACCATTGGCTTTCATTGTTAAAACTTATACAGCGTTCATCTATTTGCCGTTCTAAATCGATAGTTTTATTAGATTAGTTAAGATAATTATTATTAATATAATAAATTCTTCTACCTTTACTCAAAACTTTTATGTGGGAAAATTTTATCCGTGGAAAGGAATGTATCAAGCTTTTTTTTTTTTGTTTTAACACGTAATTCGTCGATATAGAAATCAGGCTTTACCTTCCTTGCGTTACAGTCGTGAGAAATTCTATAGTTTATTTTATACTGTATAAATCGCGAGGCATAGTTAATATTGATTGAATATAACTTAAATAAAACTTCCAAAACTTACTAGTTGTTTTAAGTACAAGCAGATATACAAAAATTTTATGCTATATGGGTGAATCGAGCAGAAACCAGCAGTGGACCATTAAAGGCTGTTGATGATGATGATGATGAGCAGATGGATCACCTGATGAAATGGGAGTACCGCCGCTCACAGTCACCTGCAACTCAGAAAATACAAGTGCCTTCCCCAGAATTAAAGGGAGAATTAAAGGGTAGGTGGTGTGAAGGAACAGGTGTCGTGTCTCTCCAACACAAAGGGAAGATCCTCGACCAGGCGACGTGATCATGCCTGGCGGGCCGCGGACCATCGTTGTTGGGAAGTTTTATGTATACTAATCGTCGTGAGAATTATTCCGTGTCTTCGTTAGATGGCGCTGTAATATGTTTCTTGATTATACTTTATGTGGAAGTCGCCTCGGGTGGTCTAAAGAATTTCCAATCGAAGATAATGATAAAGCCTTACCGTAGGTACCGTAGGAGCATGGCCCTCTCACGATAGCATATATATGAAAAATAATCGCTTTGACCTCCTCCTTTTTGTCAGAGAACTTCTAAATGTCACGTCTGACCGCTTGTGACGAATTGTTTTCAATCTGCGAAGGATTAGCGATAATTGATCGACGCAATTAACTTTTATTACGAGTAGCTTTTTCTTCGTTTATTTTATCTTGATTGACATCATTTTTAGAGTTCCGTACCCAAAGATGACTCCGCTCTCCGTCCGCCCGTCAGTCTGTCTCCGTTAGACAGTTGAAATTTTCACAGATGATGTATTTCTGTGGCCGCTATAACAACAAATACTAAAAACAGAATAAAATAAATATTTAAGGGGCTCCCATACAACAAACGTGATTTTTTATTGCACTTTTTTGGTTGATATTGATAACGGCAACAGGTAGATGCTTAAAATATTCACAGCATATTTAGTTAAATATTCACTTTAAAAATAAATAATTAAAATAAAAGAAATATTTAAGTGGGGCTCCCATAGAACAGACACGATTTTTTTGCCGTTTTTATAGATAATGGTACGGAACCCTTTGTGCGCGAGTCCGACTCGCATTTGGCCGGTTTTTTATTAACGTATTTATGTCTCGTCGTCAACACTTTTTTTATGTTATAAGGGGTCAAACGAGCAGACTGGTCACCTGATGGTACGTAACTGCCGCCGCCCATGGGCACCTTTAACTCAAAAGTCATAAGTGCGTTGCTGCCCTTGGAGTCCCTCCCGCTGACTTAAGCGGGATTTGGGCTCCAGTAACCTAACTCGGTCAGTGAAAGGCAACGAAAGAATTGTTGAATGTTTACTTTGATGGTTGTCATGTGTAATTTCTTTGTTTCCATTAATGTTCTAGATTAGTCATAGATCCTTGGTCCAATTATGTTGCATTAATGAATTAAAAAATTAGTAGATTAACAGGTTAAGAGGATTGCAATTTAGATGGTACGTACGAAAAATCATGAGTAATGAATTAGTAAACTTATATTCTTGCTATCTGAAGTTTTAGGCCCGTATTTTAAAAGACGTCTCAAGTTTCGGTTGAACTCTAAATATTTAAAATTAGTTTTTAGTTCAGGCGTCGATTTTATTATAGACCGCGATTAAGTTTTACCCAGTTGAAACTACTCTCAAGCATTTAATTGAACTTAGTCTGTTTTCCATTACGTTTCCGCAGCTAATTATTAAAAATAAAATTACAAATATTGTTTCTATGAATTTGTATATAGTATATTTTTAAATATTAACAAGCTTGTTGTTCGTCCAAAATTAAATATAATGAATATTAAAATAAAAATGACTAGTTGAAGGCGGCACGTTTAAGTTATTTATTAACACGTTTCATGTTGGATTGTCAAATAATGTTGTTATTTTTATATTTCTAAAAGTTATATTACTAGCATAATATATTTCTATAACATAAACCAAAAGGTAGTTCTGATTTTAATTTAAATAAGCAATGTGTGTTAAAGTGAATTGATTTGTATAACTAGTAATTCTTTCGTAAATAAAGTAATTATTCAGAAACAAATCATAGTAAAATACATTCATTTTTTCTAAATTTCCCTAAAAATCACTGCTATAGACGTCTACGCTATAGACTGTCTCACGTTAACAAAGATCACATCTGACAAAATCTACACCTGAGTAAAGATTTGGACATTAACATCGTATGTACGAATATGATTATATTTTCTTATTTATAGTCGTGAGAAAACATAAGTCAAAAAATTAATAATGTAAAAAAAAATTACCTACTGTGAGTTTGACATAAGAATATTTAAATTTACTGCAATATTTAAACAGCTGTTACAATGTAACGACTGTTTGTTTAACATTTGTAATAACAAATGTTTCAGTTAAACAAGCATTTTCATTAATATGTGGCGAGGTCAATAGCCATAGCAATACCCTTAAAACAATGTCATGTCTAGAGCGTTGAAAAGACAATTTATGTTTAGTGAACAAACAAGTAATTAATAAAGGTATGCAAATGGGGTTGAATCATACTAAAATAGATCGGAGTTGATGGTGCATTAAAATATATTTCCATAATAGTATTTTCATGGGCAACATGCTTCAATATTTTAGAACCTAATGTACTCTGAAACATATCATCTAAACCTAATCTAGTATATATTGAAGCATTAAGTTTCATATAGTGTTCAATAATAATTTAAAGGTTTTTTATGCTGGCCATCTTCTGCAATCCTGCTTTATTTTCGCCAATAAAATAAAATGGTATCTACGCAGTACTACCGTTAAACGACACAGGTTCGAGAGAGAGGCTAATAAAACAATTGTGAATTATATCAAAATTGATTTTACAAAAACAAATGTTTTTTTAAAGCACGTTGCATTGACTGTCCTATTGATTATTAGGATTTCCTTATGCTGTGCCAAAACAACAAAACGACGCAGGAAAAAAAATAACATAACTTTTCCGATAGTATCTTGACTTTCTTGCTCTGATACTTTTCGTTTAGAAATTATCAATACAATTTTCTTAGACATCCCCGACTACTCCAACGCTGTCACATAATAAAACGCTCTGTGAATTGTGAATGTTAATGTGATGTGAATGATAAATATTATATTTTGTCATTGGAGTGCTTTTGTACGAGTTAATATTTTTTTTAATTAAAAATTAATAAATGAACGTAAAATTCTATTTTTTTTTGAGTTTATACAGAGAAAAAGATAGAAAGCTAAATTTTTAAGAACGTAAAAAAAAAAAAATTATAAAATTTAATTTAATGTTTGTATAATCTGCAAACATTTTTGTTTCGGCGTTTTGGTGTTTTCTATGTATAATCTTTAAAATATATATAAAGGGTGTAAGGGACATCGTGACGAATACTGAAATAGTGTATTTAGACCATCATTCTGAGTCGAAAATCATATGAATTTTCTGCTGCACTATAATATATAATTAAGTATAATATAATTAAGTGTTATATTAGTCAATCTAGCTTTCATAGTTCAAGCTCTACTTAGTTTGAAACTAGATGGCGTAATGTTTTTTTTTTATGGTATAAGGGGGCAAACGAGCAGACGGGTCACCTGATGGTATGCAACTACCGACGACGACGACGACAACGACTTGGGCTCCGGTAACCTCACTCACTCAGTGAAAGGCAACGAAAGCATTGCTTAACACCGGTTTTCTGTGAGTCCGTGGTATCACTCCGGTCGAGCCGGCCCATTCGTGCCGAAACATGGCTCTCCCACTGTAAGAGTGACACATACCGACCTTCTTTAAATGAGCACAGACCGCTCTCGATTAAACTCACTAAACCAGTGAAACACTGTTGTTTTTGATGGTACTTCGTCCCCAAAAGTCGAAGTGAGTTTATCGATGCACTGTTTTTGAGTTAGCCCTAGCTGATAGTCGAAAATTTTCACGAGTTAAATCCATAGTGAAAAGACACGCAATTTTCAAAACGACGTCACAAAGGATAAACAAATGACAGCTACATGAAACAATTTAATCCTTTAATTGTATTCAAAAGAATTCCATTTTTATTTTATTTATTTATTTGAAGGAAAACCAACAGCTTTAAAGCTTTAAAACATTAAATGTTATGATTACTTTTTGAATATTGTTCTGTAACTGGCTAGTTCAGGATACGTAATTAGCACTCGTATGTTGAACTATTGTGGTAAATAAAGCTATACGATCACAATTCAAGTTGTACTGGTCCGTAAAATAACATAAAATGAAATCTTCATGAATTATGTAAGCAATTCGATCAGTAAGAATTGTATGTTTGACACATTTAATAGTATTTACTCTTTTATATACAGGTTAGACCGTTTGTTCGTGTTGCTGGAGGCTGGCGCTGGCCCAGCAACACGTCGCGCTGCGGCCAGGCAACTTGGCGAAGTGCAAAAAGCTCACCCCGAAGAGTTGCACCGGCTTCTCGGCCGGCTCATGACACATTTGCGATCACCAGCGTGGGAGACCAGAACTGCTGCTGCACAGGTACAAAATAATGGCATATTTTTTGTATATTATTACGAAATCAAAATTATACTAATTTACCGTCAACATCATTATCGTCATAATTATCATTATCACCCAGCGAGCTGCCTAAATCTTTTCACACATTTTCTCATACAAAAAAAGATTTTTCTTTAAATGTGTGTGTGTGTACAGATTACTAAAAAAGTGCTATCACACACAGTACTTGTGTGTATGTCATGTGTGTGACTTTTCCCTCCAACAGCCTTTATCTTGATCTGTTATTTAACAAAGATTACCTTATTATTCTAAACCAGTTTGTTCTACACATGGATCCGCAATAAGAATTACATTAAATATTTTACACAATTTCGTTTTAAAAACCTTCACATTGAGAATTTGTATAAAACGTAGGCACAATTTTCTTTACTTTTTTTTAAGTTATTTTAGACACGGAGGACTGTGATATGTGCGAAATTAAAAGTTAGTTTTAGAATTAAAGAAATGTGAAAATGAATGAATATCACTTTTCGTTTCATCTAAACGAAAAGTGATATTCAGTCATTTCACACTTCTTTAATTCTCACATATTATAAAGTCCATTGACACAGGTTTACTTACACAAAAATACGTTTAAATGCATACTAAATGTACGTAATTGAAAAAATACATTGGCAATGAATTAGTACATAAAGTTTATAGCTGACGTGAGAAGATAATTAGTAACCAATCACACATCGGATTACATACATTATATATGTAAATCGAAGAACTCTGTGATACCAAACGCAGTTATGGAAAGGTTTCACAGAACAGTTACAGGAGGTTTATTTCGTTACTGTAGTGAAATGTTGATAGTAATAGCATAGACTTTTAATTTAATCGCTACTATTAGAATAGGGCCCGGGCTTTTCCTACAACCCTGACCTGCGGCCTTACTCTTGAATTCGATTCCGATTTCAATCCAATAGTAATCCAATTCCAATTTCAATTTCAATGTCACTATAATCGGTACTCTTGAAAACAATATTGTCAAATTGGATTGAAATTGGTATCGGCCGGCGATTGCGTTGCCATGACTACGGTGACACTTGAAGTTAGCTATGTAACCGCCGCATTAGAGTTGTTCAACACATTACGATAAAACAGGAGTAAAGCTTTGAAATAGTAAATCGTGTCCAAAACAAGACTAATAAATAAATACTACAAAAACGAGTGATCAGCTGATTATTTGCAACGTTATTAATTAATTTTTCTGCAAGCAAATTATTTTAATCTTAAAATAACCTACACTATTGGCTGTATGTGATTATACCATTGCCTACTATGAAAGCAAAGATTGATGAAGCATTGCTGTCAGTTAGCGATGCCCGTAAAGAAATGCCAGACCCTTGATTTTATTTTTATATTGTTATTGTATACTAATATTATTAGATATTATTTTACTAATGACTTACGTCATATACCTATATAGGAATTTTATTATCCTTATTTAACTGTGTATTTATTGCAAATAAGTGTAATTGGAAATGCAGAGTGCATGTCTAATAGCTATTTACTTTTACTTCATGAATATTTTTTATTTCCAAGCAATAAACAAAGTGGCTAACTCAAATACCGAGAATCTCATAACACTTAAAACACAACTTTAATAGTTAAACCTCGGTTTTACGAAGCAACTGATACTTTTTTTGAGTTTTACTCATTCCTATGGAATTTGCTCAAGTTGGCTCATTGCAACAAATAACAATAACCTCTAAAAATACAATATGAAAGATTGATATAGCAGTTGAAATGTCACTATACTTAAAATAAAATATACCATTATAGGCCAAGACATTTATATTGACATATATTAAATTAATACATAAAATCTTGTTAGAAATAGCAGTATAAATGCAGTATAAAATTATAAAAGAACATCATATAAAATTTGCCTTAAAAACTAAAATATTAACACAAGTTGTTAGAATTAAAAAATGTTAATCATTACATAGTTTTACAAAATAAGAATGCATAATAGTTGACTTTATTCATAATAATATTAACCTAGTAAAAAACATCTTCATTATTACTATTTAAATAAATTAAATGTTGTTTCACAGAACTTTGATTCCAAACAAAACTATCATGAGATGCTCCTCCAATGGATGCATCAACTGACAGTATTTTTAAATCTGCATCACATATCTGTAAATATAAATAAAAAGATAGAACTAAATTATAGGTACTCTAAATTGTTATTTAGTTGATAAAAATTTCATCAAAATAAGTGTTTACAATCATAACATTTCTAGTGGAAATGTTTGCAAATAAAAAATTTTTCCTCATGTTCCCTAATTGTTGGTTTAATTATGGCCACATGAGAGCCATCAATACATCCTAATACTGATGGGATCCGGTATTTTTCATAAAACCTGAAACAAAGTATTGTTTAATATTATTATAGTAAAGCTATTACATACAAATTCAAAATACTTTTATTATAGTTATAAGCCTAATACATACAATAGACACTTAGGGAGTACTACACTACATTTACATGCTTAAAGCTAAGGTGTCTCAACTAAAATTACTTCCATATACTATATTTTAGGCTACTTTTAGCAATATTCTACAGTATTCTAGATAAGTAGAACTTTTACAGTACCTTGCTTTAATAGCATCTCTTTCTTGGTGGGTTTGAGGAAACCTAATCCATTGTTTTTGAACATAATGGTGATTGAGAGCTGCTGTAACCTCTTTGATAGCACGAGATACAGATTGCTGCGACATCAGAGTGCCATATGTGCCCCCAACCAGCCTTTGGTAACTTCCAGTCGCAAAATACGACAGTGTCGCTAAAATCTACAATTTGGATGAAAATATTAAGTTAATCTTCTCACAAAAAAATAAGTATGTACACCTTACAAGTGTAATGTTAACATTTCTTATATTTCGGTGGTTTATCACTTCTTCTCTTAGGAGTTGGCATAAAAGGCTTTATGTATTCAGAAATCGCCTCAAATAAATATTTGCTCACTCGGTATTTGGCTTTAAATTCTTCCTCACTTATAGAGAACGCCTTCTCCGTATATCGCATCATTCGACGCTCATTTCGTCTCAGTTTTAACACATTTTTTTTTAGTTTTACGTAAAATATTGTACATTACTACTAAACGAGCCATATTATCCACTTATAGTTCAGTTAAAACCACATGAAACGTGAAACAATTTCAAAAAAGTTACACTTCGGCTATTGAGTAGATCCCAATCTCCAAACGATACGAACTCAATTTATCGCTGTCAAACAAGCTGTCAAAAAATTCAAGAGTACCGTTTGCGTGTGGCGATTGGTAATTTCGATTTCAGTTAGTTCTCCAAATCGTCACCCAATTTGATTTCAATTTGGCGCTAATGTCGAATTCAAGAGTACGAAACTTCACAATTCCAATGTCGATCGATCGGAATCGAATTCAAGAGTAAGGCCCCTGCTTGGCTTACTGTGACCAAATTATAATAAACTAGCTTTAGCCTATGTCTTTCTTGAAGAATAAAAGTATCTTCATATAAAATTTCATCTAAATCGGTTCAGCAGTTATTGATTCCGCATACAAACTTCTCCCCCCCCCCTTTTCACCCCCTTAACGATTTCTTGTTGTTGTCCTTTTCTGGGACTTTCCCTTCATCTCTGTACCAAATTACATCTAAATCTGTTCAGCGGTTTAAGCGTGAAGAGGTAACAGACACACTTTCGCATTTATAATATTAGTATGGATTTGGCAAAATGGTATTTTATGCCTCGACCGCAGTAGTACCACGGCCGCACAGAAACCGGTGTTTAGCAATTCTTCCTTTCTTCTCACAGAGGGACTGATGTTACAGGAGCCCAAACCACCCCTCTCTCCCTTATTCCCTGAAAGGGCGGCAACGCACTTGTGACTCATGAGTTGCAGGTTTCTATGAGCGGCGGTAGTCACTTACCACCATTAAAAACAGTGGCCCTCCAGGAGACACACACTGCCGACAGAAGTGAAAATTTATTTACTTATATACAGAGGTGTCGATAGCGGTAAGTGTCGCGGCTTCAAGTGTTTTTTCATCTCAAAAAATGCCTAACGCTCTAAAGAAGTTTTCACTTTAACAGACGTGTCGGTAACGATAACGGTAACAGTGACAAGTTCAATGGTTTTTCCCGTATAATAAAATGTTTTGGAACGAAGTTCCTTATCGCGCGTTGTGAAAGGGGGCTAGACGGAAAAAATTCGTACGAAAATTTGTCACGACACTTTTTAATATAAATTGACGTCTAACTGTGGATACCATACATTAAATTTGCTTTAACGTTCGCCAACGTCCATACCATGTTGAATACACCGGTTCTCGTCCGATCACCGAAGTTAAGCAACGTCGGGCGTGGTTAGTACTTGGATGGGTGACCGCCTGGGAATACCACGTGATGTTGGCTTTTTGCTCTTTATTTTCGTGTCATCTTGTCAGACATTCAGCGCCATCTATCGAATAGATAGGAAATCATTTCGCAAAGAGATTTTACCAATGTATAAATTGTTTTAATTGTTTTTAATATGTAGGTAATAGCCGCTTTCATAGATGGCGTTGTAATTAAAATCGTGTCAAATCAGTTTTACTCGATCGTCACAACTTCGTTCCTATCGGGTGTCCCACGACACCACATGGCTTTTATTTTTTTTGGTTAAACCATAAAATACATTATTTTCTTAGTTATTCAAAAATGCCCAACGCGCCTAAAGAAGTTTCCACTTCAAAAATTGGTCTTTTAATAAACCTGTCTACCCCTTCGGGGATACAGGCGTGGGTGTATGTATGTATGACACAGTTTTAAGTTTAATATTTGATAACATACACATATGTTTACTGAGTTTACTAAACATCTCATTATTCGGTTCAAGCTGTGCCTCCGAAATCTTAGTCCAGTATTCGTCGTGCGTAATACACTCCATTTGTATTCACGTTGCGCAGGTGCATTGCTTACAGATGATCGCTGTCATGTTTTGTTTATCAGACAACCGTATATTGTTGTTGCGTTATTGGTAACATTGTTTCGTATTACGGAGAAATTAATCTGTCAACCATATTTTTAAACATATACCAGTGTGTACCGCGTCTATGAGGATGCTATTTAAATACCGCCCACTATTTATTATTTTTTGGCAAGTTGTGTCTTAACACGTTGCAGATCTATCTGCTTTTGTTGGAGCGACGGGTAAGAAGTTAGTCCTTTATTCAAATTATGGTAATCTAACCTTGGATTTTTACAATCTAACTCCCAGCGGTCAGATTGTATATAAAATACATTAACCTTTCACTACCTATTCTAGTGCTGACATTGAAAACTGCGTTGTTAATTTATAGTGCAATTTTCAAGCGTTTTCGTACAAATGATAAGATAAGTAAAACATATGACAACATCATTACATTATAAGTTTTTTTCACGTTCCTTAAGTTTTAGCGAGATAATCACACCAATTGCATCAGTCTAACCATGTACACTAGTATTGAATCAACTAGAAAAGGAGCAATAAACGGTGGCCATGGTCAGAACAGTCTAACAAAGTGGTCTAATCACAGATATAGGACTACCGCTCCCCGCCATCTGACCAACAGGTTCCAAGAAATTATCGTTTCGTGCGATAGTTTGAAACTTGATTGGTCCGGGTGCGGAGCTGGAATGCGTCACTATTCTATTATCGCGAATGCACCGATCAGTGATTACCGATATTAGATTGTCGATTGTTTTGCAAAGCGCCCAGGGGTTAGTCGACAAAGAGAGAAAAGAAAAGGTTAGAGTTGTTAGATGCAATATCTTGTAGTCAAGCATTACCTGTCGTAAGTGCTGTAATTAACAGTATTGTACCTACAAAAACGACCTTTTCAATAAACCCGCAAGGACAACTAAGGACGAATGTGAGTCGATAGCTCGTTAATTCGGTAATTCAATCTAGTTGCCAGACGCGAAGGCGTGACATGAATGTAACCAACGATCGTGTTACTTAGTTAAAGAGCTGATAACATGTTAACCACATAATCGCTAAGTGTGTAGTCGATGCCATATAATGCAGCAGTACTTACAGCCCACTCATTTTATACGTGAGAACCACACAAGTTTCTTAGATAACACGGAGTTACTATGGTCACGCTATTCTCACTAATATTATAGAGGCGAAAGTGTGTATGTGTGCGTTTGTATGTTTGGTACTTCTCCACTCTCAAGTGGCGTTACCGATTTTGATAAAGTTTGGGAGTTAGCTCACATCCTGGATTAACACATAGGCTATTTTTTATCCCGAAAAATGCAGTTTTCCGTAGGATGAGCAAGCAATTGATAAACCGCAGGTAGATTACTATTAATTATCACTCGATTCCTGCAACAGCCAGTTCGAGTTAGGTATAAGTATGCGATCCTGGCCTGTTGGAGCTGTTGCTTATACACCCGTATCTAACCGTATGAACAATATGAATATGTCTTTTCTACCATTAGGTACCTTCCTTTAGCACATATCTTCCCTTTCTTTGTATTTTCCAAATGTACAAATGCCCATTTGATGGTATTATTATTATTTTTTGACGTGACAACGTCTTATAATTCGATGGAGCCGGCTGCACGCACGAAAAAACATGAAGCATGCGGCGTTACCTCGCTCTGAGGCGTTCCATTTAAGGCTTGAAGTGCAAGCGAGAGCGCGGAACGAGCGACAAAGAGGCACAATCGGCCTCCGCGTTCGGCAGCGTTTGACATCTGTCTCTCTCTTACTTGAGTCAGCGATGCGTCCGCGTGGACAGCTGCTATACAATAATACATTTACATGTTTTCGTCAAGTATGAAGCGTAATTAAAATTTTCTTTTGAAAAATGCAACCATTCCATCAGTATTTTCTTATGACGTTGTCACGTTCAACTATCGTCAGTAAACCGACTTTACAGACAACCGATTTTTACTTCTGCGTTTATCTTTGAAAATAAACAATTAGATATGTATTTTAATTCTTGCCATTAAGTCATCTGCTTGATTTAAATAATTGAGTATTTCAGAACAATTATTACCAACGGTGAATTTAATTTCTGCAGGTGCAGGTGATTGACGCAGAAAACTAAAGAATTGAAAAGAACGAATATCCCCTTATGCAAGTGGGACTAAAATTATAGTGGAGGATTCATACGCATCTATCTACCCCTTCGTTCAGAAACATTATTATTGAATTACAATATTACAAAGGTCTTCTTGTATTACATGTAGCGGTAGTGAAAATCAATTTTCATGTGATTTCCTTTGTGTGATAATTGAATTATTCGTGTGGTAAACGTCAATTTTATGTCCACATAAGTCTATGTACATCAATTTACGAGGCGGTCGTTCATCGATAAACAACCAGGTCAGAGCACTAACTAGTTGTTATATTTTATTACTAAGTCAAATACATTTCTTTGTAAGCTAAGTAGATGGGCTATTCTGTACTGTGTTATGAAATATATTGTCTTAGTACTCGGAGATAAAGAGACAAGTTTTATTCCTCATAGCAATGCTTTGCAGAAAAGCGTTTAAAATAATACTTATGATGGGGGTTCCATGGGGTTCCGTGTCTTCACCTCTACCGTGGTTTCACTTGGGCTAATATTTTTTTAACCCACGTCTTAAAGAGGAAGTGTTATGAGTTCAATGGGTGTATTTCTGTTTTTGTTTGGCATCAAAGCTCCTAATCAGATAGACTAAATAGCATTTGTTTTTTTTAAACGGAACAGGATGTTGAGTGTTCTCAGGTATCAATCCAAGAAAATCTGTTTAACTGTTTAAACATTTGTTCTAATAGTAAAATTTAAATAAACAAACTCATTAGTATCTACACATTATGAGCTTTTATCTATAAAGGGATAGAAAGAGAGTTAACTGCTAGATACATATATCTGTAGGTATATTAGTTTTACGTGTCCTAACTTACATCTTATTTTGTCGTAGTCTAAGTCACTATTTATTTAAAATGATTGTGTAGAGTGAGTTTTTCTGTACCTGTTCTATTAAATTATATCTTCTGTTAAAATTAAAACCTTATCAAACGCTAAAATTACCATAACTATAGTTCTGATAATTTTAACATAGTATACACCTGTTTTCACAGTATTTAAGACCTAGTTAGATTTACATTCACATTAAACAGTAAACCTGCACTAATTACATTGTAAAATTAATACTTAGGGGGAAATACTTTACCATACGTACTACGTAGTATATTATCATTTATATTAGGCAATATAAAGCATTAGTATTGTTAGTCACATAAAGACAAAACAGGTTACAATGTTATTTTATACGCTGAATAATTATATTGAGTCCGAGCGGACATCCGGTCCAGTGAAGCGGTCACTGTATCCGTTTACGAGCTTATAAATAGGTTAAAATTAGGATTTGGGCGATAAGGCCGTTACTGGACAAGATAATTTTTGCAAAGGCCTGTCAACTTCTGGTTAACCTTGAGGCCCAAAATTCATTTTTATTCGAAGGTGTAAAGTCCAAAAGTCCAAGTTAATTGATATTCTAAAATACAACTCGGACCTTCAACTGAATCCTGTTGAACAGAAAAGATCCAACAAAGAGATTCAGGAAGAATGATCACGCATTATATGTGCACATGTTATGGCATAAATATATTACTTCAACTAAGAGATAGCTTTTGCCTTTTTAAAAACTAACTAAATTTAAAAAAAAATGCAGTGTTGGCTGAATCTGTTTTGCTGACAGGGTTGGTTTATTATGATGTGGGGAGTGAAAGAGTCTGCTCTTTCGGGTCATCTGATAAGTGCAGCTTTGGGGTTCCGATAGTCTCATGCCGTTCTTTGCGGTGAGAACGCAGGTGGGGTGAAATGCAAAGAATTGCATTTCACCCGCGCCTGCATTGCACCGGGTTTCTGTGTGGCCATCTATCACTGGCCCAAAACTGCTAAAGCATGGCTCCATAGGTTAAGACTCTAAATGTGCTTAATATTGCTTTTTTACCAACAAGATAGAGACGTAATATATTCATAGCGTTCAAGTCGTGCACACATTAAGAGCAGTGCCTTGGACCGCTTTATGTACTTACAGTGTAAACATGAGATAAAAAGATCTGGTAGTTACACACAAAACGATGAGTCGCGCTCAGTGTTCAAGTAACTGATAGCCTCAAGTGACACTTCTTGTATTATATGGGTTTTTAATCTACTTCAAAAAAGGAAGAAGTTCTTGATTTGGTTCTATATTTTTTAAATTCGTGGCTTCAACTGATTTGGAAAACGCTATTTTTTTTCGGGCTTACCATTTAAATTAGAAGAAAAAATACCACCCCTGAGGGTGGAAAGTTAAGGAATGAAGAAATATAGTTTCTAACAATCTATCATGATGTATAGGATAATTCAAGCTGGTGCTATTTTTTTAAAAGTTATTAAGCCAATATTCCTTTTTTCTTTGTAAAATTTTTAGGAATACCTTTTACGGCTTTAAGTTAACCTATCTGACTTTAAATTTAAACAATATTTATTATTACTTGGAATAAAAGTTATTTTTTAATGTCATTGCAGTGGATTGATTATGAACGTGTTTTGAACGAATAATAAATAAATTGTTAAGCAGGAAAATGTTTACATCCTAAATAATATATTTTCCTCAATAACAGTTCTTCGCATTTACTGTCGATTTGTCCATCCAAAGGTTGCCTGTAAGAGATTGCTTTTATAAGGCCGACCATTGTACATATCCGCCTGTAATATTTATCTAACATATTGTTTGGTGTACAATAAATAATATTCTATTCTATTCTGTACTATTAAAAAGGTCAAAGTGAGTTTGTTTGTTATGCTTTTAAGATTTAACTACTGAACTGATAACCAAGAAATTTAATTCTTATTTGCAAATACTTATAGGGCTATTGTCCGTGTGGTGACGGATTAAGAATACGGAATGTCACCACCCCTATTCATCCCGTGGGTGTCGTAAGAGCCGACTAAGGGAGCAAACTACGCAAGACGACAGCACTGCTAAGAGAAGGAAAACTTGAAACAAACCCTATACCAACCCGTTTTGCCAGCGTGGTATAGTAGGCCAAAACCTCCTTTCTAAGGAGAGGCCTATGTCCAGCAGTGGACTGTTATAGGCTGTTGGTGGTGGTGGTGGTGGTGGTGGTGGTATAGGGCTAAAATCCAGAAAAGATTCTGGGTCTTGAGGGACAGAGGGAACAAAACGTTACTTAAACGAACTGCGGGCAAAAGCCAGTATCACAGTGTCAAGTTATCCAAAAGTAATGTAATAAAGATTGTAATGTAATTTATCGAGATAGTTCGGTTACAAAAAAAAAACCCACCATTTCCTAGATTATCTATAAGACTTTCCTAACGTAATCCTTTGTAATCTTATTTGACATTGTAATTGCTTAAATTAAAAAAGAACGTTTTATAAGTAAGTAAAGAAAATAATGTAGCATTAGTTTTGTTAAAACATATAATGCAACTGTGTAGGAACAGACAGTGGCTACAGTGAAAGAGAACAGATTATACGGTGCTAAGGTAATTTATTGTCATCAGTCATCAATAGATATACTCATATTGCTCATAATATATAAAAGATAAAATATTCTGTAGCGTTTTTCTCGTGAGAACTTATAAAATTTAGAAGTGTTTAAGAGTAAATGGCTACAACGCGGTGGCTGTGCTCATGTATATACATTTACGTTTTGTACGCGCTTAGCCCTGATTTGTTTTTAAAAATAACATTTACTCTTTATAACATTAGCATACACATCTATCGGTGAAAGTCCTGTGGAAACCGGCCCACTTGTTCCGGAGATTATCCGGAACAAACAGACAGCCGACAATTTTTTTAATAATTAAATATTTATTTAGATACTTTTGGTAAAATTCTGCTATTATGAAATTACAAACAGATACTCTCAAATGTATTTATTTGGATAAATAGAAATCTCTTTGTGTTTTGTGTGCACAACAAATAAATGTGAGAAGAAATATTTATGTTTCCTGTGTGCTGATTTATGGACTTGACGATTTAATCATAACCTTGTTTATGAACGTTAACCGTCAAAAATATGGTGAAAGTGAAAGTAATTGGCGACCTGTTTTGTTTTCATCTATACAAATATGTAAATAAGATTTAAGTGTCTGTTTGTAATGTCAAAATAGTAGGTTTTTTCATGCTCACACGGTTATTTGCACGATACCTATGCCTAAAAACCAGATTAAAATATTTTAGTCCGTCTGTTTGTTCTGGGTAATCTTCTAAACAGCTTAACCGATTCTGATACTATTGTACTGAGCTGTCTATATAAGGAGTAACTTAGGCTTTTCTTCTTCTCAGAAAAACTCTTTGATATTTTGCCAGGTCCGGGATCGAACCAACAAATGCAGCGCTTTTCAAATTCCGCGCGAACGAAATTATGTAAATGATTGTGGTAGTAGAAGTGACGTATAAAAACAAATGACATGATATTCTAAACGATTGTGTTCATCGTTCAGTGGATTTCTGATACAGTAACATATAAATAACTAGCTGCTAATTCGTCTTTAGTTTTTCCCTATATCCCTCGGCAACAGCGCCTAAAAATTCTCTCTATAACTACCGATACGGATACAAAATAAAAAGACTTAAATACTGTTCTCTTACTAATTTCCAAACTAATTTACATGCAACTATAATGAAGTTAGGAGACAGCACAATGTCTTTATAACATTCATTTTTGTCCATATCGAATACAATCCTATTAACTATAAACTTTCGAGTTAACTATTACTTCGAGAACTAACGCGATTAATAGGACTGATTTAGCGGGGGGTGTTGGGGCGTTTCGGTCTGCTCGTGCCCGCGGACCGTAACGTACCTATCATAAATTTATTTTTTAGTGTATTCTGCTAATGTGCATTACAAATAAACTACACTAAACAGTAGAGTGCGTCAACAGATTGTCTGTAAACGATCGCAGCCAGTGATATGCCACTCATTGTAAATATTCATTATATTCGTTTTTATTTTATTTTTGGTGCGCAATCATTATCTATCTAGCTTCACATACATACATACACATAATGTCGCACTCTAGTACTGGCGAGATCATCCTTTCGGGCAATCTCCGTCGACTTCTTCTGCGAGATCATTCTGGATGTCACCACCGTAAAATATCTATCATGACGGACGGAGCGTATGACGGCAGGTAGCAAGAGATCCCCTTCAATGACTGCAATGACAATCCGACGCTGCGACGCCGAAGTCAGACAAATTGCCAGCGTGGCAGCACTTGAGTTAAAGTAATTCAAGTAATTATAATGGTAATTTTATATAACATCCATATATATATTCTAGTTAACTGTGATTTTTTAAATGAATTAAACCTTACCTGTAGAGGACATCAGAAAACGGGCTGAGTTTTCGCCCGTATACAGTGCAGAACTGATTGCACTGCATAGGCGGTATAGGATTGCACTGCAAACCAAAAGAAACACCAGGTTCAGCATTTATTCACTTTCTTTGCTGCCTTTAAAAAAAATGTAACTATTTAATAACATGCTTTTTCGCATCATTTGCTTTTTTCTTTCCGTTTCATGGCATCTCTCAAGGATATCATACTAGGGTACATTTATTTAATCATGAGAACAAAGTAATAAACATAGATGTTTAAAAAACAGTATTTTTGTCATGAATTTTCTATTACATTAATGGTAGTAACAATGTTATTTAGTTGCATTACACGAAAAAAAAAAATCGTCGTGTTCTATTAATAAAATTAAACGTGCCCACCAATTATTTTCACATTAACGTATCATTTGTTCATTGGTGCGAAAAGTTCCTTAATATGCAAATGGTACAGTTGCCAACGGTAGTACAAACTATTGTCGACTGCAATTAAAAATATATATTACATAATATTACAGCTATGAAATACTTAAAATAAATACATAAATTCAGTCCCATCTGGGGTGGGCAAAGGCGACAACAAGCTATTGTCACGATCTTGCCATATAACTCGAGGTTCTTATACATTCATGTACTTTAATGGGCATTGTATAATTAATGAGTACACACTTTCTAAAACAATATGCAAATAGTTATCTAATATTAATTCATTTGTCAATGTCCAAATCATCCTCCAAAGTCTAGTATATGTCAGCCCCATGGATCTAAATAACGTATTAGGTTTCGTACGGTAACGCTTGAGGAAACAATTTAACATGTCTTGTATTCAGTGTTATCGTGGCATTCTCATTGATTGATAGCTATTCAGCGAAACGATTCTTATATGCTTTGTGTTCTATTCGAAGGATTTTAGACGTTTTGTTGAATTATGTAAACCAAAAGCAATCTATAAAT
This sequence comes from Arctia plantaginis, assembly GCA_902825455.1. Taxonomy (NCBI): domain Eukaryota; kingdom Metazoa; phylum Arthropoda; class Insecta; order Lepidoptera; family Erebidae; genus Arctia; species Arctia plantaginis. Next base: position 3,600,276 of record CADEBD010000388.1, on the reverse strand, counting down.
TGAGTTGAGTATTTTTGTGTCAACTTTATCAATAATAACCGAGTAGTGGTCAAGTTTCTCAGTTTTTGATTTCGCGTTCATCATCTAAAGTTAATTTGCATATTAGAAATTAAAGGTCACTTCTCTAATAGTGCAGGTAAATGCGAAAGTTTTCCAAAATGTTCTCAAAATTTAACTATCTACGTGCAGTAGGCAATCGGTCTTTGGAGGACTATGGCTTAACCCTGTTCTGTTCTGCTATACTGAGAGAAGAAGGGACGAATAGCAGGAACGTGCCTTAAAACATTGCCCCCGTCCCACTTATTGCATATTCTGTATTTTTTTAGGAACTTATATGTGCTATGTCCTAATACAATATCATTAAACGACAGCAATCAGTAACCGATGACGTAATTGGCTCTATCTAAGGTTGTACTCGTAAACTGGTTCAATGTTAATAATTTACTTTTAAACGAGAATAAAACGAAATTTATTAGATTTTTTACACCTAATGTTAAGCAGTTAAAAACCAATGTTCTAATAAATGGAAAGGAGTTGGATCTTGTGGACACCACCAAGTTTTTAAGTATAACCCTAGACTCTAAATTGCAGTGCGTCAACACATTGATGCATTGTCGAATAGACTCAGCAGTGCAGCAGTGTTTATAAAATTCGTTCAATTAACCGATGTAGAAACAGCAAGACTGGTGTATTTTAGCTATTTTTATAGTGTAATGTCAAACGGTATTTTGTTGTGGGGAAATGCTGCTGACATTTAAAGTATCTTTGTATTGCAAAAGAGAGCTATACGCGCAATTTATAATCTCAGTTATAGGCAGTCACTGAGGGATAAGTTTAAAGAAATTAGTATCATGACAGTCGCATTTCAATATATATATGAAAATGTTTGTATATGTAAAGAAAAATATTCATTTATTCACAAAGTTTAGCGACATTCATAAAATAAACACTAGAAATAAAGATAAACTCGTGTAACCAACCTCTAGACTACAAAAAGCAATCAAGTCTTTTCGATGTCAGGGTGTGCGATTCTACAACAAAATGCCAAGCAAATTCCATTTAAGACTTTAGTAAAACTAAAACTATGTGAAAAGGTTTACTACACTATCACAGATTATTGAGATGACAAATTCACAAATTGCTTGGGATTGATGCTGCTCACTTTCACATTTAAGTTTCTACCGTTGTTGTTATGTTTGAGAGTGATGGACATTTTTTTTTTCTTTTTTTGGAGTATTTCGTATTTTATTTGTTTTCAATTTCTTTAAATTCGTTGAATTTGAATTGTATAGTATATACTTTTTTGTGTAAATAGCTTTCTGGTGGTTTTGAGTATTTTCACGGCCTACCCAAATGCCCTGCTGGCGGTAGAGTCGTGCTTCGGGTCGTTGATCTTGACCAATATCGGTTAAGCTACACGTTAGCTGGGGCCTGTATGCCGTCTGTATGGACAAGCTCTTTTCTTCAAAAGGCCTACCCAGACCCTATACTGTACTCTCACAGTTTTATTTACGGACTAAAAAAGTTCTGAGGTAACAAACATAAAAAAAAAATACAGTCGAATTGATAACCTCCTCCTTTTTTTGAAGTCGGTTAAAAAAGAAAAACAGACAGACAGACAGAAAGTTGTTTCGGCGTTTCTTCCCAGAGTGAGTCTTAGGAAATGCCGGCTCCTTCTAGCTTGAAAGTCCGACGTGGTAAAAATATCTGAAAAGATTTACTTACAGAAATAAATATCATTTTATTTCATTAAAATATACTAATTTTGTTCTTGAACCACTCTCTTTAGGAGTTCTCATGCCTACTACCCCTTTACAACGCAGAATGGTTAATTTCTTTCTATGTTATATGATTATGTATACACACATGCGGAAGATAACGCGGCCACTGAGCCTGTCAACTTGTGACTCTGGTCGATGAAACCTGGACGGAACGTGCATTTGAAAAGTATCCCAAAAGAATTAACGACATTACCTTATAGGTATTAGACCTAAAACGTAATGGCGTTAATTATCGTATTCATATATAATTTAAATTACAATTTAAAATTTTTGTGTAACTCGTATTTGTCTTCTAGAATTTTTGCCTTATCTATCTGGATTGTAAACAAGTGCATTGAAAGGTTAATGATTTCCTTCAAAAACATTCCGCAGATCTTCCTATCATCTATATTTTATTACTAAATATTTTTAACAGGTCGCCCTCGTAACCTTTAACATTTGTTGTCAATTTTAAGGATATTGTATGTTAACATTAAATATTACTAAAAATAGATCTCTATAGATTCATCGTTAGATCCGTTATGGTTTTAACAGGATTAAACCTTAATCCTCTTTGGAATCGGTTCATTGTGTAAAGGTTTAGAAGTTTCTTAGAGATATTTATAGTTTAAAACATATTTGTTGTACAAACTGGTGACAAATTGTAATAGAACTGATGACAAATTAAATTCTAGGAGTGTACTGTTTGGTCTTATGAAACCGTGGAATATATCTAGATTGTATTATACCATTTTGGTGTGCAAGAATATACCTATCTGATGATACTTTTACTATATTTACACATAACAGTTCTAGTTGAGCTCAGTATGTTTAATAGACTAGTTTTAAAAAAAAGGCGTCTTGCGTTCTTACTACACTTATTACTGGACGTTGTCACATTAGTAAATGGTGGATGGTCACTGGACATCGATATCACCTGTAACATGGCTGCCAATTTGTTAAAAGTTATAAAAGCATAATTGTTTTCTATAATATTTTTGTGACAATATTACTTTTTTTGGATGGGTTCAAGGTTGGACGAATGCTTAAAAAGAATATATTTATTGGTATCATAGATATAAATAAAAAATAGTACCTCGAAACCCTTTTGCTGTTCACTCACTCTACATAAAAACTGGTTTGTCATGTGATACCTATTTAGTATTTATCATATGACACACATACTTACCTACACCAAATAATTGTCATTTTAAACGGGGTCAAAACACAGCGGTATTTTTAATTATACAACTACATGAATGTCAAATTATACGTCGAGAAATTTAACACCTCCGTGAATACACATTTTAGTGTTCTTTTATGAAATCATCATTGTATCACAATCATACGATTTATCGTAATGAGTTTAAACTCATTAATATAGTTATTTAAAATCATAGAACTAACGCCTAGGAAAGTATATTGAGTCTCGTAATGAGCAAATATGTTGTAACAAATGATGGAGTGGATTTTTGAAATAAAAACTTCGAACAGTCATCTTGCCCGTCCCGGATTTGTGCTTGCAATAATTGTAAAAAAAAACTGTTTATTCCATCTCTACTAAACTTTAAAGAATATTTTTCGGCTAATCTGAAGAATTAATAGTAGGTGCAAAATCCCTTTCTAAGGAAAGGCCTGTGTCCAGAGTGGCTTAATAAAGGCTGATGATGATGATTGATTATGATGATGATTCTCAAGACGTTTAAACCTGTGTGTATATAACTCGTCGATTTTTAAATATAAAGAAGCATGGTTTTGCTTACGTGTACATGTTGGTGAGAACCCGAAACGAGTGTTTTTCCCCGAACTGGCACGTCCATCACGGTACGGTGCTTTACTCTTTGATAAAAGGCTACCCTTTATCAAAGAGTAAAGCGCCTTGCCGTGACGTGTCTACACGACAACACAAAACAACGCTACACTGTAGTGCTAAACGACCGTACTTTTCTGTAGGATCAATGTACTTTCTCAGTCCAAAAGCTTCAATTTAAAAAGAACCTATGCCTAACATGTATCCATTGCTCACAGGCGGTGGAAGCGATCCTGACAAATGTACCAGAATGGCATCCTGCTCCGTTCACAGGCAAAAAAGGTGAGTCACTAACGAGTGATATTTAACTATAATCGTCACAGAACACACATTTTATCAATTTACGCAATGCTAGTCCTTGTTTACTGCAGTTAATGTGTTTGTAGATGACTTTTCGCGCTTTAACTATAAGTATCATTAAGTAATATTCTTAGCATTCCATTATTATTGTATTCATTAGTCAAACAGGTTTATGTACGAACGATGCATTTTGTCTCTTCGATAATGATGTATTATAATCTTATTTTGTCTGACATTTAATCTTAATAAGGTAGGCAACATGTTAGGCATGACACATAGCTGTATAAAAATAAACAACAAAAGGAAAACCGTATCATCTACCTACATATAATATATGGTTGGATGCTAAGTTCTAACATAATCTATTACTTATAATGCATTCACTTTTCTATGTCTAGGATTTGAAATGACTCACTAAACTCACAGACCATTGTTTAAATTATATTATTGATTCACTAACGTGACGATTAACGTAAATGATTTTTATATTTTAAATTGGATAGAATTGAAAACAATTGAGGTCGTAGTTTAAGTCGTAGATGACCTTTTATAATACCTATAAGATGCTTTCTACTTTGTTCCTATTATTCATGATAGTAATACAATGGCTCACACACGTTTGTCCAGCGCCCAGCGTAGGCGTTCGATGAACGTATGGTAAGCGCGAAGGCCATCGCAACGGCAACGTAATGATGACATTGAGTCTGCAGTCGATTAGACGTTACGTTACGTTTAGAATCGAATGCGGCTTTTACGGTCGAAATGTGTGTATGTGACATTTTTTGTCTTGATTGTAACAACTTGAAACAAAACATGGCGCACGCAACACTTCAAGGCGGCGCGGCGTCTGTACTGCGTGTCCAAATGGGACTTCCAAACGAGAAAAATAGTTCATTTAACCGTTATTATCTTTAATTCATTATAACAATTACATTGTGTGTATACTACTACTGTAACTTTTTCATCAATTTATTTATCTATCACTGTTTTATAATAGATTAATAGTTTAAGTTTAAATACTACGAAACCACATTCAGGACACAGGCACAGCTGGAATTAGTTTTAGTATTGAACAAAACTAGGGAATTTAAGATAAAATAGGTACATGTTAAGAAAAAAATATCTAAAGCTTGCGACGATTTGGCAGTTCAACATTTTTTAGTTACCCTGTACTATGGTACTTAGTAGATACTTAACTTAAGGTAGGTAAATTGAGATGTGTGATTCAAAATTTGACACAGGTTGATTGCACAAAATTAAGGATAGGCTCACTCATCTATACAAATTAATAATAAATAATAGTTTAAAAAAACTAAAATTAAAAACACGCTTTTATAGAAAATCCAACTAAAAAACAGAAAATAAAGTTTAATAAATTTGGATTAAGAATAGTGTAAATTTGATTAAGTTTGATTAAGTACAGTGTAAAAAAAAAATGAATGTACATTATTGTAAAAAAAAGCGTGGGGTGCATCTGAAGTGCTTTTTATGATATTATCAAAGTGATGATTTTTCTACTCATCTGACAATAAATGTTTATAACTATTGACACTATGCACCCCACGCTTTTTTTTACAATAATGTACATTCATTTTTTTTTACACTGTACTTAATCAAACTTAATCAAATTTACACTATTCTTAATCCAAATTTATTAAACTTTATTTTCTGTTTTTTAGTTGGATTTTCTATAAAAGCGTGTTTTTAATTTTAGTTTTTTTAAACTATTATTTATTTTTCATTTTTTAGTTAAATTTTTTGTGTTTTGGTTTGTTGTTGTTTTTTCTGGCGACCGAAAGAGCAAGTCTGGAACTGCACGCATGCGTAGTTCGCGCACTAGCTCTGTCTCTCTTACTCGCATGCAAAGGATGCGGAAAGAAATTAATTAATCCTGGCGAATCTAATTAGGATAATCGGATATTTTGATCGGATTATTGCATTGTCATCGACCTTTGACAGGTGTGCAAAGTTTAAATCAAATCTGTTCGTTCAAAGTAGGGCAAAATCGAGCTCAAAGGAGTCGGTTACATACAAACAAACAAACAAACATACAGGTGAAGCTAATAAAAGCGTGTTAAAATTGAAGTGTCTGTTTGTAATGTCAAATTGATTGCACGATACCTATGCCTAAAAACCAGTTTAAATATTTTTTGTCCGTCTGTCTCTTTGTTCCGGGGTAATCTTCAAAACGGCTGGACCTATTTTGATATTTTACTACGAGGTAGCTGTCTATATAAGGAGTAACTACGGCTATAAAATTTTGTCCGGTCCGGGAATCGAACCCACTAAAGCAGCGCTTTTTAAATCAATCAGCTAGTTGAAACTAAAACCAAGTAGATCTTCCTTCTTTTAAGGAACCGCTAAACTGAAGCCCCTTGTAATAGTAATACATTTTTCACTAATATCATGATTTGCCTTTATTTTATAGTTTAAATTTTTTGTTTAGAATACTTTCCACCCATTATTGGCTATATCGATACAAATTATAGTTCTTAAGTTACATCGAGTATAAATGAGTTATAATACACGAATCAAAACTGCACACGTAGAAACAATACAAGCTCGACAAGATTTCGTAACAAATTTTAGCCGTACCGATAACTCGGAAATTGTTTACATTTAGTAATTTATTATTTATATAACAATTTGAATCATGTTTTACACACCGGAAACCTTTTATAAAATAACCATGCCGTGTAAAGTCGTGTTTGGCCTTAGACTTTGGCTGAAATTGGACTTTTTTTTATTTCCTAAAAGTAAATTTGATTTTGAAAGAGAGTTCGACAGCAATAACTAGAGGAATAGCAAAGTTGACTTATTAAATAATTAGACGAATAGCGAAATTGACGTAAGTAATTAAACTCGTAAAAGCTTATTTACATAAAGCTTTTGGAAGTGTCGCACATCTTACACCAAACCTTGAAATATAAAGGAATGCTTAAATAACAAGACTGCACGGATGGCGTAGTGGTTTAAGCGGTCGCCACGCCGCTTCCTATTACGCCGAGTGTTGTGGGTTCAAACCCCACATGGGGCGACACTTTGTGATCCACAAATTGTTGTTCTGAGTCTGGATGTTCTTTGTGTCCGTTTCATGTAAGTTTGTAAAGTCCCCCGCGACGGAGTTGTCTTTTTTTAAACTAGAGAAAAAGAAACTAGAGAGCTCAAAAATTCTTGTATGATATCAAGTTTTACCTATTACATCTAAACAGATTTTTGTAACGCAAACTCAGCGACATGGTTATGTCGAGATCGAACCGTCTAAATCCTGTGAAGGAACACATGCGGTGTCCATAGCTTTTGTTCTCAGATATAACCGAAAAAGAAAATAATTCCATCAACCGCACAGATTTAATCTCCTGTCAATACTACAGGTAGTCTTAATGACAAATAGTCTAACGCGGAAAACGTCTCCTTAGGCGCGAGTTTAACCTGGTCGCAGACCGGAAACGGTTAAAATATTAAACTAATATTTTTATGAAAATACTTACTCAAAAGAGAAGTAACATGAAAATGTAACTTTTAAAATACATAATTATAATTAGATATATGTTAAGATTTGCTGTTGGATTTATATCTACAAATTGTAGATATTCTTAAAAAAATATTTTAGTCATATAACCCCTAATTCTATTTTGCTAATTTGATCAGTATTGACTAGCAATTCTTTAGCAGGCTTTCATTGCAAAATTGCTCTGAACTGATGGACTGGTTAACCACTCCACCGTGGTTACTCGTAGGTTCAATCGACGACAAGTGTTGAATCTGGGATAAAAACTTAGATTTTAATCTGCGCTTTTTACTTTACCTCTGAGATAAGGAAATAAAATTAAAAAATATTTTATTTAGATTTAGATTTTGGTGGCGCCTGAATTTATTTCAGTTAATTAAATTCAGTTTAAACACATTCTCAGTAATTTCTTGAACAAATATTGTAACACTGTTTTCCTTGAATATAACATAGAAGCTATACAAGTATAACCCATTTTATTATTAATATTTAGTTCGCAACTATCGTAACTGCGCCGCAAAAAGGATTGTATGTTAAGCTTCTAGAAAAAGTACGTTCATCTTGAGTAAGAATAATATTATATATATCGTAATATAATGTAGAAATAATCACTTAAAATTCAATTATACTGTAAAACGTTTGATGAAGCGCTAGTAACTACTTGAAATGTGTTACTTGCCTTAGTGAACATTAAACACCGTACGGGCCGGACAGCAGACTTGTTCGTCGAATAACTCTTACTTTCAATAGGTCAAACAGTTTGTTTTGTTGTTGTTTGAGAGCAATCATTTTTATCAAAACATGCCATGATAGAAACTGGTTTCATCATTATGTACATTAAACCTTTTTTATTTTATATTATAATGATTTTAATCTTATTGTTATTATTATGTCGATGTTATACGTATAGGTATTTATCATTATGTGGTTTCAACTATGTGAATTACTATTGATTGCTACTATGTATCATGTAAAATATTGTACCTATACATACTCTTGTTTTTACTTGAGATTAGCAGTAGTAGTTTTTCAACTTAAGAGTAGAAGAGAAGCAGTAGTTCTTCTTAATAGGATTAAACCCACCTAACCAACGCCCTCCCTGATGGCCCTCCCTAACTTATAGGCCGGAATCGTATGGTCCGGGTCCTCCTCAGAGTACGGCCCAAGGCCGGCCGTCGGAGTGGTTTTTTGTGGTTGCACCACATACTTCTGGCTCCTGCGTGCCTAGGCGGGCGATCCGAAGGGATTTTCTACCCCGATAATAAGAAAGGCCAGAATCGATAACAGCGGTTAAGAAAATATCAGGCTCTTAGCATAACACATGGCGTTTGGAAATGAACAATGAATTTGAGGAGTTGAAAATTGTGCTTAAACAATTATGTGGTATTTTTTTTGTTTGGGACTAATCCCACCCACACGCCCACCACTGTAACTCCTGTACACCAGGATCCACAGCAGTGACCCACGAACACACCGAGTTATGACACTCGGGAAGTCCCAGGAAGAAATTAAACTGTCTTGGAACCCGCAACGAATTTAATCAGAAGAAAATTGGAGGAGTTGGAAATACAGTAAATCCACTTCCCTCCTTAGCAAAGCGGGAGACAAAATGAAGTAAAATGGGGCATACACCCTTTTAAACAGGGAAGCACCACGGCCACAAATATTACGGGTCCTACGTGAGCTATGTTTGATTTCTATAATATGTATGGCAGAATCGCCTAAACGCACGGAAATTCACCCTAGTTGACACAAGATCCCCATAGTATACCGCCCCAGATGTCACCTGCAAGCTATTCAGCATTATATTACGTTCATTATACCAAAGACTACATTCCCAGAGGATATGATGACTGTTCATAGTGAGAGTTAGGTGTTGAGCATTGACACAATGGCGACTCGACTAATTTAAATAAATAAAGCTTGCTCTTAAAGTTACCATGACCCGTAAGAAATTGAGCGACACAGTGATCCACCTCAAGCCATATCCTCGACAACCGTTCGCGAACAGATGGAAAGAATTGGTAAAGATGGCGCCCCTTGGATGATTCATCCCAGCGTTGTTGCCATTCGTCATTATAGACATCGGGCTGCTGTTGAAGCAATCTTGTAATTTTACCGCGATCCCGCGCGCCCAAAAAATCGCATTCCATGTTATGTTGTCTTGAATAGTACATGGCTGCACGTCTCTGCACCTCGAGATCGACCGGAAGCACACCCGCCAACACCGGCAAAGCCTTAGTGCTAACCGTCCTATATGCCTTACACAAGAATATCAGTGCAAGTCGTTGGCCTTGTAACAGTTTGCGACGGACAGCGCCTACGGTCGCCCTATCGGCCCATACAGGTGCACCATAGCACATAGAACCTAAATAAGTAGCTCCGTATATGATCTTTAATGTATTAAATGATAGACCCCATGTCGCAGTTGATATCCTTGTCAATGCACAGAAACTCTTTTTAGACTTTTCATTAACTATTTTAATATGTTCGATAAATGAAAAGTTTTTTCTAAAACTAATTATGTGGTATTGTTGTTTGTCCCAGATTTTGATAAAAAGAGGTTATCAGTGCGTTATACCAAAATTGCATTAAACAAACAAGTTTTTAACACAGTTCCCAAAATAAACTGTATTGTAACTGTCATGTCGTGATTAAACTGCACACAAATACCGTTGGGTTTTATTACTTTTCTGATAAAGTGTTTGTTTACACTTCTTGTTTATTAATAACTATTTCATTTTTGTATTTGAAATGAGCGAAACGATACAATAGCAATAAATTATTCAGCAACTTAAATATAAACAGTAAAATTACATCTGTATTCATAATTCGTAATTTGTTGGTTGCCACATATTGATGTTTTTTTCGATTCCAGTTTTTCTGAACCTGGAATTCAACTAAATAATGTTCTTACGCAACTTAACAGAAACACAATTTATCGCTTTTATTGCCAAAGCTTTTTTATGTAAGCATAATAAATGTTTGTTTACAATCTTTGCTAATCTTTTAATATAATAAATAAAAATACATCTATTTAGTTATACTATACAACCAATTAAAAAAAACAAAATTAAAAAAATAATTTAAATTCCAAAATCGATCTAAGTGGCGTGCAATAGGAGAGGCCTGTGTCCAGCAGTGGACTGCGATAGGCTGATGATGATGATCCAACCAATTTGCTTATCTTTTTTTCAAATGAATTGTATTCATCCGTACTTTTTCTCATGTAAATTTGTTGTTTCTTAACCTGTATGTATAGATCTTCTATAAGTTATGCGGTTCGTCTTGGTCTAAAAACACTCGCTAAAATGAGTTTTATCGTTTGAGCTTTTGCCAACTTCAATTGGTTAAGTTGGAAGGTTTCTTGGTGTAAACATTCATATTAAACTTAATACTGCAAAGCAGTGCGAGTATCTCTCATATAATTATGTGTAATTAATAGACTTTTACTATAGTAAACCAATTTTTTTTTTGTTTTGAGGGTTAAAACGTTTCTCTCCCTAGTTTTGGAAAAATGGTTCTAATCAGGTCACAAGTGTAATACTTTTTTGAGATTGATTTATTTATTATAATACTTTATGCACGAGCATGAGAAGCACAATAGCGGACAATGCCATAGGAATTTTCTCCCAGTCTACCTTAGGGTGGTGTTGAAATGTGTGAATAGGTGCACTAGAGATTGATATGTAAAGTAAGAGAAAATTATTGAGAAGTTATAAAAAAACAATGAGATAAATATACATACATACATACGTACCAAACACACGGTTGCTTATTATTTCGGCAAGTCAGGACATTACACTACAGACATTGCTTGAAGATCAAAGGACAGTGACTGCAGATTAGTACGTCACACTTGCTTGCCTAAAGTCTTAGAATAAGTTAGCGAAAAGCGTCCTCGAAGCAATGTCCTCCTTCACCACCATAACGCATCCTCACATGCCACTAGGTAACAGAAGCCTATCTGAGGGCTTTAAATGTGGAACTGATGACGCATCCGCCTTACAGACCGGACCGCTCACCCTGCTACTTCTTTTAGTTTCCAAAAATTAAAGAAAAACTTAGAGCCACGCGTTTTACGAGCCTTGCGGCTGTGTATGCGTTCCATGAAGCCATTAAGGAAGAGATCCCTAAAGAAGACTGGTCCAACTGATTTGTACAGTGGTTTCAGCGAATGCAAAAATACATTAATTGCGAGGAAATATACTTTGAAAACAATAAAGTTATCGTAAGTCTTATATCTAGTCTTATTTATCAGAACTCAGAAACTCAGTATGCTCTAAGTATGCAATATTAAATTAAGAAAAGTGCAAGGAGATGATTAAGTGACTAAGTACTACACTTAATCCAATGTCGACTTCCTAGTAAAAGTTTGAACACGCCTTCCTCGTTCCTCGTATTTATCATGTTAGCCTTGATTGCTAAGCTCACGGTGCATTGCATATGTTGTTTATATTATATTTTATTATACGGGTAAACGCATTGTTTGAAAATGTAATGTAACGTAAATTAGTTTGTTTTAAGGCTTGTTGTTCATCGTTGTGTTTAACTAAAAACATTAGATTCATAACACAATCATTTAGATTTTAGGCAGTTCGAGAATTTGACATTTTTAAAATAAAATGTTTTGTTTTCGCTTAAAACTCTTATGACATATTGGAAAAGCGTAATGATTATCGCGTAATGTTCAATCCGTATCTACTGTTTTTTGTTATTAAATTGGCCAATGACTTAGCTGCTAAATCAGCGGGCTCGTCACAATCTATAGCTGATTTTTTTAGTATTAAGAGTACATTTTTATAAATTTTCATGGTTTACACTTCAGAAATTAAAATTTTATCGGTCGACAAAACGGATGTATTTAATTGAATATTTGTTATTTTATGACCAGGGGTTGTGTAAATATTAACGAGCTATGCCTACACCGATAAGAACACGGCTATCGCATGTTCTAATTTAAATTCTACCTAGAAATTTAGGTCATAATCGTAAAATTTTAGGAGTGTGCATTTCTAAGTGTTGTAATAAAAAAGTAAGCGTATTAAACTCGTCTTTTATTCTGTTTCGAGCGTCAGAATTTCACCCTGTGATTCGTTTTATTCAGTTTTATTTAATGATAAGCTATTTTTATCCATCAATTATTCAAGTCCAAAATTATCCTTACCCTATTCCGGTGAAGTTCCTAATACACAAAAACATTATTACGCAATACATTCTGGAAATTAACACAAACTTCTGACACCGCCAACTCGCTTGATACTCCTGAGTTACGCTCATGAGTAGGCACTGATACTCCTGAGTTACGCTCATGGGCGGCTGTAGTCACTTTTTATCAGGTGACCCGTCTGCTCGTTATACCATAAAAAAAACTCTGCCAATTCATAACAAAATATAAATAAATACACACATGTTGTCTATTTATTTTCTCTTAACCGTATGGGAAATAGACGTAAGAAAGAAATGTAATATGTTTTAAAAATATCTATTGGTCTGCTTTCTACTTTACATATTATAGGGGTTTTCAATAAAGGCGGGTAGATGTTGACATGATATAAAACAAGTTGTGTTTAAGGTATTAATAAAATCCTTTTTTTATTTGAAAGGGTCATTATGTGCCATTAGGTGTGGAATATAATATCGTTCATACATCGCCTCGGCTTCTTACGGTGGCACTAATTCGAGTGTTCCAATTTTCAATGACTCTTCCGCATAGATCTGGCTCAATTTGAGCGATGGCCTGTGTTATGTTTACCTTTAGGGCATCGGTCGATTGTGGTTTATTTGCGACCTAGATTAGCGATAGACCTGCGACTTCATGAAACCCCACAAGAAAAAGTCTAGTGGGGTTAAATCGCATGACCTTAGTGGCCAATTTACATCACCCCTTCGAGAAAAAACCTTACCCTCAAATCGTTCATGCAGAATATCAATCTTGGGGGCCGCTGTGTGCCACGCAGCGCTATCCTTTTTTTTTTTTGTTAACGGGGGGAGATCCTCATGGATTTCCTCCGCCCAGGGGAAAGGGCGGAGGGGTCTGTCAGACTACTACTGACTAAAACCCCCCGGTGTTCCGTCTCTCACCTACGCCGGGGATCGCGGGAACTGAGGTGACTTCCGCAATCCCCGACTGGTGCCGGCCCGCCGCTGCGGGCCACATCGCGTCAGCGAGGGGAGTGAGGTGTTTGACTTCCCTCGCGACTACACAGAGGGGCGCACGGGAACACAACGCGCCGCCACCTCGGGTCCAGATGGGGCGACGAACATCCCCAAGTCCGTCGCCCCTGGACCCAGCTAGGCGGGCCGGTGGAGGGCAGCATATGCACTCCTCCGACGCCCGGTGCGCCTGCTGCGGATCGGGAGAGGTCAGGATCTCCCTCTCCCTCTCCGCAGCCTCCTTCTGCGAGATAACCGTTTCGCAGAAGGACGCCACCGCGTCCCAGGACTCCTCGCTGTCGACCATAGAACGAACTACGGCCGGCAGCGAGAGGTCACTGCCTACTACAGATATGAGGGCACGGCGCGGGTCCTCCCAGGCGGCATACTGCCAGCGTATGCCGCGCCGTGTCCTCCCGACAGTCGACGCAGTGGTGACACCGAGCGTCCGGCTCCCTGCCTAAGCGACACAGCGCTATCCTGCTTTAACCACATATCGTCTAGACCCATGTGGTTTAATTTGGGCCATAAGAAATATGTTAACTCGTTCTGTAGCGGTCGCCGGTGACGATGACCGCCTCACCAACGTCGTTTTCGAAAAGTACGGACCCATGACGCCGCCGGCCCAAAATCCATACCAAACGGTAACTTTTAAGGGATGCATTATCACCTGGTGTAGCTCACGTGGGTTGGAGTAGTCCCATATACGGCAATTCCGCTTGTTAACAGCCATTCATCCCAAAATGCGCCTCGTCGCTAAAGATGTTTTTTCGGCCAAAATTGGGGTACTCTTCCAAACGGGTCGAAGCCCATTGGCAAGCAACAAACGGCATTGTCTATGGTCATGGATTTAAGCTCCTGTTCCAGTTAGATCCTGTACGGGTGTAGGCCTAAGTCCCGACGGAAAATTCGCCAAGTTGAAGTCTGCGAAATGCCGAGTTCTTGTGCACGGCGAGGAATCGACTGTCTCGGGTTCAGCTGTACACTTTCACGGACCGCGGCGATGTCGGTCGATCTTGCGTGTCTTGAACGAACGGGTGCCGGTTGATTGATTACCGAACCGGTAGTCTCAAATTGAACTGAATAATAAGCAAAAGATTTGACAATTTCACAAAAAAAAATTGCCTCCACGGACCGCCAAAATCTACCCACGCTAATTGGAAAACCCTATATAATACGTTTGTTGATGTGTTCAAATATTTTATATACTTATATTTTTTATTACCTACTTATAAAATATTTAGGTTATTCGTGTATGTTGGTATGCCAGTTAAAGTGGATAATCATGTATGTAATATTTTTTGTTGTCCAGAGGAGAAGGCCGAAATAGAGGACACAGGTCGCCTACGATGTGAGACGTTCGATATTCAGCGTGTACTGCAGAATGGCGCCCACCTCATGGGCTCCGAGGGGCATGAGTACGATCTCGACGAAGAAACACTCAACGGTGTAGGTGAGCCTTCAAAATATGTACATTTTGATTTGTTTCTGAACTCATAAACATGATTTACCCGGTCAAAAATAGATATTCAACTTAGTCTCAATCCAGGCATTACTGTTACTTAGAAATACTAAGACCGGTGATGTATTGTTTGCACTCGATGAACCCTGTCTATCTTTCTTCATATCACATTTTTAGAACAATATCCACTATCAGAGATACATAACACCAAATTAGGAGTTAGGAGCTAGAACCATTTGCTTTGCATAAATAAGTGAAGTCGCTCTTTTATTTCAGAAACCAAGGAGCGCTTGGCAAAACAACGGCAACAGTTAAACGCCCGTTTGGGACTCGACGTCGCCGCCAACCTCGGCGTTGATCTGAACTCTATGTATACCAATGAGGACTTGTGTCCTGTTAAACCTACTGTTCCAAAGACTGAACCACCAAGGGTAAGTTAAAGCCTTTGCCTATTATTATAATGTCTATATCTATCGTATCTGTCTGATTGTGTAGCACTAACAAAATAACGCAAAGCCAATGTATTATTTTGTTTAGGGTAGAGGTACAATATTTTCACGCCTCCATTCTCTTAAGGGCGAACGACGTTTAAATTCCATCCCGTTACAAAAACCGTCGTCATGAAAATATCCGTCATCCTGAAATTACTGTCTTGATTCTATTACTGTCCTGACCAGGGGTTGTGTAAATATTAACGAGCTATGCCTACACCGATAAGAACACGGCTATCGCATGTTCTAATTCAAATTCTACCTAGAAATTTAGGTCATAATCGTAAAATTTTAGGAGTGTGCATTTCTAAGTGTTGTAATCCGTCATCCTGAAATTACTGTCTTGATTCTATTACTGTCCTGTCATGAATGAAGAACAATTCTATTAATGTCCTGAAGGAAGGAATGGTAACAAAAGTAAACTGTTAGTAGAGAGTTCGGAAAAAATTAAACTGTGCTAAAACTGTTAAGCTAAATGTTTTGTTTCGAACAGTATATGCTAATGTGATATATACTCGTAATAAATAACGCTGTGGGCTAATGTTATCAATACTTTCTCAGTGAAACTCTTTGACTGACCTTTCTTAATCATTGGCATGACAGACAGTTACGGTTAGGTTCTGCAGACAATTGTACAATTTATGAAAGTCAGTCAATCAGTCTATATTCAGAGTAATTTAGTGAAATTTGTTAAAAGTGTTAGAAATATCTTCTAAATACAACAATGATGCAATGTTTTATATTTTCCTCGACAACTGCGTGACCAACGACTGTTGTTATTAGTCATTTCTTAACGGTTTTAGTCACAATATACGAATATACTAAAAACATATTTCTCTACCTATTTGTTTTACTATAGTTTAAATATTTTACTCTTTAGTCACGCCTTTAAATAAAAACAAATGGAGGTCTCAAAATGAATTACAATACATGATGCTTGCATGCTTAAATGGTGATACGGTTTCTAAGTAACTTTTAATTAAATATGGCCTAAACGTATTACTTTTTTACAGAGACCGATACAAGAAATTGTTTCATCAACAAAACCTTTAAGCTCCCGGGAGATAAATCTGGCCAAGCGAAAAGCACGCCTGGCTTTCAGCAAACAAAAGTCTAGAGACTGCAGCGAGGATGGCCCTTCTGCACCACCTACTCCGACGCCCGTTGAACCTGACAGGAAGAAAATAAAATTAGAACAGCCTGAGGAATTTATTTGTGAGTACTTTCTTGCTTACTTCTTCCTATGGTAACAAAGTAATTAAAAATTAAACTATAAAAAATCCTATCGGCGACCACTATGGTTCTTAATTTTAATAAGTTATATTTTTCGTTCCTTAATTTTCCTTATTTTTCTAAATTTAAATGGAGCCAGCCTCAGCACAACCGTTTTTTTTTATGGATGTCGGTTTGCAAAAGGCGAAGAAATCTCAATTTCAAATCTCAATACTCCTACCGATTCAATTTAATAAACTACCAAGTTTTCCTAAAATGTAGTCTCAGATTCTTCTATATTCTTACTTTGTAGTCATATTACGTTTACTTTTGTACAGAACATTAAACGTTATTTAGGGCTAACATGTGTAGATTGTGTAAACATTAGTGTATGTACATACTGCTAAGGGACTCGAAAACAGCTTTCCATAAAATTACGAAGGTGTGTTGACCGGCTTGGGCGTGTTATCGCAATCAACTCAATACGAAATATTTTCTAGAACGTTCCACTTTTAACCAAGTAACGGGTGTATCGAATTAAGTCATGAGGAATCTTGCACGGTGTCTATAATTAAGACGATCACGCCTTTGATGTTAAACTAAATAATTGTACTGTTTCTATTTTTTACCGAATGCGATAAGCCTTTGAAAATGTTTAATAACCAAGTTTTTTTTATTGCAAGGCTTGTGTTGTGTTCCGGTGACTAATAATATTGGGGGTCTATTAATTTACAATTAAGGTATCTGCTTCTGTAAAAAAGGGAATACAGTTTGAAGAAGCATACTTAATTACATAGATGTATGTATTCTATGTATAATAAGTATGTATTTACAAAAAAAAAAGTATATATGTATTTATATCAGCTGTATAGTAGTCATAGTACAAGCTCTTCTTAGTTTGGGAATAGATGACGTTATGTGAATGTGGTAGAATATTATTATTATTATTTATGTAAAAAATCCACTTAATGCATCATACATTTACTTTTAACTTTAATTGCAATCTATATAGTTCACGAGTTGAAGTGTCACCCAGCCCTTCTAATTATATCTTATTTAACTTAATTGAGTGGGTTAACAAGCGTACTAGTAATGTGTGACTCACGTAACAATAAGACTTTGGAAATAGGGAGGGTTTCTTATAATGAGTGATTGCGCCTTTTCATGATTCCCTACATCCTTATTTATTGTAAATAATGTAGGAACTTATAAAATTATGATTTTTACTTACACAGAATATTTATTACACAAACTTGTGAAACGTTTTTAATAAATTAAATCATCATCATCAACTGTTAATAGTCCACTGCTGGACTGGGCCTCTCCTTAGAAATTAAAAAAAAAACATTCGAATTGATTTATAAGCCTTGAGAAATAAAACCGACACAAGGATCTTTTGTTTACTATATTTCTTGCCTGTTAATATGTACTTATTTCTACGAGTATTTACTTATTTTTTTGTTCAGTTGTACCTGTCTGATACACTGAATAGACTATTTTTAAATGATTGTAGTCCCTGCATGTATATTCCTACCACTTGTATTTAGTTAGTGATGCGTTCAATAAGATCTAAGTGGACCTTAAATTGTTGCATGATCCGTTGACCCACTTTTCACTGTCACATCTACTCACTGTTTGCGTGCCATTCGTCATTCTAATATAACAAGGTTTTTTCCGCTTTTTCAGTGCAACTGTGTTATAAAATATTTTTAACACTATTATAAAACAATTGGCGGTGGTTTCTAACGGTTTCCCATTATTTCCCGGAAATTTTAATTGTTCTCCAAATTATGTTTGTATTATATCTCACATATATTAATTTTGTATTTATTTAGTGCTAGCTTTTGCCCTCGGCTTCGCCCGCGTAAATGTTGGCTATCGCGGTAAAATTTGTTTATGACGGTGCTTAGCTCTGTTGTCTGCCACCAAACAGTAGCACCGTAAGTGATTATTGGTCTTATGACTGTTCTGTAGAGCCATAGTGTAATCTTTTGTGATAGTCTCCAACTTTTGCCGAGTAGCTGTTTGCATTGGTAGATGTCTTCTGCAGTCTTTGTTTAGTTTATCATCGAGGTAAAGAATTAAAGGAAGAAATGGATATATCCATACCAAATTTTATCTCAATCGGTTCCGCAGTATTGATTCCCCATATAAACTTCCACCCCCCCTTTTCACCTCCGTAAAGGCTGATTTCTGGGATAAAAACTAGCCGAAATTTGATCTAAGTAAGGGGTTGAAGCCTGAAGAGGTAACAGACAGACAGACAGACACACAGACAGACACACTTTCGCATTTATAATATTAGTATGGACTAGCTTTTGCCTGCCATCGTGTATGTTGGTTATCGAGGTAAAAAAGTAGCCTATGTTACTTGCTGACAATGTTTCCAACAGTAATTTATAATATTAATGGATATATGACCTAACCAGGAAAATAATAACCTTGTCGCGAATATTTACTAAAAATACGATAGCACTCGTTTCTTTTATTGTTAATAGCAACTAGTAAAAAAAAAATGGTTAGAAACAACACTTAGTAGTATTAAAGATGATGGAAATATCAAATGAAGTTTAAAACATGGATTCTGATTTTGATAATTCGTGTTAAATGTTATATTAGCTTTATTTGATTGCTTTCTTTAACCTTTCATACATACTGCATATACATAAAATGAATTTCGGGGATGTGAAGTTGAGGAGCCTTAAACCACCGCTGGACATAGGGCTCTCCAATTTATCATCATCACTTCATCAACAGCCTTTGATAGTCCACTGCTGGACATATAAAATTATACCAATTAATTAATTTTCCAATTTATACCAGTCATAAATCATTAAAATCATTGATGTCATTTGTTTGATTGACAATAGTTGACATATCTACAAATAATTATGTTAACGGGAATTTAAAAACTATATTTCATTTGTGTTCAGTTGAAACCAGCGCTCCAGTACCTGACTGTTCTGGATCTTGGGGCGAGTGTACGCGATGGCCCCTCGAGGCCTGGGTGGGAGCCCTTCAGACACAATTATTCAGTTCAGCATGGGAATCACGACACGGTGCTGCAAGCGCGTTGAGAGAACTGTTGCGCGCCAAGATCGTGAACTCGGCTGGACATGACGCCTTCATGACTTTACAAGAGGTAAAGCGCCCAAAGCTAACTTTACTTCTTAACTCAACTTATCAATACATAGTTTGTAATGGGAGACCCTAAGAAACAGTAGAAATTAGATATTTTTCGGAATAAATGGTAAGGAAGGCAGGTAATAAATTGACTGTGTTGACGCTTAAACCAGTCAGTGACCTTGAGTCATTTATACGTATTGGGACTTTTATTGTTATAATGTACGACCAGGTGGGACAATGAAAAAAAACATTACGACGTAATATTCAATATTTCTTGAGTTAATATGATATAAGTATACTTATTAAATATTCTATCCCCAGATGGAGTCAGCCCATCAAGAATGGTTGGAAGACATGGCACTTCGGTTACTTTGTGTCTTAGCATTAGACCGCTTCGGGGACTTCGTTTCGGATCAGGTAAAAATGACTTTTAATAACGTTACTAGAAATATGGGCTTCTCTTTGCTAAATCTTGCTTAGTCTCTACAAATACTCTCGCTGCTTATAAAAGTTTAAATCGGTATACATAACTATAATTCAATCTTCTCATTTATTGTTATTGTTCAAGTCCTTTGTGTGCGTGCATTTAACATATTACCCGGGAAATAACATGCCAAAAAAAAACGATTACAAGTTTTTTTATGGTATAGAGATAGCAATGAGTAGACATGTCACCTGATTGCAAGTGACTACCGCCGTCCATGGACACCTGCAACTCAAAAGCATTGTCTCTCTTTCCGTCCTTCCCCCCAGAATCACGGGGTGGGTTAGAGTTTGGACTTCGATAAACTCACACACTTGGTGCTTAACACCAGTTTTCTGTGGGGCCGTGGTAGCACCGAGCCGTAGCCTGGCCCATATGTGCCGAAGAATGGCTCTCCCACGATTGATTTGATTGGACTGTATTCTTTGCTAGATAAAAGAAGCAGCCCCGAATCTGAAGGGGGGCGACCCGGGGTCGCAAAGTGAAAACTTTAAGTGTTGTGGTTTAGTTGACCTAAACTAATCATGGTAGTTTTTTAAATGGTGTCTGCACCGAGATCGTAATCACTTTTATACTGACCAATTTATTGTTGGAGTACATTAGTCTCATAGTAAATCTAATTGGCATATCGGATTACAGTAAATTAACCGAAAAAAATCGTGAAAGTGAACATACCGTATGTAATAATAATGATCGTAAAAAAATTGTATGAAATACGAAAAAGCATAGTTAAAATTAGGCCATATACAAATTTATGAATGCTATAATGTGCTTGATGCCTTTCTTTGTTCACATAAATTCTGATACAATAGATCCTTGTACTAACATATTATTATTACTCCAAGGGACCAAATTTTTATCTTTGGACCCTTGAATATGTTAAATGTCCATATTTGATATATTGTTTGCAGAATTACTTTAAAG
The DNA here is from genome assembly GCA_902825455.1 of Arctia plantaginis. Taxonomy (NCBI): domain Eukaryota; kingdom Metazoa; phylum Arthropoda; class Insecta; order Lepidoptera; family Erebidae; genus Arctia; species Arctia plantaginis. The sequence goes on along the minus strand of CADEBD010000388.1, from coordinate 3,579,040 downwards.
TTAGTTCAATAGCCTTTGCATACCTATGGGTACTGTTTTATTGATGTCTGTGCTTATGTACTTTACTTGCAAAACATTGCTATTTTTACCGGAGCTAATTCTATACCCAGTGCCTACTTCTAATAAGAAAGAAATAAAAGCGAGGTCCAGACCAAGGTGAAACTTCTGTCATATTTATAAGGTTTGGGTATAATATTTATTTCAAATTATCTGATAGGTAGTGGCCCCAGTCCGAGAAACGTGTGCACAAACATTAGGAGTGGCATTAGCGCAGTTATCCACTGACCGAGTACGGAAGGTTGCGGAACTCTTGGCATCATTGTCTACACATCCACAGTGGGAGGCGAGGCACGGAGCGTTACTTGGATTCAAATACCTGCTTGCTGCTAGGCAGGTTAGTCTGTCCCTCAACGTATTGCCTGTAATCATTAACACTGGACAATGAATTACGTTATATTTTACGTAAGTTATCACTCTGAGACTTGGTACATTTATATTTGCCATATATATTATGAGATATAAGCAACGTCACGTCGTATATATTTGTATATTAAATTTTGAATTTACTTAGTATTACCTACGTAAAATATATTTATTAATAAAGTGAAAAGCGTAACCAATTGAGATATGAATCTGAGGCTACATTGGAATTTGTCCTTCATTAAGGTGTTCCCGGATCCCTAGTATTTAGGGCTCATGTGTTCCTGTGGATTTAGTCGGTTCGATTCCGACACACCGCCCCACCGCGAACTCCGGTGGAGTGAACACCTCGTTCACACGTACAAAAAAAAGAGAACAAGAAGGCTAAATTAGCAGCAGTGAAGGTTTCATATTTCCAATTCACGAAAGAGAAAACTAATTGAAATTTATAGAGAAAAGAAATGATTTTATTATTACGACAGCTACCTGGTAGGAAAATATTATCAAAATCGGTCCAGCCGTTTTGAAGATTACCCGGAACAAACAGACAGACAGACAAAAAATATTTAAACTGGTTTTTAGGCATAGATATCGTGCAAATAACCGTGTGAGCATGAAAACAAACTATTATTTTGATATTACAAGTAGACATTCCAAATTTTAATTATTTGTATTTGACATTAGTTCCCAGTGTTTCCCTTTGTCAAATTATTTCAATACTTACATTACTCCATTCTTTGTTTGTACAGGAAGTAGCGTGTGAAAGCGGTGCCTTGGAACACCTAATGCGGGGTCTCGGGGATGTTGCCGAAGATGTATCCGCCGTTGCAGCCGGTGCCCTGGTCCCTGCAGCAGGAGCTTTAGCCAGGGCGAGAGCCGGATGCGTCCGGGATGTCGTAGCAAGATTATGGAGATTGTTACGAGATCAGGATGAACTAGCAGCGCCGGCTAATTCGTACATGGCACTTTTGGCTGCGTTAATGGCTTTACCTGAACCTGCCAGTTTACTTCAGTACGTATACAATATTTTATAGTTTCGCCTCCAATTAAGTATTTCATCCATTGATTCTCACCTGTAAAATAAATCAACCAGTGATGACGATTGGTTCGAAGGACCAAGATGTTGGGTTGGCTATCATACACTGGCCTAAGTAGACTGCATTGTAGATTTCTTGTTTTATTGATTTGAGGTTGTAAAGAATCTAAACAAACTAAAAACTGATGCAGATCTTATATTACATCTCGATATTCACTTACCATAGTAAACACGTGCGTGTATCAAAACCAGCAATTAAAAAAAATATATGTCTTTGTTTGTTTACAGTCCCATCGACTTAGCTGATGTACTCCCTCGCCTTTGGCCATACTTGGATCACTCAACGAGCTCCGTTCGAAAAGCGACTCTACAAACGTTACGCACTTTGACCAGACCTCTAGTCACGCACAAAAAAATTACAAACAATGGCCAAACAGACACTAATGGTAACACTGATATAAACACTAACGCGGTCTCTGAAGAGTATTTGGATTGGACACCAGAGTTGCTTCAGGAGGCAATGAGACATATTTATCAGAGAGTGTTATTTGAACATGTCCATGAAATTCAAGAAATCGCTGTACAGGTGAGCCTCCCTATTGCCTTTGTATATTTTAAATAATAATGCAGTAATAATATCACTGTTGCACTTGATTTATGTATAATTCAGTTGTTAATACTAGTTAATATATTATCTAGATAGAAAATTTATTAAAATATGATTTAATTCTCCGAAGGTCTGGGAAAACTTCCTAAAGTACGCGTCATTAGGAGTGATACTCCTGGCGGCGTGTCCTATGCTCGCCACATGGCTGTGTCTGGCCATGCAGCCTGCCAGGCTCAGCGTTGATCCTGTATTACTGCTGCATGCTCCTCCGAAGGTGAGCTTGATAATTATTCCAGTTATAATTATATTTAAACTGAGTGGTTTAAGTGACCACCTTGCTAATTACTAATTCGAGTTTTGTAGGTTTCATTGTGTTACCCTAATTATTATTTTTCTAAAGTGAAAGAAAAGAGCCTAAGTTACCCTTTATAAGATTAGCTTCCTTCCAGTGAGTTTCGTGTATGTCTGTAGAGTCCCCCGCGACCCAGAATATATATATTCCTAATTCTGGAGTTACCTAAAAAAAAGAAGAAAGAAAGAAAAAGATATTTAACGATAAAAATATGTTTCTAATTTATAGAGCTATAGATATAGATAGATGTGTAGTAGTAGTGGCAGACTTGTTTAGTAAGCTTTTAATACTAAACTTTGTGGAAGAAGTTGATGACGATATTTAATCTGTGAACGTGTTTGTATAATTGCAGGAGCGCCGCACGCGCACGAACTCTCAGTCGCTGGACAACCTCAGCGTGCCCCCCGAGCTGCGGCCGAGCCAGAAGTGGTACATCGGCGGCTCCGAGTCGCAGCAATCTGCCCTCCGGGATAGGAACGTGCCAAGGGCGAGGTGTCTCGCCGCAGATATATTAGGTAGCACTAGCTAAAGGAATCAATTTTACGCATTTTTGCAACATTTTTACAACAACACAACAACTATAGGTCGTGGCGTAAATAGCCTTCCTCGATAAACGGTCTTCCATACAACCCTAAGAGACTTTATTAGAACCAGTAGTTTCTGAGATTAGCGCATTCAACCAAACAAACAAATGAACTCTTCAGCTTTAAGATATGTAGTATAGATAAGTAGATATCCAGTTAGTAGAAGTTACAGTAGGGTTCTAAAAGACCCGTGTATTTAGCTTTAAATTATGAACAGCCAAGTTCTTTATTACACATTACACCTAATTCGCCCTTATTTTTTTCAAACTGATTATGGTTGTATTTTCCAGGTTACCTGTCATGTTACCTGGTCCAACCAGCACCTGGTATAGAGTACAAATCTGAAGACGAGAGTCCTATAGACTGCTATGTTAAGGTAAATCACAGTTGACCTATTATTACTTTTATAACAGGATATTCCTTACCTAACTCTTCCTACTTTATTAATGCGAATGTAAGTTTGTTTATGTGTTACAGGATTCTATATGAATCCTGAAATGGATTCTTGAGTTATCAAGTATTTATATAAATAAAAAACGTCCAGACATATTTAAACAATTTTAGGTTGTAATAACTTTTACAAGCGGCTTCGGTCGCGCAAATATATATTGGTCAATTCAGATAAATTGAGATAAAAAAAAATGTAATTTAAATGTATGTGATGTATATGTATTTAATTTAATTATAAATAATTTGAACATTCAGATATCTTAGGAGAAAAGTTTATTTGTATAAAAAATATCGTAAATTGATTTTCGGTAGAAGTCGTAAGTAAGGTTTAATGGTTTAACATATAAACAAACTCACTTTCGCATTTATCATATTGGTTAGGAAAAGAGGATTGAAAAACACGTTAACTCTAATATGTTTTTAAATACATATTGATAATACAAACTAGATTTTCACAAATATAAAATTATATGTGGTTTGTCCTCTTAAATATTTAAATACATTTTACTCTAAAAAATATTATTTTATTGATAAATTACATACATTCAACAGTTAAGATATTGTAGACAATAATATTGTAGACAAAGACATTTATTGCAAAAAAATGTGTTACATATGTAGATGTTTTGTAGTAGGTTAAGTTTCAACAGTTACCCAATCGGTCATTGCAATTGTTAAGTACACTATAAATAAAAATAGAAGATTACAATGATTTTAACAATCATGCAAACTATTTTGTGAGAAAATCTCTTGCAAATTATAGAACACATTCTTGATTTATCATTTTTAGAGCGTTCTTAAACTGTATATTGTAACATTAATGTTAATTTCTTATCGAAAATATAAATTGTAGGTGATGATAGTATACCTCCGCTCGGGCAGCGCGCTCCAGCGCCTCGTGGCGAGCTTGGTGGTCTCGTCGTGGGCGCGCCACTGCGTCAACCTCAACATGTTCCCCCAGCCCGTCGCCGCTAAAGGGAACACCGCTAATGGGGACGCCACACATCAGGTAGGCCAACGTGAGCTTTCTGAGGGTCTAGTGTGAGTTCATTCACATCAACTCGATCGTCACGGTGCGATTGGTGAAGAGTTCAGTGCGGGCCGATCACAACAAACAGCGAGTTTATGTAAAGTCAGACTAGGCCCTCTGTTATATCTATAGGCAGGTAGCGGATTTCTTAACTACATGATTATACTTAAAATTGACAACGGACAATAGCCATGAAAACGTTTAAGGCGTTTTGCAAGACACTTTCTATGACAGAAATATCTAAACAAAAACTAAAGTAAAATATTAATGTTTCAGAAGGAAAATACAGAAGATCAGAGAGAAATAAAAAGTAGTATTGAGGAAGAAAAAAGTCTTATATCGTCGTTGGCCCCGCCGCTTTTGTCCACTACGCTTCACACCGCACTCAACCAAGCTCTCTACTACGACGAGGTCGCGCTTAACTGTAACAGGTGAGGGAGACTAAGTTTATATGTGATTCATTATTAAAAAGCATTGTATGTATAAGCATGTTATAAAATGTTTATATGTATAAGATAACATGCCTGTACATGATGATGATGATGCATGCCCGTATTTCAGTATAGCCTTTGCCCACTTCAAACAGCCTTTAAGTGATCAAAAAAGGAACTCTTGTGTAAAATAGCCAGCTATCCGGGCTCTGGTTTTTAGTTAGTCTATGATAAATTTAGCGAATGTATTTCCTATATTGTTTGTGAGTGAAAATGCTAGTGAGTTGTAGAATTCACATTTTGTTGGGACAAGAGCTTACATAAATATTAAAAGAATTTAATAAGGTTATTAATCGCTTTTGCGTACACTGTTTTACAGTGCTAATTGTTTGTTAACAGAAATCAATATTTCTAGGTTGTAATATTTTTTTCTCAGAATATTGCAAGAAGCTCGCGATTTACATGCTATGATGAAACATTACAAATTGCCGGTGGACGGCGAAGAATTCAGCAACATATTGAGGTTGGAGCAAGTGGTCCACTTGACGAACATTTCTCAACCGATGGTGGCCGCCATGAAATCGAAGCGAGTTGCACTCACCTTGGAGGAGAGACGGAAGAATCTGCAGTCTGCTGTTAACTTGTGCACTATTGAGCAGAGCTCTCTTAATGTCTCGTGAGTATGTTTCTATCGTCTTCGTTGTTTGAAGACATTTGTTTAATGAGTCTTCTGACCAGGTAATGCTCATCCACCTATTGACAATGGATACTTACTTGCTTAATGAAAAGAGCACATCTGTATAACAGCTGACATATCAACACGCAAAACAATACGCATAAAATAATATAATATTCTTTGCCCTACCTAAAGGCTGGCTGGTAAGGAATGCCTGACCAACTGTGCATTATATTTAAATAAAAAAAAGCAATTGCACTCTGGGAGTGCAGACAGAAGAGAAAACTTGAAAATTACATGTAGCAGAAAGTGGTTTAGTGGTACACAGCTGAAAAAAGTGATTACTAAATTACTATAAAATGGATAGTGTTAAAAATGAATAAAGATAGACCAGTCAAAACAAGAAGCACTCGTTCACGAACGTGGTTAAATGAATCGCCATGCAAATAGAGATGTTCATTTTTTTTTATCACATTACCAAAAACGAATGCGTTATTTTTAGCTTAATGTTTAATTTATTAAGAAACTAACTAGTATTGTTTTTGTGCCGAATAGTGTTCAAGCGACGCTAGCAGGTGCGTGCGCTAATCTCCACATTCTACCAGAGAAACTAAACCCCGTCGTCAGACCGCTAATGGACAGTGTAAAGAAAGAACCTTCGGAAGAATTGCAACAGAATTCGGCTGACACTCTTGCAGTGTTGCTGTCGCAGCTTGTAAACAGGGATTCGTGTCCTAACAATAAAGTGCTAGTCAACCTTAAAGCTTTTCTTAGGTGAGTACTCAAAAGTTTTTAGAAGAGTGAAGTTGATCTGGTGGTTAGTGATCCTGACTGCTAAGTCAGAAGGAATGGATTCGATTCTCTCCCAAGATGGGATGGGCACGATCATTTGTTCTGTGTCTTGGTGTAATTTATCTATAACTACCTTTTTGCCCGCGTCTCCGCCTTCTTGTATGTCGATTAGAGCGGTAAAAAGGCTAAGTTACTCGATGATAATGTAGCTTTCCATTTGTGAAATAATTTTTAAAATTGGTTTAGTGGATTAGGCGTGAGAGCGTGAGAAACAAACTCACTTTCACATTTATTTATAGTATGGATATTTAACAGGTGTTATTCAGTAACAGTATTTGGTCCAATATTGGACCAACTGCTGATGTCGAATACTTAATGTGAATAACAAAATATTAACAATACTATAATAATTTTACATAAACTTTTAACTACACACTTTGTCTACAACATTAGTCGAATATTTTTGATCGTATCCCGTATTTCCCAACTAAACATTTTTGGATCTCAAAAAATGTATACAGTCTTGTCAATGGTGTGTGATCTCAAGGTTTCCTCTTATTTTACTAATAGGTGCGATCCAGAGTATACACCTCGTATATCACTTGAAAGTACGGAGGAAAATGGAGACTCCGGCAGTGGGGATAGCGGGCCCGAGGGGAAGAGCGAACAGACTAAACAGGCGCCGGCATGTAAGTCATTTCATGGGAAAAGATTATTCTATTCTATGTAGGACACTTAAAGTCCATCGAATCTAAGAGGTACCGTTTGACATTTCTGAAAGATTAAAGTATAGCGATGGGGTCAAAGAAATCAATTACTAAAATATCTGGTTCTTATATTTCGATATAATTTCTTAGTATGTACTAATCGATTACAGTTTTACAAATTTATGTATGTTACTCTAAAGAATCGTGTTTGCACATCATAGGTTTTACTAGTAAATCTTAGTATACACTAGATTTGGACACCAGCTATTTTTGTCTGCAAAGATTTTTTTGAAATTACATTAACTTACATACTTAAAAATTTTAATTATGCGTTTTCGTTGAGTGATGCGCTATTAAACACTTGAAAACGCCTGGATTGAAAATTGCTCGTTATTAACAAATTCGATAATTCGACATTTTTAACGATTATTCGTATTCAAGTGAATTTGAAGAGCTGCAGCACTACGGTAAAGTACCTAACTACGTGACTTTGAAATTAAGTTTGAAAGAAAAGATCTATTGCTTATAAATTGTTTTTTTTTTGCTTTGTTTCAAAGATTTAAATTTAGTCATTAAGAATTGTAGGTATATCTTGCGACACAATAAAAATGGCTACATAACGCCATTATTTTACGTAAAAGGTTATTGAAATCGTGTGAGTTACGCCTATACAGAGTTGTTTCGTCTTGAAAAGTATGAAACGTCAAACGGTACCTCTTAGATTAGACGGACTATAGTAATAAAAGTTGAGTAAGTTATAAAGGTGGGTGGCTGTTGCAGTGGACAAGTACTCGGGCATCCTGACGCTGTGGGAGCAGCAGCGCTCCGCCGAGCGCTGCGCCCCGCGGCGCGGCCGCCCCCCCGCCCCGCACACCGCCGCCGCGCTCGACCTGCTGCTGCCGCACGAGGACGAGGTACGTTCATTGCATGACTCGCCTCTCTTCTCACGTGAGCGTGAAAAACGTGAATTTAGAACCCTTTGAACCTTTATAAACCCAAATTATAGTTGTAATACATATCATGACCGATGAGTAACTTCTAACTATGACCGACGCTCCCAGGCCGGCTCGAGGTTAGCTTGATACCTACAGTATGATGTGATTTGCAAATTATGACGTAACACACATTTTCAAAATATGTAAAAAATATTTTAATAGGGAAATTAGATAGTTTCGGACCTTTCGGACATCCGACACACAACGCCATCTAGTTTCAAACTAAGCAGAGCTTGTATTGTGAAATCTAGACTAATAGAATACTCATATACTTTTTTTCTGTAAATACATACATATTATACATCAAAAATAGATAATAGATAGTGAAAAACAGATATAAAATTCTCTCGAATCCAAATGAAGACCCTCCAATCAGGCATCATACATAGCGGTCCGCGGACCAGTTAATAATATTGAGAAGTTGTTAATATACTGATCGGCGTGAAAACTTTCATTGCAAAATGCACGATTAGTAGTCACTTGATAATTAAATGTATCATCATTAGATGATATTAAAAATGTTTTTTGTTGTATGTGAAAGTGTCGCCCTAAGCTAAGTTTTTGCAGTTTGCAGTCAATGTATCTATTTATTTCAGGCTCGTAAATTACTAAGAATACAAAGACGTGGCGCAACTATGGCTCTAACGAGTCTCGCTACGTATTTCGGTGACGAGTTGCCGAAGAAGTTGCCGAAACTGTGGGAGTTTATCACGCAACCTTTCGAGAGAGTTATGACCGATTCAGGTATGTTTATTAATGTAAAAAAGTTTGAGTTCATTCAATCATTTGTATAATAATATGGTGTGATATAAAGTTTTATTTTTAAAAGCACTAAACTTGTCAATTTAACTAATTTTGGAATATCATCGTTCACCATCGATAACATACATTGCTCATACATTGATTGCACGTATGGACAAGCACACTACGAATAACCGGAATGTCTAAGCAGTGTAATGTTTAAGCAGTCACCTGGCTGTCGGTTGCACTGAGTGTTGTGGGTTTAATCCTCACATGGGATAACAGTTTGTGTGATCCACAAATCGTTGTTCTGAGTCTGGGTCTTCTTTGTATTCGTTTCATGTATGTTTGTCTTCTGCGACACAGGATATATTTCTAGTTGGGAGGGAGCTATTTATTATAAAAAAGAAAACGATAGAAATTAAACCGCTCGGTATGTCATTTGTGCGCAGATTGAAATGATACAATTAGTGTTCACAGGAACATTAGGGCTCATCCGCACAGCGATATTTTACCGCGATTTAATGAATTGACATCGAACTGAGATCAATTTGCATCAAATCATTTTGTATTAAATTTTTTTTCGCATAATTTTTGGTTTGCCAGTGCGGTTAATCCTATATCGATCCCATGTGTCGCAGAATTTTGCGAAAAAAAGTGTGCGGGGAAATATCACTTTGTGGATGGGCCCTAAATTAGGTAACGCGATTTGCTTAGACATGATTTAGTTCAGTGGTCTCGGTATCTCGATGGTATTGAGGAATTGATTTTATTCGAGATATTAGGGTAATTTGTCAACTACCCTCAGTTACATCTGTCAAAACGACAATTATTATTTTGTATGAGAAATGTACATTCATGTACAAATGGCAACTTGTGACGTCACTATTTTAGACTGCTCAATTGACGAATATATTTCAACGTTTATTTAAATTTAAATTCGTAACAGATATAAAAAGCTAGAGTAATTATTTTTGCCGAGATGTTATGTAATATTTGTTTTAACGAAGCGGACATTATTATTTATGACACAATCGACCACCTTACCGTCCCCAGAGCTGGAGTGCCAGGAGGTGCCGTGCGCGGAGGAGATGGTGTCGCGGCTGCAGGTGTTCGAGGCGGTGTGCTCGTCGCTGAGCCCCGCGCTCCAGGCGCGCGCGGGCGCGGGGGCGGCTCGCGCGGCGGCGGCGCTCACTCGCGCGCGCTACACGGCGCTGCGACACATGGCCGCGCGCGCGCTCGCCGCCATGTGCCGCGCGCGCTACCACCGCGTCATGCACACGCTCGTCCGAGAGGTATGTGCTACTGACTCACCGGCTGCATACCGCAACGAACATTGCCATATGCTTCGTCTTTATGCAAAACCTTCGTTGATTATAAATCTAACAAAAGAATAAAAGTGAATCCCATGAGACCAGTGAAAACCATATAAAAATCCATTTAGTGTTTACACAATTTATCTCGTTCAAACATATAGGCGGACGAAGCTTACTACGTAAGATATACTACTTCATAAAACATAAAAAATATATTCATATAAATAAAACGACGTGAGGGGTCTTTAGACCCCCGGTAGGCACGAAATTCTTTTCCCTTTTTGATAGACTTTTGCTATATATATGAAATATAAAAAAGTTGAAGGTGTTGACGCGCCAACTGAAGTGTCGAATAAAAGTCTTGTGACACATTTTTCGGTCTCGTCTCCATCCGTTCAGAGCGTGTAACGCTGTGTGACAAAGAACTTCGTTTCCAATAACAGTATGGTGTATTGCCTCCTGACAGTTAATCCCGGCGCTGAGCGACGTCCGCAGCGACTCGGTGCGGTGCGGCGCGGCCGAGGCGCTGGCGCGGATCGTGGACGCGCTGCAGCTGGAGATCGTTCCCTACATCGTGCTGCTTGTGGTGCCACTATTGGGTAACTTATACACGATATATTTTACGATACCTAAAAGAAGATTCCACAGTTTACGGTTTAAAATAAAGATTATCCAATTATAACAAACAAAAAAAGAATAAGTCAATTTATTTAAAAACGTATTTATGACTTTTATATTTAACGTGAACGATTTTATGTTAGTATTAGTATAGAGTAGAGTTATAACATCATGCCTAACTATAATCAAATAATTTACTTTTCTGTTCGATTTAAGAAATAAGAAACTAAAAGTTTTTTAGTACCTACATATAAAATTATTATGTTAATTCTATATAATAATAATATATATCTAATCTCATACTTAGCCTATGTTGATAAGTTTCAAATTTCTATGGAGCAAGGTGGTAGACAGATACGTGTCTACCACCATGCTCTATCGACACATACATGTACCTTTCAGTTGCTCTACAACAGGGATTCCCGAAATGGTCGATATCGACCCTTTCGGGTGGGTCAAAATCGGTTTCCCAGGGATCGAAATAAACGAAAACTGATTTTGGGAGGCGACGAGGTCTAAAAATCGACCCCTATTAAAAAACAGAAGTTCTTATTTGAAACTTTCAAGATACTGTATTAGTTGTGTTACGTGTACCAACTTGTTATAAGAATGACTAATATTTTGTAGAAAGTATCATTGTTTTACTTTCAAAAAACAAGTCGATAAGCCTGCTGTAATTTGGGGGTCTGAGGTATATCAGTTCTTTTTAGGAAAGGGGTCTCTTGCTCAAAATAGTTTGGGAATCGCTGCTCTAGAACGTTTTCAATTACTATTCAATCTGAAAAATCTATATTATAACTAGAAAATGACATTCAAATTTATAACGCATTTACATTTTTATTTTAGAATAACATTTAATGATGACATATTTCCATAACAGGTCGCATGAGTGACCACTGCGAAGCTGTGCGAGTAATGTCTACCCGTTGCTTCGCGTCCCTCATCCAACTGATGCCATTAGACGGCGGAGTGGCCGAGCCGCCCGACCTCACGCCTGAACTTCGAGAGAGGCGACTACATGACAAGAACTTCTTGGACCAGCTGTTCAATCCTAAGAGCATTAAAGACTACAAGATACCTGTACCCGTGTCTGCTGAACTTCGGAGCTATCAACAGGTTAGTATACTTATGAGGGATTTTATTTTACTGAATGAGGTACACCAGCAATCTGAACTTACTCTTAAGTTTAACCTTTTATTAGTTCATGAAGGTCATAGGTTTCTCCTTAGAAAGAAGGTTTTTGCCTACTACACCATTCTGGCTAGACGGGTCGGTATAGGGTTTGTTTAAGTTTCCTTCTCATTGCAGCGATGTTGTCCTGCGTAGTTTACTCCCTTAGTCGGCTCTCACGACACCCACGGGATGAATAGGGGTGGTGACACTCTGTATTCTTAATCTGTCACCACATGTATAGAGAACAAAAACTACCTTTCTAAGGAGAGGTCTATGTCTAGCAGTGGACTAGTAAAAACGGTTGATGATGATGAGTTCATTTAGAAAATTTAATAACAATGCTATTAATGTGTGTTTTACGAGGGGTGATCAATAAGTAATGATAATCAATATGAAACAGAACTATTAGATTAAAAAAATTATTTTATTTTTCAACATAGTCTCCTTGCAAGTTAATGCATTTAGTGTATCTTTTTTCTAAGCCCATGATTCCCTTAGAAAAAAATTCTTTATCTTGACCCTCCCAAAATGCCTCTACTGCGGCCATCACTTCACTATTGTCCTCAAATTTGTTGCCCCGGAGGTGTTCTTTGAGCCGAGGAAAGAGGTAGAAGTCACTGGGAGCTAGATCTGGCGAATAGGGAGGGTGTTCGAGCAGTTCGAACCCCGTTTCTTCAATGGCAGCCATCGCAAGTGCGGCTTTGTGAGCCGGGGCGTTGTCTTGGTGAAACAGCACTCCAGCGCGCAGTTTACCGCGTCTTTTTGACTTAATAGCTTCTCGCAATCTTCTTATTTGGCCTGCGTAGTAAGAGCCTGTTATAGTGGCCCCCTTTTCCAAATATTCCACCATAATAATTCCTTCTGCATCCCAGAAAACAGACGCCATAACCTTTCCCGCTGAACTTGACACTTTGAATTTCTTCGGCGTTGGTGAGGAAGCTCGTTTCCAAGTCATTGATTGTTGTTTGGTTTCGGGATCAAAGTGGTGGATCCAGGTCTCGTCCATGGTCACAAAACGCGACAAAAAAATTCTTTATCGGCCTGGAACTTTTGAAGATTCACCCTCGAAATGTCGACTCGTTTCTTTTTTTGCTCGTCGGTTAACATTCTCGGTACCCAACGCGCAGAGACCTTTTTCATATGCATTTTGTTGACAATGATTTTTTGAACGCTGCCATAGGAGATCCCTGTGACCTCAGCTACATGCCTTACGGTCACCCTTCGATCGGCCAACACGATATCTTCCACTTTTTTGACGTTTTCTCCAGTAAGGGACGTGGAAGGGCGTCCCTCGCGATGTTCATCTTCAGTGGAGGTTCTGCCCAGCTTAAATTCCTTTGCCCAGCGTGCGACTGTGGAATATGGAGGAGCAGACTCCCCCAATGTTTCCTCTAAGTCGCTGTGTATGTCTTTGGTAAACATTTTTTTCAGGCAGAGGTACTTGATGACAGCTCTTATTTCATTTTTCTCCATTTTGATGTTTTCTCTTCGACAGTTCGTATTCAAATGAATGTATCTCCCGGTAATGGTGTCCTATTTATACATTTTTTTGAAGCTGAAGTAGTGGATATATAAGCAGGCAGAAAAAAAATAATTTGGGTTTTTGTGCGTTCTAGAAATACTCGATTATCATTACTTATTGATCACCCCTCGTATGTAGCTAAATTATTATCTACTTAATAAAATGTCATATTCTGCTTTCTTTCTTTATAATACGGACATCGTGGGCCTAAAAGATGATTTTTTACTGTACAAGAAATTATTAGGTAAACAAATATGGCTGTACATTATAATCTTACTATTACTATATTCTTGGCTGAAGAATACAGTTTTGGACCGTATTTTATGATTTTGTAAATAATCGTCGCCAAAGTTACATTAAATGTCTAAAATGTCAATAGACAAAATTGTGTAAGCAATAGAGAAATGTTTAGTTTTAATGTAAACTCGGAGCGTATAGAGGCCGGAGTGCAAGTTTATTTCACATCCGCTAATCACAACGCCAAACGCGCTCGCCGTCGAGAGCGAGTGAACGTGAAATAAACTTACACTAAGCCCTCAGATGACATTACTGGTGGTGTGTGTCAGGCGGGCGTGAACTGGCTGCGCTTCCTGTACGAGTACAAGCTGCACGGCGTGCTGTGCGACGACATGGGGCTGGGCAAGACGCTGCAGTCCCTGGCCGTGGTGGCGGGCTCGCACTGGGAGCGCGCCGGCCAGCGCGCGCCGCAGCTGCCCTCGCTCGTCGTGTGCCCGCCCACGCTCACCGGTACACACCTCCTCTAAACTTGCCATCGCTCACTTCCAGAGATCTGTTGGCAATATAACTTCAATACTTTTTAAAAATAATATTGGATTTAAAGTACATTTATAAAAAAAAAAAAATCTTATCATTAGAGATTTATTTTCAGGAACCCCATATTAAATTTCTTATTTAAATCTTACTTTGATCAAATACAAAAAACTAAATATAAGATAATAAAACTAAAATAAACTCGATTTGATGCCTCAGTTACATCCTTTTTATCTGAGAATCTCATTTAACACTAGAGCTATGGTTCAGTACTAGTAATCCTGACTGCTAAGCCAGAGATCGATTCCCACCCAGGACAAATATTTGTGTGATGAGCAGGATCATTTGTTCCATGACTGGGTATAATTTATTTATATTTTGTATGTAGTTACAAATATATAAGTATGTTTATCAGCAGTCTGGCTAGCATATTTCTAACTGTCTAGTTTGAGATCAGGCGGCCGTGTATGAAATGTTTCAAATTATAACAATACTTTAATTTTTCCAGGTCACTGGGTGTTCGAAGTCAACAAATTTATTCCGTCGAAATTCCTCAAACCTCTACAGTACGTAGGGATACCTTATGAACGGGAACGGTTACGTCATCACGTCAAACATTATAACTTTATCGTAGCCTCCTACGACATCGTACGAAAAGACATCGATTTCTTCAGCAGTATCAGATGGAACTATTGTATATTAGACGAGGGACATGTGATCAAGAATGGCAAGACAAAAGTGTTCAAAGCTATCAAACAGCTGATTGCCAATCACAGGCTGATATTGTCAGGAACGCCTATACAGGTAATTGCTTCTTTAACATGATTCACTTTTACTAACTCTGTAAACAAATCTTAAAAGTTAGTTTTAATTTCCTTACTGTCGTAACTAAACTGAATTTAATGCTACGATCTTCAGGGGATATTAGGACTTTTAAATTTGTGTTTGAAGTCTAAACGGAGGCGAAAATTGATAGTAGAACTCTTACTTTTATTAAATCGTGCCTTTTAGTCGTATTTCTAATGCTTAATTAGGTTCCAAAACGAGGTAATTAAGGTTTTCAAGGCAATCAATTTATAATTACACTAATGCTCTTACATCTAAAATAAATACTAGTTGCTTTAAACACTTTTACGCCTGTTGGTGAGAATTTACTTTGTTATAATAAAACCTTTACTTACATTACAGAATAATGTACTAGAGCTGTGGTCTTTATTCGACTTCCTAATGCCTGGTCTCCTGGGTACGGAGCGCCAGTTCACGGCGCGCTATTCGAGGCCTATCCTCGCCGCTAGAGATGCCAAAGCCACTCCACATCAACTGCAGGCCGGAGCTTTAGCTTGCGAAGCGTTACATCGACAGGTAAGTTAATGTTTGATTGTATTTTTATATTTACCTTAAATATAATTATTGAAGAAAATACTTAGTAACGCATTTGTTATTTTTTGTGTTTTGGAGTTATGTTATTACCTATCATCATCATCATCTTATCGCAGTCCACTGCTGGACACAGGCCTCTCCCATTGCACTGCAAATTGATCGATTAACCTTAATCTAACAACATTTAATTGAGCTGATGGCTTTTTGTGGCTGTTACGGTTAGTTAAATAGAGGACTGATACTTGCCTAAGCTCTTATACTGGTAACACTTTTTAAGAATAAATTAATATACGAGATTTTGTATTATAAAATTCTAAGTGTATTTTGCTAAAGTTGCTTGTGGTCTTGGTAAATGATATGGGCCAATAAATGAACAATGATATTAAAACATTACTATTTATTGTTTTATGATAAAATGATTTGTGTAAGCCCGTGCTTTGTAATAATTATATGAAATGTACCTATGTATAATAATTTTGATTAACGTTTTTAAATATTCTCTTTAAAGTTTTATCATGATTTTACCTGAATATGAAAAGACTCCCTGTTTTATGTGATTAAATCTAATCTTGTGTTTGTTATATGTTTTAGGTTCTACCGTTCCTCCTACGCCGCGTAAAAGAGGACGTGCTAAAGGAGCTTCCACCTAAGATAACGCAGGACTACTACTGTGATCTGAGCCCGTTGCAGAGGAGGCTTTATGAGGACTTCTCCCGGGAACACATGCCTCGTGACGTCAATTCACAACAGACTCACGTGTTCCAGGTAACTACCATTATACCATTATTTGAAATATAGAAATACGAAGGACACGAAATAATATGAAAACACGCAGACGATTACCATTTTATTTATTTATTATTTATTTATACATCATGCGCTTTTGGTGCATTAGCGGACTTATGCCTAAGGCATTCTCTACCAGTCAACCTTTGGGTGATGTAGAGAGAACAGAAAGTAGGTAATTTTAGCCTGAGGATGACCACAGCTGGATTTAAGCCACCTTCATTGACTTTTGAGCCAACGTTGATACATTGAAATTTCGATATCCTAAAACAAGCGCTTAATGTAAACTTGAAATGTTTGTGTGTCCGCAGGCCCTGCACTACCTGCAGAATGTGTGCAACCACCCGAAGCTGGTGTTAACGCCTGACCACCCTGAAGCGGCAGCCATCGCCCGCCAGTTGCAATCACAAAACTCCACCTTAGACGACATCGAGCACTCTGCCAAGTTGCCCGCACTCAAGTTAGTATTCAAACAATTATCTTAATTAGCAAAATAGAGAATTATTGTTTTAGTGTACAAATTTAATGCTTTTTATCACTTATTGATAATAATAGGAAATTTGAATTGTGAAATTAAGTAATTTTACATACAATTTAAAAGTGTATATAAAAAATCGGTGTGCGGTTGCAGACAACTTCTTCTGGACTGCGGCATCGGCACGACAGCATCTGATGCGGAGGGAGAGGCGGTAGTATCGCAGCACCGCGCGCTGGTGTTCTGCCAGCTGAAGAAGATGCTGGACATCGTTGAGCAAGACCTGCTGCGGCGCCAGCTGCCCGCCGTCACGTACCTGCGCCTCGACGGCAGCGTGCCGCCGCACCAGCGACACGCCATCGTCACGCGCTTCAATACTGATGTCTCCATCGACTTGCTGCTGCTCACCACTGCGGTACGAGACCTACTTGTACTTCATGTCACGGCGGCTTGCTATCTAGGTTATATAAAAGCTGGTCGGTAGGGTGCCACCATAGTCAAAAGATAAAGAAATTGTACATGTAGAGCAAAATTTAATCCAAGATCGACTAAAGCCGCTTAATTTTGACTTGATTTTGAAATAGTAATTAAAGTCCAGGCTGTTTTACAATAAACAAAACAAAACAATAAAAACTAGTCACTTAAATTGTAAATTTGTAAATGGAATGGAATTGTCTCTCCAACACAAAGAGGAGGATCGTCGGACTAGACAATCTTTTGAGATTATATTTATTTTTTATTTGATACAGAATTAGTAGTTGTTACGTATTTCTGTCGGTCTTCATAAACCGCCTTCACGATGTGATTGTAGCAGTATAGTCTTTTAATTTGTAGGCCGGTGGACTTGGTTTGAACCTGACCGGTGCGGATACCGTAATCTTCGTCGAGCACGACTGGAACCCAATGAAGGACCTCCAGGCGATGGACCGCGCCCACCGTATAGGACAGAAGAAGGTTGTGAATGTGTACCGGCTCATCACCAGGGAAACCCTCGAGGAGAAGATTATGGGGTATGCTTAATCATAGATTTCGTAGTTTTAAAATTTCAATAATACCTGTATACGAGTATATGTGCGATTGCCATTGCTAATTAAATATCAGCATCTGCCTACCCTTATCCCTATTTTATTTGGGGTCGGCGCAGTAAGTATAAATCTTAAATTCTACTCTATTATTCGTCATCTCACTGTTTACCTAGCCATATCCTCACACACAGTCCATCAAACTTTTCTTTGGTCTTCCTCTTCTCTTGTACCCCTCACCTCTTATACCTAACACTTTCTTCGCCACATTCTCCACATCCCTCCGCATGACATGTCCATACTAAGATAACCTATTTCTTTTCTTTTCTTTCTTTTCATTCAGTGGCGCTACTTTCAGACTCCCTCGTATATAGGTACTAATTCCTAACCTTGTCCATCCGAGGCACACAACGCATCCATCTGAGCATTCGCATTTTGGCTACTCAGGCGTCTCTCATCCATTCTCTTAATTTGCCAACTTTCAGCACCATACAGAACGGCAGGTCTGATTATAGTTTTATAAATTTGTCCCTTCAGTGTTAAGAGGAAACTGGGGTCACAAATTGTTCCCGTTAACTGCCGCCACTTCATCCATCCCGTATTGATTCGATGCTGTACATCATCTTTTATACATTTCACATGCTTTAAGTCTTTTGCTCTTTCTGTCCTGTTTTTTCTAATGCGGTAGAGTTCTTTTTGACCTCTAGGTTCATGTAGGTGTTTAAACGTTTATTGAGCTTGAGCTCTGGCTACCCTTTTTTTTTGCCTTTTTCTTCCACTCTTTATATTCATTCATTTTGACTTCCTTTATTCTCGCACACCCCTTTTCATTTTTCCACGCTTTAAAGGCACACTTTTTTTCTTTTAGGGCTTTCTGTACTTCATCACTCTACCCCCATGTATCTCTTTCAATAATGCCTTTGCAGTCTCTAATACAAACCAACTTACTTCTTTTTATGAGAAAGTAGTTCGACTTGGTGGCTAATTAATTTTATGGCTGGCCGCCTGTCTGTCGCCAACTCTCATTGGGAATGAGGGAAGGGAAAAAACATTAAACATTATGGTTGGGAGGATTGGATGAGAGAGGAAAATTAGGGTGGCATGTACCGCAGTACTCGGAGGGGGGACAGGACTAAAATGCGGTATGTACCTATATCCAGCGATAGGAGAGGATACCAAGACAAGTATATCACGGACTGAATATATACTGTCTGATGACAAACAGTCTGAAACAAGCAGACAAACAAACAACAAAGAGACGATTTATATAGTAAAATGAAATTTATATAGTAAATTGTGTACATATTTTTTTTGGGGGGTCTCATAACCTCCAAAATCTATTCCTTCAAGATATTATGAAGGTAAAAATTATATTTACTCGACTACTGTATCGAAGTCTAAAATGATTATGTATTTAGTCTGTATGTTTGCGCCACTATCCGTTTTCCCTTGTTTTACTACTACGAAACAAATGACGCTGTTTACATTTTTATTTAAAATTATAAACAATCAATGTTTTGTGTTCTTTTTCCAAATCCACCAAGGAGGTATCTGAAACGAACAGTTTTAAAAGACGATTACAAAAATTGATATGATAAGGCAGTTCGATTTTTGTGTCATATAATATAATAGCTTCATTTTTTTCATTTAGATTACAAAAGTTCAAGCTACTTACGGCAAACACAGTTATAAGCAGCGAGAACGCCGCTATGGAAACGATGGGCACAGACCAGCTATTGGACTTGTTCAACTTGTCGAGCTCCAACGCGTCTCAACAGCAGCAGGCCAGCACTTCCGGCGTCAAGTCCGTGTTGGAAACATTACCGGACTTGTGGGATGATAAGCAGTATGAAGAAGAATACGACATGACGAACTTTATAAAAGGATTGAACAAAATGAGCGCGTAAGCACCATTGTATTAACTATGATGTTACAAAAACACATTCTGCTTTTTGGAAACATAATGATGATAGATGAATAGTTGTGTTATAAAATACCTACCCAAAAACTGTTTTTGTGTATAATTTGTACTGATTAAAAATGACTAAGAAACATGTATCGGTCACGCGTAAATTTAAGTAAATTAAAAAAGACCTGTTGTATGTTCATGTTCACAAGTTTTCACAGCGAAATCTTTAACATAACAATAATAATAATAATACAGGAAAGGACACAAAATCAGAAATTTACATTAAATTGATATAAACCTCTTTAAATAAAGTCTCCAGGTTCTTTAGTCTTTGTTTGTCAAGTTTTGGCCAGTGTATTAAGTAGATGAATATTAAACCTTATTGGATTATTTTAGTAATACATTAGAGTATTGTGTACAATGTTGGAAAAACCAAATTGATTTAAACATATAGGTTTGTACAATGTATGGAGTAGCTGATGACCTGCCTTCGAAGCACAAAAATATGTACCTTATTTATTACGGCATAAAGTTAGCTTTGAAGGTCGGTCGCAAAGATTGAAGAGGCTGACCGTTTCTATTAGATATGTAGTATGTAGGCACAGACAGCTTTAGCAAGTTGCCTTAAAATATTCTATGAATCTTGTATTTCTTATAGTTATGTAGATTTTAGACATTGTTTCATCACATTATATGAATAGATTTTAAGTTTGCTATCTTTAGATATTTTCATTACACTTATTCTTGTGCAGAATTAAATACTTTGAAAAAACATATTCTTATGTAACAGTATAACAAGACCAAAATTACAAGGCAATTACAGAAAAAGAGGTGTAATAGATGCTCTATGAAATGTTTATTACACCATCGAGTTGCGTATGATCCGAATTCAAATATTCGAATTCGATCTCGTTTTTTAATCGAATCACTAATCGCAATATTTAATAAGAATGTAATTAGGGCGCGTCTTTATTTAATACAACTGCAACTTTTGTTATTTATGTATATTATAATTTCTCGCAATTTTTCTATTATTATTCGTTAGATTTGTATGTGTACTATTATACAAATACAGAACAATTATAAACCAAATTGTATGTATGGTGTTAAATGAAGTGTATAAATTATACTGAAAAAACATATAACTTTATATAAATTAGGAATACGACGCCCTATAAAACCACTCAATCAAATTTATTTTGTCTATTGCCGCAAGCAAAACCCTCCTCTATGTTTATGCAATTATATGCAAATTGTCAATTACAAAAAAAATGAATATAATAATCAACTGAATGTCGATTATTGTAGAAATATAATATATTGGTATGATATAATGTTTGAAACTATTATAATAAGATGTTATATAAATAAAATCTCAACAGTTAATTAGTTGAGTACAACTGTCTTAATGCTTACGTGGGCCACGTAACACTAATTTTACTCTTTGAATTATATACATTGTAACATAAAGTGTACTCCATCCACATCCATAGATGTCTTCCTCCACTCTTAAATTTGTCAACTTCCATACATAAAACTTTCTTCACTACAATTTGCTCATCTCTATGCATCACACATCCATACTAGTACCGGAGCAACTTTCAGGCTTCCTCTGATGTATTCATGCCTCACCATGTCCAAGCGTGCCACAAAGTACACTCATCTTAATATTCGTATTTCAGCTACATATAGGCATCTCTCCGCCATTTTCTTCGTTGGCAACACTTAGATCCATGTAGGATGGCAGGCCTGGTGATTACTCCCCATCCCCTCTTCCGCACGTTAAATGTAAAGTACGTGTAATTTCATGATTTCAGCTTAATGCAATTATTGTGTAGAGTAATTTTATTTTTAATTTCCTATTTAGTTATCTAATATTTGTTTCACAATGAAATAATGATAACGTATTATTATGTCATTTAGTTACTTCGAAAAGTAAGAATAATATATAACTACTAAGCCAAGTAATCGCAGTATAGGCCAAATTAATTTTAAATAATACCCTATTATATTACTTATATGTGCTTATTTTTATATACAATTTGTATCAAAAAGGTGAGAATAATACAAGGCGTAATAAAACAGTGCGAATTGTGTGTTGTGGATATTTGGGTTGATTTACATTTCACTTGATTTTTTCACAACTGTTATAATACACAAATATAGTTACACCATTAATAATTATCCAGATTAAAGTATCTACATATACAAAGGTACTGTATAACTTAGCGAATTTCTCTTAAATATGCTGCAATCAGATTTATACGGCTGTTTGAATAGCGACATGATATCCATAAAGTATTATTGCGATTTTAAGATTAATTTCCAAGATATATATTTCATAAGTATTGCTTAAACTTCATTAAATGTGTAGTAACATTAATTACTTAACTTTTTTGATACAGATTGGTAAAAAATAATTAATAACTTGTTACGCAAACGTTTGTTAGTATGATTTTCTAACGCTACTTTAAGGTTCCTGAGTATAAGAATGTACCTCATAGACCAGATTTGTTTTACAATTTAAAACATTATTTATTATTGTAGCATTATAAGAACAGTCATTGCTGCTTTAGTCATTTTTGTAGTTTTAGTTTAAAAGCGCAGCGGCGCCAACTTGTTTAATTTTAGTTTTAATCATTTGTTTGTTGTTTTGTATCTTAGTGTAGGAAACAACTGTTATGAAGAATGTATTGTTTTGTTTCAAAATGCATTATTAATTAAATGTTTTGTATTCTAATGAATACGTTTAGCAGAGTTTGTCGGTGACGTAACATGTACCTTATTGCGGAGTAGTTGAAAAATTTAGCAAAGTAGTCTAGATCCGTATGTCTCATATTAATAAAAGTGTTGACATAAATAATTTTATTGTGATGTTTGTTAATATCACAAATTCATGTAATTTAATCTATGTTTGTATACTTGTCTGAATAAAAATAAAAGCATTTCGTAATAATGCCTAGAATTTCTTTTACCTAACGTAAATACTATGACTGTAAGTTTATTGGCAGTGCAGGCAGAGTGCATTTAACTGGGATAATCATTCCTTGCTCTTTAGATTGAGTAAGGAGCGTTGAGGTTCGTCCATGGTCAATCAAAAAGCTTTGGAAAGATTGGAAGCTTGGAGGTTTGATAGAGGATTGAGTAAGTACGAAATATCAGTTGTGTACAACAATAGCAAACGCAACAGGTGCGTTATATTCGCGAGTAGAGTATGGCATATTATACGTGATGGTGGATTATGAACTAGTATGACGCTTGTGGACGTTATGTATAAGCACTCAGTGATTTCAGGGGCAGGTGAGTATATTTGCCGATTCTCAGCAAATTCGTTACCCTCTGTCCACACCGTAGATGTCATTGGGAACACAGAATTTCGAATTCAATAAACTGCACTTTAATTTTCTTCAATAATCACAAAGCTGTCATCTGGTAGTTTAAATCCATCAATTGATTCACTTAAGAGATCAAAGGATCTGTGACTAAATCATGACAAAGATAAAAACATGATCGAGAATTAAGTAGATACTTACGATAAACTTTTGAAAATGTATCAAGTTGCTCGAATTTCTTTAGAACTTTTAATAGTTTTAAAGGTTTTAATAAAAAGCAATCTAAAAAGAAAACAATAAAACGGTTTAAAATATCTTTAATTATTGTACTCTTTGTATATACTGTATGTAGATTGTAAATGAGTTTTTCTCGTTGTCATATATGAGTAAAACGGAACGTGGTTACAAATTAGTTCAACAATAAATCGCGAGATAGCGTCAATGTGCATCAACACCATGGCGAAAGCGACGTCAAGCGCGTGAATATTTTTTTGTTTTCTACGTGAAAATGTTGTTTGTCGCTCGTTTGTAAGTTGAAAGACTTAAAATAAACAAAGGCGGAGTGTCTACATATTGTATAGTGTAAATACCATTCGTCAAAAGTTAAAAGTTTTGTGTGTGAAGTTATAACGAACTCTCGGATCACTTTGGAGTTCAGGTGTCAACGAGGTAAGAAACTGATGCTTATCCAACATTTTAACTTTCAAAATTATATTTTTATACTCATAAATAGTTTAGGACTGCATTTCCTTACAATTAGCTTAATGTTTCATGTTGGTAACAATATGAAGAATACACAGGTAGGTAATAGTTATAAATAATTCACTGTAAGGTTATGATCTTGTCTTGGGTCGCATACGAAACGTTTGTACAAAACTTATTAACGTAACTGGCATAGAACACAATTATGGCTATTTCAGAGCCGGGTCGTGCTTATAAAAAGTTTTGTTTACAAACTTGTTATATACATAACCACCTACTTACCTACTGACCTCATACTTTTTACATGTGATACAGGACTTTTGAACTGAAGATATTCTATTTATATAAATAGACAACATTAGAAGTACTATTTATTTAAGTTGCTAAATGAAACATCTTTTTAAATTTGTGATTTTGTATATTAGAAACTTTTTTAGTTATCATTATTTTAATATTTAGGACTTACAAGGAGGAGAAACACATGCTTGTAACAGTGTTGATTTGTATAATTTATAATAACAGTTAATAAAAGTTACTTTTGCAGAGTATATATATTTATTAACTGTCATAAAAGTAATGCAAGTATAAAAAATTGTATCAAATAGTTTATATTACTTTATTAGTATTTAGACTTGAAATTTTAATATTATATGTAAACATTTAAACTAGTTTTCAGTGTATATTTTATATTATACATGTTTACTTTAGATCTTTATGCTTTCAGTATTAGCTATTAAACTCACAGCTATTAATAATGTTCTTGTAATGCCTATAACATTTTATTCAAATGTACTTTTTTAACTAAAAACTTCTACTTTTAAATATTTAATATTTTCTAAAAATTCACTTTTGGTAATATCTGTACTCTAATCTAACATATAAAGATTTCATTTCTGATATTAGAAGTATATGTCACATATTTGTCAAAATAAAAATAAAACTACATCACTGATAAACATCATATCTCTAATCTCAAGATTTTATTTTAGTATTAATACAACGAGTGGAATAAATATAAATTGAATTAAAATAAGAGTAAAAACTATTTTTAAAATAACCAAAACAGTATTCAAATAATTAATTTAAAAGAAAAAACTTTTGAAACCATGCATTTACTTTGTAATTAAGGAAAATGTGCAAACATACCAAGAAATAATTTAGATAAATAAACTATCTATAATTTGAATATACTTTGTAAGCCATGTCCATGTATAAATCTTAATCACATTACATGAATGAATCGTATGTGTGATAGCTCAAAAGGAAATCAGGTCAGGTCATCTGCCTATGATAATAAATACAGATTATAACATCCATCATCAACATTATCTCATTGAAGGCAAATCATTAATTACAATATTAGTCGTAAGCTACACAAATAAACATAAAAGAAATTGAAAACATTTATAAACTTGTCAAATATGCCGTTTCAAACATCCTAAATAAGTACGACACCAAAAAACATCATGTGTCATCAATATGCTCTGCTTTTTAAAAAAGCAGGTTTGCAACAATCAATTCCCTTTGTGCGCGACATCAATGGGAGCGGTTACTGTGTACCTATCCTTTGATCTCGCCGCCCTCTGAAGATGCGACAGTGCGCTAATACCGGCGCCGCGCGGAACAACGTCGCAACCGACCGGCGTCGCTTTGATGCTCTAGTCCACGAAAATATTATATTATATGGTCTATTTTTATCTTCCCTTAATTTAGGTGTACAAAATGTATCTATACATAGATTAGTTTTTTTTTTTTAATTTACCACACAGGTACAGGCAGATTTATATTTCATTATATTGTTTTCTTTGAAAAGATTCCTTTGATTAATTTGAGTTGGTTTTGGAAGTTGATCTAAAAATATATCTTGCTATTTACGAACCCTATTGTTGTTTACGTACGTAAACTGGGAACATATGGATTAATATACCCGTGAAACATGTCCGCGTTAGTATTACAAAAGCAATAAAAGTAATGTCTGAAAGAAAGCATTAATCAACGCTCTTTGTTAGACCACATTTTATTAAACAAATATTAGAATATTTTGTCTGAATAATGGTTTTTAATATTAGAATGTGCAAAATATAAATAATCCGATAACAATTCGTTATAATTCGAGTACTTAAACACCGTATACTAGTAGAGAAATTGGTCGTTGCGACTTTTCATCAATTGCATGAACCGACAGAGACCGCTAAAGGGGACGATTCATAGCTTTGTCGTAGAAGAGATACTTACTTGTCCTTTACGGACTTACCAATGAAGATGACCTCAAAGTGAGTTGGTGCATTTAAAAAAGTATTCTTTGATTGTCTGAAGCTCTCAACAAGGATTTTTCTAGGTTTTATTCTTCCTTTTCTTATTGAAATGTTAGATAAAAATGCTATTCCTTTGAAGCTACTTTCTGTAGAGGACTTCCACAACAGTATTTGGTTTTTTACACTTTATCTGTATCACATAACTGTAGTTTTACCTATAGTGTGTTCACCCTTAGTCTGTGATTATGCTTTTTCCATCGCGTCATTTAATTTATAAATCTTTAACATCGGAGATCATACCATTGTGGCAAATAAACAAGTACAACACGAAAAAAGAGATATAATCTATAAAATAAAAATAACAAATAAAAACCTTTTAAATTTAGATCGAGTGACGAAGAAAAACAGGGTTTTCCAAAACTCTGACAGGAGTAAGTTTAAGCAATCCGTCCCCAATCCAATGATTTCGTCCCATCTTGTAAGAGAAAAGTTCGCAGAAGTCTGCATGCGGGCACCCAGCTTGTTCCAATAAGTTTCTAACTTTTTTTCATAGCTAAGACAAATATTGAGAATGTGAATCTTGAGTACAAGATCTTTTATTTATAAGGTAATATCATTGAATTTGTATGACAGAATAAACAAAAATGGTCTTTAAGTTTAGTAAATTTCTCTGTTCTATTGATAATTGTCGCTACAGCTACTTAGTTTAGTGGTCGTATTTTTGTTGGTTCTTGTTAGAGTTGGATAAAGAGAATAAAGATTCTTGTCTTAGTCGAAATTGAAACAAAAAAAGGCGTCTTTAAAACTCAGCCCGCAATGATCGATTTAAAATGTATTCCAACAATATTTTTTTCGTTCTGACCATAATGGGTTTAGACCGTAAATGATTTTGTAACGCGCTTTTATTAGTTTCTGTAACTTAAGTGTGAACGCAAATCAAACATGGAATCGATATGAAAGTCTAATTTAACCAACTTATAATTGTCGTAAGGATTTAAAACAAGTCTAAAATCAGTAGCTGAATAGTTGAACTCTATGCTTACTAGTAAACCTTTTCAAGCTTGGTCATCACCTCATTGATAACTAGCTTTTGTCCGTGGCTCCGCCAGCGTGTATGTATATAAAAACATCCCCCAGGAGATTTCAGCATTGCATTCTAGGGGACGGAGGCCTTTCCGACAGTGAAATTATTTTCAAAATCGGATCAGTACCGGAGTTTATACCCCAAACATACAAACTCACAAACTTTACCTAATTAAATATAATAATAATATGTTTATATTATGTTGTTTTTTTAACTATGTAGTTAAACCTAATCCTTGCAAGTAAAGAGTAGAAGAATATTTCAGTTGAGAGTATAATGGGAACACCGTGGTTCCCAAACACGGGAGGGTCATCCACAAGCCGTAGATGGCCCGGGGTACATCGGGGTACCAGAGATTTCATCCCTAGGGTACACCTGGTATTCCGCAAGGAGTCAACGCCTGAGTCCCACCACTGCGATGGCCAAACCGTGGACACGGCTCTCCACACGCTGGCAGAGTGCCCGGCGTGGGTTGAGCAGAGGCGAGACCTCGTGGCGGCCATCGGAGTGGGAGCTCTCTCGCTCGATAGCCTGATTGCGGCTATCGTGCGGAGCGAGAGTGCATGGAACTCTGCCGTCTCCTTCTGCGAGCAAGTTATGCTCGCGAAGGAGACGGCGGAGCGGGACCGGGAGAGGTTTAGAACTCTCCCGGCCCGCCAGGCCCGGGAACGGGCCAGGTACCGCAGGCGACTCAGGTGCCGGAGGTCGCAGAACGACCTCCGTCCTCCATAAGCCCAGACCTGGGGGTGACAGGCGAGGCCATCTATCACCCTAGCAGAAGCAGGCCGGAATGGCGGCGAGCGCGTTGCGAAGCGCGCTTGCTTCCAGGGAGCAGAGGGAACATGGGGTTCCCACACGGGGGGGGAGTCGTCTACTCGTCTGTAGATGGCCCGAGGTATGTCGGGGCACCAGGGACTTCCTTTCTAGGGTATACCTAGTTCCCCGGCTATTAGTACCCGAGACGGCGTGCGGTTTTAGTCGGTTCAAGTCCGACATGCCACCGACAGGTGGTATCCGAGAGGATTTCCGCACAAAAAAAATGGTACTCCTGGTACCCCGGCTACTGGTACCCGAGACGGCGTGCGGTTTTTAGTCTGTTCGAGTCCGACATAACCACCGGTGGGTGGTAAAGAGGGGATTGCCGCACAGTACAATAAAGGTATTAACGACGTATCTCCCAAGCTACTGGTTGACGTCATTTTTTCTCAAAATTGTTAACATATTGTATAAAATGTTTTAGAAAACAATATTTATGTTTAGTAATTATCTGATTTTAATAAACGATCTTAAAACATAACGATAGTTGAACACATATTTCCAATTGGATATTAATCACGAATGGTATGCTGTTCTAGAGCTGTCCCAAATAGGCAATATTCATCTCGGTATGTGCACATCATATCAAATCGAATAGCCACGCTGTCTAGTCCACTTTGTGCGTAACCGTGACTGGCGCCCAACCGGGGACCGTACGCAAATTGGCGGCGAACAATTAATGGCCACCTAGCTCCGTTGCTAATCGACCGATAGAATTAAATGAACGGACTGCACTAATTGCCCAGTAAGACAAAGGGGCAAACACTCGCCTTTGAGCTGCCGATATCTAGTGTCACTTGAGGCAGACGGCTCCTGCATTGCTTCTGTACAGTTGATATTCGACCGAGACGTTTCATGGACGCATTGTTTATTGGCCATAGGTTGCCATCTTAGGGTCTAACTATACGGTTAAGACAGAATAACACTACACTGACATCTTTCGGCAACTAGACATCCGAGTATTGTTGGAATAAACTTAAAACAACCAATGACTGATACGTTCTTCTAAACAGGATTATTTTTTACTCAATTAAAAGAATTGCGAGAAATTACTTTATACTGGTTGCAGATTCGAATGTTAGTTAGTACATTAGACAACTAACTTAGAGTTGATGAAAGTAATGGGTGCACCATGTTAATGCAGTGCTTAAAAAGTAGAGTAACAACTATAAAGTAAAAAAAGCAACCAATCTGTGGAACGACCTTCAAAAAAAGAGCGTACTCCTTCCTAAAAGGCCGGCAACGCTTATGTGATTCCTGACTGCAATTCAGGAATCACATAAGCGTTGCTGGCCTTTCATTGCACGTTCATGGGCGACGATGGTCACTTTCCATTTGCTGCTCGTCTGCCCCCTTATCATAAAAAAAGGTACCAATTTAATCAACTGTTAAAGGCAAAATAAAATAAAATGTAAATCATGTATGTTTGTCTTTGATTATATGCATACATAGTATGCATGTAATTAAACAAAAGAGACAACAATTAAGTATAGAAATCCCGAAGTTGAATGATACCTGAAAAATCCGTGCATTCGCAGTAATTGCACAAGGGACATCCAGTGGCCAACAGTCCTCGTCTTAAGTGTCCCAAACACTGCACGTCTTGGTTTTGTGCAACAGAACACGCCAATTACACGGAATTAGGAGGTCGAGGACGTTTGTATCTATCTGTGGGCCAATAAGGAGCTTTTGCGTGCCTACAACTCTTTGTTGTCTAGGCTGCAAATTAAAAATACTTACCTTGTCTCAACTAATGGAAAGTTTTGAGCGCTGCATAATTTAAACTTAACTTATAACTTAAATAATAAAAAAAAGTTGTCATATTACCTAAATGTGTTAAAGTTTACAGAGATGCGTCTAATTACATCATAGTAAACAAGATATTGCCAAGTTACATTTGTTTTATAGAAATACGAACTCTTAATAATTAATTGTGATATGGTACACGTAAAATTTCTTGACATTTTAGGAATATTGGTTTTTATGTATAATAGTGTCTGTAAAAGAATGGTGTATTCGTCGGTATCTCAACTACTTAAGAAAGGCCCGTAATCAATCATCTTTAGCATAGACTAATAAATAAGATTTATAAATAAATAAGGACTTTATACAGAGAATTATTTAAATTCGTAATTGAATAAAAAACAAGATAGATTAGCAACCTACTTCCCAGGTTGCTTTTCTTCTGTAAGAAACTTATCTCTCTTCTAAAAGGCTGGGGTCGGAATAGAAAAATGTATTTCACTAAGAATTTTATTACTGAACATTTAAGAGTTGTCTTTTTTTCCTTTTATAAGATAAAAAACATCCCCACCAGAAATGATTTTATGAAAAACTCCTATTGTAAAATAATTTCTAGTCATCAACGGATCTTTACACCCAGAATATTGACCACTTTTTTTGAATTACCTACACAAATTTTCTCGTTTGAAAATCGAACGTATAACAGTTGGTGCGGCTTAGTGACAAAGCGACCACCTTAATTATTTGCGTCATGCTTGTAATCTACTAGATTGCTTTCAAATAGTATTTTTAATGTAGGCTATCTACATAAAGCATGTTGCAGTTGTAGAGCTCGCTTACTAAGCGAGATTTATCCAAAGTTAAGAAGTGGAGACAAGCTGAAAGTTATTAATTTAAACGTAAAGTATAAAAACTCAGATAAATCAACCACATGATTTATTATTGCAATACGTAGTGAAAAGCTTTTGATTTTTAGCTGTTTCTTGCCCTGATGTCTAACTGGTTATGGTTCACACTGAACTAAAATAGTGTACAGGCTTGCTTGAGGATATGGTTTTCATTGAGAGTGGAGTCAGACCATCACTGAGACTGACGGCGATCGGTTACACACCGGCTCATTAACCAAATCGGCTTTGACAAATAACATTTCCCAATTAGCTGCATTGGACGATCAAAGTCAAAAGTTTAGTCCTTTGAACATTCCTTTGTTAATCTAATTGAATTAATGGATCGGGTTTTAGATCCGAGGATTTAAGTGCCTGTAGCAATCAACGAATTAAAACTTGCGATAGCTGGCCGCCGTCACATTTGTATCTGCGGTCTGGGCAGATAACGTTAAGCACGAACCAAAATCAAATCAAACTTCTTTGAACTTCTTCAAATTTATTATCGTTTTAAATTAAGTAATCATTTGTATGAAAAATAGGTATCACGTTAGTATCGTCAAGAAAAACTTGGAACTTTTATAATCTAAAGCAATAGAGGCTGGACCTAGACCAAATTAGAAACAACTGCAAATATTATGAAATATTAAGTTAATAACTATTGCCTATTTACATTTAATATTTTATACACCGTTTTTTTTAAACCTGAAGTGTGGATAATTTTTACTATTATTTTAGTACTCCTGGTCAAATGTGTTGATAGGTGCAAAACTCGATAACGGCTGAATCAAATGCAGTTTTTTTTTTCATATTTTCGTTAAGGCACAAGGAAGGTTCTTTATTGAAAAAAACGTTAAAATTGCGAGGAAAATAGTAAAAACAACACTTTTATTTTCTCATACAAACTTCAGAGTAAATAAAAACACCTAACCCCAGCTATCAATCATTTTACGTCAATCAAAACAAAACAAAGGCGGGTTAGGATTATCTTTAGTATGCCTTCAAGTTGATTAGGCTGTGTGAATACTAAGCTATGCCTGCACAAAATAAAGAAGTAATTTTCGATTTTCTATTGGACATTGACATTGCAATAACTTTAACAGAACGAAGTCTGTGTAAAATAAAAGAGAAAGATCTAGACTACTGCAAGATTAAACCCCAATACAACATGCAAGTTCTTATAAAGACATCAGATTCATTACGTGGCTTTGTCACAAGCGTTTGAGTTGAGTCACATCCCCAGTGCAACTGGAATCAGTGCGCTTAGCGGAGGGCCGCGGGTGTGGAGTGGCTCGTTATCGCACTCTCGTGTTACCGTGTATGGGTCCTGACACGGCGTAACGATACCCTGGAGTGCCGGTGACCGCGCCAACCTACTTACGACACCACACCTAGACAGGTTTGGCTTGTTACTTTGCTGCTTAGGTTTATGGTGAAATAGATTAACAAACGAAAATGTTTATACTTATATATAGCTGTGTGTTTATGGGCCAAGTTAAAATCTTAATAAAACAAAGAAAAACTGTTTTCGCGTATATCATTTAAATCACAACTGAAAATTAATTCTGGCAAAAATATCTAAGCCTGAGATGGCATTTTAGTAAAATAATACTTGTTTAGATGAAAATATTTACTTGCTAGCCGTTTACGACTGCTTTATACGAAACATATCTCGCTTTTGTTATTATTTAGTGTTTCATGTTTAGTTTTCGAAACTGTGGAGATTACACTAAAAATATCCAGTAACTTTATTTAGGTACATTAAATTTAAAAAAAAACTTTTTGGTTTTGCATCTAATTTGTAGTAATTTGAGAATTTTAAAAAATAGGAGAGTTGAAACGGAAATCAGGAATACTAACCGGTAAGCATGTATTCGGCCGTATATATAGCGGATAGTAATTTAGGTACTTTCTTTAAATCAATAAAGAATACAAAGAAATTGGTAGCAGTTTTACTTTACAGAATTTCCGGACTAGGGATGACAAATTTTACAATACAAAACTATGCAATCTGTCCCTTTTTATCAATTACATCTACATGCAATATTAATAATGTAAACACTATGTTACTCTCTCACTCTTACTTTTTTACTGGTTTTAAAGTAAAAACGGTAACTGCTAATAAACAACGGTTTCGTTTTCATCAATGCTCACGCAGTTTGTCTATATATCGTTGCTTCAGTTAGAATGACATTGGAGTTACTTAATTCCATTTACATCGAGGCTACATAAGTTCTTTGTTTTAAGATTCTCAATTATCATTGTTTAGGTCAGCATCTCCCCACATCCAGGACTGGCAATTGCCAATTTCTATCTAGGTATCCGGCTGTCAGATCTGGCTGTAAGATTTTCAGGTATCCGGTATCCGGCAAACCATCTATCCGTTTTATATCTAAATAATATTAAATAACTTAATAAGACTTCAAACAAAACGTTGGTCCTATACACGGTAATTCAAAATAATATTTTGTAATTAACATTATTACGAATATGTCTTACTTTATTTGGCACGATACCGGAATTAAGTAGCGCTTTATATTGAATCTCCATATATTTTAGTGGGAGCTCAAGGTATGTCACAAAACTTATGTGCAGTAAGATAAATCGACACTTCACACGTTCTGGAGTTTGAAGTCCACAAGTTGGCATTGATGCGAGCCGCGCCCGTTGCCGCGCAAAGAGTTACGAGCCATGAAATGGAGGTGTAGGTACTCTTAATTATCTTGGTAAATGAGAATATAATTAAAATTGTACAATAACCTATTAAATCGATCGGTTTTTATAATTATTAAATAATCAGAGCTTTGCATCTGTAATCTTCATAAAATGTACGAGCATTCACTTTAGCCCATACAGGTAAGTACGACACCTTTATAACCATCGAGTTAATATATATACAAGTTAATTTCATTCGCCCGTAAGTGTTTGTTTTTAATATTGTGTTTGTATATGTTTTGAGTTATATCTATAAAACTATGTGAGAATGCACCATGTTCCGAGGCATATTGTAAAGAATGAATCATAACTAATCAACGATTAGTTACATAATTCGCACCATTGCGGGAGGACGGTTACCTCCTTGAAAAAGAGCCACCCTCGGGTTTGACTCTATATCTTCAATAAACGAACCGTTCGCTTAGATTTTACTAAATTATAAAAAAAAAACATACAAACCAATGTAAAATAATTCCTTAAAATTAACAACATCACTTGCAAAAGAGAGATACATATTTCTAAATGAAAAACCAATGGCTATCAATGTTTAATTTACTTGTAACCGTCAATTCCGAAACACGAGGGACGGAAGTGTTCTAAAAACAGTAGCGAGTTGTAAGACGAACGTGGTTTGATTAATTGATAACGGTAGCATCTAACGCTCCAGCTCCAACATTCGTAGCTCATAGTGTCTCTTGGGCACGCCACACTGCAAGCAACACGCAGTAGATTCACTTCAGTTTTGATGTAGTATTTGAACTATCTTCGTTAAAGTCAATTTATAAATCTTTTTACCTGATGAACATGATATATTCTATACTACGACAAAAAGGTTAAATATTTGTTGTATTAAACATGTATACGTTTTAAATTAACCATATTCACTAATGTTTGCGGAACCGAAATTCTTAAAGACTTCTTTTACCAAATCGCAGTAGCAATTACTTAATCCCTTCTGCAATTTTGGTAAAGAAACATGTGAAAGACTTACATACATTACGTTAATTAAAAACAGAAAACAAATTAATTTACTGCAGATTATTTGAAATATGGTTCGTAGCTCTTGTGAAAGCCGTGGGACGGGGAGGGTGTGGGAGTGTCGGCTCGGTCAAAGGGCCCTTTGATGTTTGCCGCCGGCTTAATGCACCGCCCGCGGCCCCCGCGCCGCTCATCATTAGCAATTTCCCTGTAATTTATTATCTTTACCGCTATTTATTTGTATAATTTCACGGGTAGTGACGTTTCTCACCTCGCCGCGTGTTCGATGCGCTCGCATCAATTATATTGAGTCATTATCTACACTCCGGGCAGGTACTATAACAAATTAATTTGCCAGTGACTGGAACAGGCTGAATCATATTGAAAATTATTAAGTACCTATTTACATATTTTCAAGAACCATGCAAAGCCACTATTGTAAACTCCCTCAATATTTAAATTCATGAATAGAATTAGTTTTCAGTGTTTTATTATTAGCTATCTACCAAACATGTGTTTGTTTTTTATTTCACACAGTGTCGATCGGAGTTATCAGACAGAGCCTAGAAGAAACAATATATTGAGTCGACGGGCCCGTTGGTCTAGTGGTAAGTAACCCTGACTGCTATACCGGAGGTCGTAGGTTCGATTCCCACCCAGTACAAATATTTGTGTGATGAGCACGATCATTTGTTCTGTATCTGGGGGTAATTTATCTGTACTATTTATGTATTTTTCCCGACTACTGACAGATTGGTTAACATAATACAGGCTCTGCTTAGTTTGGGACCAGACTACCATGTGTGAGATGTGTGAAGTAATTATTATTATATCTATTAAGTAAACGTCTTTTAGACCTGTTCATTTCAGATACCTGGATGGATGGATAAAAAAAATATAAAATTTATTGTTTAAAAAAAAAATGTATTAGTATGATTCGTTTTGTAGTATTGAAACAAGGGAAAACAAATACTCGCGCATACAGCCGTGTGGAGATGTGTTAGGTTATAATTATAAATTTAGTAATGCATTTATAAATGGTATGGTTAAACCAGCAGACGGACCATGGACGCACCTGATCGTAAGAGATCATCGACGTTCATGATCTTCAACTTAAAAGTCACAATTGTGATGAGTGCCCCTGCTAGAATGACCAAATCTCCGTGAAATGCACCGATATAATTGCTCCAGTCGAGTCGGGCCACATGCACCGAAGCATGGCTATTCCACATGGGTTAAAGGCATATTCAGCCAAGAATAGAACTCAGGATTATAACTAGAGCTTGATATCCTTCTGAATGTATAGAATTAGCGTATGAAAGAAAATGCTCACAATGGGGATAGTTTTAATTAGCAAATTTGATTTGTATGTAAAGTGTAGGATTTTTATTCCATGTAGTAACAGCTTAAATTTAACGACTTCTTAACCAACTCAAAGCCAGAGATGCTGTGAATTAAGTTGTAAATGAAATACCAAAGCTTTAGCGACATTCAGGGTTGGCGACCAGATAACATAATTCAACAAATTGTTGTCTCATATTCTGCATTGATTTTGCCATTAGGGTGGTAAATATACTGCCCGTTTTAATACCCTTAACAGTAGAAATGTGACTTCTTAAGTTTGGTTTTTTTTTTGTTAAAATTAATTTGTATATTATTATTTATTAATTCATTCTACAATTTCAGAGTTTGACTATTACTTTAAAAAATAAACAAATTAGAAAATAATACTTGTATTACTTTTATATATGAAATTCGCATTTTGTTTGAATGTAAGACAGTCTTGACTTACATTGGATATGTATTAGTAGTTAATATTTTTATTAAGAAACGTCTATTTATTTACATTATATGTGGATATACGTGTCAACCCTGAGACACATATGTGAGTGCCAAAAATCCAGTAGAGGCACGTGCCTCAGTCGGCACTCGCGGTGAGCGCAGGATGGTGAACTCATTAGCGCGTCGCGTTTGATCGCGACACCGTGCCGCCAGCCGCGACCTCGTGCGACTTCCACGTACCTACATACTACTTTTAATCATAGTCAACTAATATGATTAAATGCTGCTTACTTCCTGGGACTAGCTTTGTGTTGGTAGACTTCGTTAGGTCAAATAATTTGTTGTTGTTTTTGTACTTGTAGTTTGGATTTTAGAAAAAGGTAGGCTTTTGAGATAAATAAGGCTGGAGTTTCGCATTCTGAAAGTTTATTAATGTTTTTTTTTAAATTTTTACTTACGAAATTCGAAAGGAGAAGGAGGATAGATAGATAAATACTTTATTTGTACACCAGGGTTTTACAGACATAATAGTATTAGCATAGTAATTAACAACAGATGTAATGGACAAAAGCCCGCCCGCCTTATCGCTTAGTGCAATTTCTTCCAGGCAACCTTTGGTTGGGTTCTTTTTGAACTGGTGATAGGTATACAGAAATTAGATAAATAAATAAGGTCTTAACCTATGAAATATTTATTATACATAAATCCTACTAATCTATATTTATACATAAATACTATACATACAAACGCTAATTTTCAACTATTAGAGACAGATAATGCTCATATAGCATAGTCTTGAAGGTGGTTACGGATTGCGCACGTCTGATAGTAACCGGCAAGGCATTCTATAAACGTACAGCTTCTACAGAAAATGATTTTGTGTAGAAATTGGTAGAATGCCTTGGTATTTCCAATCTCAGGCTTTCAGAGGACCTCGGACATTTCATATGTGTGTCATGAAGGACCTTAAAGCATTCTTTGAGGTAAATAGGAGTTAATGGATTAAACAGTATATTATACAGAAGCGTAAGGATATGAGTATTCCGGCGAAGGCGGATGGGAAGCCACCTTTCCATGGGCCTTCTCTATCTGTCAGGATTAAACTGTTACATATTGCATAATAAATGAAGTGAAATATTGCACGCAAGAATGACACACGCGAAATGCCCACCCATTATTCTTTTTACCCACGCTTGTATTGTCTTGCATAATTCACAAGATAAGTGCATTTACATATAATAACTAGTACATGGGCGACTTGATTTTGTTTAATTGCATTTTTAGGCAAACCTCAACCAAGTGTTAAATTTGTTCCAAGTAGTCGTTAGAACTTTTGCCGATATATACATTATTTGACAAATAAAATGAAACGCTTGTGACTCGTAAGCTGCAGACGCAGATGGGCCACGGCTTTCTATCAGGTGCCTGTTTGCCCCCTAAATCATGAATAAACAAACTAATATTTCAAGTACGTTCTCGCAAATTATGACACTGTTTACGCTCGGTGTTAATGTAATTAACAAAACGTGAAATCAATCAAAGCTTGTGTAAAGCGGCGTCTCGCGCGCTAGATCAAAGCGACAGACACAAAGGCACCGCGGTACGGTCGGCAGCATCAACCGGCGGCCACTCCACACATCGTACCTACAGGCTTGCCATTCGCTTATTTAAAATTACAGTCACGCATTCCTTATTATTAAGCAAAATATTTTCATAGAAAAATCTTAAAAATTTCAACCAAGTATCAACATTGTATTTTTTTTTTTTGTTATATTGCATAATTAACTAAATTGTGATTATCTGTGTCTAATTTTTATCTGCAGAATTTTCTATGAGTAGATGGGATTGTTGTAAAACGAAACAAAGCCACAGAATATAAGCCATATAAAATTGACACTCCTAAAATTATGCCTATCCTTATTGATTTAAAACGATTTCTAATGCATATGTCTGTACAGGTAGGTGATCTTAAAATAAAGTGTAGACTTTTGATATGTCCATTTTTTTTTACTAGACGTCGCCGTCATAGTTTTGGTTTGTTTCTATACAACACATTTTTAAGCGATTTCATTTTATTTAAATTAAAAGAGTTAAGAAACATAAATGAGCAAATATTTTTATATTCCTGAGAGGTGTTCTTCTGAGGTTTAATTAAATATGTTTATTTAAAATACAACACTGGTCCGTGTGGTGACGGATTAAGAATACAGAGTGTTACCACCCCTATTCATCCCGTGGGTGTCGTAAGAGCCGACTAAGGGAAAAAACTAAGCAGGACAACAGCACTGCAGAGAGAAGGAAAACTCGACACAAACCCTTTACCAACCCGTCTGGCCAGCGTGGTATAGTAGGCCAAAACCTCCTTTCTCAGGAGAGGCTTATGTCCAGCAGTGGACTATTAAAGGCTGTTGATGATGATTTAATATAGGAGGTTTAATTAAATATGTTTATTTGTTCCAATAAAGCTTTGATGTGATGATTTTAAGAAGTCTTTGTTATCAATATCTCCATAGAACCGCAACTTGTAGCTTGGCTATGCACAGTCGTCCACAACTTGTTTATTAAACAATAGTTTTTTTTTCTACTTGTGCATTTTTGCCTATCAAACATACAATAGTATATTCACATATAACATGTTATATCTGAATCAAAAAGAAAAAAATGGAAGTGATAAAATAAAGTTATAATGTTACTGCTCTAGATGCACAAAATTCAGTGCAGTTCCAATTATAGTCCCATCGGTATAACTATGACGCAGTAACCCAGGCCTAAATAAGAGCCAGCTACTAAATAAGACTGCAGTAGATGGATGAGGTCTGAGTCATGTATAAGTAGTTCCATTAAATTCCTTAGGTAGATAGTTACTTCCATTGGTATTCCTTAGCCTTCCCCCTTCGCTCCATCTGTTTTCCCTACCTTTACTTACAAAAAAATCATTACGCTATAAAACCATTATATTCCAAAAGAGCCTAAACAGGTTAGGCATCAGAGAGACGATCAATTTTAAAAGAAACCATTCAAAGCCCTTTGAGCCAAACCCAAAAAATTGTTAAGGAGAAAGAAAAATGATATTTAATACACATCTTAACTGGAATGCAGACTATTTTATTTTTGTTTATTTATGTAATAAATAAATAAAAAAAGTGATCATTTTGCTACCCAAAAACATAAAATTACTCTCCAAGTCCACTGATTAATTATATATTATTGTCCTATCATTTATATCCGTTTGCAGTGAATAAAGAGCAAAGCCATAATCAAACTTATAAAAATAAAATTGAGTTATGTCGCATATCTGTCAAAGGAAGTTGTCACCGCTATCGCGCGAACCTCGTTAAAGGCTTGCTAGATTACTATTGTCGACAGATGTTGACATAACAGAGGCAAAGCGACCCACAGACGGGAGACATGATATTTGACTTGGGATCGAGCTGAGTCGCCATTATAATACAACTTCGACTAGTCTCACTGTGGAATTACTGCATATAATGTATTGAAATTAGAAACGGTTCTTGAACCTGCCGTAGTACTAATTTAATTAAACTATAAATTCGGTTTCCCGGTAATATAAATAAAAATTATTTATTCGTGAACTGACGATTAAAAAGATAACACATTAGTACATAGATGAAATTAGTCTTATGGATCAGGCCGAAGGCCATACCCACGAAGTTTGGATGGTGGGTATGGCATACCCATGCCATAACCATGCCATGCCACCATCCAAACTTCCACTACCCTCGAAGAAGGACATTTCGGATTTCAGTGTGCCGCTGAAGTGGGTTAGTTTTGTCAGATGGACTACAGGGTAACCAGCCTCACAGGCGGGGACTTACGTGAGGTCCTTTGTCTCAAATCCGGTAAGTCTCCAAAGACTTACATCGGGCTATGGAATGTTTAGTTTTTGATGATACAATGGCCTTGATTCGCTGACTATCGACTTGTCCGTCTGTCCGTGTGTCACCACCGATTTTCTCAGGAACGGGTAGACCTAGCAAGTTGAAATTTCCAGATATTGAGGTCTATGGTCCCTATTAGGTGTATAAAAATCAAGGTCCTGAGTCAACATAATAAAAAGATATGAAAATATTTCGATTTTCGCGATAACTTGTAAGTACCAAAACTTAGCTTAATTTTCAACTTTCTTTTGTTTTTCAGAATTTTCTCTTTACTTGTGCTGTAAGACCTTGCTTTTAACCAAAATTGACAATTCTAGGTCAACCGGAAGTACTCTATAGGTTTTGGGTCGAAAACCTACATATATGGTAGTTCCCGTTGACCTAGAATCACGAAATTTGGCAAAAGAGACGTCTTACAGCACAAATAAAGGAATATTTCCAAAAAATAAAAAAAGTTGTTGAAAATTAAGATAACTTTTGGTAATTGCAAATTTTCGGAACCCTCGGCGCACGAGTTCGACTCGCACCTGACCGGTTTTTATATGTATTATATGGGGCAAAGGATCAGACGGGTCACCTGATGCAGTCCCCCACCATGGATTTAAATTGGGGAATTGACTGATACGCAAATGAATAAAACCAGTGTCCCATACGTCCAACTGATTAAGATCTGGTGGCACGGGTGACGTTATCACCGTGACAAAAAATTATGTCACTCTCACGTCACGTCATAAAAGTAGAGTGGGTTCACGAACGGTAATTTGTCACCAATGAATCTTGGATTTCAAAAAAGTTTGAGATAACGTGACGTGACAGTGATAGACTTTTTATCACGGTGAAAAACTTACTCGTGCGCACCAGCTCTATATCCCATTCTTTTTTTTGTCAGTGGGCTTATATAGAGACTCAGTTTTGTGTAACTTTGCAACGAAGGAGAAATGAAGTAGGAAATCATTGATTGCTTATAACATGACGAAATCATGAACATATGTAAAAAGATCTTGGATGGAGTGCGCAATACTCATCGTACGTAGCATTACCGCGTGTTCGAACACGTTTATTGTAATTAACTGCTACGTAGCTAAATAAATAAAAAATCATTAAAGCATGTGATAATGATATAAGTAGGTAAGTTTCAGTTTGTAAGAAAATTATTGTGAAACATTTAGTTATGTATCTACACAAGTACTGTACAACCTGAAAAACCAGTTTGTTTAATTCTTATTCACATCATTAAGAATGATTTCACAATCCATTAAAACCAATGTGAACATTCTGAGACAATTTAAAATCATGTTGCATAACCATACACAGAAATAACAACTTTATGCTGCCGTACATTAGGGAGATCTTTTTGGGTATGCGAAATTAGTCATAAAATAATGAAATTGTCGGTTTCTTTTGATTTTAAAGCGGCTTCGTTTGATAAGCGGTGGCACTAAGTGTGTTGGCATTTTTTAAAGAAAACATACTTATACCTTACTTAGTTATCTTACGAACATTTTAAAGAAAATTTTAAAAACCCTTACCCCTTAAAAATCTCGCTTTGTATTGTATCAAAAATAACAACACTGATTTCTAAAATACAGGTAATAAACCTAGTTTAGAAATCAGCGGTTATTAACAGTAGTACATAATTTGTGTAAGCCTTATTACTATTTTATAACGTGTAAGTTTATTGAGAAATAAAAATATTATTATCTATTATTAATCTACAACGGAACGCAAAAACGAACGAGAGCTTGATGTAATTTATTAAAGTAATAAACAATTTCGAGCCTTATCATTTTTTTCTGTAATCAGTTAGGGAAACAACAATTTTTTTTCTATAATCTTTCTATATGACTGGGGGTCAAAAACTTACGACAGGGTCACCTAATTTTAAGTGACTACTGCGAGTCACACGTGGGTTTTTGACGTTGTTTTACCTTGAACATTTAAAGGGTGAACCGATGTGAAAATACAGGAGACGATAAATTAATCCACGACGAGATAAGAAGTTTTGTGTTTCATGATTGTTTTCTTATCTTCATTTCTCCGACTGTATCAGTCTACTTAAAGACTTGTATCTCAGCTCAATTCTTTTTGCAAATCTAAGCTTAAAGTACTGCCTTTATCCATAAATTAACTAGCCAGAAGTGACGCAGCACGAAGTGTGAACACGTGAATGATTACATGCTCAATAAAAAAGGAACAATACAACGGTGTGTTATTTATTATGGCCATCAGAAAAGCCATTTAATATTTACGTAGAGGAAATAATAAAACACCCACAAATAAAAAGTTGTCAATACAATTTTTCCTTTACTATTACTCTTTTATTGAATAAAACCCTAGATTTTAGAACACGACATGCATAGTTTCCTGAGCTTAAAAGTAATGTTAACTTGTAAGCCGGTTATTATGAAGTCTTGGATTACTGGAAAAATTGTTGTCTGCTTTTATTTTAACGTTTTTATTTATTTCATAATCAGATCTACATTAAAAGTAAATAATTTGATAACACTGAACCGTGAAGACGCAAAAATGTACCTGTCATTTTGACATTTATTAAAAAGATACTGATTTGATTTGTCAGTCATTGACTCTATTCCACGTGTCTGCAAAATGTATTTATAAAATATTTTATAAAGATGTACGTACAGATGTTGTAGGTATTATGTATAAAGGGTTGTCTGTGGCATCGCTCAAAGCTCGCCACAATATTTATCGGCGGCGCTGTATCAATGCGGCACAAAGCGACGCCGGAAGCCCACCTCGCCGCGCGCGACAACAAAACTCCGACACAAGTGACGAACGATCGCGAGACATGGAAATTAAATATAATATCCGCGTATTGTGACTTGCTTTTTTTCTTGGTTTTAATGAATATGTGTATGATGTGAATATGTGTATGACGACTTGATGGCGTAGTGGTTTGTGTAACGGACTGCTATTCTAAAGGTCGCGGGTTCGATTCCGCTCAAGTCAAACATTTGTGTGCATGAACATTTGATGTTTGATTTGGTCTGGGTGTTTCTATGTATAATATGTATGTATTTACAAAAAAAAAGTATATATGTATCTATATCAGTTGTCTAGTACCCATAGTACAAGCTCTGCTTAGTTTGGGACTAGATGGCGTTGTGTGTATGTGGTACAATATATTATTATATTATATTATGTGTATATGATGATGAATATGTGTCTTATAGTGGTTTTAAAGAGAATAAGAAACGAGTAGATAGAATTTCTATAAGTTATTTTTTACCTCTGTTTTTTTTTCATTAGCATTTTGAAGCACATGGCCAGTTCAGCTACTAAATTGGTCGAGGGCTCCTGCACTGATTATGTGTATCGAATATGTGTCTAAAAAAAGAGATCTTAAACCTCCACACTTTATTTTATAGGATATTAATTAAACCAAACCCGTATATATATCCTCGCCCCTTTTTAAATATAACCCGCCTCAGCTTGTGACTTGACACTAGCCGTTATCTGGCCCATTGTTGACTGCCTCTATCACTGGATTCCTTTTCACATAGAGCCTTTGACGCTACTCTTTGTTTGCCATAAGAAGAGAATGAGACGCCGCAGCCTGAACCGATGCGTAACATCCATTTGCCCTCACTATAGTTTTGATTGTCGCTGGTCGCTTCTGCTTTTTATTAATATTTTTGTTATAAAAGAAAATGAAAAAGAAACTCTGCTTTTCATGAACATTATGCCGTTCTTATCTTCTGCTTGCGATTTCGCAACCTTACTTGACATGATATAAATATTGTTTTTTTGTTTTCTTGATACGGTATATTCCAATTGGAGCCGCTATTTTTTTTATAAAACTGGCGTTATATAAAGAAATTTATAGCCATCGGTAACCACACAGTAGTATTTTCATGATCACCTTACATGCCCTTCCATATATTCTTATTTGCCCTGGATGGATTACTACAAAACGAGTAAAACAAACAAATTATTGCACCCTTTTAGTTTTTAAAGGCATCTTACTGAGTGTGAAACGATTTTTAAAAAGGCATTATAATCGGTCAGTTATAAAGTTACCTTTGCCTAA
Source organism: Arctia plantaginis (assembly GCA_902825455.1). Classification (NCBI taxonomy): domain Eukaryota; kingdom Metazoa; phylum Arthropoda; class Insecta; order Lepidoptera; family Erebidae; genus Arctia; species Arctia plantaginis. Next base: position 3,535,006 of record CADEBD010000388.1, on the reverse strand, counting down.
TCATCTTCTTTCTTCTCAGCCGTAAGTCGTCCACTACTGGACATAGGCACCCCCCAAGTTGTGCCACAACAACCGGTTCTAATCTAAGAAAATATAAATGATTTAAAAGAGTTTAACGTCATAAAGTCTAGTTTTTTATTTCGGAAACAACAATACAATAAAAGTTTGACGTTAGTTTAAATACGATACTCTAAAACACAATTAACATCATCAGAGAGTAAGGTTTGGAGTTGTCAATGCAATTTTAGGTAATTCGATGACTGCGTCCGCGATGCGGCTCGGGGTGGCCGCGCCGCAGAGAAACAACCGCGGAGGCACCGCCAACCAGGCCCGGCGAGCATCCGCTGAATATTAAACTAATTATGAACAAACCGACCAAGCCCCAACACAAATTAAGCGTTCTACTCCATTAGCCCAACTGAAATATGCTTACATTGTACTACGAACACAGTAAAGTAAAACAACCTTAATCTAATATTTGAGCACCTATTGTGAAAAGAATTTGATAGGGGCTGCCTCTCACATTACACTCATACCGCGTATCTGCCTATCTACCATCACACATGGAAATTAAAATAAATTGAATTCTCTGTGAAATAATATACTCGTAAATGTTTATCAAATTGTTTGTCAAACTTGAGCCATCGGAATGGATTTTAAAGGCATCCACCCTCCCTCAACCCCTTTCCTGTAAGTTTTTAATAAAAAAATGATGAAAGCCGAGGTCGGAGCGTCACGGTTGGAGGGTACTCGACGGCTCAATACAGGCGATAGGTATCAAAGGAGGCCGATTTAATGCGAAGGAATGATTTAATTACAAAGTCGCAACACGATCTTCTCTCTATTCCACGACACGACGGGCACACGGAGATATTCTAAAGATCCCTGTAGAAATAAGGGAATAAGGTTAATAATAATAATAATATTCACCACATTAACACAACACCATCTAGTCCCAAACTAAGCAGAGCTTGTACTATGGCTACTAGACAACTGATATAAATACCTACATATATACTTTTTTTTTGTAAATACATACATAGTATTATACATAGTAACACCCAGACCAAATCACACATTAAATGTTCAAGCACACAAATGTTTGACTTGAGCGGGAATCGAACCCGCGACCTTTGGAATAGCAGTCCGTTACACAAACCACTATGCTATCCGGTCGTCAGTTCTATGAATTACGAGGAATAAACACTGGTAACTTTTAATATGTCAACCGATCGTTTTTGTTTATTATTCTCTTGTACGTTCTATTTGTTACGATTTTCTATATCAGTAAATTTGAGTCAAGTGGCACCGGCACCACTACTCCACATACGAATAATGTCTAATTGTCTTGCTATTGTACAACACTCTTCAACTTGCAATGTCCTATTTACAAGCAAAATAAAAGCAGCACTACGTTTATAGCTCCACCTAATCGTCTTAGAGCTGGAGATACCTAGAGGTACTCGAAAACACGAAGAAGAAAAAGAAATAAAACGCCCTCCTCCTTGCTTAAGCTACTTTAATTGTAATTAATATTACTTATAAATTTGTTTACATTTATTTTTTAAATATATTTAAAGTCGTCTTGTGTGTGCGCGCCTTAAAAGAAAAGTCTGAATTTCAAAGGAAAGATATAAATGAAAATGTTCACTCCTTTATGTAAGAACTTGTTGAATTTTTTATAGATGCCAGCGTATGGTGAGCAGAGTGCCTAATGAGTTGTCTTTGACGACTTAAAACTTGTATGTTGAAATACATTCTGTCTCCAAGCACTAACACGAATGAAAGTGCATCGTTTATTTCAGAATATGCACGCTTCAAACTCAAAGGCTCGACAATGAAAACCCATCTATAACATTAACGTTGAAAAACGCATACAAACATATAACGAAGATTACTAAGACAGTTTATCCTTTAATGAACGTTATTTTGTTTGTTTTTTCTTTATGAATTTTACTGACTGGTGTACCAAAGGAGTTATTTTGTTGTTATTTTAACCTTGAAAAATTAAAAATTTCAAAAAAAATCAAAATTTGGAAATTTTAAACCAAATACCTTTGGATAGACTTCCTAAGAACTAACATTATAATTTATAAAATAGAATTTTAAAATACTGCAATTTTGAGAAAACATTGTCTTTTACTTTGGTTTGCTACATTTTTAGACCGAATACGAAACCAAGGTTTTGCTACCGATGTCCAACAAAAAAGAACATGACAGATGGATGTCGGTTCTGTTTATGCACTTGTTGATGATTTTTGCCGTGATCTGCTACTCGTATTGATTTATCTTGTGAATAAGAAATGTTATATAAGTCATTAAGTATTGCAATCCTCTAATAAAAATATCTACTAACATAAAATAAAAGTTTTAGATTTTCTCATAAATACACGATTTAAAAATTATTATCTTATTCCCTAATCCTAAATTTAGCTGCTATAAATCAGTGTAATTTGGACCATAATGGATTTTACACGACATCTCCTTTATTGCGAAGTACAAAGTGTATTTTGGCACTGTACTGATTTTTTCCTCGAAACAGTTGTTTTCTAGAAATCTGACATATTGTGACGAAAATTAGGCACTTTAGCGATATCGAAATATTTTGGAGAAATACATCTATGTAATAAGGGAAGAGGGGGTTGCTACCCATTACGTTATGTGACCGACTGGCTGATGATAACACGATCGAATGAAATAGAGGACTGCTGATATTCTTCCAGGTGGTTTTTGTAATAATAGGTAGTAGTAGTAGTTAGTATAAAACAGCTCTCGTAGAACAAGCTTTGATATCTCTTCCTTCAATCCTTCTATGTGTACTGTGTTCGGCATGTAGTGAATGTGAGGTCAGGGAACAGTAATTTTTATGTTTATACTAAAATATAAACTACCATCAAACTATAACAAAGTGTCTTGTCAGAAAGAATTACAACCTGAATGGGTAATATGTAATACACTCAACCATTTCCCTTATTACTATTTAAATTATTAAAAAAATTAATATAGTGAGAATAATAAAAAAGTTACATTAATTATATTTCCTGCAAAATATCTTATTAATTACACCTTTATGATTTTAATCCAATTAAGTTACGAAATTATGGCAACCCTGAATCAGTTGTTCGCCGTCGGCGTGCTTCAAAGGGGAATTTATTATTTAAAGTGAAAGTTATTGAGTTTCGCTAAGGTTAAGTGAGCCTTTTGACTCGCCCCGTCTAAGGAGTGGAAGTGGTGTGAGGAAATGGTGTCGGCTTCCTCTTTACATGTTTCTTTTTAATAAAAGTGTAATTATTATCGATTGCCATATTAAAAAATGTGGCATTAAAAACTTAACTTTTTCAAATGTAGGTACTTCCACTTAATTCTTAAAATGTGCCTAAATATGAGTGATAAGTACAAGATAATTTGTAACACATTATACGCATTGCTTTCTTTTTAAAATTTGAATCCACAGACATCTATTCTGTTTGTTTATCAATTTATATATCTTATATATAAAATTCTCGTGTCACAATGTTCGTTCCCCTACTCCTCCGAAACGGCTTGACCGATTCTCATGAAATTTTGTGTGCACATCGGGTAGGTCTGAGAATCGGCCAACATTTATTTTTCATACCCCTAAATGGTAAGGGTGACCCATCCCTAATTTTTTTTTGTTTTGCAATACAACGTTTGCCGAGTCAGCTAGTATATTATATAATTTTTGTCTTTTATGCTTCCCCATGAAACAAGAGGTATGTACCTAATCGTCTTGTCTTTTTCTGTTGTCTCTCTCATCATCTTACTACGTCTGTCATTATTATAGTCTTTACTCTTCAAGCATAACTATGCGACCACCAACGAAGCTAACTGAAAAGTGTTCTGTATCGGATAGTTTCCATAATCCGATTGAAAACCTCTTTTTTAAATTCGGTTTCCACTACCGAAGCTATTTGTAGTCACATACACCAAAGTAATAAAATGTGGTACTAGTTTGCACAAAAAACTCTTTTTTTTTCAAGTGTTACAGGGAATATGCGGGTAGGCAAATGTCCAACAAAATAAGTAACGTTTTAGTGGTACCCGACGTCGAAAGTTGCTAAAAAAAGTTATTTGATTGATTCATATCTTTTGATTTAATTTTTACATAAAACTAGCTATATCCTGCCGCGCTTTTTTGTGGTAAATTGTGGTTGCATTGATGATAAATAAAAAACAAAACTGACACGAAAAATAGATAAAAACCATCTCTGAAGCGGGTTGTTTATCATGTCAAAAAAGTTTTTGATGCGTATACAAACCGAGTTATCGTTTATATATATATATATATATATATATATATGTAGATAATATTTATCAAATTTAAAGTGGAAAGAGTTTCTCAGTACCAGATCAATACATATACTCACATTTTTATAAACTTTATTTGTAAAATTTGTATTGAACAAAACATAGATTATTTCTATTGTGTGTGTGTGTGTGTGTTGATTTACGACAGTCTACATAAAAGACGATTTCAAACAATTTAAAAAAAAATGAAATAAAGATATTTAAAATTTGAATTTGAATTTATCCCTCTAGGAGTAGACTGAAGCGAATTAACTGCCCATATTTTGCCGACTGTAGTTATAATCCCACTTACACGCTAGCCACCCTGTTGCCGTTAACACACATGTATTTCTAAATATCTAATATATCATCATTCTATCTAATATATCATCATCAGATGACGATGTATGGCTGAATAAGTTTATTTAGGCTTTTAGGCTGATGCCTATGGCAGTCCACTGCTGGACAGGCCTTTCCGATTGCACGCCACTTCGATCGATATTCGGCTTAATTTATAGCTAAGAACCATCTCGATCACATCGGCTTTCGAACAAAAATCCCTAGACTAGAATTTATTTTAAGAAACTTAATAAATTATTATGTGTTTGTGTTGCTTAATATGCGAAACCACAGAAATTCCACGATGAAAAATAAAAGTAATCTGGGAAGTACTTACTTCAAATCATTGATTAAAGTTGCTATTGCAGTAAGTCTCACGACTTTAAACTTCCTTGACATCATGCGAAGACGTTAATCCATTAAGAGTTGGTCGTCACTTCAAACTGTCCTTTCAACGAGTTTGACTAGCAAGATGCTCCTTACACGATATTACAAAGAGACTTTGTCAAGTATAAATGTAAGTGACCGAAGTTCCCGAGCATGACCAGCATAATAAACATGTAACAGTCTAATAACTGACTAATTATTATGTAAAATGTGTCGCCCCATTAAAGTAAATGTAAGCTCAAAGTCATATAATTTAATATGTGGGGTCTAATACGAAGCTAATGCATGTCAGGATTAAATTATGTTTGAATGCCAATAGCTAACCTGTAAGGGCCAGACAATAAAAGTAATGGGCAGTCTTTTAAGTTTTATGTCGGTTTCCTTCTATCTAATAGAAAATAAATAGAAGTAGAAATAGAAGATAACTAGTTGAAGATTCTAATCAGTGCTTGGTTCTTTTGTTTCATTACCGGGACTAATAATGAAGTGATATGTCAGAATCCAACCGGCTAAAACACAAGTTGTTTCGTCACAAATGGGTCTAATCGTCCCCGGCATACCCAAAAAGGGAAGTTTGGCCTCGGGCCAGTGCTGTTGAAGGCTGGATATAGTTCTGCACTTAGCAAACACTTCGTTATATACTAACTTACAATGGTATTTTTCATCAAAGCATCTATGAGAATTCAATTGTTTTTAAGTTTTTTCTACTGTAACATTAACAACAGTAAAACATCATAAATATTATCAAATTGAACTTTACAAAAAATTGACACCACTTTCAAGTGTCATAGCTACTTTTAAATACTTACATACTCTACATAGAATACAACCTCTTCTAAACGGTAACCAATACTCATCTTTAGGCCTGTGCACAGTTTTTTTTACTCTCATTTTATCCACTTCGCTTTTCCTCTAGGACGGAACAGCAGTTTCAACCGCCGGTTATTTGTCTGTAATTCACTCACCATATACGATCTCTTTCGTGACTACCATAAACAGAACCGTAGCCTCGTGCGAGACTAAATGTATTTTACGTATATTTACATTTATTTAACTCAATTTTTATAGTTTAGTTATCAAACTTTCAATTACTTTATAGATCTCTTGATTCATCAATCTCTCTCAATAAAGGGTAATTATTACGTAGTTGGTAGCAAATTAGTGTCCCACAGTGTTACGTGTGTAAAGTTGTCTTTAATACCGTAGTTTGTCAAATATTTGTTTACAAACGTAAAGGTACTGTGGCTCCCAGTTGATTACGCCCACCTTGCGTCTAACTAGGCAAAGTTGGATTAGTTTCTGCTCATCATGCTGCCAGCTCTCAAGCCTGAAGTTCAATAACTTTGATAATATCCTTTAGAGATTTGTCACTCTAAACCTAATAAACTCCTTTGAGCGATATATAATATTCTTGATATCATTATCAAAGGCTTTTGTGATCATTGAAACTGATACCTCATCTCTTCTGTTAGCACTCTGTTATTTTTGACAAAGGAATATTTAGTATTTAGTCCTGAATCATTTTTAAAACAAATGATATGAATAAATTAGCATTATTGCAATCCTGACGATAAATGCACTAACTATTATACAATAAAATTAAGTCGGTTAGTCTAAAACACTTCAGCTAATTATTATTATTTTCCAACTTAGAAGTAAACTTCTTATATATGCTTTTGCTTCTAACAAATACCATTTTTAAAGAAATGGATTTAAATAGCGACTGACCTACAAAATTCCTAACTGTGCTTTTTGCCCAGTACAATGTCCCATACCTACCTACTAAAGTAACCTCCTTTGTAAGGAGAGGCCTATGTCCAGCAGTGGACTATTAAAGGCTGTTGATGTGATGTGTGATGTGAATGTCCTATAAATGATTTGCAAAAAAACAGGTTTATACTTAAATACATAGGTATAGGAATTGAAATAAGGACACAAAAATATTTCCGTATAATTAAATTATTATTTTCTTGTATATTTCTTCACTTACTACCCAAAAATGCGTGTGTTTTTAGAACTAAATTATCTTTTTATTACGTGAGTATATTGGTTTAATTTCATCACTATCACAGGCAGACCTAATTAATCAATTCACGGTTATCGTAACACCTTTTTGTAAAATAGTGCATCGGCTAATTAGTCCAGCCTTTGATTGTTGTACTGAATGATCGTTTGAATATTTACCCGTTCAACAACTCACTTACAAATATCATTTGTAAATTGATTCGATTTCGAATAAAATATAAACCATACAACGAAATAGAGCTTGCAACTAGATTTTGGTATTTCTATTAGTTAACAGAAATATCAAAAGATTAAGGGCGTTAAGTAAATTAGTGACTGGATTGACTGTTTTTTGTCTGTCTGTGTGACTGTTGGAGTCAATGCAAAATTTTATTGCATTGACTGTAAAACACTATAACCCCTTCAAAGGTTTATCCTAATACAAATAAGTAACAAGCTAAAGATTACAGACTATTACAATGAATCAAATAACTAAACGTCTTACATTTAGTTTGAATTCAGCTATCTGTTGGATCAGTATGGATTAAGCCTTACAGCAAAATAAATAAATATTTTAGATCTCACTCACCAAGATGTTCCAAGTATACCTCGTCGTATTTCGCGGAGCACTTCAAATCACGGGACGAACACAACAATGCAATTTAGGCGCTGATGTCTACTGGCCCGCTTGCTGCATTATGTAGATTGGCGCACGCGGGCGCCGAGCCGTCTCCCGCCACAAACCGAATTTATCACATCGAGCATTGCCTATTCAATCTACCGGGAACATCTGGCCCCGGAGGATATAAAAATCTTTGGATTAGCCGGACCAATGACGGATGTAGTTTTTATTTTGAAAAATTGCTTCGAATTTTTAAAATATTTTCTTTCTATCTACAAATTCGAAGTATGTAAAAGACAAATACTAACCCTCTTTTCCCCCAGGGATTTTGCCTAGTGTTTATAGTCTCCTCTCCCTAAAAATGTTCTAAAGATGTTTTACGCTAACGATACGTCAATAGTGCCTTTCATAACTAAGTATAATAGAAATTGGGCTATCAAATAAAATGTTATATAGGACTTATTACTCTAGAGATTAAACAAACTTTATCTTTCTTATACAAGAAAGGATGTAGGTATGTCCAGTAAGGAAAAGACAAAAAAAATATTGACTCCTAAGTAAGGTCGTATAACAAAATCAATTAATAAAAGTGACGCAAAAAATATAGAAACACATTTGAATTCACAAATGACGAACAAATCGCAAAACATGCGCACAATAAAACAACACTCGAATCTTCTCCATTTTAAACTTAATTAGCAGACGGTAAAGAATGCGGCGGCGCAGCAATAACCGATTTTTAACCGACTTCAAAAAGGAGGAAGTTATCGATTCGGCTGTTAATATAATATATTTCTTTATGTATGTTCGGGCCTAACTCCTTCAGGGGTTTATTCCGAAATGGTCCCATTTAAATTTTCTTATAGATCTGAGGACGGGTTTCAGAGACAGACAACGTAACTCTTCAAAAAATGACAGCAAATGAACCGCAATTTCTGCTAGGTTTTTAGTGCATTTGTTGTTAGGATTGTTTAAAGTCAGTTCAGTTCAGTTCAAATTGTTTTTCAAAGGATTTATCTTGTGCTATTAAGGGTCGCGGGTTAAATTCCCGTTCATTCTTCAGATTAATTTGTGTAGGGTACGTGTGTGTTAGAGAACACACACGTACCCTACACAAATTAATTTACCAGCCAATGTTTGGCGACTGCTGCAAAACTGTTTTATATATAAACTTGCGATCCGCCCCGCGGCTACGCACGGGTGCAACGTAGATACTACTAATGTGTTGTCATTGTAGAGTAAATAATTATACTATATTATACTAGGGCTATATATATCTTAATATAATTACCTATGCAATATTTATAGGCCTGCTCCGATCCTGCCGGCCACTTTGCCCCGCATCTTAAACCTATAACATCTTCTAGAATATTCATTTTAATGATATGCTGTGAAGAGCAATTTTAATCTACGATAAATGTACAATGTATCTAACGTATTGAATAAGGAATAGTAATGTATTGTATAAAATAGCTTCGTAAATAACCTTTTTTTTTGTAATATTGAAAAGATAAAAGTAGTTACTGTGGGTTATCTATATATATTTTTATATTACCTATACAATATATATATTTTTATAATACATTAGATATACAATTCCGTAGTACATAATTTTGTATCTACTCGTATCTGTCTATCTCGTAAGAATTAGGCAGCGTGCAATGAAAGCACACAAAAACATGTTTGATACAACAAATCTTTGAAATTCTCGGATTTTCTCTACTACCTATAATATGCATGCATTACACATATAAACCTTCCTATTGAATCACTCTCTATTGGTAAAAACCGCATTAAAATCCGTTGCTTAGTATAAAAGATCTAAGTGTACAACATAAAAAGGGACTTTTTTAATACTATGTAAAAAAGATGTATAGAAAACAGCCTGGCCAACGTGGTATAGTAGGCCAAAACCTCCTTCCTTAGAAGAGTTCTATGTCCAGCATTGGCTGTTGATGAAATATTTATCAATTGACGTTGGCCTTAGTATCTCAAAGTATGTTTTTTTTTCAATATCAATTTATCTAAGTATGTGTACAGTTTTGCCTTGATACTAATGGGCCATATCCCCCTGAAATTATGATAAAGATTAAGTATGCCCGTTATGAATTTACGAGTACATAGGACACCTATATTAAATTCATGGACAAGTTGATAATAAGAATAGCGTCTCGCCTAAAGGATACTCTTTTACATCAAACGGAATGCACTAGCGACAGGGTTGACATGAAAAAAAAGTTTATTTTAAGTGTTGCAAGCCCTATAATTTGACAGCAAACATTCCCCTTTATAATCCACGATTAGTTAATCTGTGTTTATTAAAGGGGATTTCTTTTTATTTGCTTTAATGAAATTTATTTGCTCCGTGGCAGCACAAGGGGAAGGTTTTTATTACATTTAAACGCAAAATGACTGTTTATTAGGGGGTGAATACAAACACCTGTTATTCATTTTAACATTTAATATATTCGTAAATAGAGTAAGCTAGGTAGTGTAAATAAAAGTTAGTTGAATGAATAAACAAAGCTTTTTCTTGTCTATTTTTGCTCTATTTCACAATACTTCATAGGTCGGGCCTGTTGGTCTAGTGGTTAGTGACCCTGACTGCTAAGCCGGACTAATCTGGGTTCGATTCCCACCCAGGACAAATACTGTGTGATGAGCTCTGTCATTTGTTTTGTGTCTGGGTGTAATTTATGTAAAATATGTATGTATTTAAAAATAAATATAAGGATGTTTATCAGTAGTTTCTAAGGAGAAACCAAACCTTCTAAGGAGCTCCTTTCCTTCTTTCTCGTCTCCCTATTCTCCTATTAAAGGCCGTTGTCTCATCTCCTATTAAATGCCGTTGATTGATGATCAGCAGTTTGGTCCCCATAGTGTACTATGAGTTACTGGCTCTGCCTAGTTTGGGATCAGACGGCGGTTTATGAAATGTGTGAGATATATTACTTGGAATTTAGCAAAATAAATAAAGTTTATTCACCACTCCACCTTTACTGATGAATGAATGTAACCCTACATGATTACAGTCTTTGTATTTGATAATTTGGCATTAAATAAGTTGTCTATTTGTTTCGTCACTTTATTCTTATACTACTTAAATACATATGTTGATAATATCTGTGCAGAAATAGGGGGGAGGGGTATAAAGTACATATAGTATGAACGTAACATATATGTTGCTAAATTGAATGTTTTATGCGGGAAAAATAACCAACATTGCTATTTTTGATATTAAGCGCTCTAAAGTGACACACTTTCCAGTTGCGTCACTTTAATAACGTGTAATAGATACTATTATCTATTACAGAATTTCTACTCTTCTTTGTTAAAATTAACTAGTTTAAATAGTGTAGCGTTATACTCTAATATATGATTATAAATCATTAGGCAAAGGGATTTGTCTATGGTGAATCATTAAATGTTAATTCTGCAATCACAGCAAAATAACAATGTGGTTGATTAACACTGCTGTAAAATTAACTATTTCGGCCAATGACACACATTTGACGATACATTATATTTCTTCTTTATGAGGAATAAAAACGGCGTGTCCGGTTTGTGTCAGCCCTATGGTGTCAATTCGGCCGCTGAAGGACGGCGCGAGATGAAAGGCTGCGAGCCTGTGTTCGGCACAACAAAGCGCTTTGTCTCCTCGCGCCCTCGCCTTAAGTTTGACTCGTGGCTTCGACCCACCGACACTCTGACTGGATGGATGACTTACACGCACTGATTAATGCGTGTGTTTGGAAATTATTGCTTAGGTATTTAAAAAAAAAGTCTAAGATACAAGTAACATGTACAATGAACCCCTGTTTTCGCGTTTGGTTTCTTAAGCAACAAGTAGGTAGGTATAAAAGATACAAAGCTGGGTGACAAGATTGGAAGGTGGAAGAAGTCATAAATAAATAATTTATTTATTTTCGAGTTACTGCAGATTTATCACCATTTATTGAAGCTCCACTACGATGTCAATAAAAATCACATATTTTTTTGCTAGAGGAGGCAGACGAACAGACGGGTCACCTGATGGAAAGTGACCATCGCCGCCCATGAACGGTAATTTACATTCTCAAGTCGGTCTAAAGGCGTAAATTAGCCCCATAAGATAGTTAAATAAAAGAGTCATGAAAGAATTGCATCTTTTTAAAGTAATTTACAGTGTCCTGTTCTTTAACACACATCCAATTTGCTCGGATATAGTCCACGTACACATAAACAGCTACATTATACGTGTTTGACTTTGATTTAACGGCAACTATCGGCTTTTGCGTTATCTATAAATTTAAATTGCATTACTAACATGGAGTCGGTGAAAAAGGGGTTGTCGTGTTAATGTAAAAAGTATCAAAGTGTACAAGTTTAAAAAATATATCTCATGTAGTGTATTAAAGTCCTATTTCTACCGTAACCATCCACAATCGCGATCGAGTTTCTATAAAAAAATGTTTCGAATAATAAATTACTTTATTTATATTTCATCAATAAAAGCACGCTCCGTTTACCCTTTGTGTCCCACGTTGGGCGCCAATAAAGCGCACAAAGGCGACAAATTGTCATTGTATGAAGCTTTAATTCGAGCCGTATGCTTGATGATGATAGCACGCGTACAAAGAGAACAGAAGTAATAAAGGGGTGTCGAGTGTTCACAAACAGTGCGGCCCCGAACCACCCTTATAAACAACGGCCGGTACTGCACCAAGCCGATACACCAACGACTTTACGGTTGATCTGACAAAATCCCATGTGCATTTTACTTAAAACTCGTTACCTCACAATTAACACACCAAGGCATATGTAACGCACATGCGGCTAGGTGGCGAGGCAAGTTCGGTCCACCAGCTGACGTGTTATCGTTCTGATGTACAGGGGTCAAAGAGCGGCCGGCGCGCGGTTTTATCGCAAAGAGATAACTCAAAGTGGAGCGTGCAAATTCGAGGACGGGTGGGAACAATAAAAGTGCAGGTGGACCGCGGCCGCCCCGTGCCTCCACGCCTCACATCAAAGGGGAGCTCGCGATACCATACAAAAGCCCTAATGAGACAAACCCGTGGCGTAATCGAGGCGACGGAAAAAGATGAGGCCCGAGAGGTACGAGGCAAATTTTAATAATTGTCAAAGCGGCGGCGCCGATCAAACGCGAGGGAGTGCCGCTCTCACCCCCAGCCGGCGCCACCCAGACCTCTCCTCGCGCGCTCGCACCTGTGACGTGTGCTCACCGCGGGCCTCATTAGCGCTACTGATCTAATGCGACTTCGAACTTCGCCAGCGACGTCTAATTAAACTTAAACAGAATTTCAATTTTACGACTGAAATTTTAATACTTAAAGCCGGAGCCGCGGAGGACCAGCAAAAGGAGGCGCGTTCAAAGGCAACGTCGTGCACGTTTTCGCAGATATTAAATGTGTTGACAATTTAATTTTTCATTTCCTTTAGGCGGCGGCGGGCGGCAGGCGGTGAGCGCCACCCGCCCGCGGGCCGCCCGCTCCTTTGACGTCGCGATATTGTCTTTGTGCGGCGCGTGGGGTGAGTGGGGCCGCCGCCGACGGAGACTTTGTCGCAATACAATGTGTATCAATAAAACTTAGGATTGGCTTTTAGTGGTTGCACTTACGCTTTGTGAAGCGGCGCTCACCCTTTGACATTATATGTGGGCGCGCGGGCGAGCGTTTGCCTGTGTGGGTGCGTGTTGGTGAGCGACGGGCGTGTGGCGGGAGCTGAGTAATAATGCAGGGCGAGACGAGCCGGCGCCGCCGGGTGCAGCGCACACACGCGCCTGGTTTATTAATATCAGCGATCGCATCGCGTCGACAAACTATTGCGTCGCGTGTTCGGAAGCTGCGGCCGCGGATCTACCGCTGTACAACCGACGCCCGCCCTGCGGCTGTTTACGAGCCTCCAGTGCACCGTGCATATCGGGATATGAGTTCATTTTAATCACTTCCTGAAATCTTGCTCAGCTTTATTAGTTTACAAACACATATAAATGATGGTCACAAACTACGGCCACCTTCGTAATAATAATAATACATACAGATCCAACATGCAGCCGTCTGTCCCCGAACTAGGCAGAGCCTGTACTATGGTACCCAGTAGACTCATATTCAGACATCATATACATTTGATGAAGTGATTGGGTTTTAGCCACAGCGATTTCACATGTGATTGTGATTTCGTCGTGGACAAAGATAAGTGGCATTAAAATCAATCCAAATTATTTTTAATCAAAGATTACGAACTTTTTTTTTTGGTTTAGACCCTTCGCGAATCTTGCGCTAGCATAATAATAATAATGACTGCACGGATGGCGTAGTGGTTGAAGCGGTCGCCACGCTGCTTCCTACTACGCCGAGTGTTGTGAGTTCAAACCCCACATGGGAGGACACTTTGAGTGATCCACAGATTGTTGTTCTGAGTCTGGGTGTTCTTTGTGTCCGTTTCATTTATGTTTGTAAAGTCCCCCGCGACACAGGATTTATTCCTAATGCGGGAGTTGTCTTTCAAAGAATTAAAGAAATTAAGTAGCAGTGGTCTTGTAAATCAGTCACAGGTGTGACGAAATGATTTTTAAATCATCCTCATCACATATGATTGTGATTTTATTACATCCCTAGTACCCAGATTGCGGATCAACATACCTACTTAAATATTACTAAACTGTACTGTACTGTTATAGAAAAATTACATCCAGACAGGACAAATGATTAAGCTCATCGCATTCACTTTTACAACACTATTACATGACACTTTTCAAAACTTTTCATACTCACTTAACTCACTTAAAAAAATATTTTAAACACATCCACTAAATTTTAATAATTAAATTAGGTACACGTCATATTTCTAAAATGCCGTGTGCATTGGCTTTATCATATCGCGGTACCTTTAATCATGCAAATTGAGAATAATATTTATACTTATAAAACTTCGTACAACTCATGGTTGCTTTAGAATTGATCATTCCTTTTTTTTCAAAAAGGTGTGTAGAATTCACAAAACGCTTTAGTAAGAAAACAGTCGCCAAGCTTTCAGCTTTTTCTGTAAGTGAGCCGGTAATGTATTATTGGGATTGCATTCAGCGCTGGATATGGCATGCATGTGGAAAATATCATCCGGCCCCCGGCCGAGCGGTCTTTAGCCATCCCACAGGGCTTGCTCGACTGACCATAAAACGTATTCACATTTTTGTAATAAAATTACCTGTTTTAAAAGGACGTTACTACCGAGATTAAGGCGCAGAGCGATGTAGTTAGTTGCCGGCGGGTGATCAAAGGCTCCACCGGTCCAATCACAGAGGTCGCATTGGTTTTGCCCCGCCCACTTTTAAGGCCACGTGCGGCGCGCGCACTGTACTTTGCTAAATTCTGACAGTTGCTCGTCGGCTGCCGCGGGTGATGCAGCGTTTTCTCCGCTTTCTCAAATTTTGCACATTACGATCGCGTACTCAAAACTTTTAACCAAAGAATATATTAAGCGGTGTATTCGTGATTTTAGTTTATTAAATCAGTGTTTATATTATCTATAGCGTGTTTTCAGTGTCTGTGTAAATTTCATATCTAGTGTTATTGGATTGTTTCATAAATAAATTGGATTTTTGCAAATGCAAAGAACAGGTATAAAACTAAAATATTTTAACAAATAAATTTGTTTAAAAAACTGACTATTGGCACTGCTGTTGACAAGGAGGCTGTCGGCATTTCGACGAGACGGTGGTGGGCAAGTTTTTTGTCTACGGTTTTAGTCGTTATTTTAAAAACATTTTATTTGAATGCATCCATTGTTTCTGTGCGTACGGTTGTAGCCGTTTCAGCACTATTGTTTTGTTGCTCCATATTGTATGGATTTATTGTAGTTACTCCCGCTTGAGTGGTACTTCGTTTTGTTAATTTAGTTGTATTGTTCGCGTTTGTTGCATGTTTGATTATTTTTATTGCTTTTTTTGTTCTTAAAAAGTTAAAAGAGGGGTGATATTTATTTATTGCCTCCTCGTTTTCGTTGTTTATTATTAACCTATGTTTATTGTTATATTTTCTTAAGTTTCGAGATCACGCTATAGAGCAATGTTGTTAAATTTGTGTAAAACGCAATTGTGTTCATTACGGCAGGTTTAAAGAATGGATTTATAAAACTCATTTTTGGTCATTTTTTCTTGTCATGAATAAAAATGGCTTTTAAATAAGATCTTTTTTATTCTACAGCTTCTAATGTCGTTCGATAATAATCTTTGTTTTCACTGTACATTTAAACATTTTATAAGTGTTACATAAAATAAATTAAATCATAAAATACAATATATAGTAAGTCGAGAGCATAAACATAACTGCAGGAGCACGTCTTAAACAAAAGACATCAACGCGTCTTGGAATCGTCCGGTGATGTTTGATAATAAATACAGGTGACTGTGGATGTTGTTCTACTTAAGACTTACTTAAGTTACAATCACCAACGTCATTTTAACAACTTACTACTTATATAGTTATTGTGGTTGTCTTCGGTTGTAGGGAAAAAAGTAAAATAATTAACTATATTATAATAAATAAATGCTATTTCTTTTACCGCTTAGCTCTGTTCCGAGAACATCTGAACTTGATCCTATTTTCATGAGTTAATTTCAGAGGGCTCTAAAATTAACACATTAACATGGTTTACATAGGCTGCTATTGTTGTGCAGACATAAGAATGTCTTTAAAAAGTATGTACAAACATCCCAGAATGCTTTACTGTTTCATCCACATTCAGTTCGATATGATGTAGTGTCCAGCGAGCAGAGAAGTAGCCTGTGGGAATCGTGTTAAACAAGGATAGCTACAACGTTAATAGATATATGTATAACGCAAGCACAGTTTTTATTAAAGCATATATGTAAACAACATCAAAATAAAACAAACTGAGGAAAACATTTCGTCAAAGTTTGTTATTTTAGTTTTCAAATTGCGTACTTTATTTCCAGCGCTAGCAAGTAACAAGTAAAGGCAGTTGTACAGATAATTAGGTTCAAGAATTTAAAAACAGAATTTTTTACGTAGCTCCTAAGATTTACCTTTTAAGTTAAACAATATCAAACATAATAAAAGTATATGTATCAAACATTAGGAATCATATTCAATATACAAACTCTTTCATTTTAATGTAATACACAAGGAATTAAAGAGGTCGGAGTCAATTGAAACAACACTCGGTATTTCATAACGGTGGTGAAGGAACTCACCTTACCGCGAGTGAGGCCCAAACAGAGCTTTAAACTTGAATAAAATATGTCATTAGGTACATTAACGTGTTACCATTTGTACAACGACAAATTATACAAAAAACCCTTCATGAAAACGTAATGCTAAAAGCGGCTGAAAGGGTGCGCACGCGGCGCGGGCGGCGTCTTTGAGCCACAGTCGAGTCTCAGAGAAAAAGGATCTCTGTGTGCTAATTTCTAAACTCGGTTTCGCACAGATAAGGCTAGAGATGGGAGGAAGGTGTCTTTGATGTAGCCGCCCGGCCCTCTGACTCCGGGGGTGAGAGCTTTCAATGAAAGGATATTTTTTCATCTTCTTTCCCTTTGTACTTAATTTAAATTTCGTTTATATCAATGCTACGAGTTTCCTTTTGGGTATGTTTTCTCTTTTACTTTGTCGCGTTTATCCTCTCCAATTTGTTATATTCGAGTTCGCTGTTGTAATTAAATTTAGTGTTCGTAATCTGTTCTCTCTAATTTTTTCCTTTCTCGCCGAAGTCCGCCGACTGCCGGTGTAATTGCAATTTATAAATTAGGTGTCTCTTTGATTTCGAGTGTTTCTTAGAAGCGCTTATATTTCAAGATTTGATTATATTCTTTTCTTTTGTGATGCTCCTTTGATATTTGTGGAGCCTTTAATATCTAGCGTATACATACCTGTCTAATAAATAACGCTCTCGGCCTTTGTGTTTGTCAATTTAATAATCGTGTAATGGCTTAGAGGCTATTCCAAACGTAAGTATAACTTATTTAAACTCGTCTCTGCCACTACATAATTTTATTTACTTTCAAAGGGATCCGGGTTCCCAGATACTCCGTTTTAACTTAATACATTATTAGTGCCGACCTTTAAAATTTTGTACTTAATAAATAAAAATGGGTGTTGGTAATATACATCTTACGTAAATTTTATTCTAGGGGAGCGATTACCATGAGATTTATCTTAGCGTGAGAGAGCAATTAACCGATCCGCAAAATAAATACACATAATATATGCACCTGTATGACGTTACCTTGTAAACCTCCTAATACTTAATTAATGATACGATCAGCAATAGTTATGGTTTACAGACATCTTTAGGACAGAAAAGTTATAATAATATAGTTGATGAATGATTTCGTCCGTGGTATCAGAATGTTAGGAATATTATATGTATGTGTTGGTTTCAACATCTCGACTTTTGTCGGTTTTATAAATACCCCGTCCCGTAACCCACGGGAAAAAGGGATATCTATGTCCTCATAATTTCAAAATCGATTAAGTTAGATATGAATGGTGTGTATGCATAAATATATTGTATTTTAGTTATTAATGTGTAGTTTCATTCTATAATAGGAACCTAACTAGATGTCTCTCGTAGCTTGCGTGTTATTCGCGGCCTTTCTTCTTCCTCGCCCTCTTACCAGTACCTCTTACTAGTGTCCGTTGTGTGTCCAGCGTATGAGTTATGAATATTATATAATGATAAATTTAAATGCATTTTTATATACTTTTATAATTTAGTAGAAAATGCAACAGTTGTTTCTACTTGCATTAAAGAGAAGAGAACATTACATTAAGTATTTTATGTCCTAAAAATAATTACACTGATTAAATAGGTAGATCAGTAAATCAGTGTTGTCGGTTCGATTCCCAGACGTGACACAATTTGTGTGCTTTACACATATTTTTCAGACTCAGTCTGAGCATTCTATGTGCCCGTTTTTTGAATGTCTGTGAATGTCTTGTGTGTGACTACACCTCACAGTAATCAATTCTATTTTAGGAACGGGAATGGTCTTTAAATTATAAAGTTCTTAACTAAAATAATCTATGCGAGCAATGTGTTGGGAGCTTCTTACTGACGCCTATATATTCAACGGGGTTTACGCGTTGTTATATCCAAAAAGACTTGGATATAACGTCAACGCAGGAGAATGCGCGTATTCACAATTATTTACACTGTCCTCAATTCCCCTTCGCTTCCTACTTACTTAACAACATTTCAACTGTTATACAATAACCACAACAGAAACCTTTGTTCGGCCAACATTCTCCTTCTACTTTGTCCTTCTTACACCACTGGGTTTGTCGTCTCTTCGTTCTTCGTCCTGGCTGTCCTCTTGTAGAATGCGCTTCCTCCCGAAGTCAGGATGGCCACAATTCGATACTCTTTTAAGACGAAAATGAAAAAGCTTTTGCTTAGTGAATTGGCAGATTCAACGAGCTCCTAGTTCATCGCCTAATTTTTTTTTTTTTTTATAAAATATGTATATTTGTATATAATTATATATATGTGTATGTATGTGCGTATGTAAATATGTGTAATACGTGTGTGGGTATGCACATGTATACACCAAATTCTAAAATAGTTGGTTTTTTAAAGGACCTGTATCATTTATAAATGCACCTACCTCATTCTTTTTCAGCAACGCCATATCGATTGACTGTCAGAGAATGCTTGCGCAAAAACTTATAAATAAAAAATCCATTTTACGGTAACCGACGTGGTAATGGCAACATTTTATTCTCAACAGTAAACGTGTACCATGAAACACTACACTAGTATGTTCATATGGTTTACCGGTTCTAGATTCTCAAGGCCGAAATAACGCTGTGGTAGTTGCATTTTGTGTCAAACCGAATCTAAATACCGGTTTCCTTAACCTGCGAGCAATGTTAGACAATACATACAAGTGCTATCATTTTCCACAACACCGCTGAAAATCCACTGATTCGCAAGGTTTACGTGTCAACTATGGATTGTGGATCGCTTCACTTTTCTATAATGACGGTAGGCAGAGCAGATACTTGTTATGCGTTCCTTATTTTGAATTGAAATTTGCTTTTTTTTCAGTAAAAAGGAGATGAGAGAGCTGACGCACTAGATTTTAAGTAGTGTATGATTTTATTCGTTCACGGCTAAGTAAAATAAGATATATTATGTATAAACCACAGACAATATTTGATAACAAAACACCGCTAGATGTAATAGATTAGGTGCTGGTTATATTCACGAAAAACTTATTTTTCCATTAAGTTATAAGTTCAATTATAAAGAATTCTTACTATTGCACGTTGATTTGAAAGTAGATCAGAGGTCTTGTTTGTTGGTCTTATAGTTTGCCGCTCCACTTTCAACCCGATGTTCTTTGAGCCAAGTTCCAAAGCTTTACGAGCCTGGTACCAAGTTGTCTCTAACTAAAGCACACCACCCATACATTAACATGACAAGGGCACTAGTTAAAGACATTTCTCGATTTAAACATCAAAGTCTGTCAAATGTCTTTGATGTAAATCGGTTCATTGATGTAAGGAAACTTAGTTTAATACGCCTTATTTATATTTTATAATTTGTTTTCTTTTTTATGAATTTCGAGTTAACTTTTTTCATGTTTCAAAATATTTATTCGTCTTTATTTTGAAAATTTATGTCAAACAATCTAATGTTATAAGTAGAATGATTTTGTGTACCTTAGTTGTGTTAAAAAGTGTTAAAAATTTCTCACACAAGCTGATTTGATTGAAAAGTGCGACACTGACCGTGACACACCTGGGCTTCAATTCTGCTAGTTTATCTTAACGCCAAGCTACTGTCATTCCATTGACACACTATTGAGATGTAATTGAGACATCGGTCAGCTCTACATAAAATCCTTTGACAGTTTGTTTTTCAAATACATGACATTGGCGAAATTGTGGTTACACTCTACCACAAAGCCATTAACCAAAAGTTGAAGTTGAGACATCGGTCAAAATATCAGTATTCTACTAACATAAACTCACAGTGTCAATAGACTGTCGATATAGTAATATAGGTTATCAATGGTGATATCAACAACATTGCCATACCTGGAAAATTAGATATATCATTTTCTTACATATTTAAAATGTACCGTTTTCCAAACTGTTACAAAGACATCGACGACATTTATATCAGTGACAAGTTTTCGCGAGCCATTGCCTCAGCGGAGACCATAGTTAGTAGAATAGGAAGTGCAAAACTATTCCAACGACATTTCATCGACAGTCTATTGATACAATATAAAAATAGCAGAATTGAGGCCCTGAAGCGACACCTGACCAAAGAGCTCAAATACGACATAATATCATAACTTACTGTGGTCGCTCGCCATCCCTCATGTCAATACTTTTTAATTACTATAATAGTATAAAGTTTATTTTAGGTTTTTTTTTGTTGTTTTTGTTTGGAGCACTTATTTTTGCCCAACTGTGCCACTGGGTTATGTCTTTCAAGTGTAGATATATGTACCTAGATAGTACCCGCGACTTCGTTCGCGTGGAATTTCAAAAGCGCTGCCTTTGTGGGTTCGATGCCCGGACCGGGAAAATTTTATAGGGTTTTTCTGTGAGGAAAAATAGTTACTCCTTAAATAGACAGCTATCTTAGATGTATGTAAATTTCTTTGACAAGCTCTATAGCCTTAACGACTTGATAGTTTTTGGCTAGAGAGGTATCGTTAGATTCGTCTTAATTGTGAGAGTAACACTGGGTAGATGAAAATTAAAAAAAATAAAATTGACCGTTTGTAAATTTTAGGTAGGTACCTATACTCGTATCTATATTTACACGTAGTCGGGTTTTATTCAATAAATAACCTTTGATACATTTAATTCTATGTATTGTCACTATAAATAGAATGATATGAAAATAATTAAAGCTAATTCCATACACGAGTCAAAGCTTTTAAACCGCGTACCGTGAATAAATTGAAATTTGCAGATGAAGATTATTTTATTGTTTGTTTTGAGTAGTTAGTAATTAATAATAAACTAATTAAAATAAAACGGCAACTTACAGGAAATATAAAAATTTGGGACATTTCATTCTAAATTAATCCTCAAACTAAATTAAATGATACCGATGTTTAAAAAATATAAGCATATCGTATCTGTAACAAGCCTATTTCAACGAATTAAAAAGAATAAGATTATATTATGCCTACTGTAATCAATTTGCTAAATGTCCTGTAACAACTGTCAGACTACGGAATATATCTTGTATATTTCAGGTTACGCATGACAAATATTCATATATGTAATAATATTTTTTTTAACTCTTGTTGTATTGTAAAGGCGTCGTAAAACAAAGAGTTGCCGCACTGAGAGAGCGAGAGAAACACCGAGCGTTCCTGGCGCCGCGCTGACGCTCACAAAGGCCTCACTTTGTGGACTTGTCTTTGACTCACAGGCGTCTGTGACCCAACATTAATAACCTACTAATAGCTCTTCTTGCTCAGAACTCTATCTAGACTTAACTAAATTGACATAGGTTTATATCTTATAAGCTTGTTCTAAACTAACGTAAATCTTTTACGACAAATCTCAACTCAGTCAACACTTTAATCAATACTTTATGAGAAAGTAGACTTCCATCAAACGTATACCATATTAAAATTACACGGGCCTTTTATCACGAACAAAACACTCGTAGATTCAATTTTTCGCATAATTTTATTAGTGAAAGTTTAATTAGCGCAGCTTTCATCGGGGCCGCTTTGATATTGTGAACGTTTCAAATAGATTTCACAAGAAGCACTTTCAAAGAGAGCACCCCTAATAAGTACTGAAGAGTCCTCGCACGTGTTTATCAAAGACAGCCTTTCGTTACTCACCGTCTGAATGGCCTCAAAAGAAACTCGTGTAAAATGCTCTACAAAGTGCCGTATCAAAGGAAAGGCGGGCGCAAATATCTGTTTCGTAAACTAGTAAAAACGGAGCTCTCAAAGGTACTGCGTACTCGCGGCAAATTAGGCGGAGTTAAATACAAGCGCCGCTCTCACAAATGTATAACTTTGAAAGTGACTCTTAGCTCATTATTTATTTAAGTCACCGTAATCGTCAAACGGCGCGGTGGTGGGTGTTTTATTTCGGCAATATCGTCGACAGGCCCGTCCGGTGGGCGAACGGCCGTCCTGAGCTGAGGCCGAGAAGCGACCGGTCGCCCGACACTAGGGAAGCCGCAACGTGCGCGGCTCGCATCTACGCCTCATATGTGTATCCATTTAATGCTCAATTCCCATATAATTTAACTTTGCGATCAAAGCGAAATTTTGCAAAGAGCTTCCCAACGGCGTAGGTGGGTGCGAGCGGGACGCACACATTGGAGTTCTCGAGATCAAATGCTGGGCCAAATTAGTCACTCTCCGTCTCTCTATCTCAAAGCCGATCCGTAGCAAAGTTTGCGCGAAGATGACATCAAAAGGAAACCACACACTGGGGTGGCGCCGCCCGAAACCCCCTCCCCATACTTAAATCCGCCGTGTCTCTCGCTGTCTTATTGACAGGCGACTGACAACTCGCAAGTCGCCAACGCCGCCGACTGTTTCAAACTCACTTCGCTTCAGACTTATTTAGTTAATTAATACGGAATGTCCTATCAAGTCGTAACTCCCACAAGGCTGGCACACACTTACGCGCCTCAACTGTAACGAAACTTTAATCGCATGGGTATGTTTGTATGACGTAGGTACTTGAGTGTACATCGCCTTGTGTCAATCCCTTTAATTAAAGACATGAAGTTTCGCTGATGGACGTAACAAATTAAGGGTTAAGTTGAGTCGTTGCCAAGATTTTAATCAGTTGAGATAGATTACAAATAACTTATTTAAAGGTATACTTATAAGTAATTTTTCATTAAAAGCATCGAGACATACTTCTCTTATGAAGAATGTAAAATTGTAAAAACTTATTTCTTGTTTGTGTTTCTTTGAAACAGTTTAAATACATTAACAAACTGATATTTAAAGTGATGAAATATGAAATAAAAGAGCATCGGTTAGGTTTCTTAAAGTTCTGAAGCCTTAAACAATTTTAACTCGGACCAAACCAGAATTTCCTTACAAGAAGCTGGCAATTGTACTCTTATTTCTTGGAAATTGCCTTTTTCAACATTTCGTAACTTTTTCCGAGATAAGAAAAGCACTTTATTCTGAGGCCTCTTTCTACACACTTTAAGACTTTGTTTGAAGTTAGGTTCTTTTTTTTAAGACAGGTAATTTTGGGGAAGCAAACAAATGCGTTGGAAACCAAGAATTTGCTCACATTTCGATAGCGGTGCAAAAATACACAAAACTGAGAATATGTAGTTACAGTGCCATCAATTATATTCAGTTCAGTTTCGCCAGTTCACAACTCAACTCTACGCCAATCGTTGTAAACAATGTATCAAATGTGAATCCTAAAGGCCATTTATAATTGTACTGGACTTATACTTACACTGGTTATTATCAGTTAATCTTTATATCTGCGACAGCGATACTTGTCTGATATGCACGATTGTAGAGAAGTTTGCATCTTGACATTTATCATAATGTCGTGCAATATTCCTATAAGCAAAGTAGTTAATTGCGTACTATATATATTTCTAATATAGTTCTCAAATACAATGAAGAAACCAAAACGCAGTTTGCAAAATCCTTCTTGTTTACAATTATGTAACATTTTAGTTGGTTTTGATTCAAAACTGTTTTCTAACCATAAACCTCATTCTTAACAGTATCTTACAAAGTCGATAACTCGTCGGTAAAGCTCTTATTAACAAGCTCAAAAAAACAGTTTGGAATTTCAAAATCCAACACAAGTTATCGGAAGGCTCAGGGCGCAGGGGTGTTGGCATTGTGCGCAAGAGTTTATGATGCCGACTCGAACTTCCAAGAACTGGGCCCATTGCGCGCCGCGCCGCCGCCTACCTAAGCGCTGTCGCTTTATGACGTCACACATCCCAATGTTTGCCATGGCTCCCTTTAATTGAACTATGGTGTATTGTTTAGTTTTTGTTATTTAAACTTCTTCGTTATAAGAAGTTGTGTGCACGAGGTAATTCATCGTTATTCCTCCTTATTAAAAATGTGGACTAACGAAAGATAGATTTACACAATCACTTTAAATTAAACCACACTTAAGACTAGACTTTTGTAATTTTTATCAGTAATGCTTAAAATTTATGATTTTTTTCGTTCTATTTATAAAGGTGTCACAGTGCCTCACAGATATACATACTAATAAGTTTTAAGATGTAGACTCCAGTCTACATCTTACTATTTGACAACTAATCTTACACCTAGCAATACGAACTACGAGCATAGGTCACGGACGTGACGTCGGACTCGCGCACGTCCGACCAATATCTAGGTCTCCGGATCTTACTATCAGTTGTTGACTGAACCGATACGATCCGAGGTGGTCCTCCAGACTTGAAACTATATTTTGGTGACACATGAGCTCTTTAATGAAATAACAAAGAAGAACTAAGAAGGTCAGTTGTTAAACAATGCATAATGGAACATTTGCCCGCGTGGTTAGTGTTAACCTCACTTAGAAATTCCAGAATTGTCTTTCGTCAAAGATTTAAACGAAGAGGAAGTTGTAACACTTTAAGAAATGTGTATTTATGATCGGATCGATAAATTGAAAATAAAATGCAGAATCTTACCTTTTCGATTCATCCATCAAGCTTACGGTGATTTAACAACGTCAACCTATATAAACGCCATTTGATATTCTGAGTCTGTGCCATCATTCAACTT
The DNA here is from genome assembly GCA_902825455.1 of Arctia plantaginis. Classification (NCBI taxonomy): domain Eukaryota; kingdom Metazoa; phylum Arthropoda; class Insecta; order Lepidoptera; family Erebidae; genus Arctia; species Arctia plantaginis. The sequence continues at coordinate 3,509,588 of CADEBD010000388.1, read as the reverse complement.
TTTGTACTCTATTACTCCTGTAATATGATTATAATTTTCTCGCATCTGCTATGCTGTTATTACTATATACGCGATTTAGAACGCTAATTTCAGCTTTTAAGGTTCTGTTTCATCTGTATGTATTAAAACATCGGCTTCCATTGAATGAGGACCGGTTTGGATAAGGAATGCCGCAGCGCAGTGTCCGGGCGGCTTTTGCTTTGGCTGCGTGAGCGCAGCCCACGCGGTCGGCCGCTCGTCCCCGCCGGCGCCATCTCCGATTCCCGCCTTTGCGTTGGATGCCCGATAAACGATACGTTGCAAATATTTGATGTGAATTTGTATTAACTTACTTATTTTCTCATTAACTGATGACTAATAAGTACGTTAGTTTAGAAATCTAATAATGCAAAGAAACCTAACATAAACGTATTTAACGTTTTAGAAAACGCTAAAGAAATTTATACTTGAAATTTAAATTTAACAGTGGGCTGTTAAATTCATTACGCGCTTGAGATGCTTAAGCAGATCATGATAAAAAACAGTCGACCTAATTAGCTGTCATTGTTGTTTTTGGAACTATGAAGCAACTTAAAAAAGGCACGCCGTTAGCCGAGCACCGTAGTACTTTCAGGGAAGTAATGAGTTGACTCTCGTCGTTGCAGACAGGTGGTCAGTAATAATTGTCAAGACTTGATCGGGGTTTGTATATTAATGCAAAAGGTTTAATGTCGAAGATACCGTGTTGTTAAATCGGTTAATTTTAATCCCTATCCCTGGTATCCTTAATGTTTAAATAGAAATATTTATGTACATATTGCTATGTAAATGCAGCATAGTTTCATTTGTTAGTTCGTACAATAATTAATCAGAAAAACACACTCGGAACAAGTATTAAAGGAATGGCGAACTTGGAGCGTGCGCCAAGGATTGTTGGCTGTCGGCACCTCGACAGCACTGCAAACAATGCAAGATCATCTGCTGCCATTAGCTGATTATGTGAATAAAAATATCTCAAATATGTACAGTTGAGAACAATTGTTAAGGATTTTGAACGAAATGAATAATAATTTCAATATAAAATCGTAAAATGTTTTAGGAAGAGCAAGCTTATTGTCGTCAAGGGAAAAATATAATTCTAAATAAACTCTAAATTCCTTAACATATACATGTCATATAATAGATCAATGACATTCAGACACAGAAGTAATGATTGTACTTATCACAAAATATTATATATATAAAAGATTTAATAACCGTTTTAACTAAGTGTGAGCCTATCAACAGATTGATTGCATACGTTTTGTTCGAAATGTTATTTTGCTGCAGTCATGTATTTTCTAATTCAACAGTTGCCTCAGTAAACGAACCACTTATCACTTATATTAAATGACACACTATTTAAAATATAAATCAGTTAATACATAACCGCTCGAAACTTATATTAAATATCCTAATTTCCTAACTAATATCATCTACACGCCTAACTAACTAACGCTGCAGGCTAAAGTTAGTAGATTTTAAACCCTTACAACATCAGTAGTGTTACCTCTGCTTGCCCAGCGTATCCAACTAAAGGCCAAAAGGACCCGTTCGCCATAAGAAAACAAACACCTCGATTGCTTCCTGATATTGCTATCATTGTATCCTTATTATAGGTACCTACGAGTACATGCAAAAAAAGAGGCGTGTAAACACAGGTCAGCAACTGCGCTTTCTGTTTTTCCTTTACACACGCATGCTTCTCACTACATAGTTAACTTAGTAATAAAATAGGCTAATTATTAAAAAAAGAAACATAAATACTCTACTGTGTGAAAATGTTATCTTCAAATTTACAAACTGTTGATTTTAATTTTTATGATTTTAATTTACTCTGTATCACTCTCACAATTAAGACAAATCTAACGACACCTCCCAAGCCAAAATCCATCAGGCAGCTTAGAGCCTACAGAGCGTGATAAAGAAATATACAAAAATATATAAAAAAAATAGAAATAAAAAATACATACACTAATGTATGAATACTATGTTAACATGCGTAGAAAACACGTGGAAATACAACACAGCATTAATCCTTTACGGGCATTACAAATGGTATTAACCCCCACCATTAGTTGATTGCCATGGCATCGTATTTTATTATTTTAATTCCATTGATTTCTTTTTTTAAATTTAATTGAGTTGGCAGATTCGATTTAGTTTTTGCCACGGAGCAAATACAAAGAGGACTGCAAAAAAAAAAACAAAGCAACTGTGCACTGTAATTCTAAATAGGTCCTGACGTTATCACTGTGGGCGTGTCTTAAAATTAGTACACTCGCCGTCCGTACCGTGCGCTTGTGTCGCAAAATCGCACATTGGTATATTTTCGTGGTATTTAGAACAAAAGGATTAAATTTTGTATTTTATCGTGTTAAAATAATTCTAATATACGTTTTGTTGCTATGTATGGCATCGCATTTCATTTGTAAGGAATTTTATACTTAATTTATTAAAATAGTTCTGGAAAGATCTCTTTGTGTTTTTTGAAGTATAAATACTTCTATTCGTCACTAGATGACTAAACTTTGTGTAATTTATACTAAAAATACAAAGGTACGTAAAGCTTAGTTTTAGTCAGATAATACTGAAATTATACCTACTATACAACTTTAGTTATACCTACGGAGCAAATACAAAGAGGTGTTGTCATTAGATTTCCCTAGCAAACGACGCGTGACAATTTGCGGGGTGAGGGGATATTAAGTATACTTAACTATGGGTGAAAATCATAACACTCTTTTTCTCCGTAGTGGGGTGACAATAGGACAAAAGATAAGCCGTACACATAAATACAGATAAGAATAAATAAGAGAACAAATTTTAATCGTTATTCGTAATTTACCACAAACGTTTTTATTCTCACACTAGCAATCCCTATTAGTCCGGGTAATAATCTATCTGTATACCATATTTAACCAAATCCGTCCAGCCGTTTCAGCGTGAAAAATAACACATACACAATACATAGCGTATGATAAGTCAACGAGAACGAAATAACACAAAAACTTTAGCTTTTATAATATTAGTGAGGTGTGTACGATTATAATATGACTAAGATTTTTGCAATAGATGAAAGTATCAAGATAGTACAGAAAATTAATCTTGGAAAACTCACTAGTACGAAAATTCTGAGTACGTCCTTTCCATCCTATACTTAGGGTGAGATAGCTAAATTAAATAGCAATCGCATCGTTCTATTATGCTATTTATAATTATTTTTGCAATTATTTGTTAGATGGAAAAGAGTGAAGTGGGCGGAGCTTAACCGTAAATTATCACGCATTGTTTTATAGGAAAATCTTATTACAACACCTCTTCTTTGTATTTGCTCCGTGGTATTTGTTATCATAGTCAACGGCTGCAATATGTCACTTAAAGTCACACTTGTGTGTACCGCGCTAGTAGTGCTGTATACCCAAGGCATTCTAAGGTTTAGGTTCGATAATGAAGTAAATAATAATCATAATTGTGCATTACCTAATTCTAAATCTTTCTATAGAATTTTTTCCATTAAAGAAAATGATTTATGTTGGTAACACTAATCGAACTACCCGTTTGTTTTCTCCATCCATCTTGGGAATAAATTGCTAAGTACTCAGTCGGATGTTTATTTTGAATTTAATGTTTTTTTATTGCTTTATGTTTAATACAAATCAGAAAAAAGTAATATAACACTAATGATTATAATGTCTTTGTTGCAGGATGATATTCTCCTCATATACACCACCATTCAGCTAAGATTTAAAGGTAAGATATACCTATCATTTGTTTCTTTTTATTCTTAATTATTTCTATGCTCTTGGTTCGGCGTGTGCATTGGGCATAGGTGTCGTCGTACAGCGTCTATTTTACTCTTTAACAAGCCAGTCTCTTCCTATCCCCTATCTCCATAGTTGTTGCCCCTAATCCCTTTCTCATTTTTTAATACAAATCTAATATAATTTTAGTCTATTTCCCCTGTTTGTATGTCTCACTATGTAGCCTGCCCACCTCTATACTATAGTCGGTAAAGGTTTTTGCCTACAATTGATGATTTATTGTTCGATACAATTTGTCCTGTTATACAAGAAGTAAGATCACATATGCAAGGTATACAGGCAAAATCTAGGTGTTTTATACTTTAATTTTAATTTTTCAGTTTGAATTTTTTCGTTTTGAGCTTTAAATTTTTTGAGTGAGATAAATCTATGTATGAGTAATATGTAACTAATTCGAAAGAATTGTAAACACAATAAATCCGACTTAGAAAATAATCACATGACGGGCAAGGGGGCAATTTGAAGAACTCAACAAGTACACGAATTTTATTAAAGTCGTCCACACATGCTAACGAGTTAACCTCAACCTCAGCCAATAAATTAAAATCAAAGTTCGTTAATTCGTATTTAACTCAACGTTGCAACAAGATAGGAAATAGTTATCGTTTAATCCAAAAAAAAAACATTATTGGATTAAAATAAAAACGTACATTTATAGCAGTTATTGGAACTGCGGTTAGCAAATAATTTCATACGTCCCATAAGAAATCCCTCGGCAATCTGTTACACTACGGATTTCTGTCGTTAACGACTTAATAACGAGTTATTTCGCTATTCTGCTGAATACATACACAGGTTTCTGCCTGTATACTACAGTAGAATTTCAACTTTATGAGGAGCAAATTAAGGTCCTTCCTTGAATGGCACACAGTTGCTGACTGTTGCTGAATCGGCGCTACTGGGTACAATACTAGTTGTTATTTTTGTAATGAGTTATTGATTTCACTTATTTTTATTATTTCATTTTATTGCTGCGACAAGTGCTTTGTTCAGCCAATTAAAGTTTTCTTTGATCAATACAGGGAAAAGGAGGTATTTAATGTTTTACCTCACTTCTATTTGAAGTGAGCACTTCCCTAGGATTATAAAAATAATATATATGAATGCTTAATGAGTAATCAAGACTTCGATTGAACTGAAGCACCTCTCAATGTCGAAATCCATCAAACATCGGAACTAGCGACCCATCGCTCACTCATGAACCCAATATTTTTACATACGATAATTTAATTAAAATTTTCGACTGAAAAACTACCGATCTCGTAATCCTATTACTTCTACGCGTTTACTCTCAAAAGAGGCAACAGTTTAACGTTAAATCTCGCTTCGAGGCATTAAAAAAGCGAATTTTTATATTAAACCGGCTCTCGTAGGCTGCATTCACGTCAGGAGGCCCTAGACGGCAAATTAAGTGACATTAGAGGCATAATGCCCGTGGAAGGGAGACGTGAAAGCGAAGTGTTGTTGTGCAACGGTACGCTAGTCTGCGGAGTGCGCCCACAGACGTTCACCACCTGGATGCCGATTAAGCTCTGGAAAATATTATAGTTGCTTAAAGCGCTGCGTCCGCAGTTCAACAACGCTTTGTTGGCGATTGTGCTTTTCAATACTGAAGAAATGTCAATGAGCTTCCTTAACTCAACATTAATTTAACTTTGAATAGTTGGTCTCGTTACGAGTAGAGTTTTCTTGGTGAATGTTATGTATAATTTACAGGAAGGACAACCGAAGCATTGTCACCAAATATTACTTATTCGTTTCATAGATTCTTTAAGTTGGAGAACACTGTTCAAATCCTCTATCAACACTTTTTGGGAGCCAGGTTGCGACACATATGGGCCGGTTCAACCGGAGTGATACATAGAGCTAAGTGATAGAGTGATAAACAGAAAACCGGTGTGAAGCTATACGTTCGTTGATTTACACCTAGTAAGTAAGGTTACGAGAGGCCAACCCTAAACTATGGGTAGGGGAAGAAAAGCACTCAAAGGCGGCAACTCACTTGTTTCTTTGAGTTGCAGTTGGCCGTGGGCAGCGGTAGCCACTTACCATCAGGTGATCCATCTGCTCGTTTGCCCCCTATTCTATAAAAAAAGGTCTTTGAATGCTTTTGACCTCTTACTAAAGGCATCGTATGTAATTCGAGGTACGACGTTAAAAATGTCGGCGAATATAAAGTATTTCTGTTAAAGCACAGCAGGCAAAATGGGAATGTACTAACAAATTGTTGAAAATTGTATCAATTTTACAAGCATGGAAATCGACACGACAATATTAGATTTTTTCATTTCAATTCTAACCAATATCATCTAACAGCTGCGCCTCTGAATATTTTAAATTGCTCCTCATTTCATTCTGTATTTTTTCCATCTTTTCTAATACCTCTTCTGCGAAGGTGAAATTAATACGAGTAATTTGCTAGATATATAGATTTCTGAGATATTAGAAAAGAAGCTTGTGATTCGTTTGATGATTTCTATAAACTAAAATATTTTCAAGAATTTAGAAATACGTTATAAATTCTGTCTCAAGTTCATACTTAGCACTGAATATATGACAGGTGGAAAAAATCCTTTATCTATTAAACACATGTATACATCATCTTGACTTAACATAGTATAAAATAAGGTCGCTTTTTTGTGTTGTACGCTTGGCTTTTTTTAAACTAAGCATCGGATTTTAATGCGGTTTCCACCAATAGAGAGAGCAATTCAAGAGGAAGGTTTTTGTATATAATAAATGCATATTATAGTAGAAAAAATCAACCGAAAATTTCAAAGATTTGTCTTTAAAAACATGATTTTACGCGCTTTTTTTGCTAACGCTGGCTAATCCTTACTATATAGACTAAAATAATGTACAACTGAATTGTATGTCTTAAAAAGATCCACAAAAAAGTCCCCGATGGTATGTCTATCTTCTAGGGTAACCCACAGTCCATTTTTATCTTTTAAATATTACATAAAATAATGGGTTATTTACGAAGCTATTTTAACCAATTCATTATTATTCCTTATTCAATTAAATACGATTGATATGTTGTGCATTCAATGTATATTGAAATTGCTCATATTAGCATATCATTACAATGAACATTTTAGAAGATATTAGAGGTTTAAATGCGGGGGCAAAGTGGCCGTCGCCGCTTCGGGCCCTACGTATAACGCGGCCGGCAGGATCCATTACCAATACTTAAATCATAATAATAAGTATTACCAATACTTAAATCATAAATCATCAACAGCCTTTACTACTCCACTGCTGGACAAAGGCCTCTCCTTACGAAGGGGGTTTTGGAGGTACTGTAGACCTAAGTATTCCACTCTGATTTGAACTTAAAACATAAAATTGTTACTATCAAAGTGGGGCATACCAGACACCCAGACAACTAAGTACCAATCAAAGCTTTTTCTTTAAGATTCGGTACTTTAAAAATAGTTCCAAAGCGAGTTTGAAGTAGTTTAACTCAAATATGTACCAATTCGCTCTTACAAAATGACCAGTTTAAAAGCTAAATATCTTCAATACAAGCTAATTTATTTAACAGTTTAAAATACTAATTTGTCCCGCGAGTTAAGTAGTTGACTTATTTAGTACACTTCATTAGCCACACGAGGGATGTGGGGTAACTAGTGATATATTTAAGCTCAGACCGACTTGGCATTTTTGTCTCTGTCTGAAAACTGACAAGAGATCAGATAGGGCTGTCACCATAAGGAAAATACTTATTGATTAAATGCATATTACGCCCTTTTAAATATGTATACTTTCATTGTGGAAACACCAAAAAGTCGAACTAAACGATTTGTTAGCTACCGACTCCGCAATGTTTCGATTTACTAGTAGCCTGCGTCTAATTTTCCAGAAAGTTATAATCTGAAAACTTCCCTTTTCACGAACTAAAGTAAAGCGAACGGAAAGATGTTACACGTGTAAAACGATACTGAAATATCAGCGTTACACCCATTTCTCGGCATGCCAGTAATGACAACCATTTACATATTCTAATAAGTATATATATAATATAGTGTATATTAATGTTCTGTAGCATATAATAGTTAATTTTTCAATTTTGCAACCCTACAAGTCGCGTCCCTAAACGTATTGTCTCTACAAATAGCGGCGTATTTACCACTGGCGCCCGACGACGCATTAATTACACTATAAATAAATGATTCAGATAAAAAAATATATTTTATGTATGTATGTGTTAATAAATTCCTTAACACCGCATTACACAGCATTGCTTTTATTTGTTATTAAAAGTGTCTTTTCTTATTAGTAAAAAAAGTATTTTACAAGGAAACAACAAGTTACCTAAAATAATTATATCGTTTATTATAAAACAACACAGTAAAACTGACAGGGTCTCTTGCCAGATGAGATGTTCTTTTTTTTAACAAGATGAGATGATACATATGGTATGACGAAGTGCAACGGTTGATTTATTGTTAATAAGCAATAATGATGTGAATGTGTAACTACAATTGTAGATATTGACAGATTACGGTAATTACTACACATATGTACATGTCACGATAGATTTGCTCACGACAAAGTTGAGATGGACTGCATTACCATTTATTCATTAGATTATGGTTGTAAAATAGTTCAAAAAAGGCCCACCTATAGTAAATAATCATACTTAGTCTAAGTAAACTTAAAAAGATGCAGACTTTATTTATAACGCACTTATTTGTCTTTCAAATTCATACGTAAATTGCCATAGTGTAAAATAAACTGTGACTGCTCGGATGGCGTAGTGGTTTAAGCAGTCGCCACGCCGCTAACTACTACGCTAAGTGCTGTGGGTCCGATCCCCACATGGGACTACACTTTGTGTAATCCACAAATTGTTGTTCTGAGTCTGGGTGTTCTCTGTGTCCGTTTCATGTATGTTTGTAAAGTCCTCCGCGACACAGGATATACTTATTCCTAATGCGGGAGGGTCCTTTTAATTAAAAAAAAAACGTTTTTCTTTAAAACTGATTATTACCCTTTGTTTGCCCTTTCTTCTCATAAGGACCACTCCTTGGAAACGAGTGGTTGTAGATCGACACAAACATATGGATTAACTTAATGTTTATAAACATTTGACAAAACAGCTTGTTACTATTGTGTGTGTTGATCTATGACTTTGGAGTTTAAGACGATTTCAAACAATTTTAAAAGATTTTTATGAAATAAAGATGTTTTGAGTTTGAGATAATTTCTCTTTCATCATCAATCTTTAAAACATCAAGATGTCTTCTTGATGTTTTAAAGATTTTGCAGGATCAACGCATAATAGTATTTACAGGCAATAAACGAAATCGCTGTGGTAAAAGCGGTTTGGAAAAATACAGCCATCTTCAAGCGCCGTCAATCAAGATACTCCACCGCCATTTTTATTACATTGTCTAAGAAAATATAGTTGTCAAATCAAATTTATGACAAATCCAAGGACTAGGCGTAGAGCGCACTTCCATCCAGCGCCAAACGCCATCAGAACACATAATCACATTGAGCCAATATGAAAATGTTGAAATGCATTTCTCATATTCTTACGTCTACTTTATTAGAATATAACCTCTATAATGTAAGAAGCGTACAGGGGATGGTACTGGCGAATGTGTACTATTTACTTTTGCAATTACCGGAATTAGAATACAGATATACGATACAGTTATTATACTTTTATTAACCTTTAATGATTTACGAACTTAAGATGTTTCTTCCAGCGTGGTATAGTAGGCCAAAACCTCCTTTCTAAGGTGTGGCCTATGTCCAGCAGTGGACTATTATAGGCTGTTAATGATGATGATGAAGATGTTTCATTCTACGCCGGCGGTACATACTGATTTCATCAAGAAAGATGCTTTGGAGATTTCAAGTAGTAGTGTCCTGTCAGAAATGGGCCAATTGTTGTAAGTGATAGTATTTGACCAAAAAGTATATTTATAAGATTTTTGATAAGAAAATATGGTTTTGGGTTCCGCTTCCCAACTCACTGATGTTTGTTTGTCTATCGAGAATATTTCCACACTAACAGGAGGAAGTGGATCCAATTAAAATAACAAAGTAAACTTTTTTGCATGCGGCCCCTCAAGCTTCTAACTGAGTCCAATTAAAAGACATTAAGCCATGTATTTTAACGTTAAGCACGGAAATCAAAACCGGTTGTCACCATTTTGATTTGACCAAAATCTTTTTGGTCAAAATCAAAATGGTGTGAAGTAACGTTTACAGCACGTGGAGTCACGAAAGAAATTCGAATGTCATTGATTCGAACCTACAATTAATTTATTTATCGAAATTTCACTCATTTTTAACCGACTTCAACCTTTATATTCCGTGGAAGATCCATTCTGCGTCGACGGTACATACTGATTTTTATCAAGAAAGATGTTTTGGAGTTATCAAGTAGGAAATCCTATCAGAAATGGGCCAATTTTTGTAAGTTGGGTTCCGCTTTCCAACTCACTGATGTTTGTTTGTCTATCGAGAATATTTCCACACTAACACGAGGAAGTGGATCCCATTGAAATAACAAAGTAAACTTTTTTGCATGCGGCCCCTCAAGCTTCTAACTGAGTCCAATTAAAAGACATTAAGCCATGTATTTTAACGTTAAGCACGGAAATCAAAACCGGTTGTCACCATTTTGATTTGACCAAAATCTTTTTGGTCAAAATCAAAATGGTGTGAAGTAACGTTTACAGCACGTGGAGTCACGAAAGAAATTCGAATGTCATTGATTCGAACCTACAATTAATTTATTTATCGAAATTTCACTCATTTTTAACCGACTTCAACCTTTATATTCCGTGGAAGATCCATTCTGCGTCGACGGTACATACTGATTTTTATCAAGAAAGATGTTTTGGAGTTATCAAGTAGGAAATCCTATCAGAAATGGGCCAATTTTTGTAAGTTGGGTTCCGCTTTCCAACTCACTGATGTTTGTTTGTCTATCGAGAATATTTCCACACTAACACGAGGAAGTGGATCCCATTGAAATAACAAAGTAAACTTTTTTGCATGCGGCCCCTCAAGCTTCTAACGAAGTCCAATTAAAAGACATTAAGCCATGTATTTTAACGTTAAGCACGTAAATCAAAACCGGTTGTCACCATTTTGATTTGACCAAAATCTTTTTGGTCAAAATCAAAATGGTGTGAAGTAACGTTTACAGCACGTGGAGTCACGAAAGAAATTCGAATGTCATTGATTCGAACCTACAATTAATTTATTTATCGAAATTTCACTCATTTTTAACCGACTTCAACCTTTATATTCCGTGGAAGATCCATTCTGCGTCGACGGTACATACTGATTTTTATCAAGAAAGATGTTTTGGAGTTATCAAGTAGGAAATCCTATCAGAAATGGGCCAATTGTTGTAAGTTGGGTTCCGCTTTCCAACTCACTGATGTTTGTTTGTCTATCGAGAATATTTCCACACTAACACGAGGAAGTGGATCCCATTGAAATAACAAAGTAAACTTTTTTGCATGCGGCCCCTCAAGCTTCTAACTGAGTCCAATTAAAAGACATTAAGCCATGTATTTTAACGTTAAGCACGGAAATCAAAACCGGTTGTCACCATTTTGATTTGACCAAAATCTTTTTGGTCAAAATCAAAATGGTGTGAAGTAACGTTTACAGCACGTGGAGTCACGAAAGAAATTCGAATGTCATTGATTCGAACCTACAATTAATTTATTTATCGAAATTTCACTCATTTTTAACCGACTTCAACCTTTATATTCCGTGGAAGATCCATTCTGCGTCGACGGTACATACTGATTTTTATCAAGAAAGATGTTTTGGAGTTATCAAGTAGGAAATCCTATCAGAAATGGGCCAATTGTTGTAAGTTGGGTTCCGCTTTCCAACTCACTGATGTTTGTTTGTCTATCGAGAATATTTCCACACTAACACGAGGAAGTGGATCCCATTGAAATAACAAAGTAAACTTTTTTGCATGCGGCCCCTCAAGCTTCTAACGAAGTCCAATTAAAAGACATTAAGCCATGTATTTTAACGTTAAGCACGTAAATCAAAACCGGTTGTCACCATTTTGATTTGACCAAAATCTTTTTGGTCAAAATCAAAATGGTGTGAAGTAACGATTACAGCACGTGAAGTCACGAAAGAAATTCGAAAGTCATTGATTAAAACCTACAATTACGTTACCGTGCCTTGCTTGAGCTACCTTTGCTTGAAATTTCACTCTTTTTAAACTGACTTCAAAAAGGAGTAGGTTATCAATTCGAATGTTTATATTTTTTTATGTATGTTCGGCATAACTCTGTCATATATAGACGGATTTTGCAAAATTCTTTTTTTGTTCGAAAGGGGTTTATTGAGAAATAGTACCATTTAAATTTCATATAGATCTGATGACAAGTTTCGGAGACAGACAACGGAACTCTTCAAAAAATGACAGCAAATGAACCGCGATTGCTGCTGGGTTTTTAGTGCTCTTTATTAGTATTGTTTGAAGTCAGTTCAACTTTTTTTAAAAGGATTTATCTTGCATATCTAGTGGACAAATATACTTAGATATTTATACACATTTATTGGCTGCAATAAACGAATGAGGCTATTAGTGCTATTGGTCCCCTCACTCGTTGCGGTTCATATCAATTTAATAGGATTATCTAATAGCAATTTTCCTGTACAAAAGAGTTCCGTCCTGTCTTTACCCGGCAACAATGGTGCAATAATCGGCCTACTCGTCTGACCAGCCAACATTGTGCTAGATTATTTTTTTTGCTGTCTCTGAAGACGAAGAATTACCTTCACAAAATTATATAAGTAGGGATAGCATATCCAGATTTTACGTTTTTATTTTATTAAACCAATACTACAAACAAGCATTCGGCCTTCATAGTGAAATCTACTGCCGTATCTTATATAACACAATCTATAATCAACTATCATGAATGCGATTTGTGTCTTGATGGGAATGATGATGAACGTCGTGTAAAGAAAACGCCACAAATTTATTTTGTCTTTAGTCTTGTGTGAAATGAATTATATACATCCTAAGTAGCAGTGTCGGTATTGTTTTATTAATTATCATAAACAATCACTAATTTAAAGAGGCGTGTCATAAGGACTCTTCAAAACAAAGTAAGTTTTCTCCACTAACGTAACCTACATATATTATAACGCAGACGAATTAATTTTATTTATTCGTATAAAATACTAGTTTTTTTGCGACGCGCGATGTGCGATTTGTTAAACAATTTAGGCGGGTATCTCTCCCATACAGTGCTTTTTGGAAATAAAAGGTAATGATGTCTTTTGTAGTACTCTAGACTGCGTGTATGCTAAATTACATGATGATCAGTTCAATACCTAAGGCGTAATGCAGTACCAAACAAACCCATTTTCGCATTCACAATTTTACGAAGCGTAAGATTTGCACAGATTTTCGAACATTTGGCCTATATATTACCTAGTTACCGACAAATACATGAAACAAATATATACTATATTTACTAGGTCGGCAATTGTCTTTTATATGTAAATACACAATAGAAATCAGTGTAATAATATACTCTCAGTGTCCGCAATACGGTTAATAATCTAAAATATTTCATCAACGCATACCATAAGCACCTGTCTTTATGATCATTACAAATAAACTGTTGTGCCATTCAAAGCGAATCGCACTTATACCAACGTAGTGGATGTGTTTGACAATGAGCGTCCCCTCGGTGAATGTCATTAATGTCATCCGCAGAGCTGTCAGACGCGCGGCGGGTGGCCGCTCTGAACGCATCGACTAGAACTAACCATATTTACCATTAAATGTGAATAAAACTTCTGCTTGTGACGTATTCTTGAGGCGTGTTTACTAAATGTCGTTTTATGGAAAGGAGTTCATCTTTTATAAGGGCTCTCTTGTAAAGCTACTTGTCGGATTATCTTTTTTAGTTATATTACGATATTTCTTCTTGACCGCTAACGAACTTGAGGAGATATATTTATATAGAATGTTGTTTTATATATAGATGTATAAAACGAAATTCGTATAGCTTGATATTAACATCTTAAACTAACACGGAATTGCCAATTCAATAGCTATTCTCATAGCTTATATGTGATAATTGGTTAGTTATTTATTTTTATTTGTCCGTGAACGGTTATCCTATTTGATCACCTAAAGTTTATTACAAATATGAATATATTTTATATCGGAACGTTACATCGCCTATTCCGCAGAAGTATCTAAGCCGCCGTTTTTTTTATTGAACTCTCGCATTAGGAATATTTCCTGTGTCGCGAGGGACTTCACACACATACATGAAACGGACACAAAGAACACCCAGACTCAGAACAACAATTTGTGGATCACACAAAGTGTAGTTCCATGTGGGGTTTGAACCCACAACACTCGGCGTAGTACGAAGCGGCGGCCGTTGGTTGCAACCATTTAAAAAGTTAGGAGACTCACTTTGGTTACTCTGTTTACGAGTATAACATAAAAGCTTTCAACAATGGCTAGGATATTGTGTTGAACTATCTAATTACTAGAAGTTAGTGAATACGATGAAACTTCTTGTTTATATCAACATGGGTCACTTTATTGAGATTTATTAAAAGCCCATCATTTAATGCATAAAGCAATGAGAGCTAATAAAATATGTTGATTTTATAAAGAACCTTTATCAATCAAAAGAAATAAGTGTTAGAAACAGTACAGAACTTTGAATCTTCAATTTTTGTACCTCCTCCTCCTCATCCTCAACAGCCTTTAGTAGTCCACCGCTGGACATAGGCCTCTCCTTAGAAAGGAGGTTTTGGCCTACTATACCTCGCTGGCCAGACGAGTTGGTGTAGGGTTTGTTTCAAGTTTTCCTTCTCTTTGCAGTGCTGTTATCTTGCGTAGTTTGTTCCCTTAGTCGGCTCATACGACACCCACGGGATGAATAGGGGTGGTGACACTCTGTATTCTTAATCCGTCACCACACGGACATTTTTGTACAAATTTATTTTATCTGGTGGAAAACAAGTTGTTGTGCATCTTGAATACTAATATTTGTCTTCTTACATTCTCTGCAATAATTGCAAATTCATTCAAGCGGTTGTTTTCCCCAAATATAAAATAATATTACTAATTTTGATTGCAATTGTTTGAGTTAGTGTATAAATGTGTAAAATCTTTTTTCTTTGTTCATTGTGTCGGTCTGGGTAGTGCTGTATTAAGTATTTAAAAGAGTTTTAAAGTGCTGTGTTAAGTGTTTAAAAGAGTTTTAAAGAAAAAAGAAATAAAAAGTATTTCCGACTTCGTTTAAATTCAAATTCAAATACATTATTTCAGTCATAGTCCATAGGGTTAGTACAAATAAAATAACTTAAAGACTAATGGTGGTAATACTCAATTATTATTAGAACATTAGGCAAAACATATTAGGCAAATCTTCGAACCAGCAAGTTACATCGGACCGACCTGAAAGAAAAGTGCATTAAAAATTATTTCGATGTAATCGTTTTATTTCGCTTAAAACCTGATACTCATCAAGATTTACATCCCGAGTGATTTGTTAAACATACTTCATTTATACGGTTCAGTCAATTACATTTGTTTAGACAGGTACACCGCCGCAGCTCACCCCTTTTGCGTAAGTGGGTGTATCAGACAGATGCCAATTGCAATAATGGATGTTTAAACAGCACTTTCTACCAATACTACAATCTCATATTTAGATTTTTGTGTGATTCTTTTTATTATATTTATATATCTTTTCACATATTACTGAGATTTCTATTACCCTTTCAAAATACGATAAAATAATATATTAGTACTAAGCGTGGCTTCATGTCTAGTCGGTTTCATCTCGATTGGACGATTTGCAAGTCCGACGCCTCAGCGGAGCTGTGGATTTAAATATAGATTTAAAACCATTTTACATTATCCTATTTCACGGTTCCTTCTTTTTTACTAAGTAACCTACCTTATGTATATTAGATCAGCTAGCTAGCTGGGCTGTAGAACTTATATTTGTTTAGATTTAAAATACTGTCTTCTTTAATATACATATTTTTTATACTTTTTCTTTGCTGTGTTAAAATATATTTTAAATTTAACATACTATATTTCAGTGTAGGTGTATCTCTTTTCTCAAGATTTTGTTTATATCACATCACATCACATCAACAGATTTTAAAAGTCCGCTGCTGGACATAAGCCTCTCCTTAGAAAGGAGGTTTTACTTACTTACTTATATGAGTCTAAAAAATTCAATTAAAAACATCAGGTTTTATCGCTTCCCTCTTTGTCAAAGCAATTAAATTGACTGCTGCATAATACACCACGGGCTATTACACAAATTGAGGAATCTTTTATTCATCAATCCAATCATCCATACCTCAGAGGGCTGTTCACAGGCGCCAGGGACTATCGAAATAAGGAATCTGGTTCGCTTTTTATTTCCCATTCTTACTTATGTTAATTCCACAATTTTTGTATTGGACAGACAATTCCAAATTCACAATTAGACCACAATTGCCTTAGTTAACCACTGTTTTCATTTTATTTGATTCAATTTTTTAAAGGCGCACAAAAATATTTTGTAATAAAATCATTATTACTGCGATTTACTGTCTGGAGTAACAATGTGCTTGGTTTTGTATTTTAATTTTTGACTTGGTAATATAATTCGTATTTATGTGTAATTATTGTATAATGTTTAGCAAATAAGAGAATAGAGGTACGTTAGATTATTTTTTTAAATATATCAGTCTTGTACATAACTTGTTCAAGATTGATATATTTAACACGGTTTTTATCTTTGACTTCTAAAAGTCCTTTCAAAGAGGGAACAGTATATTTTTTCTGGATTAAAAAAGAAATCTCTTTGTAGTGGCCAGGTGTTGCTGAAATATGCATTGTATTAGAAAATGTTTATGGTGATAAAGCAAGGGGAATATTCGTCCGATATATGGATGAATACCGATATTGAGTTGAGATAAAACGTACCTATTCAAAATTTGCCACTCATAGTTCTCAATTTCAGCCTTTCCAATTTCAATTACATATCGGTCCCTAGACAGCCGCATCCTAACCACTTATCCCAGGATATCAGTTCATCCATCGAACATGTCCATTTCAGTGACGTGCCGATAACGCTGAATCAACTTTGTGGTCAAACTGGACAAAAAAGAGGTATTGTCTAGTATGTAGTCAGTCGTTTGACATACCGCAGATTTATCGTAGCCTGATAGTTTGTGACGAAATTGGAAATTTAACAGTATGCTTTGATCATGGAAAGAAAAACCGGGGACAGATATCAACTAACTTTAAAAAAAAACTGAACGAAGACTAATATTTATAAAAAGGGCCGATCCAAATTAGAAACCATGCTCGGAGTTCGTGTACAGAAAATTCATTACTTAAACACACAAGGGGAGGAAAACTTATTTAAATTCAGAAATGTAATTTTCTTTGGAAAAGAACCACAAACTAATAGTTAGGCAATTGAAGTTGAAAGGACAATGGCAGGCATGTATGGGACTTTTGTACCGCCTTGCGTATCTCCCTAATATAGGAATTATTGTTGTTTTATTTGGCTGGTAATATCATCAACAATAACAGTTTAATTACCAGATTTTTAGAACTTTGCGTTCAAAAGTTATTTTATTTCGTAGTTTGCATATAAGCTGTACTGAAGTCGATACCAATGACAGCTGGCTGTCACAAATTAGTTGTCATTGCTGTCAACTATTTAAAATAGATATCTTTCAAAATCATACGTTTATGAATTTTTTGATCTGTCAATAAAATGATCCACTGTCAAATCAGTTTACCTTTTTTACAAAATGTTCACGAGTAATCTAAACGCTTTGAATAAGAGTAATTAGTACCTTTCCTTAAATTAATTGATTTAAAATAATACTTCCGTTATTATTTCGTCTAATCTGTGCAGTCAACATTATTAATAAATAAATGTTTGTTTTTAACTGCTAAATACAGTAGTCATTGATCTCGATGTAAAATATCGTTTTTTATGTAATATATATTTAATGCGTGGCAATGCGTTTACGTTACTGGAATGTTTAGTTATTGCAGTTGTAACAATTTTTTGAGAAGAATACTTTTACTTTTAGCAAAGTTCTAAAAATATGAAAATAACATCAAAAATCAAACAAAAAAAAAGTTAGGATGATTCACTTTAAAATAGGTACGAGTTTCATTATCATCCATCTTCTGATGAATCAATGAATCAGAATTACTAGGGGAACAGGATCTGCCGTTCTCCTTTAAATTAAAGATGTACCGTCTTGAAAAATCCCCTTTCGCCGTAGGAGACAGGTGCATTTTCCAGAGCTCTGTCGTCCCCGCGACTAGTCATTGTATGCAAAACGTCTCGGCCAGACGCTACTATTGTTCACACGAGATTAAGCCAACCACGCCAAGCCACGTCCATTATGCAAGAAGCCTGAACACTTTATTCCACGGATGATTGCAGAGCGTGCCGGCGTCCCTCGTCAGGTGCCCCTATTTCCGACATAATTATTTTTTTCGACTCGTAGGTATACTGAGTTTTTGTATTTTATTAGTGGTAATTGTATAAAAAGCGATTCAACTATAAAGACAACTTATGGTAACAGTTATTTTTTTTAGTATATTTGTATTGCGTACGGAGTTGCCAAAAGCGACATCTATTGCCCCCCCGTCGCATTTGTTGATTTATCTAAAGTAGTTTATAACTACAGTATTGATGTTCTTCGTTCGCCGTCGGACCACAAGATGGCGTTTGTTTGTAGATAGGTCATTTTATTAATTTATCATGACAAATTGTATAGGAGTTTGAAGTGTTCTGTTATGGTAGGAAGCGAGTTACTTTTGATTTTGTTCGTGTTGACTTCGTTGATAATTTAAATGTCAAAGTAAAATGTTAAGTAGGGATTATTTCTGGAAACTTCGGAAACCGAACATATATAAGTCCGGCTTTCAGCCACGGGGGACACTCTGCTATCTCGTGTCTTCCAATCTTAAATAGTGTTTTGATTGTCTTGTGATTTGATTTTCGTAATATATTATCTGTTCAAAGTACCCACGAAAGTGGTGAGTATGTTCTTAATTTTTCCTGTACCTATTTGTTTCTGGAACCTGATCGATAATATGAGTGCTAATCCATTCGTAGGGTCCCAGATTTCGGGGTCAAGACGGTCAGTCTCAGGCGGCGTGCTTGTTCGTTTGTGGCCTTCTGGTTCGAATTCAAGTTTCTCGGTACCCTCTGGCAAGCTGGCAGTCACGCGGCTCACGAAGCAAGCGGACAGCCGTACCCAAGGGTTACGTACTTCTATTTAACTTTATAAATACCAATAGTGAACTTTTCTCAATATCTAATATAAATAGCCGACTCGGTCGGAAGGGGAAGTGACCTCCTGGAGTGAAGACGAGGAGGCTCCGAGCACCATCAGCTCGGCTCTGAACGCGCTCCGCTGCGGTTTTTCTTGTACCCACTGATTAATTTATTTATTTTTTCGATTGTAACTTTAATTTTGTTTTTGAAATATACATGTATGTATGACTGAGGTGTAAGTTGTTTTCCTCTAAGGAATCCCGTAGGTTTCCCACACGCACACACTTCTGTTCTCTTAGAAGGCGCCCTGAGGTAATCTCATAAATCTCTCCACTGGGTCAGCCGGTGAGTAGTCCGCCTGAGAAGAAAAGCGGCTACAATGGTACATTTATAATAATAATAGCTTCACACATCTCACACATGACCGTCTGGTTCCAAACTAGGCAGAGCCTGTGCTATGGTAACCAGACTGCTTTCTGCTGCAGTCGGCGTGCTTACCAGCGCCTCATGTCGCTCTGAGTGTGGCCGCGGGTGGACGGGACGGGTTTTCCTTTCTACCTGCCATAACGGCAAATCATTGTGCTCATCACATAATTATTATTATTATTATTTAAGTATTTATAAATCAATACTGTAATGTGTGCTAACAATATCAGAATTAGATGTTGTGTGAGTAAAGTTCCTGGTACATTCTGCCGTATGGCATATAAATTTTAAAATAATATTGTTGTTGTTTATTGTTGTTATACTCAATACTCAATAACTTTATTGCTTCCATAATGTGAATACATAGGTTACAAAAATCAAGCGGCAACAATTATGGACCCTGTCGGGCGCAGCACAGTTTGTTTGGGAGAGAGGAAGATAACACAACCACATGTACAGTACAATATTTTGTTTCTAATTAATATACTCGTAGTAGGATAATATCATGGTAACTATACATGTCATTTATTATTATATTTTTAATTATAATCAATATTGTTAGTTTTATTTGTTCATAATTTTAAAATTGATTTAATAGTGTATAAAAGAATAAAATATTGTCCGTTATTTATTATTTTAATTATTTATTAGTTGTTATTTTAATTATTTGATTGATTAATTATTATTATTTTAGTAGTCATAAATATATTATATTATGAGAAAATGGAAGAAAAGAGGATACTATTATTTCATCCTAATTTTTTTATTTTGTCTAATCTGGTTATATCAATTATAGAATTTATTATTTTAGAGTATTTTATTTACTTTCCAAATACTCTTTTACGCTGTAGAAACACTTGCTTATTAGGAATAACTTTAATTTATTAACAAAAGTATCAAATTTAGTCTCGTTTTTAATATCAATTGGTAATTTATTATAAATTTTTATAGACATGACCAAAGGACCACGAGAATGCATTATTAGTCTAGAAGGGGGTAGATTTAATCTGTTTTTGTGTCTAAAGGAAAAGTTTGTTTCTTTGTCTTCCTGTTTACTATACAGTGCCGGGTATTTTCGGACAAATTTACTTATTTCTAATACGTATATACCTGTACGTATATATACCTATACGTATATATTTTAAGATTATTGCTAAATTACTTACAAAATATTTATGGTTGACATTAATTAAGATAAAAAAATAAACAATTGTTAAATAAAATTGGAAAGTAAAACCTCGTATTTCAATAAAATTATATTGAGAAATAATAGAATGGTAAACCTTGTTTGTCAAAATAACTACAAATTTTTGTAGTTATTTTGACAAACAAGGTTTAGTTATTGCCAAGGTTTAGTTATTCGTCGAAGATGTCATTAAAAAAAAGTAAAGTAGACAACATTGTTAGGCAACACAAATGCTTGATAGCAGCGTGACTTTTCCATTCCTTTTTTAGTCTCGACATTATTCCTCAGACGCACCTGAGACGTTGCAGACAGTTTAATCAGGCCTGTAATCGGAAAAAACAATGCTATTGAGTTGAGGTATCGCCCCAGGCGAACCTTTTGTCGCTCGCGCACTCTGACAAACCAATCTGTTCCCTAAATTACGACGAATCTTGTCCTGACATGCTTTTTGCATGAGTAATAGTAATGAGAAAGAGAAATGGGTTCATGGAGGTAAGTACTTCAGGTACTTAGAAGAGTGTTCACATATAAAAATAAAAAGGGTTTTGTTTTTCCTTGTTCAGTTCTGATTCAGATACTTTGTTTGCTTAAAAAAAACTGTCTCTGTGGTGCAGTTTTAACGTATGTGACTGCTATGCTGAGTTGTCGGGTTCGATTCCCGGGCCGGACCAAATGTTTGTCTGATCTGCAAATATCTGCTTCGGAGTTTAGGTGTTTTCTACGTATAATATATATTTACGAAAAAAAGTATATTTGTATTCTATCAGTCAATCTAGCTTTCATAGCACAGGTTCTGCTTAGTTTGACACTAGATGACGTTTTGTCAGGTGTCCGAAATATTATAAATAATATTATGTAGGTAATTCTCAATTATTTTTTTTAAAGTAAGAGTAATCATTGCTTGAAACGGCTGTCTATGTATTTGAGTTTTGGAACGAATAAAAATATCAGTGGCAAGGTTTCTGTGGAAAAGACCATAATTGACCTCTCCTCTCCATGTATAAGTGAAGATAAAGTTTCGCCTCTAGAAATAAAAAAATCTAATTTTAAATTTTCTTGAAATCGTATCGAGGTGTTCACCCCTACCGTTCCGTCACCGTTAAACCTTTATTCAATTCTCTTGCGACAATTTATCCTTTATTTCATAAGACTATTTCGCACGAATAGTTCTCTATCAGATTTGACTATACCCTCCTGCGTGACACGTGCCTTTTATCATCATTTGGTTATCTTCGACAATAGATTTGAGTCTTGTGCTCCAAAAAAATAAAGTCAAATCTTCCTTACGACGTTTTTACAAGGAATCGCATAGCGACTGGTCAATTTCCTCTACTGTGTAGGTAAATGTGAAAAGAAATCGAACGCGTTAACAGGGAGGGCTTTTGTCGACACTTGAATGCCTCCGATTGGACGCTGTGACTTGTAAACTTCGGAACAGGTTAATTAGTTTATTCTCTTGAAGTTGTTTTCTTAGGAAAAATATTAAAATCTTAGCATTCTTTAACGACAAACATTTTAACACAGTCTGAGAATGCTAATATGCAAACTGTTTTGCACGACATTACATTTTATGGATTCCTGAACATATTTTTTGGAAGGTGGACTAAGCCCAGAGATTTAAACCGCTTGTTACATTGAAATAAACACCTACGAGGACGAAATTAAGATCAAAAGAAATTACAGCTGAAGACAACGTCAAGTATGTTGAGCTGTTGAGTAAACAAAATTTATCACCTCACTAATTTACCCGTTGTTTTGTCTAAATGATGAATAAAAAGCATTAAGAAAATTCGAACCGCAAACTGAATTTTCAGAATGCCGAGATACTGCCAAATATTCAGTTTGTCGGATTATGCGAAATATTTACCAAAATAGAATTTTTAATATCGATACTGGTATATGAAACCATATTCGTGTCTAAAGTTGAAAGCAATCTAGTTATGTATGCAGCCATTTATCAAAAACATCTCTTTTATGTATAAATGGTTAGGTCAAATTGACTTTTTCGGTAGGAATAATAGCCAAATACTGTCGGTTAGGTGGACCGCGACATATCCACTGCAGACGGCACGGGACACGCTGCGGTTGAATACGTTTTATATGAAGGAATCCACGTCACCATTGACCTCTGCCCGTCAGGTTTATGCATGAATATGCTCGAAGCGGGAAGTTACTGCATTTTTGTGAATATCGAACATTGAAATATGAATTTTTAGTTGCTGCTGTGAAATCTTATATAGTAAAACGTTAGTGTGGCTCGTATAAGTCCTAATTCTTTACAGTAAGTAGATGTTATAAAATACGGCTTTGCTGTATCCGAACTTCAATAGTTTTGTGTGTTCATAAATGAAAATTTCTGCTCACCTAATCGAGCAAACAATCCAACAAAACACTTTTAGAGTCATACAGTAACGCACAAACTAATCAAATAAACGATTGTGTTTATTTTATATCCCTTCTTTAATACGAGACCTAACATTATTTTTCTTCTACTTTGAAACATTGGAAACTGACCCGTATTTAAATTAAAGAAACCTGGACAATTCTAATATACTATATGTATATTAGAATTGTCCAGGTTTCTATAATTGAACTAACTCAAAAGAATCAAACGTATAATTTTACACAATTATTGTGAGTTTCCCTCAAAGGAGGTCTTACCTGTCTCGCATAGACAGTTAATGAACTAATATAATTAGTTTACGTATGCAAGTCTCGTAGACAAAACACTACTCTCATTACATGGTGCCTATCGGTAATGATATTATGCCTCCTTGCTGATTCACTTTACGTCATACTAAATTTGTTTCAAATGTCTACAATAATTATATGTCTACAATAGTTATTTGTAAGTTATATTCAATTTCAGAAGACTCATTTGTACAATAACGATACACATGTATTTTTATAGATAAACAAGTCTATCCTAATTAATTGTGCAGTTCCTACAAAGTGTATGTTCAATCTTACATACGTTAATATCTGAAGAGCCCTTAACAGTCCACTGCTGGACATACATCTCTGCTTAGGTTTACACCTAAAATTTCCTTATATAATCCTTGTATAATTCTGAATTTATTTCCCAGTCTATAGGCATAATCTCAATAACCATAACCTATTTTGGATATCGGAGTTCTGTAGAAGGACCGCTTTTGTCGGACTGTTTAGAGCTCCAACTACAAGTAACGGTTGCCTCAGATGTTTGTATGGCAACCGGGACTGACGATTTGACGTGCTCTTTGAGGCACAGAGGCCATACACTGGCCTGGCTAGGATTACTTAACTTTTCGCATTAACCTGTTCGCATACTACTTAGCCACGAGCCTCTCAACAAAACTTCTAAATGCGGGCCGAAAAATAAAAAATCAAAATGAGTACTAATTCTCATCAATCAATGGAATCAAGTTGAATCTTTCAACATTCGAGCACTAATTAAGGTGTTAAGGAACAAACTGACACAGTAACAAGCTCGCGTACGCGACAAAGAACGGTCAGGGGACAGAGAACAGCTAGGGGTAATGTTAGTGGGTGCTAATTCATCAAAGGGTGCTCGCATCGCTTTTGTCCCAGCTTATGGTAATCAACGTAGGCGTTGTGGCCCCGTTGCACCACCCCCCTGCATTAGTGATCAGATTTATTGACTGTGCGCTTCGTTTCATTATCTATTTGAGTGAGTTAGTGTTTGAAAAGATACCCTCAAAACTGACTTGGGTTTGCCAAATAATTATTTGTTGCTGTGACAATTAGGCCGGCTTTTAGTGAACTTTTAATACAGTTGATATAAGAATTGAATACCTACAACATTTTCGCTTACAAACAGAGACAAGGAAAGAAAAAGAAGGCTAAAATAAAATTTCTTAGCTTTGTGAAATTCAGAAAGATTTCCCTCTTCTGTTTTCCTTACAACAGGCAGCTGACTATCATAGCACTATGTTTAATATGTATATCTCTTCCCAGCATCATCTTATCACTATATTTTTAATACAATGTTTTTTTTCCAAAGTAGCCGACTACTTTAGATTCCTTTAATGTAGTCTCAAAGTCCTAATATAATTTATGGTACTTCTGGAAAGGTTTTCTTAGATGTTATGTGGCCGTTTCATGCATGTGTTGCATAAATCACACGCGATGCCGACAAATGTGCCCCGCCCAATACGAACAAAGTTTATCAAACGTTTGTCCCGGGTCCCCCTGAGATATGCATCGCCAATGAATCTATTGTTCCCGGCTTACGTGCCGACTAAACGGGTAAGGCCCAAGGAACCTTTGATCTATGAACGCTTTGGTTATTCTTATTATGTACCTATTTTATTTGCGTATCAGGTTTCATCTATCTTTTTACACTACATTTTTTTTAAATTAAAGCAGCCCTACTTTTTGTAATTTTTAATAGAGTTACGGCGAGTATACAACAAACTTTTTATCAACACCCAAATTAAAATATTTTGAAAACTAACTAGTCATACGTTAATATTACATATTTTGATTTATTTTTTCAATAAAAAAAAAACTTAAAATTACAAGACTTGAAATCAGATGTTGTCCATGTATTTTACAATTCAATACAGAATCGCATAGGAAGTTTTGGACTACCGGATTTTGTTGTAAAACGTACAACTCAAGAAAAATCAGGATGGCATACAGTATCACAACACAGCGGAGTATGTAGGTAACTTATTTTGTCAATCGCCCGATTGTCATCATCGCACTCGAAGAAATTCGAGTTTGTATTTGCTTTTCAACACTGATTATGATTCACATTAATATTCTCAGTGAACACGTTTTAGTTATAAACTTAATTGGCCAGAGTACATGTATACCGTGTCATACATCGTTCGTAGTGACGGATTAAGAATACAGAGTGTCACCACCCCTATTTATCCCATGGGCGTCGTAAGAGGGGACTAAGGGAGCAAACTACGCAGGAACAGCACTGCAGAGAGAAGGAAAACTTGTCAAAAACCCAACAGCAACCCGTCTGGCCAGTCTGGTATAGTAGACCAAAACCTGCTTTCTAAGGAGAGGCCTATGTCTAGCAGTGGACTAGTAAAGTCTATTGATGTGACATGTATGCCAGCAGCCAGAGTATGAAATGCTTATATCTTGTGAAGAATTAGTGCTAATGACTCGTTTTGTAATTGATGAGGCATCGTTAATAACTTTATATAAATAACTAATTTAAATTATATTATTTACAAACTAGCATGTGTTAGTAGCTCCGTCGCATGTTTTAAGATAATCCTTGTTTTAACCTATCAATTTCGTAAATTTCATCCCAATCCATAGAGCTGGTTCACCGTAACATTACATGTATAGCGATACATACATTTTAAATGTCACACACAATCAAAAACTTGCACATTATTTAAATCGTTAGTAGGTACACTACAATGGTAGTAATGGTACCTTTTAAAGGGAAAGTACCTATGTATTTATAAGTTACTACCCTAAAGCAAACTGCTGCTTCCCTTTATATGTAGGTACCTATAGCTATTTGTCGAGAAAGTGTGTTTTACGACAAAGTTTGTCACATTGCATCGTCAGCACAGAGCTCGTCTTTTGTTCCAAAAATCTATAAAAAATAAAACAAATAAATTGTAGGTACCTCTGTTTAGGTTTAATCAAATCATACTTATCATACTTATACAATATATTTAAAAAATATTTACTACAGAATCTCAGCAGCGTCTTGAAACTGCTTTAATCAATACAAGAATAGCATTGGTTTAATAACTTTACCATCTCTTGTTAATCCTCTTTTGTAGTGGCTCTTTGAGTTAAATAAATATCATTCAAATATTTTTCTACTTATTTTTTTGTTCCAGCTTAATTAAATTCACGATGTTAATAATAAACAAAGATGACATGAAATATGACTTGGTGACCATAAATATTAGATCACTTCTCAAAATGGACCTTAAAAGAGAATCTAAAAGACACCAAATGTTGTAACGATTGTGTGCTGTATTTACTGTTCACATCCAAGAAACAACTGTTACTACTACTAAATAAAGTTACAAAGAGTGCGACAAATCGCCACTCAAAAATCGTATTGTCGTATCCAAAGAGTTGCAAGTTTAGGTGGTGCTAGGTATCATCGGCAAGTCAAAGGGCGCCGACAAAGCGTCGCCGCGGAGCGGTGCGGGCGGCATTAGCGGCCCGTTTGATACCCCACCCTTACACAGGGTTGACAACAACCACGACCTACGACAAACCGGTCGCACGACACAGACAATATAAGTTTAATTGCTTTTTAAATGCCGTGATGGATTACTTGATGTCGTGTTATTGGGTGAAGGATTTGGTATCCTATTGAAGAGTCCGACACTGTTAATAAATATATCTTTTTATCTTTTGATAAATAAATTGATTGTTTTGTATGTAACTGTTTTCAAACATTTTCTTAATTGAATTATAATGTTTGTGTTATTCTAATTTGTTAACTTATTATTTTGGAATAATTTCCGCACCAAATAGATAGACGACTCTTCTCTCAACCCCAGAAAAGGCTGCACAGCCCTAGCAGCCTCCCACGGTCGGGCTCAAAGTGAGTGTGTTACTCTTTAACCTGCGCGATTCGCGACCGGCTAAACTTACCACTCCGCTAAATAAAGTTAAAAGGCTCCTCAAGCTTTGTCTCGACCCGCCTTTGATGTACGGCGAGAACATCCCCCCACATTCCCCACCTCCAGTGCTCCCCTCACTCGCAAACAGTTTACCGCAAGCTAGAACTATTGCCCTTAATGCCTTTTCCGATTGGGTATGGTGTACCCCTCCCGATTGATTAGTGTGTTGTTTAGTGCCAAAGGAATTTCTCAGGAAACGGGCCGATCAAAGTGGCCGAACCCCTTTTGATGAGTGAACGTTAATACGATGAATCGGAACCCTTATCATTTTGATCTCTTGTTACCGGCGGTTACAATTATTGACGGTGTATTGGGACGTTTGTGTTCGATACGTTTATTCGCAAACCTTTTAAGTGTTTTGTTGGGTGTAATTGAAAGGGCAAGGAGAATTTGTTACGATCCATTTTGAACGTTTGAACGCTTCTGTCAATCGCCTTGAGTTTCTGTGATATTGCAGGTAAAATTTTAAATGAAGCCGAGATTGAATGTCCTCTGGTTCTTGAAGTGAAAACGTAGCTTATTTCTTATAAGAATGTTCAAACTATACAGTGGTTTAAATAGTCACTTGAACTTATGGTGTCGAATGTTGCGGATTTGATCCATACATAATAATAATGGTTGATAGCTAGTGCCGGACTAGTTTAAGAAAAAAGACAAGAGTCTGGCAATCGAGAGCCAAATCAAAATTTAAAATTGCGAATTGAAAGTGGGTACATTATATAATTCTAAAAAATGAACGAACTTAAAGATAAGGACTCATAACAGAAAGAAAGTTATTAACTCGTGTACCTATGTTAGTAATTTTATATTATATCTGAGTACTAATAATTCATAAACTGCGCGCCAACGACCTATCAAAGCATAACCTCTTCAAAGGATTTTATTTAGGCTTTAGTCTGTAATCAGTGATTCATTTATCTGCGACTGTTTCACTTAAATACCTATAATTAACTTTTACATTTTCTTTCTCTCTCTCTTTTTTAATGTAATCCGCGAATGGCGGGCCGAAATGAAAGGACTACCGAGCCTTTGATCTTGCTGACTTGTAAAACCAATCATACAGTCGTATTTTCCCTTTTAACTTCACTTCATAGAGAATTTTGTCTTTACTTTTAGATACAGACAGTTGTATAATTTGCTTCTAAGAGAAATAAGACGGTGTTTTCTATTTTATAAAGTACAATTAAGTAATATTGGTGTATTCAATAAATAAATTTTCAGGATGATAAATAACAGTATTGTCGAATTCATACGAAATAGTTTAGCTATATGTCATCGTAACGATGAGACGCAAGTATGATATTATTATGTTTTATTAAAATTGTTATCAAACTGTTATAAAAATATAAATGGGTCTCCGCAACGTTTTCATTCAAAGTAATATTTTTATAAAATGGATCGTAAATAAGTTGAAATTAGAATGTCAACTTATTTAAACCTATAGTTGTGAAAGAAAGATATTTTTTAGGAATGCTACTTGATTTTTTTTTCAATAAAAACATCGTCCAGTAATCTAGTTTAAAGAACTTTATTAATACTCAAGATCAGTCCACTTAATAAACAAAGTAATAACAATAAGCAGCGATCGTAGGTTTTTAAAATCAATGACTCAACCTTATTACTAGACTAAAAGCTGAATTAGTACAACTTATCGTTAATGTATTGACTATATATAAAACGAACTTAAAATATTGCAAAAACAAGAAAACACGTTAAGGCAATAAGGAAAAGTACTCTCTATTAAACTGTCGGTAAACAATAATTGTATTCTAATATGAAAGTACAAAGGCGAAATTGAAACACAATGACCAAAGTTAGCATACATTATCGAGCTTCAAACGAATTAAAGGCCCGTAGATTCACCGTCAGGTACAAACAGAATGTTACAAAATCCATTTCAGTAATACCTATTGCTCGGACTTTGCGAAAATTCAATTAGTGTAATAACAACGCACAGTTCCATTATGCCAATCAAAGGGAAACGAAAAGTTTGCGCACATCAAAGAGTCGCTTAGTGCGTGCTCGGCTAATGATGCTTTTGGGTTGGGGGTGTACCTCTATCGATATCGATACTCGATTAATCGCTCCGGCTCATGACGTTACAGGGATGTGGACTCTATGTAATCGATACATGTCTGACAGAATCGTTTCAAAGCTAATTGCCATGGTGTTTAACCTTAGTTTAACTATTAATGTTTAACCTCAATCTCAAAGAAATCAACATAATGGGGAGTTTTGTTTGTAAACAAGTTTGAAAATAATTTTGAATGTAAAAAATATTTTTTGTATAATTTCCCGGCTTGTTGTGCTCATGTTATCTAATTATGTTTTAGGATGCTCTATTTATAGATACTAGTGGTCGCCCAATGGTCGAAATTCGACCATAATTCTTTTAATTTTTAAGTTTGAACTTTTGTAGGGTTTTTTTGTCAAAGACTCTATAATCAAAGGTTTCATCATATATTATATTTATTATAAGATTAAGCTACAGTTTGACCATAGATTTTAACTATGAACAAAAGAGTTAGTATCGTATGTTTGTGTGTGTATGTTGTATGTCAATAAAGCAATAGGGTGTGTTATGTTAATTTAATGTATTTCTAATGCATTTTATATAAAAAATAGCTTTGTACACTTCTTCTCCATAAAACTTTAACTGTGTCAAATTTCACATTCATCCCTTCGAGCAAATTTTCTTAAAAAGGGGGGATACTAAGTTTTCGCTTCACGTATTAATATAATATAGAAATGAGATAATGTACTCTGAGGTAAAGTCACTCTCGTGTACTACAAATAATAATACTGGTACGTACATACAGCCTACGGAAACGTAGGCTTTTACATTAAGACTTAGGTCATAATTCTCTGCATTATATTTTTTTAATAAAGGAACAAGAAGAGGAAGAAAGGAATATCTATAAAATAAAATTGCGGTATTTAAAAAGTATCAAACATAATATATACTGGTAAAACCGAACTTTTATTTGAAGCGTGTTTCTTTTATGTTTTTTATAAATAACAGTAATAATTTTTTTTAATTTTGCTTTTGCACTTCTTCCATCTTATCATCTTAAGTATTATAAATTTCACGTTCCTCCATAAAGATTTTTATTAAAATTAATATGTGTACAAAGGATTTAGTTTGCCTATAAATATATAGATATTAATATATTTGGGCACAGGCACAGACTATCCAGTATAATATAATATGCCTAATGTTGGAACTTCATTGCAAAAGTGAAGAAGTAATAGACATAAATGACGCATTTATTCTGCCGGTCTATTTTGGCCAGTCAATTGGTTTTTTAGCTTATCAGAAAAAAACAATATAACATTTTTTGTTTATTTTATAAAACTTTGGCATCACAACACAATCCGACTGCAATTCTCGCTCGGACTGTTTTATTAAAATACATTTTAATAAAACACACATACCTAATTACCTGTGTGACATCAATAAACTTCAGCATCCCAGCAACAGCCAAATCACAATACCGTACAAGATTTTGACAAATCAATTTTGCCGTCTGATCTTGTCGAAATCAAATATCTGCGCTACACTCAGAGAAACGTCTTTGATATCCATCTATTCATTTCATCTGTAAATCGAGTTGGAATCCCCAAATTAATTTGCTTCCAAAAGGTGAGTATCTTAACGATATGACACCCTATCTAGGTACCTAAATGCTATGTATATGTAATGAAACATGTAGGTATAACATGCTATCGTCGTACTATGAAAGCAAAATTGTACTAAACCAAATGTACCCCGCCACGCTTTGCTGTGACACATTGTGGTTAAAAAAAAAAGATAAAATCTAAAACGGGTTACATATCGTGACAAGATTTGAGATCAATGCAGAAAAATGCTCAGCACAGAACTTTTTGCGTTTTGGAAGCCTACACAAACCAACTTAATATTTTTATATATATTTTAAGATCAATGCGAAAGTTATAAGTAATACACAATTGAATCACATTGTTTACCCTGTTAATTTCATTTTTCATGTTTCACGATTTTGTTTTTTTATGTTTCAGATTACGCAACTAAGAGAGCAGAAACAAACACCAACATGCAGCGGCATTGAGCTGCTACACAGGTATTTCATATATTTTTCTTTAGTGTTATAAGTTTTCTACCTTATGAGAAATTGTTTAAATTTCTCGCATCAATTTTGTTTGAGACTAATCCCGCCATCTAGTAGTTTTAGTAATAAACGGTTAACTTCAGAATTACAGTTAACGCCTTCGCGCGCTTTAATGTATTTCGTAGCGTCGTCGATAGGTGGCGTGCTTCGACAGCTGTCTGTCTGTCATGGCAGGTTGTCAAACAAATGTCAAATTCACTGTTGTACACAAATCCGAGCCAAGCTAATTTATTATTTATTTCAAAGAAAGTTTTTAGTTAATGTATTCCTTTACCTTATGAAGCACTCTTTGAAAATATTGTAAGA
Organism: Arctia plantaginis; assembly: GCA_902825455.1. NCBI lineage: Eukaryota > Metazoa > Arthropoda > Insecta > Lepidoptera > Erebidae > Arctia > Arctia plantaginis. The sequence goes on along the minus strand of CADEBD010000388.1, from coordinate 3,477,749 downwards.
AATAGAAATATATATTTTTATGTAAGTTTTCACTGATATAGTTCTATAAATACGGCCCTTCCGGGTTTCAGCATGGTATTTTGGCATAAATAGCATTTATTGCCGTCGATAGTGTCTGTGATGAACCGCTATTAAATAAAACTGAAGGTCTCGTGTTGTTTCAATAGTTAATTTATAATTTTACACGTTGTGATTGTTGGCGCGATGTAAGTTTTACGAGCTGTGTCTTTGTTTACAACTTGTTTCCTGTGTTTATGCTCATCATGCTCAATGAAAAATTGTTGAATTTGGTACAATACGAAGTTTCAAGAACTATTTGTATCCTGATAATTCAAAATAATTTTTATATCTTATTTTTTTATGCTAAAAAAGTTTTGAAAAGTTCAGATATACCAATTTCAAAATTACTTATGTAATATACAAATTGTCATTCATGATATAGCTTTAAAAATCACTACTTGGTTCAAAATGTACAGCACATTATTTTAATTAAAATATGTCTTAAGCATTAACAAACCTTTTTTGTAAGCTGTTATTGATTTCATATTCTTATTAAACCCTATCATGAATACAAACCACTCTACAGTATACGAGGGTACAGAGATTAGTCCGTACCCTATTGTGTGGAACATCACCATCCGACTACGGAGCTTTCACTCGGACCATTGCTGCTGTGTAGCGCAGTCGTGCTTTTCTAAAAAAATATTTCTTTTGTGACTTATAATATTAGAATCAAATCATAATATTCAACCAATAATTCTATAAATTTGTGTAGCACAGAAGTGTATTGTTTGTTTAATCACAATGAACATGGTAAGGTCTTTTATGTTTTTTTTTTGTACTCTATTATAATTTTTTTTTTCATAACTTGCTTATTGAACCATGAAGTTATGATTTAATTTGTTTTGACATGTTCTTATTAAGATCTATTCCTTTTTCAAGCAATATTAAAAAGTTTTTGAATAGACTTTTTTATTTTTAGTTTTCTGCTGTACTTTTTTATATGGGTTGTTATGAAATATGATATTGTATTTCTGATTTTAAGTAGATTAATAGCTAATAGTATAACATTCACAATGATATATCATTCATAGCAGTGATGTTCGCTTCCAACACCGATCGATGCCGGAGACTCTTGACTTCAGTCCGCTGTCTCATTTTGTTTGCCATCTCTTTTTAACTCATACAAATCAAATACAGCAGCATGATCCTTATTGTTTGGCATATTGATTTTTTATGGGGCTTGATGCTCGGTTCTTATTGCGTAACTAATGTTTTGATATGTGAACACCAAGACGCTTGGTATAAACCTGTATGGTGATGTATAACTTTTTGGGTGATATAAAATAGAAAAAAATGGTTTATTTAATTAAACTTCTTATTACTTGTTTAAGCATACCTGTATTTTGCACAATCCAGAAGTTATTTAAAAGAATTTTCTACAACATACAAACAAATATCATTGAAATTTTATTTTATATTAATAAGAATTTAGACCCTTCATTAAATTAGCAAAATATGTGTATTTTCATATACTTTTAAGGCCTAAGCATTGGATGATGGCAGTTGAATGAAGATTATTTAGGATATGCCTATATTCAACAGTAAATTGTGGTTTATGGTAATGTGAGTTTTAGTGTATTTAAGTATAAACTTTTTCGAAACATTTCGTTTCCTTGTATGCAGGTGGTGTCTCGCCATGCAGCGCGCGGGTGGGAGAAGGGCCTGTGCGCCATGAGCCACACTCCTATAGGCGGCCACCCGCAAGGTAAACTATTTTGTTTTTATCATAATAGTGATTTTTTTAGTATCGATAATATCGATAGTTGTACTTGCGGACCGTCGTGATGTCTATGTTGGATAAGCTCCACAGGCATATATTACGACGATTTAGCAGCATAAATAATTCCATATTCAAATTAATCCGAATGTCACACTTCTGAAAATAATTTTCTTTTTATAATTTATTACATTTAAATCTATTTTTTTTTTTACTAATAACGTATATTAACAATTGCGTTTAAATTTTTGATCGAATGCCTGTAGAAGATTGTAAGAACTGGATTTGAACTGAGTATTTGACAATCCGATGTCCCTTTTATTTATATTGTAACTAGCTTCATGTATAACTCTTCAAATATAAAAAAACCGCCACAAAAGTGTTGAAATCGCTCGAAATTGTAATTATTTGTGCTGTCCCGTAAAATAGTTTTTTGTACGTGTGCAGGTTGGGAGCACAAGCTTGCTGAGAGGTCGTCGCTGCCGCCAGCTTCGGGGGAGGAGAAGAGCAAATCTCAGTCCAAACATGTGTTCACACAACCGCATCTGTCCAAGTAAGTTATTAATCGGTGTATTCGCCAATATATTATATTTCAATCAATTATCTTTCTCAAGTATTTCGTTCACTCCACTGCACACGACGCAATAGCTAAAGCGAAGGTCTTTTTAGATCTTGTTACATTATAATGTCTAAAAATACATAAGATAGCCATGGAGTATGATTACACGCCGTAGATGTCCCGAGATACCAGGGATTTCCTTCCTAGGGTACACCTGGTTCCCCGGCTGATGGTACCTGAGGCGGTTTTTGGTCGGTATCACTCCGACAAAACCACCCCACCGGTGGGTGGTATCCGAGGGGATATCCGCACAGGAAAAAAAAAAGTATACCTTATGTAATACTACAGAGCAAGGCCCTATGTGTTGTTCTTAAAGTGGAACATAAACTACCATTTGGTCTCTCGCTTACAATCGTTTATCAGATAGAAATACATTTAAATTGTTGTTTTATTATTACTTCATCAGTTTTGTTGCCAGTAATAGGGCTTTTGGGTTGTAGATCGGGGAACTTTTTTCATGCTAAAAACGACGATTACTAGCCGCCTGAATATTTTTATTTGTAGATTAGACAACTCAAGCTAGCTCAACAATAGCTAGAACCTTAACATTTTATTCAATTTCGTTTTGCGAAGTTTAGAGACTGAAGAAGATCTGATTAATATAGATGGTTAGAGAAAACCCAAGATATACCGTATGTAATTGTGTCCTTTACTTCATCATCAACAGCCTATAACAGTCCACTGCTGGTCATAGGCCTCTCCTTAGAAAGGAGGTTTTGGCCTACTATACCACGCTGGCCAGACGGGTTGGTATAGGGTTTGTTTCAAGTTTTCCTTATCTTTGCAGTGCTGTTGTCCTGCGTAGTTAGCTCCCTTAGTCGGCTCTTACGACACCCACGGGATGAATTGGGGTGGTGACATTCCGTATTCTTAATCCGTCACCACACGGATTCCTTTACTTAACGAAGGGTTATTCCGTCTCCAACAACGGATAATCTATACTTCCACATAAATATTTAAAATGTGAAAGTGACTTTGTTTGTTACGCTTTAGCGCCTAAACCACTAAACCGAGTTTAAAAATTTCACCAATAGAAAACTACATTATCAGCGAGTCACATAAGCTACTTTCTACCGCGATAGCCGACATACATGCGGGCGTAACCACGGGTAAAGGCTAGTCGGTAATAAATTGATAATATTGAGATTTTTTGGTATTCAGAGTTGGCATGGCGTGGCGCGAGCAGACGGAAGGCTCGTCGGGAAGCTCGGCGCGCTCGCCCGCCTCGCCGCCGTACATGCGCTGGGCCCGCAGCCTCCACGAGTTGCTCGAGGTAACACGCTATTATAAAAGTACACCATTTATCTTTTCAGGGATTTTTCCTCTTACTATCAAGGTAGTAGTTAAGTAGGGTATGCGGTGATCACTTTGACCTCTCAATTTCGCAATAAAATGAAGGAGTGCGTGAAAGATGAAAGGGGATATCGAGTGATCCAGCAGAATGGAAGTATAAAACTCATTGCAGTGATTCCAAATGTAGGAAGATGATGATTACTCTAACCTAAATTAAAGTTGTTTTCGAAATGTATATTTAAACGGATTCGAGAGCAGATTCTTTTTAAAGCTTTCATAGATGCTCATCGAGCTCATGACATTGTCAATGTTTAACTTTTTTGTCCAAAATATAAACGGAGGAAATGATGGCCATTTGTAATTAAGACGCAATCTATGAGCACATATATATCTGTGCAAACAGGTCACGCTTGGCCTCTGGGAATAAATGTTTACATAATTGTTTTACATTTAAATTGTGATCTGAGACCAATACTGATAGTAACCATCAATATTCTTCTTGAGATTGTCATAATTAAAAATACTACATGACATATTATTTGGTAGAGGTGGACCAAAATTAATTGTCTTTGGCAGCACTCTTAGAGTCGCAATATTGTGAATAGTAATAAGAAAATGAATAAATTTTGTTAACAATATATATAGACTAGACTGATCTGACTAGACTACTAGAAGACTAGAATACCCACTGTTTCTTCTTATATACTGTCGATTGGTCCATCCAAAGGCTGCCTGTAAGAGATTGCTATTAGCATTAAGGCCGCCCATTGTACATATCCATCTGTAATATTTAACCAACTTACTGTAATTGGTGTACAATAAAGCATATACTATTCTATTCTATTCTATATTTGTGCCTAGGATGCGGAGGGAGTGCGTCTGTTCCGCAAGTACGTGGGCGGCGCGGGCGGTCTGCACGTGGACCGACTCAACTTTTACTTCGCGGTGCAGGGCCTGCGTCAGGAGAGCGACCCCTCCAAGATACGACAGGTCGTCTCCGCTATTTACAAGTAAGTTACATATACAGTAGATAATTACCCATATTCCTTGTCATTCATAATTACAGTTACATTATAATCTTACTTGTGACTTCGAGTAATTTTATGTGACAAATTATCTACAGATAGTTGTGGTAATGTCTGCTGGTATTTTAAGTTTGCACAAATAAACTAATAATACCATGTCTGTTTGTCACTTTTTAATTACATAATTTTTCATCATCATATTAAACAAATACTCTTAATTAGATGTGATGTTGATCTTAAATGCTCAACATAATCGAAAAGGTCGGTTAACAAAGTAACGCTACAAATCCCTTGAACAGAATTTTGCGGTTCTGCTACAAAAAGGCTTAGAGATATATGCCAGAAAAAAAAACAAATTTGTTTAAAAATTCACCTTAATGTTTATCAAAAAAAAGATGGTCTGTACTTATTACTTTAGAAGGAATGAATAACTCCAAATTGCAAGTGAATGAAATACTCAAAAGTAGACTTTAAAAGGAACAGAGAGGAAAGTAAAAAGTGTTGATGGTAAAACACACTAATGCTGTACCTACTGGTCTCTCCACATGAAAACATGCGATCGTGTTTTTTTTTTTTGGAATAGGGGACAAACGAGCAGACGGGTCACCTGCAGGAAAGCGACTTAATGAAATTTATCAATGAAAAGCTTTGCAGGTCTTCTCATACTTGTAACCGTGAAATAAAGACTCGGTGACTAATGCTTTACGTAATAATATTTTCTCAGATTCCTGCGCAAGTCTCAGCTAGCGATGCCCGAAGAGTTAAAGGCGCAGGTGAAGCAGAGCCTGAAGGATGGCTCTAACATTGAGAAGACTATATTCGACAATATGGAGCAGGAGGTATTTCACTATTTACACACACTCTTTTAAGCTAGTTCATAAAAGTCTAAGATGTCTTAATTGATTACTCTCAATTAAATCCCGCTGGAAATCATTGGGAGAGGCCTATGTCCAGCAGTGGACAAGCATAGGCTGAGGTGATGATGATGATGAATTAAAAAATACACAATTTGTCACTCAATTTTTTTTTTACTTTAATAGCAGTAAATCACCACTTGAAAATACTCGTTAATTTTAAAATTAATTGTCATTTAAAACGAAGACACGAACTATTTAACATTATTTATTGTATTGCTAGCTGACCCGGCAAACGTTGTTTTGCTGTATACATTATTTCTAGGAAATACTGAAAAGAAAATTTAGGGGTGGGTGGTTCCCCCTTGTCATTTAGAGGTATCAAAAATAGACGTTGGGCGATTCTCAGACCTATTCGATGTGCACATAAAATTTCATAAAAATCGGACCAGCCGTTTCGGAGGAGTATGGTAACTAACATTGTGACACGAGAATTTTATATATAAGATGATAAACTAATGAAAAAAGGAAATCAGTTTACAAACCGACGGTAAAAATGTACTGCGCGGCTTTGTTTTTACCTATCTACTTAAAACACTAAAGGTTTTTAGTTTTATTGGTGTTAGTAAAATTCGTCAAATAAGAAATAACACTTGACCAACATAGAAAAAAAATTTTTTAACAGTTTTGTTTTTGTCATATGCCTTCATGTTCAATATAAAATCAGTTAACAAGGAAATTAAATTGTCGAAATTGACTTGTGATGCAGGTGACGCGCGCCATAACGGAGTCGACGTACCAATCGTTCCTGCGCTCGGAGGCCTACGTGTCGTACGTCAGCGCCGCCACGCAGCCGCTCTCCTCGCCCGACACCGACCCGCCGCATCTTGTCCGAGAGGTAAAACTTTCCATATCCTACTAGCATTATAATTGCGAAATACGTAAACATGTTTCATCGGATCTTGTAAAAAATTTGTGATGAAATAACACATAGGTAAATTTTTATCCTGAGGAAAAGAATTGATAAGATTTATTAACGGGTAAAACCTAGGTATAACTTTAGCAATGAACGTGCCAGAAAAAATTGGCTGTCTCTTCCGATATATACAAAGTAAATGAGTAGTATACTGTAATGTTACTGTTGCAACGGCTTCAAATACAGTTGATTATGTTGCTTCGAAAAAGGAAGTGCGTTAACATAGACGGGCTGGTCGATCTTGTAGTTGGTGACCCTGACTGTTAAGCCGGAGGTCGTGGGTTCGATTCCCACCTAGGACAAATATTTTGTGATGAGCACGATCGTTTCTTCTGTGTTATCTATAATATGCATGTATTTAGAAATATATAAGTACGTTTATCAGCAGTCTGGTTACCATAGCACGCGCTCTGCTTAGTGTGTGATCAGACAGCCGTGTGTGATATGTGCGAGGTTATATTATGGCAGCATGCGAGTGAGTGGTACAGTGAGCGTGTCGACCCGCAGATGGCGACGGGCGGGCTGGCGACGCTGCACGAGGGGCAGGAGCTGGCGGCGGGCGGCGCCCCTCCCCCGCGCCTCACGCACGACGCGCTGCTGGCCACGCAGTCGCGCCGCCTGCACTCCGACGTCGCTCCGTGAGTGCTCACTTGTACCTTACACATCACACGTGTATACGCGTGTGCGTCTCGTGTCTACGTTTCATGTCCTCGAGTAAAACTTATTCAGATAATAAGGTCAACCGTCCGACGTAACATTCAGTTTCAAAGATCCATTTTAATTAGTTGGCCATACTTACCGAAGAATTTAAATTGTATACATCGAATTTGGTTTCATGTATACAGTATCATCATATATCTATGTTTTCTCCAAACTTGTTTGGTATTACCAAACTTATAGCATACCATCGAATGTATAAAAAATAATATATAAAATGTATTTATATTCTGAATAATATTTGCTTGAGTGATCTGAAATGAATCCTTAGATATGTCAGTTGTACAGATAGTGAAGCTTGCATTGTATTATGACTTTTAAGTTTATTAATATTAAGTTGTAAATACGGTGCAAGTTTATAGTGTTTTGTTCTATTGTTGTGCGCATAGAACTTAGAAGTAGTTTAATGTTGTCAAATTGTATAGTGTTTAGATAGTAGGTATGTATAAAGTACAAAACATGTTCTTTATTTATTTTGATTTCATAGATTTGGTATATCGTAAATTCTAGAAATCAATATTAAAAAAGTCACAAAATTCAAAATTACTGACATACTACAAACCGATATAATGATGACTTCATATAAAGTTGAGAGTTCATGACGTGTGACCCCAGCATTGCATGAGCGAACCCTTAATTTTGCCTTTTATTTTAACCCCCTTTTACTACCTACGTCAAATAATGAATAACATTCTGTGAGTCACAAAGATAATGCCTAAAACTAAAAAAAAACCTTGGCAAGTAACTCGTATTAGTATATTTATAAGACGTTGGTACCAAAAGTGCTGTTATATAATTTAATTTCGCTCCCCGTTCAGCTTATTTATTTCCGTGTATTGTTTTGCCCCCATGTTTGTGTCCTGCTGCATGCTCGCTGCCCCCGCCGAACATTACACGCTATACGCTGTATTGCCGTCCGTTTACTATGCGATATCTGCCGTTCCCTATCCTGACCGTACAAATACCTGAACTCAAATCATCTCTAAATAATAACATGTATTTTTAAACACCCGAACCGTTTTTCATACGGCCTTTCAAAATAAATAATTTACCGTAAACAAAAAAAAATACCGTCATTTATTCTTCGCCACTTGCTCTTTCACAACCTTTAACGATCTCTTCCAACATCATTCAATATGCCTCGTATTCATTACCCTCGCTATCCTTAACGTTCCGCCCCCGACCCCTCCCGTTACGTCCGGCGCCCGCGCAGACATCGCAAGCGCTCAGTATACAGCGCGCACGTGTCGTACGGCGGGTACTGCCCCGCCTCGCGCCAGGACTCCGAGCGCGCCTCGCTCAGCTCGGGCCGCACCGACAGCGACGCCGTCTCGCTCTCCGGCAGTAGTGTGTAAGTACACCTGGTATCACTTCGCTTTACAACTCCTAAGCACCGATCATATTATCATAGAGTACACAACTGCGCAAAAGTTTAAAGGTAAGTTCAATGTTTCTTTCTTTTGTTTCGAAGCTTTTAATAACTAATTTGTCATTCCATCCGAACGATCCCTAATAACTTGCATCCGACGAACGAATGCAAAATAACCAACTCCCTTTACTCAAAACGGCAAAGTAATGACATTGCTTTGTAATACTTTAACGACTTATTTTTTTATAATTTCTTTGAAATTGGTTGTTTTACAATTAATATGTAGGTATTCCCGATTTTGTGGCATTTTTTGTGGGGCCATAGGTTTATGTTATTTTCTACTTCGACAGCGATGGGATGTCGGTTCGGGGCGTCCGCGAATCCCGCGAGTCAAGACACCGGCCGCGGTTGCACGGACTCGACCGGCACGCCGTTATCAACAAGGAACAGGATACTGCCATGGTGAGAACACTGCTAGTAATTCCTCCCACATTAAGCTGTAGTTTTGATATATAAAGCGAAACGTAGCTTCTTAGTCGCTTAGAGGGGTTTCTCTAAAATTAATGAATAAATTTTTTTCTCACTCCGCAACTGAAATTTGTATGGCCGCTACTCAACATTTACTCAAGTTATTGTTTTTTGAACTGCATTCCACAAAGGATAGGATTGTACTGTAAAATAATGACATCACACTTTATGGAATGCTTTGGCATTTTTTATAATAAGTTATTCAAATACCGAAGGTTAAAACAAACCATATATATTACTGATACAAATTGCGTCGGTGATTTAAGGTAAAGACTCATCATCAATAGTCTTTAAAGGAGGTTTTAACTGACCGCAACAAGTAAACAATATTACTTTATTACTCTCGTGGGTAATTAAAATTTGGGATGTTAGGTAAAAGTGAGTAGAGAGTAGAGTAGCGAGCAGGCTGGTGAGTGAGCAGGGGCCGGTTGCAGGTGATCCCGCGCACGGCGCGCGTGCAGTCGGAGCAGCTGCGCGTGCTGCCGCCCAGCGAGTTCGCGCCGCTGCTCATCGAGAAGCTGGAGCGCGTGCGGCGCGACCAGGACGCCAAGGACCGCCTCGAGAAGAGGCTCGCCGAGGTACACGCACCACTCCACTAAATATAACTACTATATTCATGTTGACAATAGGAAATGTCAATTGAGTACATTAAACATACCGTAAAAGACCTCACCTAATTAACCTTATAACGTCCCTTTTTGCAGTGTTGTTATAAATACAAAAATGAATTTATTATATTATTAATACTTAACCGATTATCATGAGATCATCTACAACAACAGCCTATAACAGTCCACTGCTGGACCTAGGGCTCTCGATGCTAGACAGGAGGTTTTGGCCTACTATACCACGCTGGCCAGACGGGTTGATATAAGGTTTGTGTCAAGTTTTCCTTCTCTCTGCAGTGCTGTTGTCCTGCGTAGTTTGCTCCCCTAGTCGGCTCTTACGACACCCACAGGATGTATAGGGATGGTGACATTCCGTATTCTTAATCCGTCACCACACTGATCATCACGAGATCATCTAACCGTTGTTATATTAACAGAAAAAGCTGTAAAAAAAAAACAGAAAAAAGTACAGAGTTTTACACGCAATGAAAACCTGAGGAAACGTTATTATTAATATAACTTATAAACTTCACAACAAATAACAGTTCTTAATTTTTCTTTACCCTTTTGTCTTTATTGCATGTTGGTTTTGTGTACAGGGTGATGGCGAAGAGGTGCAGTCAAGTCAGGCGTTACCACCGCAGTTGGTGGCGGCAGCTATACGTGAGAAGTTACAACTGGACGACGACAACGATCAAGACATCCTAGGTAAGAACGTACCACTGATAACATTCACATGAACCATCTTTATGAATCCAAATCCGTTCGATAAAGTTCTCAATGGTGTGGGGCACTGTATAAAGTATCTATACTACGGCTACTAAATTCGAAAGTGTGTCTGTATGTCTGTTACCTCTTCACGCTTAAACCGCTGAACCGATTTAAATATAATTTTGTATGGAGATAGTCTGCTTTTACCTTTGTGGTATCTTTGGTCTACCTACAGCCTAAAATACGCCCGTTGCCCACCATAGCGGAGACAAAACTAGAGGGTACTAGATATGTTATAAGCATAGATCGGAATCTTGGGTGTTATTACTATCCAAAGTATGAATATGACCAAAAATGCCCAAGAATCGGTACTTTGACCAAGAATTTCTGGAAATTAGAATTCTGAATGATAATGGTTCTTGTGCTTCTATACAATTATTTTTTTCTATGTAATTCATACTTCACGCAACAAAAATATATATGTCAGGCTTTTTTTAAATAAGTAAATGAAACAATCATTTACTAGGTACTTAAGTTTATTTTTATAAAATAAAACAAGTAGTCTAACAAGTCCATGAAAACAATTTTGCAAAAACCAACAATAAACAATCTAAAACAATATAATGTCGCTGGGCAAACCCATTATCAGGCCAAAATAGTTTGTTTAACCAAACCGGTTTATTGACTAGATTTTCTAAGCTACACTAGTATATCTTGACATGCATAATGTAGGATAAATCAGTTTGGCCTAGAACAAATTTAGTTTGGTACGAAATCAGGTTTGAGATTTGTCAAAGTATTGTGTAGTAGGTAAACTTCCGATGAAAAACTTTAGGATATCTAAAATTACTTTAAAGTAGTGGCACGATATGATGGCTGTTTTGACACGTTAAATAAAGTACAGCAATTTGACGGATGTCAATGTAAATATTAATTAAATACGAAACTTAACGAATACAATAAAGTACAGCAATATACTCCTTCAACGTAGTTATTAATTAATACGAAACTTGATGAGTGGACAGACGCCATTTACTATTTCAGGAGCTTTTAGCTTATTAACCCATACAGACCTATTTTTCAATGAGACTTATTGGATTATTTATTTATTTAATTAAATTTTGCTAGGAATATCAATGTATTGTTCAAAGAAAGATATTCTAACTAATTGAGGTCTATTAATCATAAAATAAAATCAATTTCATGTATTTTTTTTTAATAAACGTATTCCTTAACCGCACCTTATTTCCGCACTTTTTAAATAATATTAAATATTTTTAAGCCTTACCATAATTACGGGAATCAATTACCGCAATGCCGGGAATATCGTCCTATCCATGCTAGTGATATCGTCTCAAATATCACCCAAATTATGATTACTAGTTGTAAGCGACCAATATAATTCGTTATTTATACGTCTATTCTTCGCTCGGCTTTAGCCGTCTTTTAATTTGTTAATGGATTATGCGAGTTATGACGATGGTAATTAAAGTTGATGTGATCGATTCCAGATCAGCACGTGTCGCGCGTGTGGTCGGAGCGCACGCCCGGCGCGTCCCCCCCTGGAGGGCGGCGCGCGCGGCCCCGCCACGCGCCCGCCTCGCACGCGCCGCACGCCTCGCGCCGCGCGCCCTCCGCGCTGTCGGCCGACTCGGGCCACTACGACGCGCCGCCCGACTCGCTGCACCACCCGCACTCGCTCACTCGCAGGTATGTCACTGTATAGCCACGCGCCCTCCGCGCTGTCGGCCGACTCGGGCCACTACGACGCGCCGCCCGACTCGCTGCACCACCCGCACTCGCTCACTCGCAGGTATGTCACTGTATAGCCACGCGCCCTCCGCGCTGTCGGCCGACTCGGGCCACTACGACGCGCCGCCCGACTCGCTGCACCACCCGCACTCGCTCACTCGCAGGTATGTCACTGTATAGCCACGCGGCCTCCGCGCTGTCGGCCGACTCGGGCCACTACGACGCGCCGCCCGACTCGCTGCACCACCCGCACTCGCTCACTCGCAGGTATGTCACTGTATAGCCACGCGCCCTCCGCGCTGTCGGCCGACTCGGGCCACTACGACGCGCCGCCCGACTCGCTGCACCACCCGCACTCGCTCACTCGCAGGTATGTCACTGTATAGCCACGCGGCCCTCCGCGCTGTCGGCCGACTCGGGCCACTACGACGCGCCGCCCGACTCGCTGCACCACCCGCACTCGCTCACTCGCAGGTATGTCACTGTATAGCCACGCGCCCTCCGCGCTGTCGGCCGACTCGGGCCACTACGACGCGCCGCCCGACTCGCTGCACCACCCGCACTCGCTCACTCGCAGGTATGTCACTGTATAGCCACGCGCTCTCCGCGCTGTCGGCCGACTCGGGCCACTACGACGCGCCGCCCGACTCGCTGCACCACCCGCACTCGCTCACTCGCAGGTATGTCACTGTATAGCCACGCGGCCCTCCGCGCTGTCGGCCGACTCGGGCCACTACGACGCGCCGCCCGACTCGCTGCACCACCCGCACTCGCTCACTCGCAGGTATGTCACTGTATAGCCACGCGGCCTCCGCGCTGTCGGCCGACTCGGGCCACTACGACGCGCCGCCCGACTCGCTGCACCACCCGCACTCGCTCACTCGCAGGTATGTCACTGTATAGCCACGCGGCCTCCGCGCTGTCGGCCGACTCGGGCCACTACGACGCGCCGCCCGACTCGCTGCACCACCCGCACTCGCTCACTCGCAGGTATGTCACTGTATAGCCACGCGGCCTCCGCGCTGTCGGCCGACTCGGGCCACTACGACGCGCCGCCCGACTCGCTGCACCACCCGCACTCGCTCACTCGCAGGTATGTCACTGTATAGCCACGCGCCCTCCGCGCTGTCGGCCGACTCGGGCCACTACGACGCGCCGCCCGACTCGCTGCACCACCCGCACTCGCTCACTCGCAGGTATGTCACTGTATAGCCACGCGCCCTCCGCGCTGTCGGCCGACTCGGGCCACTACGACGCGCCGCCCGACTCGCTGCACCACCCGCACTCGCTCACTCGCAGGTATGTCACTGTATAGCCACGCGCCCTCCGCGCTGTCGGCCGACTCGGGCCACTACGACGCGCCGCCCGACTCGCTGCACCACCCGCACTCGCTCACTCGCAGGTATATCACTGTATAGCCACGCGACCCACTGACGGGCCTTTTGGGCTGTTTGATTCCCACCCGAGACAAATATTGTGTGAGGAGTATGATGATTTGTGTCTGGTTGTAGTTTTTGTATAATATTTATTTAGGAATATATGTTTATCAGCAGTCTTTTCACCGTAGCACAGGCTCTACCTTGTTTGGGATGAGACAGCCGTGTGTGAGTTGTGTGAAATATTATTATTGTTATTCCATTCTTTGAAAAATCTATGTCTATATTATTTATGACCACATATTTAGGTTTATTTGGCATTCAATAATTATTAACCACAAAAATATTTGTTTCAGATCATTCTCGAAGAAGACCGTGACGGAGTTGACGGACAGCGGCGTGTCGGTGGTGAGCGAGGGCGTGGGCGTGGAGCCGCGCATCCTGCTGTGGATGGCGGAGGGCGAGCGCCTCGAGCGCCGCGCCCTCCGCGACCTCTCGCGCGGCTCCTCCGCCGACCGCGACGAGCACCGCCGCAAGGACAAGCAGCAGCCCAGGACGCGGTATGACCACTCTCTCTCTTATGTACCTTGCTGTCTATTAGGTTTATACAGACTTCTCTTATCCCTTATGAACACTACCTACCATCTTTCATTCAGTCAATTACCTGACTGAAAGACCACCCGGATTTCTGTGTATATTGTATTTCAAACCTCACAGCCTTTGCTATCCATGCAAATGTAATGCACATTTAATATAAAATACAAGTAATACTCGTAAAAATTGAGTATTTTCCAGTGCATATCATTTCAATCTTGAAGTAGACTGTATTCCTAATACGAATATAATGTTATTATATCAACAGTGGCAGTGGCAGTAAGTCGAGCAGTACCAGCGGCGGAGGTGCGGTGGAGACCCACACAGTTGTGGTGGTGACGTTCCTGGACGAGAATGTGCCCTACAGGTTCAAGGTACCCGCCTCGCCCCTCACGCTCAAAACCTTCAAGGAATATTTGCCGAGGAAGGGCAACTATAGGTAAGTTTATACGGGAACTTTATGCAGCTGTGATAAAGTTTAGTATCGCGTCGTATAAATTATAAGGAAACAACGTGTGTTAGCTTCAAGTATTTATTCGCAACTAACAAAAAAACATTGATACGTTCAACAATACTAATGAAAAAACTGGGAAACTTGCTCACTCACTTATATCAGTTAAGGAAAGGAGTAAGCAGAGATAAAGAGAATAAATACTCACATTTTACTAAGACACTTTTGATCCTGACAGGTAACCTAATGACAATATTCTTGAAATCAATGGAATGCGGAATCATTTAGGACCAATGAGGCAGCCTTAACATATATATGTTCTAATTAAATCAATAAAATTACAAAGAAAAATCAGTTTATTATTATAACTATTGTTAAACTTACCACTTTAATTATAAAGTGACTACCACTAAAATGTTAATCAAAAATTTCAGATACTTCTTTAAAACAAACTGTGCCGATTTGGACACGGTTATCCAAGAAGAGGTGAGCTGCGATTCAGAGACGCTTCCAATGTTCGAGGGGAAGGTCATGGCGCGCGTCAAGAGCATCGACTAAGTGCCCTCTCCCCTCCCCCCACAACCAGTCAGACACCGCAGAAGACATCCAGGTTCTTCCGTGTAGTGACTGCACACTGACGTGAGCCATGCGACAATATTGCACTATCCTTTAGAAAATTATATATCCGTTCTGTAACATGTCTAACTTACTTTCAATACTGACTGATAAATTAGTAAAAAATCGTCTTGTTCTCATATATTGTCGTATGGAATCACGCCCGTGTGTGATATTTGATATAATGTCGCCCCGTCTGATACCGCCTTCACACCAGTGATGACACTTTTTTGTACAATTTATATACATATTGGTTTTATTGTTTTCTGGCTTTAAAATAAATTCTACTGTTTAAAAGTAGATGGCGGGGCGACGCTAGAGTAAATAAATTATTTATTTTAAATACATTACGATAAGTGTAATCGTAATAGTTATAACTGTGCGACATTGTATAAATTCTGTTCCTCATCGACTCTATAAGCTTTTTTAAATTAATTTTAACTATTTTTTTTACTACGAGCTAGTTGAGTACGCTTACTATTGTACGATATTTTTTTATTGCAGAATGACGGTATGCAAACATTTTTTTTTAATATTCCTAGTGTTACATGAATGACTGCTTAGTTTGTATATTTTTAAATTAATATTTTAGATATAAAATGACGTGTTCTGTTTAAAATATAGTGTCGTTATAATTGGAAATTCTTAATTCGTGATGAAAGAATGAAATAACCAAACAGGTGTAAAAAATGCTGGTTACTGGATCACTTCTTTTTATTTAACTTTCGTGTCAATTTAAATAAAATCATGAATTTTCTATTTAATCTATAAATATCCAGTAACTGGCATGTTTTGCGTCCGTTTGCAGCTCAATTCAAAATCGTACAATCAATGCAAGACAGGATCTCATACAATATCAGTGGTGTAATGAAATAAATGCTCTATATAGTGTGGAAACATGTTTTATATAAATAATTTCCGTGCCGCAGCTGTGAATAGAACTAGCGAAATAGATGTAAGAACACACCGACAGTTGGAAAGCAAAAGTATAAAAGCGACGTTATTTTGAACTGTCGAAACATAAGTTTATCCTGCATTGCGACCGGTCTTAGCCTAGGCTCAGTCTAGTGCGGAGTTATTTTGATACTAATCATAATCATGACACTATGTTGGTACTGCTGTTAAACTGTAGTCTTCTGTACATTCTTAATCCACCACGCTTTAATTCCTATTTTTCAAATGTCCTACGCCATGTAAACTTAGACCTCAAAGTTTCTGTTTCTCAGTAGTCATGTCTCATTCCTTGCGTGTAGACATTCGAAATCACAGCTTATTGTAATGTATTGTTGGTTTTGTCATTTTCAAACTAGTTTGTACTCTGTATTGTAGTTCTAAAAGTCGTAATTCGTTTAACAGTACGCAAGTACCATCTGTTCTACAATATAACTCTGTGTTAGATGTGAGCCAAAATACTTTGCTATAAAATGTAATTGCCAGACTGAGTTTCCCTAAGTCAACTTCAATTATGTTAACTAGTCTACTTTCGTATTGCACGCCATTTGCTTCTCAAATAATTGACTTGATGTTCACCATCCTATTGTTATATGTCCGTAACGAATGGCCTGCAATACCTATAGATCCATACCAGTACTTATTTCGCATATTGTATAAAATATTGTATAAGTTAGTATGTCATGTCCGGTCCATTATGTACCAACATTACAATTTGTATTATTTGTCAAAACTGTCGTCTTGAATAAAATTATATTTTTAATAGTTTTACGGATGGTTCTTTCTATTAGTTGCATCTTGTTTTTCGCAGTTTTGACAGACGATATAATCTGCAGTGTTGCCATGTAAAATAAAAGTACAGAGGAATGTTGACAGCGGAGAGTGCACCTAGTGTTATGCACGTTTATGACGGGAATCGGGTGCGGAATCATGTGCCTTCAATGTTGATAAAAAATTTCATAGTTGATGCTTCTAATTAGTTGTAAGTTAACACATTGTAAATATAGGAGTAACGCTACGATCGTTTCGAACTCTTTATTTTTTATTAATTTAATTAAACAAATCATTTTTTTAATTTATTGCCTAAGGTTGCGTTGTGAAGCCATATTCAAACACAAAATATTATAACTCATGTTTGATCTTCTATATTTTTGTAGAAATTCTTTACGTTTCTGTAATTATTTGATAAATAATTCATCAATTGAACCAGGTGTTGGTTCATGTAGGAAGGGCAAGAAAAGCTAATACACTGACCATAAACGATAGTCATCGGATCACCATTGTACATTACAATTTCATATCACTATTTTTGTTTTCACTAACTAATCACCAATCAATAGTTACTAAGTGGTTGTGATATTTTGTGTTTGGGACGCAGTACATTTTTATATTGCCCAGTAAAATGAACAGTGACCGTGCAACGCCCGGCCACACGACAATATGATTGTATATGTATGAATAGATAAATTACTATATCGTTTTTAAATTATATTAAACAAGGCACTTGCGAGGTGAAAGGACCCATGTACTACCAAAAAGACCCAACAGGGGCGAGCCTCGGAACGTATCAGTACATAGATTGATTATAATTGAATATAATACGAAGCTAATTTTAAATATCTATGTTTTGGCGTACGGAAAAGCCAAAGGCTCGAATAGTATATCGGATAAAATGCTTGTTAAAATTATAAAAAAATATACAAAATTATGTTTTCCAATGTTGAGTGCACGAACATAAAAAACGATTTGTAAACTAAGTATTAATTTCAGCAACGATTGGCGGTCGTTTGTCGACGTCCGCACATTTAAAGTAAAAGAATTTCACTAATCGGACTGTATTATTTTTTTATCTAGCACATGTAACATTTAAAAAATAAACTGGAACTGTGCCATAATATGTGTTTGATTTTAATTTCTCTTCCTTGACCCATTAAGAACATTGAAAATAAAATAAAATTAATTTGCAGAATGAGAATAAGGTCTTGGAGTCTTTCAATTTGTCTATAATATTGGTGAAGAATATAAGAAATGCAAGTATGTTAATCGTAATTTCTTTAAACATAATATACATTTATGTCACTAGCTATTTTTTTTCACTAATTTTTTTTTTTTTAAAAAGACAACGCCCGCATTAGGAATAAATCCTGTGTCGCGGGGGACTTTACAAACATACATGAAACGGACACAAAGAACACCCAGACTCAGAACAACAATTTGTGGATCACACAAAGTGTCGTCCCATGTGGGGTTTGAACCCACAACACTCGGCGTAGTAGAAAGCGGTGTGGCGACCGCTTAAACCACTACGCCATCCGTGCAGTCAAACACAAGCCGGGGGGACAGTTCTTGCGCTACCAGGCATTCTTGAAACACAACCTAAGGGCATCATCCATTGTGTGAGGACTACAGACACAACAGAAATCCATAGCTAAACTTTGCCATCAGCTGATACGTGGCGGATCATAATAATCATGTCATCATTAGTATCATCATCATCATCAACAGCCTATAATAGTCCACTGCTGGACATAGGCCTCTTCTAGAAAGGAGGTTTTGGCCTACTATACCACGCTGGCCAGACGGGTTGGTATAGGGTTTGTTGCAAGTTTTCCTTCTCTTTGCAGTGCTGTTGTCCTGCGTAGTTTGTTCCCTTAGTCGGCTCTTACGACACCCACGAGATGAATAGGGATGGTGACATTCCGTATTCTTAATCCGTCACCATACGGATCATTAGTATCAGTAATCAGTAACTCGGCGCCGATCTTTATCTAATGAGCGAATAAGACTCAAGATAAATGACTGAGACAGATGGTCAAGTTCACGCTCATTTAGGTTTTTAGACAAAATCTAAATTATTTGTAAAATAAATTGAATAAATAATAATGAATTGAATTGTATCACTGAGCTAAACTAGCTAGTGAGCCAGATGATATATCTCTAGAGCGAAATGATATCTTTTTAGCTAAGTAATACATTTTGCTCAGCAGTAGTTTGTAGAGTAGTAAATTTATAGAAAAAAAGAAATGACTATTAGAAAATAGAACTTGACGAAGCTAGCTGGACTGCTGGAGCTTCACTTGCGAAGTGCATTTTTGATATTTTTTCAGATACAAGACGTCTTAAACACATTAGATGCATTGCATTGACGTTCGGTGATAAATAAAACGAGTGACTCACGTGTAAAGTGTTTATTTACAAGCATAAATGGCAATTAAAAAGCATTTGTTTTTGTTTATTAAAGTATCGCAATTACGATACTCTATAATACTAAATTTTGACGTGACAACGTCTTATAATTCGATGGAGCCGGCTGCACTCACGAAAAAACACGACTTCATTCGTGATTTCGTCATTCACTTATAAGTACTAAATGCGTGGTATAAACGTTAAACAACTATTTATCAGTGTCTGGGCAGCAGCTATGTGAACACGTGTGCGATGGCGCGCAGCAGGCGCCGGGCGAGCGGCGCGTGCGGCGCGTACTGCGCCGAGCGGAGGTGCTGCCGCGCGCTGCACAAGTACTGCGGGGGGGGGCTCACATCATTCACAAACAATTTAAGGTTTTTTTTCTTTATAGTTTGACGAATAAAATAAAATGTTTAAGACTATAGGAAACAACACATACTTTTTTTAAACATTAAGAGACCTATTTGTTGACGAGTATTACCGTTTAATAAACACTCATAGATTTCAACATGTAGCTATTTTGTTATCGAAGTGTGATTTATAATTTTTTCTTTAATTTTGTATTATAAATAATCAAAGATGATATTTAAGCCATCCACATAACTATTACATCAAAATAACGGACCACAAAATTACATAACTAAATATGCCAGTAAAATAAATAACATGTAATATAAAAAGAAACAAACGATATCCTACAAAATACCACACCCTTATCATCAATTGAACATCTTTAGAATGTCTCACCTTTTCCAAGTAAGTAATTCCGGCCTGTGGACACTTATCGTTTAGCATGTCTACAGAGAACTCGTCTCCGTCCGCCTCCCTCACCAGGATAGAGCGCAGCTCTCGCAGGAACGTCGGGAGAGACTCGGACGTGATGTCCGGGAGAAGTTTCACGCTAAACTGGTAGCCGACCGGGACGTCGGGACTCTCACCTTCTTCGACACGTATACATCTGGAGATGTACAAGACTATAAATTGTATTGTTTTGCTACTTATATCTGAAAGAGTAAAATAAAAAAAATCCTTAGTATTGTCTACAATCAATGACTTTTATATGGTTTTTGAGACTCAAAACGCCTTTTAAATAAATAGTTAGATAATAAGAGAAACCTCGTTATATATTTTTACGTATTTCCGATAAATAACCTAATAATGCTAATTACCTAGGTTTAATAAGTTTGTGTTTATATTTGCATAGAGATTTGAGTTAATATCAATACTGTGTATATTTTTATTACCGGTACTGTGACGCTGTTCTGCCTGTGGGCCAGTGTTGTGACGTAATGAACCCCAGGAATGGCACCTTCCACTCCAGCGCCTGTTGCAAGCTGCGCTGCGACAACAAGTCCTGAGCCGACGGTGACGCGGGAAACTGGGGATGGGAGTGGTGCCAACCACACACCACGTGCGACTGACGGAGTGACTCCGCTGCTCGTGATTGTGACACTGAAAGGGACAATTGAATATTATGGTAGGGACATAACGTATCTTACTTACTTCCCTTTCATGTGTAATCATTATGTAAGTGTACAGTTCAGATGGCGTAATGTTACAAAATCGCTCCTAGAAGCCTGTGTTCGCCCCAGGAGGCTTCTGCGCTTCTGGAAGGAGCCCGACCTTTCCTCGACGCATAAAGGACCATTCTTGCGTCTAAATGCGGAAACCAGAGTCCAATACCAATCAGGTATCGGAAGCAAAAATATACATGTTTAGAGGCGGGTGCGCCGCCCGTTATGTCAGTCGAGAATAAACCCAGTTTACGTGGACACCTTTTATTTATCCCAATAAGTCATAGATAACAGACTCATACAATATACCCTTTTTTTTCCGTGCGGAAATCCCCTCGGATACCACCTGTCGGTGGCATGTCGGACTCGAACCGACTGAAACCGCACGCCGTCTCGGGTACTAATAGCCGGGGAACCAGGTATACCCTAGAAAGGATGTCCCTGGTGCCCTACATACCTCGGGTCATCTACAACAACAGGTAGACGACCCCCCGTGTGGGAATCCCATGTTCCCTCTGCTCCCTGGAAGCGAGCGCGCTTCGTAACGCGCTCGCCGCCACCCCGGCCTGCTTCTGCTAGGGTGACAGATGGCCTCACCTGTCACCCCCAGGCCTACGCTTATGGAGGACGGAGGTCGTTCTGCGACCTCCGGCGCCTGAGTCGCCTGCGGTACCTGGCCCGTTCCCTATACAATATACCCTAAATTATATATTTAACTAATATGAATACGTCTTTTTAGTTCAGCGCACTAATTTATTTCTGCACTTGAAATTAGCACCGAAGCAATGTGCAGATAAACTCGAGGGGCAAGGCTAGTTTTTTTCTATTTAATGGATTCTAAATTTAAAAATGTGTTAATTTAAAAGGACCAGGTTTCATCTACTGATTGAAACTATCATAATTTCCACTAACCGTCATCGGCTGCTAAAGAAAAAATATGAATATATATATATGAAGGTACTAACTTTTGTATTGTTTAAATGAATAAATGAAAAAAATTGTTCCCGTACCCGGATCCATGTCACAATGAGTGCTGCCAGCGGCTGCTTTAGCAGTTCTGTACGCCGTCACCGTGACCACAACCCGGCTGCCACCTCCAATGACACGCTCGGTGACGTCACCGCCGAGCAGCCCCATTACCTCGGCGCGCGACGTGTGCGCGTGCGCATCCATCAGGAGCAGAGTGGACACGTGTACGCGGACTTCGAACGGGGCCTGCAGATTAAAGATATAAACTTAAGGCAAAATTATATACACATACAGTTTTACATGGTGGAATATAACACACAAGATTTGTTAGATGCTATTTGAATGTAGTACTCACAGGCTTGTCCGCGTTATAAATCCTACAATGTAACAACTGCACGTGTTGTTTCTTGGGCGCTCGCTCCCTGCGAGGTTCAGTGCCCACCGCGTACAGGTCGCCCTGCTCCGTGTGCATTATTGTGTAGCCGCCACCACCGTCCTGGAAAAACAAGTATGCACCTAAATTAATATAACATGTTTAACCAACTAAACTATAGTATTTTCATCACAGTACAAAAAAACCAGTACAGTCTGACTTCGCGAATCATTTAAATACATAGCAAGTCGCTGTGACGACAATAAAACCAATTCAAGTCACACAGAAGTTCCCTTGTTTCTATCATAATTTTTGTGTCTTCAGGAGATTTCATCTACCATATACATGAGTTTGCTAAACCGGTACATAAAAATTTAATTGATAGCCAAACCTTATTTTTTTGAAGTCAATTAATTAAATAATTAACATTAACACATCACATGGCTCTAGAAATAATTTTAATTACCATGAGTTATTATATGCAGAAAGTTCTTATATCCTAAGAAGTTATTATATCCAGAAAAATTTCGATGAGTTGTCTCAGCTTAGTCACTAAACATCTTTTAATCTAAAGCTCAAGTTTTAGTCCGTTATGACGCCGAGATATTCTCCTGCAAACATATGCTAACCCCATCCTAATAGAGAGATCCATCTCCACTCTTTAGAAATTTTATAGCACTGTGCATTGAAGCTTACCAGGTTGATTTTCTTCTGCCGCTTAGGCATAGGTTCGAATTTGCTGAGTGGGACAGCAATTGGTGCTTCCTCACTGGCAGCTTGACTACTGAGATCTTTCTGTGGTGTGCTCTTGTTTGAAGTCTTTTCAGTGTCGCTGTCTACATCCACATCAATGTCACTCTCTGGATCTGAGTCCTTCTTCTTTTCAATTTTAATCTGAGGAAAAAAATCAAATTTAATTTTCATGTATTTTGTTGTTTGTTGAAGTTGTAATTGTAAAAAATATTCTCCATTCACTTATTAAAGAACACATGTAGTTATAGAATAGTTTAGAAAATACTAAATACAAAGAAACTGTTGGTTTAAATAATTATGCATAATGGGTTTCTTATCAAAAAAGGAATTATTTAATGAAAAAATAAAAAAGATATTTTGAATGAAGGTACACAAACAAAAGGGCTTACCCTGGCATAGACACATACACTACAGCTAGTTGCTGAAACTGTCACAACCAAAACTACAGCAAATACTTATGTGATCGCAGTTCATACTTCTTTCACAAATGTCACTGACAAACAGCCCATGAGTGTGATACCACATATACAAAAATACTCACCACTTGTTCCCCTTCTGACAGTGGTAAAGCTTGACCAGAGCCTAAAACTATTTGCATTTTGGGACTCTTCATGCTATCGTCTGACAAACTGGAGTCTATTCTATGCCTCCCTGGAGGTGACTTTAATAATTCCTTACTTCTATTCCTTACCCTACTCTTATCGTAATTCCTTGCTACTTTTCTCCTATGGTTCCCAATTTTCTTCTCAGCCTTAACTTTCACTTGGTACTTAATATTTTTAGACACAATATCAGTTAAATTTAAATCAGAACCAACAGATTCTGTAGAGCCTATTACCAAATCATCTTGATACATTATTTCCGATGGATGTATAGCAATTAGCTCGGACTGTTTTTCTAACAAAATATTTGGCTTGAGTAAACTTCTTGAGTTAGAATTTTTCTTTCTGAAAGGTTTCTTTGGCAGTTTGATAGTAGGTGCTCCTGTAGCGACCAAGTTTAGGACAGTGCTCATTGAAGTGACATCATCTGTGACTATTTCTTCCTGCACTACTGCTGGCACATCATCATGGTCCTCAGGTTTGTCCAGGCCAAATGATGGTGTATCCAAGTTCACACCATATTCGGCCTCAATCAAAGTTTGAATGTCTGCTTCAGTCTTTGTTTTCAATGCTTGTGATATTTTGCATATGTTCCTGCCATACTTGGCCTGAAATTATTTAAAAGAATTAATTATCAAATATGTCACCAAACCCGTGACACAAAAATTTTGCAGATCGTACAAAAATTTGTTCTGACCCAAGAATTGAACCCGAGACCTCAGCACAGCAGTAGCGTTTGCTACGCCTGCACGACTAAGGCATTGACTAATGTTCTATTAAATGTTGTTTTTTTTTTAAATGTTCATGAAAAGCTACAGAAGATTTGCTTAGTTAGTATTCTATAACTCACCATTTCTTTGACAAGCACCTCCCTTTCTGCTTGGGTCCATGTCGTTTGTGACCTACATACCGCATTCTGGCATTTGTCAAATGAGTTATTGCCATATAATTTTTTTGGGGATCCTTCTTTTAGTCTAAAATCACATAAAACATTTGAGTTTACAAGTATTTTTATAAGCATATTGTTGAAAAGTTTTAGATGGAATTTAATTTTTTTACAAGATATTCTTAGTGTTGCAATGACTAGGGGGGAGTGTGTTGCACTTTTATTTACAGATAAATTAATTGTGGATTCACATATTAGAGACTTATGATGTGTTATCCATGTTTTATTTGATTACAGTGTCAGTTTTTATTTAACTCTTCTTTGCAGCACCTTTTTTTTTCATCAAATTATATGAAAATGTAAAAACCCCCAAAATATAATTCATAGCACTGTCAGAATTTCATTTAAGATATTAGTTCGTATTTATTAACAAATAATTTTGGGAATAACTAAACTAGTATTGTGGTAATTCTCACAGTGTGTTCTTTTTCATATACTCTGTGTTTCAACTATACCTTATCGGGAAACATTTATATATTACACTTACTTGTTACTCTTCTTGTCATACCAATTTGTTTCAGTTGAATCGAGTAGCCACTGAGGGTGTACAGTATCTTCACGACTGGAACACGAAGGTCTAAACATAGAAATGTCGAATAATTAAAACAAATTAAAACCTATGGACCCAGCTCACTTACAAAACTTTGAAACATACAAACGATAAAGGTTGAACGAATATATAAAGAAGAAGTTACAATTAATAAAAGTAGCCTTATTAAAAAGTTACTTTGGTAAACTACATAAAAATACACAACTGTTAACCTGGGTACTTGCCATATTGAGGTTTAATGTAAATATATGGTTAAACATATGTAAAAAGCGTACTTATAATAATAAATGCATCGTAATTGATAATTTAAAGTTGCATTTATTAGCAACGAATTGTGTGGTGAATTAGTGTCAACAAAACACAGTGCACAGATATTGCGTAACTGTTAAACGGCCTTTTAATAAAAACTTACAATCACTGGTTTTATTTCTAAAACACTTGACTTACATGCCCTGATTGTTTTGAGCAAAACAAGAATTAAATGAAAAATCTCCTAAAATGTCAATTTCGTCATCGTCCGCCATTTTTCATTTTTTGTTTTGAACTTTTGAGTGAGATGTAGTGTTTGGTTTGCTTTGTTATATGTTACTATTAATTAGGGATGGAATAAAATCACAATGACATGTGATAAATCATATGATTTTAAAATCACGGCATCATACATTTAAGTGATTTACAAAACCACTGCTACTTAATTATTATTATTAAGCTAGCGCAAGACTCGCGAAAAAAAAAGAAAAAATAATTTTGATTGGTTTTAATGCCACTTATCTTTGTCCATGACGAAATAACAATCACATGTGAAATAGCTGTGACAATAACCAATCATTTCATTAAATGAATGTGATTTAAAAGTAGGAATAATTTCTATGTCTAGTTACTATGTTTGTATTCTAAGGGCATGCGCGCACGGGTTACTTTGGTCACGGTGACAAACAAGTTTTGTCACTGTCGCCACATCTCCAATGTGGAGTGCGCGAAATGTGGAGAGTGACAGTGATAAAAGCATTTTGAAAATAAAGGGCCTGTCCGCACGATAAAATTTAGCTTATTTCATCGTACGTTTGTTTTCGAAAAATTCCGTTACTCATGGGATCTATATAGTACTTTCCAAATATTTTGTGTGGTATTAAGAAGATATGGCTATGACCGCACTGCGATGCACTGAGTTTTTAATGTAGAAAAAACCTTTCAAAGGTCTCAGCTCAATACTTGTTGTGAATCAAGTATTGTATTACTCAATAATTGTGAATCAATCATGTGTTCAGGATGAATTCAATGTTTGTGACATCTTTTGATACGATTGCAATGAACTATCACTGTGCAGACAGGCCCTATGCGTCATTTGGCTATAAAAACTGCTATTAAAAACCTACCGTCGCGGTGACAGTTTTGTCACGGATTTGTAGGCGGAAAAAAAATCACCCACTTGTCACGTCACTAAACGCATCTTCATATGAACTCACAATCCAGACTAGAGAGACAAAACCATAGAAATATAAACATAGAGGGAACACGGGGTACAGCTCTCTGTAAGTGGAAGTGATACAGGTAAAGAGAGAGATGGATGCCCGATAGTTGACTCTGTCTCTGTTTAGCAAAGCTGCGATTGGATATCGTGAAGTAGACTTTGTCTTGATCGTAGAAAATGCCAGCGATTAGAAATTTCTCAAGTCAACCACAGAGCTCAACTATAAAGAGACAGGGGGAACTATCTATTATCCATCTCTTTCGTTGCCTATATTGTGGGTTATTTTTACAGTCACAGACAAAATTCACCCATGCGTGCACCCTCTAATAAACGTAGATAATACGTGATAATACAATAGTTCTAATACTAATTAAAATATTACAATCTACTATTAGAGACAATGATAGAAGTGTTTTATCATTTCCGTTTTAATATTGACCTTAGATATTCCTGTTTTTCTGTTAATAGATTTTCGTTAAGAATATTGTAAATTGAGATCTTGAAAAAACCTAGCAACACTCATTTGACGTTGGTTGACGTAAAACGACGTATTGGCAGTATAAAATGTATAAATTGTTGTTGTCGCAGTTGAAGGTGACAGCAGCTTATCATTTAAGCGGTACATGAGAATCAAACAAAACACTTTAATTATTATCGTGCGAGGTGAGCAGTCCTATTCAATACTGCTAGTGTTACACAGTAACGTGGAGGATATCCGTCATTAATGAGTTGACGCTTACCGCGAAGCCGGTATATTTATTATTTAACTATGAATACTATACGAAAACTCACCTCTGTTACGACTTCAAATTTTCGCAAGTTTTCTGTCTCTGCCTCGAATAATGCTACTTATTCGTAAGTATAAATGTTAAAATATCCATATATATCAATAGACAGTTTTTAAAAGTATTGTTAAAAAATAGAAAATATTTATGTAACAGAAATTCAGCTGTTAATATTATAATATATTATGTAAATATATGGTCATATTTTCTATAGATATTTTACAGAGCCACTGATAGATAAAAAAGTATACATTAATTATTATAGAATCGTTAACCAAGAGAGAGAGAGTTTGCAGTTTATTTAAATTTAAACTCAACTTTAGTTACTTTCAACTTTAGTTGAAATGCATATTTATTATTTGTATATATTGTATTTTATATTATCTATTTACTATTCTTACTTAAAATTTTAAGTTAACCATTTTTGAATCAGAGAAGGGATTTCTTTTATTTGGCTAATGGTAACCTAGTTTAAATGGAAAAAAAAAACATTTAAGGCTGTTATGATAGGATATGACATGTATATGGCTTGGCTGTAGCATAAAATAAATCTGTCTAAATTCAAGTCATTACCAAATTTCTTGTTTGCTACATTTCCTTGTAATATTTTGAAAAGTCTTATAGTGACCCTCTTCAGATAAGAACATACCACATAAAAATAAATTTTATAAGATATTGTGTTATGAGTAAATCTACTATGCCTATTAAAATATTTTTTCTGATAAAAAACTTTTTCCATATAAACCTTTCTTAAAAATATTCAAGTGCACATTCATTGAGATGTTAGGTTGAGGTCCGTTGAAAATCTGCTTTGGAGTTTTCTGGCTGTCAGATAATTTTCTGCTAGGACCAAATTGTGGTATATGATTTAAATATGTGATTTCTGTTAAATTAGAGTGATGTATCCTTATATAGAACTTGTGATATCATCATCACACTGGTTAGACTGGTTGGTATAAGGTTTGTGTCAAGTTTGCCTCCTCTTTGCAGTGCTATTTTCCTGTGTAGTTTGCCTCCTTAGTCGGCTTACGACACCCATGGGATTAATAGGGGTTGGTGACACTCTATAATCCAAATCCATCAACATCCAGACATTCACATAGAATTGTAAAGTTGGTTCAATTCCTCCTGTACACTGACAAAACCTTAATATGGGTGTGTTTAAAAAAAAAAGGAATTTATTAACTCTTTCCACAGATGTAAACTGCTTGTGATAGGTGGAGGTAGTGGTGGAATTACGATATCATCCAAATTTGTAAGAAGGCTCCCAGCAAAGGATTCAGTTATAGTTTTAGAACCCAGCAAGGTGAGTCCCTACTATTTTATTGTACTTACATATTTCAGAGATTGCCTCGTAATGTGAGGAAGTTTATTGATCATGAACAATATTTTATTGCATATTGAGTTGACATGCTCTTGGTCATATGCTCTCAGTACTTAGATTACAGCAACAGGATGTTATAAAGTGGTGATGGTCACTGAGAGTCTTATAAAGTACAATATGCTTTATAATCAGTTCACAGCGTAATCTTCATTCAGCACCCAGATGTCTACCCTGGACTGCTATCAAATTTCAAATGTTTTCTTGTTTTTTTTTTCTATAATCTTACAATTCAAACTTACAACAATATTGAAATTAGGTTATTACTCACATAGTAGTAAAATGCGCATACCCACCACAACACTCCAATAAGGTTGGTATGCCACCACTCTGCAAACACGTTCCCCGCGATAAACGTTTTAGGCGGAAAACTTAGGTTGTCAGTAAATACCGTTCCGTCTTTACAAATCGCCAGCGACAATAACAGCTCGATCGTAGTCTCATATTTAAATAGCGTCTCGGTATTCATAGAAGCCAGGGTCAAACCTGGTCAGATAAATCAGAAAAAGTCAGATTTTTGTACATTGGTCAGGTAGTTAGTTTTTTTCGAAAATGGACAGCTTTTGCAGTTTTTTTTTTTTATTGATTAAGGAGGTACATAACGGCATAAAAAACTATCTGCTAAAAGACTACTTAAAGATAACATTAGCAGTCATTCTTCTTTAAGTGAGACTGTAATGCATGCAGGTACTGTTTAATGGCAACAAACAAACAATGATGCTCTGAAGTTAGACATTGCACTAACTACTTAGCAACACAGGCGAGTACAGGTCCTCAATTCTCCTATTTTTATATTGTATCAATAGACTGTCGATGGAATGTCGTCGGCATAGTTTTGCACTTTTCCTATTCTACTAACTATGTAAGACCAATGGCATCCCAATGACTTGTCACTGATACAAATGTCATCGATGTTTTTGTAAGACTTTGGTTAACGGTACATTATAAATTTGTAAGAAAATTAAACTTTTAATTTTCCAGGTATGGCAATGTTGTTGATATCACCATTGATGACTTATTTTACCATATCGACAGTCTATTGACACGTGTAAATTTATGTTAGCAGAATACCGATATTTTGACCGATGTCGATGGCATCTCAATAGCGTGTCAATGGAATGACAGTGGCTTGGCATTAACATAAAATAGCAGAATTGAGGCCCAGCCATTTCGTAATACAATGTGATCTACAGTTATCACCCGATTAATTTTATGACACATTGATAGTGTCTGCTACAGTGGAGATAGCGATTGGCTTATTTATATTACATTACTATGTACACGGCCATGACTGTGTACTCCGAATTAAATGATACTAAAATTATATGTATAACTTGACCCACATTTTTCAAATTACATTATGTTGGTACCAAGTTAATAAACCTCACTTTATTTATAGTGTTAGTTATTATCAAAACACTCAAGCAAAACAAATTTGTAATCATTCTATTATGAATGACGTCACGTTTGGCTCTGTGCTACAATAAACTTATTTACTGCATTGAATGTATGAATACGTTGTAGTGATGTGCCGGATATCCGTATCCGTATCCGCGGATATCCCAGGTTAGAAGAGAGATCCGTAACCGTATCCGTATCCGTGACTTTTTTGGCGGATCTTTCAATACATATTACATAGATGAAATTCTATATAGGTGATTTTGTATTCACTGTAAAACTCTTAGGTATGTGTTTGTAACACTATAAACAGCAACTTTTTTTCTGGCCAACGTCAAAATAAAAAAAAAAAATTGGTTCTCCATTCAAATGACCAATCAAATGTTGTTAGTTTGTATGGAGAAACAATTTTTTTTCTTTCGTTTTCGGTGTTAGTCCAGAAGAAAAGTTGTTGTTTATAATGTTACTAATATGCACTTCAGAGGTTTTCAGTAAATTTAAAATAACCCTGAATAATGGTTATTAGGTAGCTATGAAAAACTATTGAATTCTGTTCAGATTACTTTTTATTTCTTAAAACAAATATTTGGCACCTTTGTATTGCAATCATTTATCGTACTATACTTAATCAACTAGGCAGGTCGTAGGTACTGAAAGAGCTATCTTTATAATGAGATCAATCAAACATCTTTGTATTAGCTTATTAAAATAATGAAATATTTAAATATCAACGGCAAAGCGTCAAGTGGCGACAACTATCAAGGTCACGGGCTCCGATTGAGTAAGAAACTTAAGATCCGTATCCGTATTCGCGGATCTTGACACCAAATATCCGTATTCGGATCCGTATCCGCGGATATACTTTGTTAACGATCCGGCACATCACTAATACGTTGTCAGCCAGCTTACGCCATTTTTACCGCTTCATGAGTACACACAAGTACCTATAGCGTTGTTGCAATCACCGGGACACTTACCTATTGTTTTTAATACTCCCCGTTAAAGACTCTTCACACGGCCTATACTATCCCAATGAAAATCTTATATGTAGAAGGTATCTTCGCGCTGTGTAGAGCCCTTTACATAGCATGTTATAGCTAAATATTTTTACAATTTAAATAAATATTACAGGAGGACCCGTCCTCCGTTGTAAATCATTGTGATAAAAATATAATGTAGTAATTACTTAGTTACTAGTTAGTTACTTATATCGAGGACTGTCACCACTATAAGTTACTACCTGTAGTCGATAGAAGAGTAATACTGGACATGTGTTTCTTATTTGATATTGTGCGTGGAGTTTTGGATTGTTCCCAACTTTTATCTTGTGTTTAATTCAATACTCTTCCTCAGCAATACCTTAAAGGTGAACTAGGCCTACCAGCGTATTCTCGGTGCTACCGCACGAATTGTAGTAGGAACTCAATAAAGACGATAATTGTCCATACGTACAACAATAGCTTCAGCGATATAGACATTTTTAACTCAAATAAAAAATGTTTCAAAAAGGAACTCAAACGTGCCCTAATCTTTATTCCTACTATGGATCCATGTATTACATACAAATAACAGTGTCCTTACTAAATGAAATATTTTTCCTTGTTTGTTTCTTTAAAAGTTTTAAACTAAAAATATATGTTGTAAGTTATAATATCCTACCACAACTTGCCGTAGATATCTGTAGTTCGCTTAAGTTTATTCTAAATTGTAACCTACAAAATAGATGTTTGAGCTTCCTTAAATAAATAAACAAATAAATGTTAATAAGTGAATGTGATATGACAATGCTATTAGAAATAACATTAACTGTATGAAGTCCTTACCTCAATTACAACCGGAGATACAGAGAAGGAACGCTAAGAAAACATAATGTGCATGTCAAGGATAAAATTGGGTTTTATGTATGATTTGAGAAAGGAAAATATAAGTAACTTCCACTTCATATAAGTAAAAAAAAGGAATTTACTTTGAGTCCGTCCGGTCATTCTATTCAAGCAACTTACTTTCTAAATGTACGACTTGACACAAATTTGTCCTTAAGCATTTAAGGACAAATTTTTCCTTAAACAAATTTGTCCTTAAGCATTTAAGGACAAATTTTTCCTTAAACAAATTTGTCCTTAAGCATTTAAGGACAAATTTGTGTCAAGTCGTACATTTAGAAAGTAAGTTGCTTGAATAGAATGACCGGACGGACTCAAAGTAAATTCCTTTTTTTTGTATTTAAAGATTAAATCTACTCCAAACGTGTATAATTATGTCGGTACATACAGAAAAAAGTAATTACGTTATTTTTATGTAAAAGCTGTTGTAGGGTTTTATAACTGACTTTACTAAAAAATAACTATATAGCCGTAGATAGATCTTTGATTAAAGACTTGTAGACACATACGTGATCTTCTAATTAACATAATAATGTAGCGATTGTCGTCACGAACATTTTACACAACGCAGTTAAAAAAATGTGTTTTTAATATTTCAGTTCTTTATTTATTTGTCATATAGCTCGTCTAGTTTGATTTTGGTACCCTAAAGCTACTAAAAACAGGAGCAAAAGATACAATCGAATTGAAAACGTTATCTTTTTTGAAGTCAGTTAAAAAGTAAATTAACGCTACTGTCAGCAAGTATTATATAACTGTTACACATTATCTGACAAAACTAATTTCATACTAATGTAGTAGTAATATAAAATGTAACTCTGTCTTCTAGTCTTCTTAAATTACATAGAAAGTATCTATTTGTGTAGGTATTATCTTATGACAGAAGTACAGTTAGGTTTGTAATGCATCTTGTAAAATCGTCACGAGGATAAACGCCAGCAAAATGATTCAAGGCCATCAGAATGATTGCATAATGATCGCTCACCCTAGCATATGATGCATAACTACAAAATATTATGTAAACATAAAAATTATGAACAAGACTCGACGTTCTGACGCAGCTGTTATAGTGTCACTTTCATCATCATCATCAACAGCCTTTAATAGTCCACTGCTGGACATAAGCCTCTCCTTAGAAAGGAGGTTTTGTCACTTTATTTATAATTATTTTTTATTTTATTATTTTATTCTTTTAGTTCAACTTAATTTGTGAACATGATATTATAATCTGTGTCCCCCAAAACCGGGTTGATGGTTTGACTGGAGAATCGAGTCTCCGTACATTTTTCTTATTTAAGTCTTATTTAAGTAATTTCTTAATTAAGTTATTTTAAAACTATTACAGGTAGGTATACACAACAGTAGCCTATTACAACAAATCAAAAAAATACCTTTTAAGTTTCCTTTTAAATAGTACTTTGTTTGTTTCTCGCCTGATGTCCAACGGCAGACTATTGAGATGATGAGAAATTTTTTTAGAGTTCTGTCACCATGTCATATAACTCTATCTGCGTATTTCTTTTAGCCTATACGCACATGTCTGTTTACAGTTTGTTGTTAGTATTATCCTTCCAAAAAGTACAATAGCGATGTTATAATTCAATAATTAACTTGTTTTAACAACTTGTGTAGACATTGTTTTGGTACACGAGCATTATATCGGAATGTTTTATCAACATGACCTGACCGCGTCCCATTCGTTATACTTTTTACTTTTTAATGTTTACCTGGTTGTGTAATCATTAGGACATATCATTTACACTCCATTGCACGGATGGCGCAATGGTTTAAGCGGTCACTTCGCGGCTTTCTACTGCGCTGAGTGTTGTGGGTTCGATCCCCGCATGGGACGACACTTTGTGTAATCCACAAATTGTTGTTCTGAGTCTAGGTAGGTGTTTTGAGAGTCCGTTTGAAAGAATGTTTGTAAAGTCCCCCGCGACACAGGATAAATATATTCCTAGTGCGTGAGTTGTTTTGCAAAAATAAAAACTTCAAATCCACATCTACAGATATTATTACGAAACTATACATATATTGGCTGAAACAAAATCATTACAATGATTATTAATTAAGACTGTATTTGCTTTTGGAAAGCACCATTTAGTGGATTAGAACTTATGTTGAAATTACCACATCACAGGTTACTTTTACTTTAATACCTATGACTAGAAGGTCATTTATGCCTCTTACAATGTAAATAATGGTCCCCACCAAGGACACTCATAACAAAAAAAACCTTAACAATTAACATCCCTTGTTTTAAGCCGTTCACATATGGCTATTGTAACTTAAATGAATAACAAACTTGCCAACTCAAAATTTGATTAGGAAAACAATTTAAAAACTAAATAAAAAATACATGCATAAAATCTGCATATGTGTACGTACTAACCGCTGCATACAACTGACAGCATCATAAAGTTTTTAGTCGTTGTTGCTACGTTAGATTTATAGATTAGTTAAAGAAACGTAAAGCGAAGAATACAATTTTACGATCTTCACACATTTATGTATTGCACACAAGTACAACTGTTTAGTTACAATAGCATAAACATAAACGACTCATTGTGCAAAGCATTTATTGAATAAGTAAGATAACTTATGTCCGTTTGGATGTCTATCTAAGCTATAATAATTTCATTAAAATTAATATTATTATTAAGTAGTAAATGAAAAAAATTGTAGCCTCGATCCTCAATTTGGTAGCATAATACTTTTAAAGTTATATAAACAAAAAGGTGGCTCCTCAATCCCCACTGGGCGAAGGACATCCATGAGGATCTTCCACACCGTTAACAAAAAAAAATCTAAATGTCCGAATTGTGGAGCCGTCAGATCTAGGAACATAATGGATGTATATTTATCATAATTTAGTTTGATTTTGTAGTATTTGAGAGTAGTTAGTAGACAATATCTAAGCTCGGTGTTGTTGTTAATGTAAAATTAAAAAAGTTACCATACAATATATATGTGGCGCCTCAGACCATACATACGACTATCATTTTTCAAAGAAGCAGTCTTTCAATTGATGCGCAATTTCTTTATCATTTAGTAGTTAGTATATTAAATTTGTAGTGTAGTCAGTAATAAAAAATGAGTGTTTTTTTTTTTTTTTTTAAACACAACTCCGGCATTAGGAATACATTCCTGTGTCGCGGGGGACCCAACAAACAAACTAAGCTTATAACATTAAGTCTATAAGGTCTTAACTCTTATACTTGTTATAAAAGAGCATTTATTATGTCAATGTTCCTTATAGTGGCACATTATTAGAAGATTTGGCTAAATGTTCCTTATAGTGGCACATTATTAGAAGATTTGGCTAATATTACTTTTATCCTTATAATTTGGCTGGGTAAACGTTAATAAATCCAATTAATACGGCTACAATAAGGGTTCGAAATGTGTTCTTCTTATAGAGGCTAGTTAGTACATTGCTTTTTAGGCTAGTTACATTCTAAGTCATATAAAGACTTTTAATATGGTCAATTATTCTTAGAAAAGTAATGCATAAGGTAACTATGATGCTCTCTAACTTTTAGGAGCATTTGATAAGACGTCTAAACAACAAACGAATTCTAACATTTTATATGATCTTTACAAGGATGAAAGCAATCCGTATTCCCATAAACAGTGATTATAAAGATATTATTCTCTTTAGGGTTACATTAAAATGTTTTACATAACTAGATTCGCCATTTTGAAAGTACAGCAGATTCTGTGAATTTATTACGGAGCGGAATTTACATTTAAAAAATGGATTCAAAAGACTGGAAGAAGTTTAAAAGGAGCAGTGGTTACAGAAGAAAAGTAAAAAAAGTCTACCAAAATATGGCTGTGAGCATTACACCCACCACATCTACTCCTATGATGCTACAAAATGACCAAGCCGATACCAACGAATCAGCCAGTGGTTCCGCAGAGTATTATTTTATAGAAAATGATAATGAAAAAGAAACCAGTGAGGAAGAATATAATTGTGGCGATAGTGATAGTGATATAGACATATTTTTAAATGAAGAGCTGAAGAATATTGATATTCGTAG
This sequence comes from Arctia plantaginis, assembly GCA_902825455.1. Classification (NCBI taxonomy): domain Eukaryota; kingdom Metazoa; phylum Arthropoda; class Insecta; order Lepidoptera; family Erebidae; genus Arctia; species Arctia plantaginis. Next base: position 3,441,670 of record CADEBD010000388.1, on the reverse strand, counting down.
TGATATTAGAGAATGGGCAGTGAAATTCAACATTTCACATATAGCTTTAAGTGACTTATTAAAAATATTATATCATGTAATGCCAAACAAAATGCCATTAGATGCGCGTACATTGCTCAAAACAAATTAAGTAGAAATATGCATTACTTAAATTGGTACTGGACATTATTGGCATAATGGATTACTTACACAATTACAAAAAACCTTCAAACCCGCGCGCTAACAGATGTGGGCCTCAGGTTATACTAAATCCTACCTACCTACATGCTTTTGTTATTCAGATATAGGAATAGGACCGATTACCAATTTTGGGATTGTCCGTTCAGCAGGATTACAAAAAAACGTAATAAAGTAAAACTAACATTTTATTAATCAGCTGATAAAGTTACCGTACTCAGTCTGTAAGGTACGTGACCTTTCTTTAGGCACTAGTCTAGTAGGTACCTACTACTTTCATGAGTAAGATTGCCGCTTTTTAGTGATGCTTAAAAATGAGTTAATTATCATTAGGTAGGTGATTTTAGAATTCGAACTAGATAAAATATGGCTATCGCTCACTGTAGCCTGTATTGTAGGTATCTAGAAAACGGCCGGCGCGCGGCGGGCGGCCGCGGGCGCCCGCGCCGACAGTCGCGTCAACCGTCGAGACGACACTCACATACATGTTTGTTTTGTTAAAATAAGTTTAGTTCGATCTGAAATACTGTCAAATATAAAGAATTTAAAATAGCAGCTTTATTAATTATTGAACACGTACCGTAATTTAAATTGATTATTTATGTATTTTTTGACAACCTCCTGAATTTTGACAAGGATGCAAAACTACACCTTGTGTAAATAATTATATTCTTTATTGTGTAAGTACTTAGAATTATAATTATACTTCAAACTTAAAATTAGTGCACAAACGCAAGCTTGTCCCTATAAAGAGATCTCTTCCAGCCAACCCAACCATAGTGTGGAACATAAATTTTATACAATTATAATTATGGGAACAAGAATAACTAGGTACAGGATTTTGTTCGTGAGAAAGGAACCCTAACGATATTTAAAATGGCGATAGCCTATGCAACAAATATTTCCATTATAAAGTCTTCACTCTCATAGACTCCTTGTAGACGATGTGAGAATCGTTTTGCTCTCATAATAGCACTGTTTATAACATGACAAAATAATTTATAACGTTTGTAGCACAAAAACAGCTAAAATTCAAGGGCGCGTTGATTCTACAACACACAGCGTACCACATTTTATCATGCATTTGAATTCCCATCCACTTTTCGCTATAAATGAGCACATAAATTAGGTAAATACATAAAATAATTACTTACCGTTCACTTTTCACTTATAAAATGGTTGACTTTTCTCTTTATTAGCCAAACTGTTGCGAAAATGCCAAATCACTAAGAAAAAGACTTATTGCAGAATCATAAACAGACGGCTTTAAGGGCCTACGGCTTTTTAAGAGCCTTTGATTTTCCGCAATGAGTTTAACTACCTTATAATGGCCCGTATATGCTTTCTATATGTTTCTTACAAGTGTATGAGGTGGCTTTTTAGGAGCTTTTTTCTTGCCATTATAAGTTCAACTTCCTTGTTCCTTGTCATAATATAACACGTATAAGGAAAAAAAGCGGACAATAAAGCAACTTCAAGAGGGGTATAAGTTATTGTCCTTATAATTTGTGCCCAAACGCACCCTTATTAGCGATAATGCCTCTCCTATAAGAATATTATTTTTGGTCATGAAAGTCACTTCAAGAGCAATTTTTGTTTGTTGGGGACTTTACAAACACACATGAAACGGACACAAAGAACACCCAGACTCAACAACAATTTGTGGATCACACAAAGTGTTGTCCCATGTGGGGTTTGAACCCACAACACTCGGCACAGTAGAAAGCGGCGTGGCGGCCGCTTAAACCACGACGCCATCCGTGCATTCATTTGCAATTGGGAGATATGGCTCATTTTAACTGGCTCCTCAGTTAAGTGTTGTGCTTCGGTAAATAGATTTGACTCTAATATACTTGTGACGAAATTTTTTTTAACATAAACATCTATATTTTGTTTAAATTTATACTAAATGTTCATATAATCCAGTCATAAAAAAATACAGTATCTACGAACTACCAAAAACCTGTACCGGTAACCTTAAACCTTGAAAGCATTTAATAAAATTATTCGATCCTCTCTTTCGCACCCGTAGCACATGTTCCATTACACTTTTATATTGTTCTCAGGATCACTATTACCAACCTCTGTTCACACTGGTAGCCGCCGGTGTCTGCGACCTGAAGCAGGCTCATCGACGTGAACAAGACTTGATGCCTGCGGGTGCCAAGTGGATACAAGATTACGCTGCCGACATCAATCCAAAAGACAATTTTGTGACGACCAGGGAAGGACACAAAATCAATTATGAATACGTCGTCGTTGCTGTGGGAATAAAGATGGAGTATGAGGAGGTAAGTCATTATGAGAGAAAGACAGTATAGAACATAATCTGATCTAAAACATTAATCTAGTAGAACGGTACGCAATTGGTTCAGTCGCCACGTTTATATAAGGCTTCGTGATGCGTACTCCTTCCTAAAGGGCCGTTTTGTGACTCCTGAGTTGCAGACGTTCAGGGGCGGCGATAGTCACTTTCCACCAGGTGATCCGTCTGCTCGTCTGCCCCCTCTAACATAAAAAAAGGATAACAACATTTCTTCCGAAGCAATTGTAACTTTGTAAAGATTACGAATTATTGAACGTTAATTATTAAAAAAACAAAATGTTGTATTTCTGCCAAAAAAAAATGCAGAAATAAATACAAATTAATACATGCGAAATGTAAAAAAATAAAGTTTTTTGGTGCAATAAAAAATATGATTACTACGATTGTTTTGATAAATTATATACCACTAATACTATTTCTTGCTAAAACCACATAAGTCGAGTTTTTCAGGTTTTTTTTTTCATTATTTTCATTCATAAACTGTGAAGCTTATTCGATATTTCAATTTTTTGAAACAGTAAATTAAGCATAAAAAAGTCCTCTAAAACTTGTTTTTTTGGGAATGAAACAGTTTTTACTGATTCCTGAAAAAATCTAATTGTGTGACTTATGGGGTTTTGGAACTTATGGTCTTAAAGGGCGTTACTTTGATAAAGTTTAATTTTAAAATAAGTTTCTATATTTAAATTAACATTTGATATATTGTAGATACCTGGCATGTTAGAAGCTCTTAAGGACCCTAACAGCGGTGTATCGACGATATACACGCCTGACTACTGCCAGAAGACGTGGAAGGATTTGCAGAACTTTAAAGGCGGCGATGCCATTTTCACGTTCCCACATTGCGCGATCAAATGTCCCGGTGCGCCACAGAAGATTGCTTATTTAGCAGAAACTTATTTTACGCAGGTATTTTTAAAATTGTTTTCATTAATCTCTAGGGCAAAAGACAAAAGAAGATTTGGATTACACTAGGCAATAATTCCTTGTCCTACCCCTTTTTTTTATTTCTGTGCCGAAATCCCCTCGGATACCACTTACCGGTGGCAATGTCGGACTCGAACCGACTAAAACCCACGCCGTCTCAGGTACCATTAGTCGGGGAACCAGGTGTACCCTAGAAAGGAAATCCCTGGTGCCCCGATCCTTGTCCTACCTCTAGATAGAAAATAATTGTTCATCATAGTTGTAAATGTTGAAATTTTTATATTATTATTAGTTTATTCGAAAGGTAGTACAGAGTGTTGGAAATCTACTTTTGATAGAGAATCAAGTACATATGTATATCTCGTTCCAGGTAGCTTGATTTATTCCCCTAGAATATGAGCTCTGACACACTGAACTTAGCCTATATTTTTCCAACGGTAACCATTTTGATAGTGTTATCAATCGATTATTGGATTATTTTTAACACACTTAATAGACGCTATGTATCATGCTAATCCATTAAATACTACAACCACTTTATTCAGTTATTGTTAACAATCGACTCCGTCATGTAAAAAAAACCTCTACATCTGCATTTACATTCCTCAGTGAATGCTCTCCTAATATAGTCATACCAAAAAAACCGACATAAAGGTAGTTCTAAAAATTAGCGCTTCAAACAAACAAACAGTCAACCAAAAAAGCTATTTAGGTTTATTATATTAAGGTAGCTTTTGCCTGCTGCACTGTATTTACGTATTATAAAGTATGTACTTATGTATAATATTAATATGTACAGGTGTAGTATATGACAGATTTCTATGTGTATATATTATATGATTTTGCACAAAGTATACATACAATATTAAATGTCTAAATCAACCGTAACTAAAATGCACCTACTTCCTGTTTTCTCTGCATCACCTAATGGTTGACCGGTAGAGAATGCCTTAGGCAAATTTGGTGCATTGGCGGACTTAATGTTCGCCAATGCACCAAATGTGCATGATGTGTAAATAAATAAATAATTTAATTTAACAGAAAAACATCCGCTCCAAAGCCAACATATCGTACACGACTTGCACGCCGGCAATATTTGGTGTAGAGAAGTACGCGAAAGAACTTGTGAAGGTGGCTGCGCGCAAGAACATAAACGTGGACTATAAGCTGATACTGAAGGAGATACGTCACGACAAGAAGGAGGCTGTGTTCCAGGGTTGCCATGATGAGAACAATGTAAGCCACTAAATACCGTTTCTGTGATACGATAAAAATACTTGAAATATTTTAATTGAATGTTATAAGTAGGCGATAAAGAGATTAGTAAGCCCAAAAAATGAAAAAGAAAAACAGGTTTTTTTTAAACTTTTTTCTTATGAAAATGTACAATTTTTCATGCTTATTTTTTTTTCTCCCGATTTTACATGAATATTCAAAAATATGCGTTTATTTACAATAACAACAAATAATTTAAACATTGCTTATTTGTTGTAAGTGCCGTGTAAACATGCTTCTTACTTTTAGTCATAAGCTGATATGTTGATATTACAGACAGACATTCTAATTTTATTTGTTAATATACTTAAGACACTATTCTTAAATAATTATTTTCAACATGTCATTAACTGCCTTGACCCAAAATTATTAAACATAAAATAAAATCACTTTACCTTACAGACGATAACGAAACAGTACGACCTGCTCCATGTGGTGCCGAACCAGCACCCTCCCGAAGTCGTCCGACGCAACAAGTTGATCGCTGACGCTAAAGGGTACCTCGACGTGGACATGTACACACTGCAGCACAACAAATACCCCAACATGTACGGTATAGGCGACTGCACTAGTACGCCTAATAGCAAGACTGCAGCTGCTATTGGTAAGTATCTTTTTTTACAGGATTTGTAACCAAAGATTATTGATTCAGGTTTTACTTTTTAAATCTATCATCATAACATTAACATTATATTTTAGCGAAGCAATGCTACGTCTTGGAGCACAATCTGCTTAGCACCATGAAGAAGGATTCTCCCAAAGAGAAGTATGATGGATACGGCGCGTGTCCCCTCGTCACTTCTTTCAACACTTGTATACTCGCCGAGTTCACCTATGGCGGCGTGCCACATGAAACTTTGCCTTTTGATCAGGTGTGTATTTCAATAGTTTTTTTTTGTATGTAAGGCGGAATCAGATCTCTTTTTATTATAGGTCTGATAGACTGCACCAGTAAAAGTTTATTTTCTATTTAACACACCAAAAACTACATTCAATTTAAAAAAAGGATGGAACTTACAAATGTTACAGAAAGTCATTTAAACAGTAATAATAGCACTTGACTTGAAGCACTTCACATAAATGCCGACTGATTTCAAACTAGGCAGAGCCTGATCTATTGTAACTATATATTACTTAATACATATGTTTTGTGAATGACTTACACATAGACAGAGGACAAATAATCTTACTCATCACACAAATGTTTATCCTTGGTCGGAATCGGACCCAATTTTTACTATAACTAATTAAAAGTTTTTGTTTCAGTCAAAAGAAAGTGTTATGGCGTTCTACATGAAGAGGCACCTATTTCCTTTCCTGTACTGGCAATTTATGCTCAAAGGTTACTACCATGGACCCGAATTTGTTAGAAAAATTATAAACCCCATGGGCTGGTAACACAAACAATTTTTTTGATCTTGCAACCCTTACAGGTACGTCACCTATACCGGCGTCCAGTATGCATGTTTTTCTGTACGATTATAAAAGGTTTGGAAGTTATGGCAAACAAAGTTGTACATATAAACATGTTGACAAGTTAATGTTATATATGTACATATATATTTCATATTTGAATCATTGAATTTTTATTATTTTTTTCAAGTAAGTCCTAAAAAGATCGGGTAAGGATCTAGTATATTATTTTATACTAAGCAAATACGCCATCATTGTTAGTTTTCAAGTGTTACTTAGCATGACAGGTTTCCCATTTTGGGATGTCCACAGGGGAGTGGTTTGTCTATATGAAATAACTTTGAGCATAGTCGCCCATCAAGATATGACAAATGATTATACATGTACCTAAATGTAGGTAAAAAGGTAACGAAAGTAAAAGAATTAAGTGTGTATAAGTTGGAAATAAATTCCACTCTAACCAACCTTTATATGGATAGATTTTTTAAACTAGTAATTTGGTTTAATGTGGTATCTTTTTTTTTAATATTGAACTATTTCTTGGTTTCATATTTTTGTTAAAACTAATTGGCATATTTGTTGTCTATTTTTATACACTTTTGCTTTGGTATTTATTTTTTACTTCAATGCTAATAAAATAGTTGCCACAAGTTTTAGTATATATATTGCACCTATAGTAAAAAAAAAAACAATGGTTTGGTAGTTCTACAAAACCTTTGATTTTTTCTAACGTTTTTTTCTTTTATTGTTGTTTTTTTTCATTGAATTGAATTCAAATCAATTAAATTTTTGCTAAATATTTCGTTTACTAATTTCATTAAATTAATTTTATTAAAACGATTTTATTAAAACGATTTTATTGTATACTAGCTGACCCGCGCAACTTCGTCTGCGTCTCTCAATAGTAATAAATTTTCTCAGTTTTTGAAACATTCTTCATTGGTGCTCCGCTCCTATTGGTCTTAGCGTGATGATATATAGCCTATAGCCTTCCTCGATAAATGGGCTATCTAACACTGAAAGAATTTTTCAAATCGGACCAGTAGTTCCTGAGATTAGCGCGTTCAAACAAACAAACAAACAAACAAACAAACAAACTCTTCAGCTTTATAATATTAGTATAGATATATGAAACTGAACGATAAAATATTATTATTTAGAGAACATAATAAATACTCATTAAATTAGATCAGTTCAAGAAAATCTACTACTAACATATGAAAGATTAAGTTTTTTCTTATGTTAACTGACTACAAAATTGAAGATTTCGATGATATACGCGTATATACATTTAATTATTTACTAAGTATACTGAATCCATATATTTAAGTCGGCTATAATTTTGTCTACCTATTTCAACTAGTCCTTTTTGTAGTATCTTTCAATCAATAAGAATATTCGTGTGTTATATAAAATTAGTCTATAATGTGCATTGAGTTTTAAGTAAAGTGTTATTCAGTGAATTTAATAGAATATCATGTAACATACGAATAAACATACATTATTTTGTAAATTTCTCATTGATAGATGAAGCAGGTGGTTGAACGGATTTAATATATTTTGTAATGGATAATTATGTTTTACAACAGTTATATTTATAAATGTTAATCAATATAAAGATTATCAATATAATTATTATTTGTTTCATTTTATTTAAACCTTCCTATAAACCTAACGTGACCTTTTTTTTTACACAAAACGGGACGTCTCTGGTTTATTTATTTACATAAAACACATTTTTCTAGAGTATTATTTTATTTAAATTAAAAGAGTCGAGAAACATAAATCCTTAACAATTTTTATTTTTCTCAGAAACATTTTTTTTCTTAATATATACATAATAATAAAAATAATAATAATTTATTCTTCATAAATAATTTTTAATATTCACAATTGTTCAACACACATCAACATTGCCCTACGAACCGGAGCCCGAAGCTAGGTTTTTCAGTCGTTCATTAGGGAAAACACCCTTTCTACTGGTACCAAGTTGTGCCAAGCAGACATCATCATCATCATCAACAGCCTGTAATAGTCTACTGCTGGACATGGGCCTCTCCTTAGGAAGAAGGTTTAAGGAGAGGCCCATGTCCAGCAGTGGACTATACCAGACTACACCTACTTGATTCCAGTAGAAAGGGTGTTTCCTACCTGTCAAGCAGACATAAAATATTATATTCAATTAAAATGCAGAATGGTCGCGACCTACTCGATGACAATGTTATTATAATAGACTCGTGAAAATTTGACACTTGAGTTTCAGACACTTTTCTCTGAGCACTGGGACTGTCCTCGGCTATGTCGTATCTAACTAATAATACGCCGATCTTGCTCCACGTTTTCAAAATGGCATCGACTATATCTGTATAAGGACGACCAGAGTGAGCTGCATCTTTGTAATCAGTTCCCTGACTGAAAATGCTTGAACCAATTTTGTGATACTATTATTTACGCTGCATTAGGTCCATAATAGATGCATAAACGTCACAAATTTTCTTCGCGGCTTGAGAGACGCGATTTTCTCTTTTTTGTGATAAAACTTTAGAATGTATCGAATTTCTTCGTCAGATTCACTCATTTTTGCGGACCGAAAAACAATTGAAAAATGGCGGGAAAATATTTTTACTTTTAATTTTTTATTTTTCTTAATGTACTACATTTAATGATATATTAAAATCAGCCAGATAGAAACGATACAACCAAAGACACTTTTCTTCCATATTATACATACAAAATACGAAAAAAACATTTTTGCCCAATATAACAAAAAAAAAAAAAAAATTAATTATCCTTTCATCGTGTAACTTTTTTCCTGTACAGAAGAAAGAAGTTTTTGCTCTTATAATAAATGTATACATTGATGCAATCAAATTGAGGTCCGCACTGAACAGTGATGTGAAACCTACAATTTGATCGTGAAAAATGGAGATGATTATTTTCACAAAAAAAAAACTTACTTAGGAGACCATAGTTTCTTAAACTATTTGGTACACAATTAGCTTTTACCAAGGAAGTCACATACCTCGTTGGGTGCCAAATTTGAATTTAATTAGCTAGGTGAGCACGCCTAGCTAACTACCCTCACGCATAATGGACCGTAAACAGAGCACACCAATACATACTATAATACAAACTACTATACCCAACGAAAAAACTAAAAAACATACACAATAGTGAAACCCTTCATTGAAAATTAACCGAAATAAGAACCTCCTCACTTTTAATTAGTCGGTTAAAACGTGGCCATACTGACTTGATTGTTGTTGTCGTAGGTAAAATTGACGGAGGTATACCATTTAAGTATATGATAATCAAACAAAACCCTTAAATTATTATAACACGAGGCGAGCAGTCCTATTCAATACTGCTGTTGTCATACATACGGTGACGTGGTGGATATCCGTTATGAATGAGTTGATGCTGACTGCGAAGCTGGTTGATTTCTTATTTAACTATGTACGCTATTCGAAAACTCTCTTCGGTTACGACTTCTATTCGCAGGTTTTCCGTCTCTGCCTCGCATGATGCTACTTATTCGTTAGTATACATACCTATATATATATTTTTTTATGCCAGAGGGGGCACACAAGCAGAGGGGTCACCTGATGGAAGTGACCATTGCCCATGAACGTCTAAAACTCAGGAGTCACAAACGCGTTGCCGGCCTTTTAGGAATATTTATTTACTTATTTACTTTATATATTCGTTTCTATATTTTAAAATATTCATAAATAAATAATAAATATGTATAAAAGATGCTTTGTTTTTAAAGGAATTTGAGTGTTGCAGGCTTGATTCCTAAATAAAACAATTATATTGGTGACATTAACATATAAATTATTTCTATTCTTTCCACAGATGTAAACTTCTTGTGGTAGGTGGAGGTAGTGGTGGAATTACGATAGCATCGAAATTTGTGAGGAGGCTTAGAGCAAAGGATTCAGTTATAGTTTTAGAACCGAGCAAGGTGAGTCCCTACTATTTTGTTGCACTTTTGTCATAGATTTGGGGAGATGCGAGTTACTTACTTGCCTCTCCCCAAGACATTATGCAAAATCTCAAACTACTAAAATAATTGTCACTAAGAGGGGAGAACATTTCATGAAATTTTTCGATCCTCTCTTTCATTTTACACCTTGATATTGTTCTCAGGATCACTATTACCAACCTCTGTTCACACTGGTAGGCGCCGGTGTCCGTGACCTAAAGCAGGCTCATCGACGTGAACAAGACTTGATGCCTGCGGGTGCCAAGTGGATACAAGATTACGCTGCCGACATCAATCCAAAAGACAATTTTGTGATGACCAGAGAAGGACACAAAATCAATTATGAATACGTCGTCGTTGCTGTGGGAATAAAGATGGAGTATGAGGAGGTAAGTCATTATGAGAGAAAGAAATTATGGAACATGTTTGAAATAATTTAACGACATTCGAAATTTGAAATAAAATTTAACAGTTGCACCTAATCTAAACCATAAATCCTGTAGAGAACGGAACGGTTTTAATTTCTGACCAACACGTTGCATATTTGAACGTCGAACCAAGTTCTACACAATGATGAGAGCACTGATGACCTACATCAATAATAGAACTAAAAAAGCGCCTCAATTTTTTTTTTCAATTTTATTTTTTATATAAGTATGTACTACAAAACATGTTCAACTGGTACTTAAATTAGGTGATATTTGGGCTCAAAGCACCAGTAATTAGAATTTTTATAAATTTTTGATGGGACTAGTAAACTGAAAACATTAATACGATTAGATTGAATTTAAAAATGACTGACAGAAAATAATTTCTATAGATTTTAAGTAACATTTAATATACTGTAACAGATACCTGGCATGTTAGAAACTCTCAAGGATCCTAACAGCGGTGTATCAACAATATACTCGCAAGACTACTGCCAGAAGACCTGGAAGGATTTGCAGAACTTCAAAGGTGGCGAAGCCATCTTCACGATCCCAAATTGTCCGATCAAATGTGCCGGTGCGCCACAGAAAATTGCTTATTTAGCAGACTCTTATTTTACTAAGGTAATTGTATGTTGATGCTTGTATGCTACACGAAAAATCGGCGATCTGAATTGCACTTTGATGTGTCTTATAAAGAGTCGCTATTATTTTAAATGATTTTCTGGAGTTGTCCTTCTGTACTAGCAATTTCACTTTCACTTAATTCTGTGACATTATACCCTAAAGTAGTTGAAATAAGTGGATTTTAGTGCAAAGTGCCTTATTTTGCATCATTTGTCAATTAGTAAAGAAGGTTTAATCCATTTCCCAGTAGTTCCATGAAGCCAGTTCCACATGGTACTGATGTAACCTTAATATTCGATTTTTGTACCATTTGTTCCATGTAATTTTATACTACTTTTACAGCTGACTGGTGTCACCCACCATAGAGATTGAATCAGTTATCGATTGATGCCTGTATGCGATCTGTAAAAAGAAACGTAGATCGGATCGGAATAATTTTTATATTTTATCATGAATATGTACAAGTAAATACACACACACACACACACACACACACACTCAACACACACCTATATATAATTGAGGTAAATTGAGCTGAAGTTTTGTTAAGTACCATTTCTACTAAACTTGATATATTTGTTATTTTCTCTGAATCTAAGCAAACTCGTCATTCCCAAAACAATTATCGAAAGATTACTTACTGGGAATGCTTAGCCACAAGACTGTAACAGTGATTTAGAAATAAATGTTATTTTTCTTTTCTTTATATGATGACTATTGGAAAAAGCAAGCAATTTTCGAACTTATTAACTTCCACAGTATTAAATTTATTTTTGTATATTCGTGATCAGCGTCATTTATAGACCCTCAAAACACGTTTATTAGGGTGGAAAATTGCTTGCAACTGCTTTTTCTTATCCGAGCTTACCGATGTTTACCGATCTTTATCAAAAATACGAGTATAAGTAAACTGTCATCTCAATGGTGCAGATGAGACTATGCTATCAATGCGGTTTCGGTTTCAGCATTAGTGGTGCAGACGAAACTAATTAGTCTCCTCTGCACCAATGATAGTGCATGCGGTAGTAGGGGTATGTTTTGTGTAGCACAAGAAAAAAAGGAAAAGGGTTTCATGTCTTATAATGCAACAAGCTGCGTATCTAGAACTTTATGGAAGTATTTGGGTATAATTTGCCGCTTCAAATAGTTATTCCCAATAGTTCAATGAATGAAACTCCAAAAGTTCCAAAAGTTCCATGTGGAACTGAATTCATGGAACTACTGGGAATAAACCGTAAAGAAGTCTAATTTAATTAACAGAAAAACATCAGGTCCAAAGCTAATATAAGCTACGTCACCTGTGAGCCGACAATGTTTAGTGTACAGAAGTACTCGAAAGAACTCGTGAAGGTGGCTGCGCGCAAGAACATCCACGTGGACTATAAGCTGATACTGAAGGAGATACGTCACGACAAGAAGGAGGCTGTGTTCCACGCGTGCCATGACGAGGATAATGTAAGCTACTAAATACTATATTGTTTTATTTAAAAAAACCTTTTTTCAGTCAAATTTTTTGGTTTAATATAAATATCAGCAAGTATAGTTAAAGTGCAATAAGAAAAAAATATATATTGTGTGTGTTTTCAAAAAAAGCACAGGAAAGTTCAGATCGGCTGAAACGGAAAATTTCATTAATTTTTTTTTTTGTAAATATGTACAGTGTAAATATGAATAAATTATATATTTAAAATTAAGCCTATTTAATTTAACTTTATAGATCTCTAACATGTGATAAGTGTCTTACTGCTAAATGTAACAATAAAATAAATTCACTTTACAGACGATAACAAAACAGTACGACCTGCTCCATGTGGTGCCGAACCAGCACCCTCCCGAAGTTGTCCGATACAACAGGTTGATCGCTGACTCTGAAGGGTACCTCGACGTGGACATGTACACACTGCAGCACAACAAATACCCCAACATGTACGGTATAGGCGACTGCACTAGTACGCCTAATAGCAAGACTGCAGCTGCTATTGGTAAGTATCCTTTATTACATGATGTGTAACAAGAAATGAATGTGGATGAGTTTGGCAGATATCATTATACTGAAGGCCATTCCAATCGTAGGACGAACATACAGGTATTTGTATTGCTAGGGGTCTCTAATTTCCACATTTATACTCATAAATGTCCTTTATGCATAGACTAGCTCCTTCCAGAAGCCTCCAGTCTTCACTTTAAGAGTTCTAAGGTATACTTGGCTGCGTTTGTTTGTGAACATGATCATATCCGTTTGACGGGTTTACTGTTATTCATGTTTAAGACCACTGTTCACCGACCTTCGACCACCGATCTGATTTATGTGCATTTAACGCTCTCAAGGAGATCATTAGGATGGATAATCAAGCCGTCTGTTCTCTACCTGTCCTGTCTCTCCATGTACCTTTTATATTGGTTATACGGGATCCTGGAAAGTGTGTCATCGTCAACAGTTCTGAGAGTTCTGAATCTGTTGTCGTAAACGTACCATCAAGTTTTTTCAATTAGCCATCATTGTGTTCACCGGCGCAATTTTCGACTATGTTAGCCTGGTTGTTGTTCTCTGTGTTGCTATAGAGGCTTCTCCAGCACTTAGTTTTCCTGTATTGGTGTATTGGCCTGCGTATAGGCATCATAGTGTTGGTAAAAAATTGAGTTTTTAGCTTTATTGAACCTATTTCAGTGTTTGCTCTGTGGTCCAATTTTGGACGTCGGTGGACATGTTTGTCCAACACAAGTGATTAGCGTGTTTATTATGTTGATAATGTGGTTGTTAATATCCTTTGTAGCCCAATGCGCATTTATTAAGTCAATACCCTCTAACACTACTACTTCTACTTTACTCTGTTCTTCTTTTGACACGGACACACAGATACGTAATCCAGGTCTTTTCGAGTTTCAGGGAAACGGGACTAAGACTTTCCCCAAAGAGACTTGCGTTATTCTTAGCTTGGCTCCCTATTTATGAATTAGATGAATAACTTGGAAGTATATCATAGAAAAGAAAGGTAGATAAGAAGAGAAGGCAATTTAAGGAGAGGGATATTGCTTAAACGGAATAGATTGAGGAATACCTCCAACTTGGCTAACCGAATTGGGCATTGGCCGAAAGCCCTATAACCGATACATACATGTACTCTTAGTTATTATATACACCTTTGCTTATACCTTTTAAAGTGAGGAAGCCATGCTTCGTCATAAATGGGTCGGCTAGACCGGAGTGATACCACGGCCTCACAGAAACCCGATGTTAAGCTATTGTCTCGTTGCTTTTCACCGAATGAGAGATGTTACCAGAGTCCTAAACCCAACAACCCTTAATTCTTGGGGAGGGACTCAAAGTGCAACAACCCACTTGTGAGTCTTGAGTTGCAGGAGTCCATGGGCATCGGTAGTCACCCTTCTGCTTGTTTACCACTATACCATAAAAAAATCTATTTTTATAACATTACAGCGAAGCAATGCTATGTCTTAGAGTACAATCTGCTTAGCACCATGAAGAAGGATTCTCCCAAAGAGAAGTACAATGGATACGGCGCGTGTCCCCTCGTCACTTCTTTCAACACTTGTATACTAGCCGAGTTCACCTATGGCGGCGTGCCACATGAAACTTTGCCTTTTGATCAGGTGTGTATTTCAATCAAGTTGGTTTGTAGAAAACTTGAATTAGATTCTTTTTGTGTTGGGAATCGACCCCAATTTTTATCATAACTAATTATGAGTTTTTTTTTTTCAGTCCAAAGAACGGGTGATAGCATTCTGCATGAAGATACACATATTTCCTTTCCTTTACTGGCACTTTATGCTCAAAGGTTACTACCATGGACCCGAATTTATTAGAAAAATTATAAACCCCATGGGCTGGTAACATAAAACTATTTTTTGAAGGTGAAAGTGCACATTAAAAAGAAATTCTTGTATCTAACAATATATGTTTTTGTGGTACGTCATAGTTATATCATTAATTTTGTAAACATTTACTGATCATAGTGATATTTATTTTTGACCCATTGAGTAACTTACTTCAGATTAACTTTATCAATCGAACGAATTATCCATGGACGTCGGGTATGTTTTTGTGAGAAAATAATATAAAAATTCCGTCAATGTAACTCACATTTGTTTTTTTTTTACATTATGTATAGACATTTATAAGCTCAATAATAAAAACGTCAACAAATAATGAGAATAATTATTATTAATTATAATATTAATATTACAAAACTTACATCAGGTATGATTTTTTTTCAAATAATCAAGATTATATTTCCTCGGTAATTCAAAATTTTATTTAAAATAACATACAAAATAAACAATTTAATATTATTATGAATATAACGTTATTTTGAGTGTACCAGCTTTGGCTCATCACAACCTAACATCCCTTTACTGTACCAAGAAACGACTAATCAACCCAAATATGTGTGTAATGCAAGATACATATACGTATAGATCAAGGGAAAACACAAATTGAGTTTTTGTAAGTTGGAAATAAATATAACTCATCCAACTTTTTAATGGTATGTGATTAGGTCGGGCTTGAACCGACCAAATACTGCACGCCGTCTCCAGGTACCAGCAGCCGGGGAACCAGGTATACCCTAGAAAGGAAAGCCCTGGTACCCCCACGTACCTCGGGCCATCTACGGCTTATAGATGACCCCCTCCTCTGTGGAACCCCGATGTTCCCTTCGCCGCCATCCACCCCTAGATTTTTTGTTTACTGGTAATTTTTTTGCATATTTATTGTTAAATCTTTGTTGTTTTATATTTTTAAAAAAAATCTTCTGCGTCTTGTTTTTATTTATGAGGCAATTTCAGTTAGAAATAACCTTGTTATCTACTTATGTAGTAATTTTATTGCACTAAGTGTAAAAAAAAACAAAACTAATTTTGGTTTTTTCTTTTTATTAAAACAAATTGAGGATTTTAAAAAGTTTAAAATCGGATCCTTTTAAGAAAGTCTACTACTAAAATAATATAAAAAATAATAATTTAGGTTTTCTTCTCTTCTTCTTCTCATGACAACAGACCACACAATTTTGAGATTTCAATGGCATATTTAGGTTATTATTATTTAATTATTTAGATACTTTTGAATATCTACCTGTTTCAACTAGTTTTATTGTATTATTTTAATTTACCTGTTTTAACCAGCCCAAAAACATTATACAAATAGTTGTCAGAAAAAGTATTTTGCCAATATCTTTCTAAGATTAACAATATTCCTGTGTTACCTATGTAAAATTCTGAGTTTGAAGTAAAGTTATGTTCAGTGAATAAGATAGGTAAAATGCGAATAAAATTACATTATTTAACAACTTTCTCACTGATAAAGTTGGTTGAACATACAGTTTGCAGTTCTATTCAATTGTATAAGTAGCGTATACTTAGGTTTATTATAATGATGTTTTGACAACAAGCTAAATTTATGAATATTATTAAAATAAAGATTATTAACATAATTATTATTTGTTTCATTTCATTAAACACTTTATGCTATGCTACACTTTACACAAAAAGAAAAGAAACAGAATAAACGGAACCTTGAAACCACTTTCTACAATTGTAGTCTCCAATAGTATCCTTTTTTTTTTTTTTTTTCCCGTGTGGAAATCCCCTTTTTTTTCCGTGCGGAAATCCCCTTGGATACCACCTGTCGGTGGCATGTCGGACTCGAACCGACTAAAACCGCACGCCGTCTCGGGTACTAATAGCCGGGGAACCAGGTATACCCTAGAAAGGAAGTCCCTGGTGCCCCGACATACTTCGGTACATCTACAGACGAGTAGACGACCCCCCCCGTGTTGGAACCCCATGTTCCCTGTGCTCCCTGGAGGCGAGCGCGCTTCGCAGCGTACTCGCCGCCACCCCGGCCTGCTTCTGCTAGGGTGACAGATGGCCTCACCTGTCACCCCCAGGCCTGCGCTTATGGAGGACGGAGGTAGTTCTGCGACCTCCGGCGCCTGAGTCGCCTGCGGTACCTGGCCCGTTCCCGGGCCTGGCGGGCCGGGAGAGTCCTAAACCTCTCCCGGTCCCGCTCCGCCGTCTCCTTCGCGAGCATAACTTGCTCGCAGAAGGAGACGGCAGAGTTCCACGCACTGTCGCTCCGCACGATAGCCGCAATCAGGCTATCGAGCGAGAGAATCCAATAGTACCCTGTCAAAATAGAGCCCAGCATAATGTTTCTATGTTTTAATAGATAAATATAAAAAATATCAATAGTGTTATCTTCTGTGTTAGATTCGGTGTCACATACACCAACAGTGCAAATAATGTAACAGTTCAAGGGTAAAACCTGAATGTTTTATACATTATAGTGTTGAATTACGTAGAATAATCACAAAACTATTTTATATTGAAATTAATATATACAGTAAGTACTTGATTTTTAAGATAGTATAATATTAATAAAAAAAAATGTGTTTCAGAAAAAAAGTGTCTGATGGGTTGAAAATGTTTGGTTTACTGATTAAGCAAAACACGATGTATCGTCGACATTTTCGATTTGATTTGACTTGTTGTTTTCGAAGTAGGTATTATAGCAAATGAACGCGAAATTTTAGTGACTGATTTTAGCATTTTTATCATACGAAGATAGGACCTAAATCTAGTAGGTCACAACCTGTTATTAATATTTATGTACCGTATTTATTGTATTCCGTTTTTTTTACCTATGATTTAAGTTTGTAAGATAAATGGGTGTAGGGTTTAAAAACCTCAATGTATTTATTAAAAATGCAGGAAGGCGATGCTATTCAAGAACATGTACTAATAAAGATACATTCAAGTAAGCACATATTTATTTTCTGATCCAATATCTTACTGCTGCCCATGGGCCTCTAGCCTCAGCTCACAATTCCCCACCGTAAATCTAGATAGCATAAAATATTTTGGAGAATTCTCAACTATGCCAGTTTCTATACTATGGTTTTAAGGCCCAATACAATACTTAAGATGCAAGTTGACAGCTTCGAAAGGTTTTAATTCCTGCGGTGCTATCATAGACATCAAAGCCAGTCGCTGCCATTTTTTTACATTAACCGTTCCCCTCCAACCTGAATGCAAGTATTAGTTTGCAATAGTCACTCTGACTACTGAACACTAATACTTACATTCGCTATAATCACTGAATTAGATGCAAGTTGTTGGTGGTTGGTGGAGGCACAGGCGGCTGCAACATGGCGTGGCGTTTCAGTAGAAAGTTCAAGGACATCATCTTATTAGAACCCTCCGATGTAAGTACATTGCTTGTATAATTTATATTGGTGTATAAATAATAATAATATAATAATTAATAATTATATATAATTAATTATTATTATTTATATATAATAATTTATATGATAATTTAATATATAAAATTCTCGTGTCACGGTGTGCGTGGTTGAACTCCTCCGAAACAGCTCGACCGATTTTCGTGAAATTTGGTGTGCATATCGGTTAGGTGTGAGAATCGGCCAACATCTATTTTTCATACCCTTAATTTTTTTATTTTTTTTAACAAAAAAATTTGAAGTAATACAAAGACAACACCATAGACATCATTAAGTGTATGTACGATGTACGTGATGAGCGTGTTTCCTAAAAGCCAACCTTTCATATTTCCATATTTTAACTCTAGGTTCACTACTACCAACCAGGATTCACACTAGTGGCAGCTGGTATAAGGCAGATGAAAGACATCCAAAGACCTCTAGAATCGGTACTGCCTCCTAATATTAAATGGATTGAGGACTCCGCTGAATGTTTCGATCCTGGTCAAAATACTGTATACACCAGTAACGGCGCTACAATAGTTTACGAGTTCATGGTAGTCGCTGTAGGATTAAAGAATGACTACGATAAGGTAATTTGAGTCGTTTCTCTTTCATCATTAATGGTCAAGATGATACTTAAATCTAGGCGCGTTTCATTGACATCAAATGCTCTATTCTCACTGGCGAGGTAATGATAGTAACTTCTTACACTCAGCTGTAGAATCTCAAATATAGAAATATTCTCGCAAAAAGGATTGTTATTTTCCCGCTCATTCACAATCCGAATATTTCGGAATTTACCAAAACAACATCAGGATACCGGTGGTGTTTTAGATACCATTGCAAAAACATTAAACTAAGTAATGCAACATGTATTAGCTAAGTAGTTTTTTCTGCAAAATATTGAAGCAAATTGCTGCTGGTATTTGTCTTGTAAAGGGCTAGTACCGAGAGCAATGATAATGTGGTTCCACATAAATCGTCATAGTTAAAATAATAAGATTGTGTTTTTTAAGTAGTTGTAAGTATAATAGTTACATATTTACTTAAAATCTAATATACATAATAATATAAACAGAGGTGTGAGTAGTGTAAGCAAATGCCTATCTCATTAAATACTACGCAAAATGTTATGTTTTAGTTTTTTACAAATTAAAACTCACTCACTCGGTGAAAAGCTGAAGAAGTTATCATTACAATCTCAATCTTTTCTTTTTCGTTTAAATTTATGGTACTTTAAACTACCTAAGTAATTACTTAATTTAAGACATAATCAAGATGTAATGTATAAAAAACGTACGGAGAAAAGACTTTCTCCGTACGTTTTTTATACATTACTGTTATCAGCTAAATCTAATTGAGTAGAAAATTACTTTTTCTATTTGACCAGATCTTGGGACTAAAGCAAGCGCTCGACGATCCTTGCAGTAAAGTATCAACAATCTACTCTAAGGATTACTGCTCAAAAACCTGGAGCAATATTAATCAGTACAAAGGCGGCCATGCCGTGTTCACGTACCCAGTAACGGATGGCAAGTGCTCGGGTGCAGTAATGAAGGTCATGTTTTTGGCTCATGACTACTGGCGACGGGTCAGTGACATTTTGGTGGTATTAAGCTAGTAGATATTTCTAGATATATATCCTCAAGGTCAATATAACCGAGAGACAATGATTGGAAACCCGTCGTTACGAGAATAGGACTACAATCATTATACCTACTTTGAATAAAAAAACAAACAAACCGAATAACTAACCAAAACTCTAATTAGCAAGACGATCTGCTTGTGTAAAATCTCTAAGAGCTTTACACTAAAAGACAGCGTGAAGGAGTACCGCACCTGATACAAAAATAATTTAGTCCACTGCCAACTTGTATCACAGTACGCAAAGAAATATAAACAATGTTTTACAACATACACCTTGAATTTCATAGTTTAGGTTCTACAGGTAACATTTAATTAAAGACCAAGAAATATGCCAAGATGCTAAGAAGTAGTTTTTTTCATGATTAGGGCTGTTTTTTATTACTTCCAGTTTAATAGTAGTGTTTGTATAGCACAAGATTCGTGAGAGCACTAGCATAGCGTTTAACACGGCAGAGGAATCAGTGTTCGTTGTGAAGAAGTACGCCACCGCGCTAACGAACCTTGCCTTAAATCGTGATATTATTATCAACTACTGCACTGATCTGGTGGAGGTCAGGCCTTCGGGGGCGCTATTTCAAGGAGCAGGAGGCCAGGTAAAGTTTTTTTATATTTATAGTTATCACAACTTTTTTATCAGCATTTTCCTGTACGGAAATTGTGGATTGCTTCCTTAACAAAGTAAATAGTAAAACCCCATGGGCTGAAGTGCTTTTGCAATCGATTTTCGAAAATAATTTGAAAGTGTGGATTAGGACTGCTAACTTATATGTGAAGCGAATGACCTGCATGTCCAGTGTTCAGTGAACCTGAATGCGTGAGTCAGACGACTTCAATAAGGCCAAAAAATTATGTGATGAGCGGAGACATTCATTCTCTGTGTGTTGTAATTTATCTACAAAATACGTCTATAATGGGTATGCATTCAGAAATATTGAAATTTAAAATTAGTTTGGTTACCCATTTGCCATCAGATGGCCGTGTATGGGAAGTGTTAAGGGAATATTATTTTATTCAAAAACTTCATGTCTAGATATTTTGTTTCCCATACAACATGCTGCACGTAACTCCTCCGATGTCGCCTCCTGCCTGCCTCCGCACATGCCAGCCCTTGGTCAACGAAGCAGGATACCTCAATGTCAATATGTATACGCTTCAACACAACACATTCTACAATGTGTTTGGTTTAGGAGACTGTATTGGCACGCCTAATAGCAAAACTGCAGCTGCTATAGGTAGGTGACATTCTTTTTAAATTACTAGGCCCTAGTATCCGTGTGGTGACGGATTAAGAATACAGAGTGTGACCCCCCTATTCACCCCGTGGGTGTCCTAAGAGCCGACTAAGGGAGTAAACTAGGCAAGACAACAGCACTGTAAAGAGAAGGAAAACTTGAAACAAACCATATACTAAGCCGTCTGGCCAGCGTGGTATAGTAGGCCAAAACCTCCTTTCTAAGGAGAGGCCTACGTCCTGCAGTGGACTATGAAAGGCTGTTGATGATGATGATGATGAGGCCCTAGTGTAGGTTTATTTCACATCATCGTGAATTCTTTAAACTGCATAAGCAACGGTTGGCCTCTAACCGTAGTCTAGCTCTGCATTTTCGGCAGGGTAGGCAAACCAACTGTTTTTTCATACTCACAAATTCATACGTATATGTATGTATTTTCACTTTCCTATGGTATGAACCTTCCTTCCTTGGTATGGTACTTTTAAAATATTTCTAATTTTCCCATCTAATCTATACTAATATTACAAAGCTGCAGAGTTTCTTTGTTTGTTTGAACGCGCTAATCTCAGGAACTACTGGTCCGATTTGAAAAATTCTTTCAGTGTTAGATAGCCCATTTATCGAGGAAGGCTATAGGCTATATATCATCACGCTAAGAGCAATAGGAGCGGAGCACCAATAAAGAATGTTTCAAAAACTGAGAAAATTTATTACTATTGAGAGACGCAGACGAAGTTGCGTGGGTCAGCTAGTTATGTATATTACAATTTGATTAAACTGTAATTTCGGTTACATACTCGCGGTTCTAAAGGTAATAGAGGTTTCTGCGGTTTTATTTCATCTCTTTAGTTTAGAGACTTTTAAGTGTCTAAATATACATTGAAAGATTTTAGAACTCGGGCTACTCACATTTAAGATTTTTTTATAAGTATGTACACTTTTGCCGATGCGAACCACTACTTACGTGAAGTTGATCGCCTTGACGTCCGCTTCGGTACGGGCAGTACAGTTAATCCAGGTATCTAAGAGGAATGCTACCTATATATGACAAAGGTTCTACCTTAATAGTTTATTTTGTACTCTAAAAGCTATCATCAAACTGGATATTCCTTTTAATTATGATCTAAATTGTTTGTGAATAACGTATAGATAACTAAAATGTACATACGCAGTACTAGATGTGTACATAGGGACTATTAAAGAAGGAAATCTTAAGATATACGCAATCATTTTCCGCAAATGCTTACCTAAATGAAATTAACTTCTTATTCAATAAGTTTTATTACAAAATTATACTTATATTAAAAAAACGAGTGTGCTTTTCTCCACACGACTGAAGTAAAACTTCTTGGCTATGAAAAAAAGAAAATGTGTGCTCGCACCTCTCTCTCTTACCCCTACAGTAATATACGAAACGTAACTCTCTCTCTTTCTATTTTCACTAAGTTGTATCTCCCTCTCAACTTCTGTTCGCCTCGCCCGATCACACTTTTCGTAAACGCTCTCGTCACGCACTCACCAGCTTACTCCCCAAGTCAAGAGAGCGTAAAGAAGTACTTTAATAACTTATATGTTACCCAAAGGGCCACAAAGTTACGTAGTGGAGCGTAACCTGTCCAAAGCCATGGCGCGACAGGTTCTAACGGCGAGATATAACGGCTACGGTGCTTGCCCTCTACTCACCTCGTACAAGAGAGGCATACTCGCTGAATACCTGTATGATAAGAAAGCTTACCAGACTTTCCCTATTGATCAGGTGAGCCTTTCAATTTTGCTTAATAATCTTGGCTAGGTTTTTTTTTTTTTATAGTTTCCCCTCACGGTTAAACCACTATGAGGGGGAGGTTATTAAATTATTATGGTACATTCTGCTATTTGATACAGAAATATTTGAGTGCGTTATGTGTTATTAAATTCTTTAAGTGTGTCAACTATAAGGGTGAGGTGAGTCATAAAGGTATGGGTGGCGGTGTTGTTGGTGATCAGTAATGTTAAATTATATGGGTCTAAATTAAAGTGGTGACAGAGTTGTTCATGGTTGAGTCTTGTGCGAGTGTATCGTGGGCATTCTGTAATGAGGTGTCTAAATTTCTGGGTAGTTGTGTTGTCGCAGGGGCAGGTGTTGTTGTCTGTAATATGAAATCTGTGTAGGTATTGTTTGTGGTAGCCGTGGTTGGTGAGTAATTGTGTGAGTGCGAATGTGTGTCCTGTTATGTCGATAAGTTTATATAGGTGTGTAAGTGATGGGCACCAAGTTTTAATAATGGTTCCTTTGACATTATCAGCATATCTGTTACAAGCTACGTCATGGCTATCAGTTTTGGCCTTTTTTGTGACGTAGCTTATCGGGAAGTGCTTGAAAATGGGTGAGTAGGATTCGGAGGCCGCAGATTTAGCGGCTATGACAGCAGCTTCATTGCCGTGTATGCCCGTATGAGCTTTAACCCATACAAAGTTAATTTGTGTGTGTGTGGTATGCAAAAACTTTTGTATGTTAGTGGTAACTTGATGTGTGCTATAAGTGTTGCTAATGTCTTCCAGAGCTGACCTGGAGTCCGACATGATGAAAGCTATATCAACCCGTTGCTTGTGTAACCACTGACAGGCTTGGTCGATGGCCACCAGTTCAGCCTGAAAGACAGTACACGATGAATGTAGCTTGTATGTTCTGGTGATAAGGGTGTTTTGTGGAGTACGTACCACAACGGCAGCTCCCACTAAGTCGTCGTGCTTACTGCCGTCAGTGTAGATGTGGTGTGCATGTTGTTGATTGATTAAGATGTCGTCTAATTCAGTTTGTGTACTGATAATGTCAAAGGAGTGTGGTTGTCTGTGTGCCGGGTGAAGTAAATGAGATGGTTCAGTGGGTGTATCAAGTGTGACATCAAGTGGGAGGCAATCGGTGAGCCCTGTAATTCTAGTTGATTCGATTCGTGCTCTTTCTTTGACTTTAAGGTCAAGTGGTGTGAGTGTAGATATTGCTATGGCGTTAATGGTGTTAATGGTGCGGAATCCTCTAATTATTTTGAGAGCAAACCCTCTTTGTAGTGATAATAGTTTATTACAGTTGGTTTTGAAATTTAGAGCAGTGTGCCATACGCTGGAAGCGTAGCATATTATGGGTTCGATTACCCCCCTATAGAGTGTGAGTATGTTTTGAGAGTGTACTCCCCAGGTGGGTCTGATGAATTTAGTGAGTGTGTTATGTAAAATACGTGCTTTGTTAGTGACATAGTTTACATGTTGCGTGAAGTGTAAGTTGTCGTCGATGATCACCCCCAAAACTCTAGCAGTCCGGCTGAATGGGATGTGCGTATTGTTCATGGTTAAGTGAAGAAGTTTAGTTTTGTTAGTGAAGGCTAAAGCGATGGTTTTGTCAGGTCCAAAGGTAAGTTTATTAGTGTTGCCCCATTCTTGAATGGTCTGTAAACTTTGATTGATATTGTTTTGGAGAGTGATGAGCTTTTTGTGTGCGGCTATCAGAGTGATGTCATCTGCAAAGGCCTGCAGCTGGCACCCCTCCGGAAGTCTGCTCCCAGACGAGTCACTGGACATGTCCAGTAGTTCGTCCAAAATCAGATTCCAGAAGGTCGGCCCACATACAGACCCCTGGATGCATCCCCTACTTAGTTGTTTAGTGGCGGTGGCGTCAGAATATAATAGGGTAGCCGTACGATCTGATAAGTAATTTTGGATGATGGTGTACATGTTTTTAGGGCATTTGGTGTGGAGTAATCGTGCAAGTATGGCGGGCCACCAAGCATGATCGAATGCAGCTTTAATATCGAGGGAGATCATCGCGACATGTAATCCCTTCTTTTTGTGTGTTTTGAGGTACATAGGTAAAGATTGGGAATAGTCGTTCTTTGCACAACAAAGTTGGCAATCAAGGATATAGTCCACTTGGTGGTAAAGTAAGTTAATATAGTTAACTGCACGAATGGCGCAGTGATTTAAATGGTCGCCTCGCCGCTTCGTAGGAGAACACTTTGTGTGATCCACAAATTGTTGAGCAAGTCTCGGTGTCCGCTTCATGAATGTTTGTAAAGTCCCCCACGACACAGGATACATTCGTCGTGCGAGAGTGGTCTTTTTTTAACGATGGGAAAAAAATAGCACATGGTTAAATATCTTCGGCAATTAACTATTAAATTTGAGATATTAAAAGTATGACTTCAGGTCTTGGAGTCCTTGAAACTTACAGGGCCACGAAAAATCTCAATTCAAGGGAAAAACAATTTGCATTCTATTAAATTTCATCAGATGCAATTACTTTAATCAATCACCTACATCTCTTTTCCTGATCCCCCAGTTTACTAAACCTTGACAAAATAAGAGTCACAAATCGTTTTTCGATAACTTAACCATGAAACATGTAATTTTGTTACCAGAGTAAAGAGAATCGGATATTCTACCGCATGCAAGTAAACATAATGCCTTCCGTGTATTGGCGTTACTTGCTCCGAGGCAAGTTCAATGGACCCGGCACTCTTGGAAAAATTCTAAACCCTTGCAGAAAACGATAACACGTCGTACGTTCAAATACGTAATTAAATTAAATTGATTATACAATATATATGAGAACCCTACCATTACCCCCCCCCCTATTCATTTTATTCTGCCTCTTCCGATGGTCGTCAGATTGCATATTTAGAAAAGTTGATAAATTAGACGCCTTTTTTTTTAAATATTTTTATTACACAATAGTTAAACTTAAATTATTCATGAACATTTTATATTAAGGATTATTATATATAAATATTTTATATAAACGAGAGAAAACTGCACTTAAATTATATTTTTTAAGAGTGTAGGAGGCGTACACCCCTCCCCCCTATCGCACTTTGAAGGGGGTTTGGGCTCTGGTAACCTCACGCACTCGGTGAAAAGCAACGAAAATCTGCTTTTTAACACCAGTTTTCTGTGAGGCCGTATCACTCGTGGTGCCGAAGCAAACGGGTTCTCCCACGGCAATTTCTTAATAATTCTATTTAATTACTTTGTGTAGAGGAAAAATTAAATAACTGTTTTAAATTTATAATTCTAAATCTTCTGTAACTTCGAAATAACTTTGTCTACTTTTAAAAATTTCAGTTTTTCTATGAAAATCATATTCAGTTTCTCCTCTACTTTAATCATTTATCTCTGTCCTCAGTATGTAATTAATGGACTAGAAGCGTATTTTTAAAATACATACTATTTTATACTATTCTATATAAACTAAATTTTGTATTACTTTGGAAATTTATACAAAAATGACTGTTTCGTGGTGGGTAACTATGAATATTGGGATACGCTACAGCTTAACTAATATGTGTCCTGTACCACCAACGACTATACGTAATATGTAACAAATATTAAAAAATAAATAATACTAAAAATACAGTATTTTGTTTTCTTGGGTACAAAAGTCATAATCACAATTATTTTTGTAAGCTGGCAGCAATCGTGGTAATACGTATCTAAGTATAACGAAATCTGTAATTCAACTTGTGTGACCATTACACACACAAATTCATCGAATACCTTTATCCTAGGATATCTATTATCAGCAAATTCCGAAATACTTACAAATTACAATCACAATATATCTGGAAGTATTTTGTGCCTGATAGATTATATTAACTTGATCATCACACATCAACAGCCTTTAACAGTCCACTACTGGACATAGGCCTCTCCTTAGAAAGGAGGTGTAGGCCTACTATACCACGCTGGCCAGACGGGTTAAGTTTTCCTTCTCTTTGCAATGCTGTTGTCCTGCGTGGTTGGCTTCCTTAGTCGGCTCTTGCGACACCCGATAATCTAAGTGGTCATGCACTTAGCTTAGCAGTGTGGGTACTGTAGTGTATTTTAATTTGATTTAGTGTAATTCTGGGCACAATGCGATGTTCTACTGAATAGGATAGTACCCTGAATTAAGTTTTAGTCAGATTCATTCTTCTTTCAAAAAATTGTGTTCAAAGAATTGTGACCGTAATGGCAGCAAATAACATTTTTGTTAAAATAAGGTCCATAGAACGCGCGGCCATTTTACTCCAGATTAGCCCTATAGCCATTCCCGCAAAAAAAGCCAAACTGCCAACTTACAATACAACATCTTATTTCCCAAAAATTATCGGAACATTTAGACCTTATTAAGCGTAGAGAACTGTTCTTTGTTCCCGTTGTTCATATCTGCAGCACTCTGTCTTTTCCTCTTCATGGCAGCTTGTCGAACTTTGTATTTCTTGCGAGTCTTCACTAGGTATATGAATAATGCCAAGGTAATCAATAAACCAACTATGATACAACTACCTAAGATTATGGTGAGGCGGTTGACTTTGAACCCTGGCTCTGTCGAAGGTTGCAACTGTAAAAAAAAAACATTTTTTTATTAGGTATTTTATTACACTCATCTTCTCCGTCTGTTATCTGTCAGGGAATAAGTGCCCATTTGTAGATAATCTAGTTACGATTATCTACAAATGGGCACTTATTCCTGTTGGCTGTTAAATACTTGTCAGATTTTAATTTTATTAGAAAATATTACTATGTTGTTTTATTCTATTTTTGCACTTCAATCACACTAAAATCAGTTTTTGTCGATATATTTTTATAAATATAATATGAAATGCCAGCATATTATACCATTATACATACATGTACGGCTGATGATGTTTAGTGGCTGACTTGTTAATGATACCAATGTAAAAAAGCTACAGTTGAACTCACCATATAATTGCCTTGCCTGCCGTCTCTGGAGAACACGTCGCTACACATCGCCTGCTCCGTCCAGTTGTACCAGTGCACCAGACGGAGACCTTCGAACGCTCGCGGTGAACCACATCTAGGAGAAAACAGTAGGTATTGTGTGTTATGTTTTTTTTTACTTTATATTATGGTAAAAAAAAAAACTTGCAAATTGAATATTATTTCGAATATTCCTATCTTTTTTCTTCCAACAAAAATGGTAATCTCACAAGACTGCAGCTTTCTCGTTAATAATATAAGGGCCAATTTAATTCACGCATAAATCCCCGTAAATCAATCCGATTCAGTAGGTATAAACAAGTTTATAAGAACTTATTTATTATATCATATAACAGCAAAAGAATATATTAAAAAATCCTAATAAATAATAATAATACGATAATTTCATTTACAAATCTACACTATAGTAAATAGATAGCACAGAACGGAAACTTTAACTTAAATAAAAACATGTCTTGTTGTTGTGTGTTGTGTTACATCTTACCTCAATTCCGCCAAAAGCCTAGAATTCCCAATTGCATACGTCTGCGGCAGTAGTTCGTCCACTATCCATTGCATATCACAGGAACAGTGCCAGGGGTTGAACTGAAGGTTCACGCCTTCGCTGACGGCCGACCAGTCCAACAATCTCTTCGACAAGAAGGTGAGGTTGTTCTTGCTAATGTCAAGCTGCAATGAACGTAAGGACTGTTAGTGAATGTTTTTAAAATTGTCGCCAGATTATAGAGAACGTAGAATCCATACCAATCATGAAAATTGGAGGGTTGTAGGATCAAACGTGGACAGATATTTTTCCACGGCTCCATCACAAAAACAAATACATGTTGGAAATTTCAAACTTAGTTACAACGGCATTTTAAGCGTCTCTCTCAAGTCTTGAAACATCCATCCATTTGTACCCTTCTGCGTTTCAAGTGCGTAACGCTAACGCCCTAGTCATCAGTCGAGAGCATAGGCACAATTAGCAGCACTAAGGGTATTTTGTAGAAATATGTGAGATAAAGATACTAAGCTCAAAAATATATATAACTTACCGTACATAAAGTAGTTCCGTCGAAAGCACCCGGTTGAATTTCATTTAGAGAGGGACAGTTAGATAAATAGAGAGCAAAACAATTCAGCTCGTTATCCGTCTCATTCGTAGGCCTTCCAATCACATTGCTAAAGGCTTTCTCTTCAACGACGGTCAGTGTTTTTATTTCATTCATATACAAACTTTTTACAGCAATTATGTTTTTAAAATATATAGACTCCAGAGGGTTGCCATCAAGATGAAGTTCTTCCAAATTGGGGAAGTATTGTGTACTGATAGATTTTGGTATGTCCGTTATCGAATTATAAGACAAATCTAAGATGTATAAACTAGGAAGTTTATTTTCTATATTTAGTTCTTTTATTTGGTTTCCTCCAATAATTAAAACCTGTAATTTTATTAATAGTTATCCTTTGAAAGCTTTTAAAATAATAATTTATATTTGCCAATTACTGAATTATGAATTTTATTAATGAATATTACCATTTAAATAAACCAGTACTAACTTACCTCTAAACTATCAAAATTCGATGTGGCTTCGTCATACAGGCCCGATAATCTATTGTATGACAGATCAATATATTTTATTCCACTTGGAAACTTTGGCCAATGGTACAAAGTGTTAATTTTGAGAATGGCAATCTGCAGCGACGGCGGTAGAGCGAATACAAATGTTATGTTGTTCTGAGCAAGATTCAATTCTCTTAAATTATTGCAAGAGAGGAACGCATTTTCTTCAACAATTTCTATTATGTTGTTTGACAGATCCAACAACTCTCTGGAAAAGAAATGTTATATTGATGTTTTTTTTAAATGCTTTAAAACAGAGATTCGACTACGACAGCCCTGTCTCAAACCCTAAGTATATACAAATAATACAGTATACATATTATAGAAAAAATTGCGGAAAAAACACATGCAAACCAAAGTTCATAAATTATTTGTGTATTCATTAATGTTAGTTGTTCATCCACGTACATTTACAAGATAAATCCTCATATAATTCTAAACCCAGAACAAATAAGAGTACCTTCTAATACTTAGTAGACTCAGGCTTTCCCGTAACAGACAAATAAATTATAATACTCGTGTATTAAAATCATATACTTTGAGGTTCGATAAAAGCAATGCGTGCTTCATATCATTTTAAACTACAAGATATTATTAGGTGTTATGAGAAAATATGCGATAGGTTTCTCTCAAACAGGTTTCTTGGAAAGAACGGAGCACAGATAAAGCACGTTAGTTATTTTTGTAAAATAAAATAATTAATAGAATTTAATTCCAGTAACAGTCTTGTTTGAGGCTCTCTGAATTATGTGTACCTCGGGCAGACATTGCAGTTAGGTAGAAACAACATCGAGTATGAGATGATATGACGAGTATGAGACAGAAGAATTCAGTTGGATTGGGTAGCATTTGGGAAGCTTCGTCAAGTCTTCTCTTCGTCGATCAAACAGTGTCATAAGACGAAAGTCTTCAATGAGTGCGTGGACACTTACGGTACGGCTGGACCACAAGTTCAAAGGTTGTCCAGCCGTTCAAATAACCCCATTCCATAGCACGTTGAGCGAACTTCAAAGTCGCTCAACGTGCTATGGAATAGTGTTATTTCTCTAATGGATCGCATCAGGAATGAGGTGACCCAGCACAGAACCAAGGTCATCTAAATAGCCACCGGATTAGCAAGCCTAAGTGGCAGTGGGCTGGCCATATTAGCCGCAGAACCGACAACCTTTGGTGAAAACAAGTTTTTGAGTGGAGACCGCGTCTCGGCAATCGTAGCGTAGGACGCCCACAGGTAAAGAGGAGTGACGATTTGCGCAAGTTGGTTGGCAGGAGCTGGCTGCGAGAAGCCAAAAATCGATCTAAGTAGCGTGCAATGGGAAATGCCTATGTCCAATAGTGGACTGTGATAGGCTGATGATGGATTCCAGCGGTAAGCCAAAGACAGGCTACAAGGAGGAAGATGGAGATAGAAATGAAAGTTAAATAGGAAATGTAAAACGAGGTATGGCGTGACGAAGCATGGTTAATAGTAGGAGAGCCATGCCTAGACAAATATGGTTGGATCAATCGGATACCGCGGTCTCACAGAAAACCGGTGATAGGTCCGGAGATCTTAATAAAAGCTGTTCCCAGATCCCTCCTATTTTCCTATCTCTCAGTCTAACGATACAGTGACGTATCATACTTCTTAGATACTCCAACCTGTACCTGTTATTTACTCTGTGAATGTATACTATCAGAAATTGTTCTAGAACTAACCTTGACATGACATGAGAATTATAATGAGTAAGTACTTATTGTATTGTTAAAAGGTGTAGGTGTATAACTGGATAGCATGATCCCTATGTGCTGTCATTTCTTATTACAAAGTGGCCTATTTGTGGTCTGAGAGATGATTAGTGATTGCATTTGCACAAGGTAAATGGATTATTGAAGTGTTTCAAGGTATTTGATAAACTGTCAGTGAACTTCTAACAGTGGTTCTATAATTAAAAATCATATCAGTCCCCGAAACGTTAGGTAAAAGCAAAGGTACTGATTAAATTGCGATTTAAATATCTACTTAATATGAGTACAACTCGTAAAAAGTTAAACAATTACACTTACAGGCTGTTTTCAGGAGGGAATGTATCCTTCAGAATAGACCGTATTCTGTTCTCGTTCAAATTCAAACGCTTCAGCCGAGCCAGGTTTTCTACATCACTCCTTTGAAGTACTAAGTCAAATATCCCATTCTTACTCAAGTCTAAGTCTTCAAGTGAAACCAGAGGTTGAAAGGCTTCGAGGGGAATTTTCTTCAGGTTATTACTCTGAAGACTTAACTTTTTAATGTGACGTAAATGTTTAAAGTCTAACTTTGTGAATTCTGATAGTTTGTTGTAGGACAAGTCTAAATCTTCTAAAGCTTCGATGTTGGTGAACAGGTCCGGAGTAATTTCTGTAAGCTCATTGTGGGAGAAAGAGAGAACCTTCAGGTTTGGAACGTCGCTCAACGGGTCCGGCCAGTACGCCTTTATAGCGTTATTCGTGAACTTCAAAGTTTCCACTTGTGAGTTTGGAGGCAATCTGAAACATAGTTAAGACATACACAATATTATAAGAACCAAGTAAGAAAGTATGCTGCATTATTCTCTCGATTCTTATTTACACCTGTATAAATAAATAGCTAAAACTATGTATTCACAATTATTGCAGTAACAGTAACAATTTGCAAAAAAAAAAACTAACATGATGTATAACGGAAAGTAGACTACTCTACTCTCTTCTCTAATCTCAACCATCAGGGTTACGGTAAAGATGGATATAGGTTTTATTCTTCTCTCACCACGTGACGAGCGAAGTGAAGCGCCTACGATCAGAAACGGTAGTTCTTTGTGGCTATTGGGTTAGGTTAGGGCCTCACAAAACATTCTATAGGTATTACGTGACGTTAGTAACTACTTACACCATGTGCGTTATCTAACGCACAATGTTAGCGTTAGAATTACTGTAAAGTTCCGCAAATAAGAAAACATTAACCTTTAAAAGTAAATTTACAGATAACCACGAAATTGATAATTGGTGCGATATGGTACAGTAGTTACAGTCTCTGGAATATATCCCGTGCAAAGTGTATACAACACTTCATGACGGTAGCCACGGCAGGATGAACGGTTTGCCTAAAATACGATCTATATCTTCTTCTATTCATATATAAATAAATAAAATTGGAGTGTCTGTTTGTAATATTAAAATAACCGCTTTTTACTAAATGCATATGTATTTTGACACGGTACTTATGCCAAAATAACATTTTTACAATTTTTGTCTGTCTGTCTGTCTATCTGTCTGTCTGTTTGTTCCGGGTAATCTCTGG
This sequence comes from Arctia plantaginis, assembly GCA_902825455.1. Taxonomy (NCBI): domain Eukaryota; kingdom Metazoa; phylum Arthropoda; class Insecta; order Lepidoptera; family Erebidae; genus Arctia; species Arctia plantaginis. The sequence goes on along the minus strand of CADEBD010000388.1, from coordinate 3,408,735 downwards.
AACGGCTGGACCGATTTCGACGGGACTTTCACTGGCAGATAGCTGATGACATAAGGAGTAACTTAGGCTAGCTACTTTTTTTAGACTAGCTTCGCCCCGCGGCGTTGCCCGCGGTTATAACAACAAACGCGGGTAACACCGCGGGTCTCATCTAGTTATAACTGTTAATTGCTAACAAAAAGGCTATAGGTATATTGACTTCCTAAGACAAGAATCAATTGACTGTGCGTAGAGATAAATGAGATAACAGCTTCTCCTTTCGTCTGACTTTAGGTAGGTAGGAGAAGGTCACGAAGGATCCGAATGTATTATGTGCAGACTACTCAACAAACGTTTTGTAGCTGTTCTTAAATACCTCATTCAGTTAAACCAACCACGTTACCAGTATTGTAGAGGGAGAGGGTGTGCTGTGGCGTTTCAGTCAAATCAAAAAAAAAAAAGTCAAAAAAAAAAAAAAATTTGACCACGTTAAGCTTGAAAAACCACTACTTTACCACGCTGGCCAGACAGATTGGTATGGGTTTGTTTCAAGCTTTCCTTCTCTTTGCAGTGCTGAAGTCCTGCTTACTTTGCTCCCTTAGTCGGCTCTTACGCCACTCACGGGATAAATAGGGGTGTTGACACTCCGTATCGTATTCTTAATCCGTCACCACTACTCACTACACGGACAATTTTGGCATACACCATACATTATTTCTTTACTTTTCTTAACATAAAAAGTTTTAGGTTAGGAAATGTGCAAAGGAAAACTTAAGTTAAAAAACTACTGCGATCAAAATTGTCTGGTATTCAAATTGACAGCCTTGATCCTTCTAGGTTCTAGTGTTGTTGAGGGCGAACGAACGCTACTCCGAAAGTAAACCACCTGTCCACACACAGTACTAATTGATTGCTTTTACATAATATTGTTTATAGAAATGGAAAGACAAAAAATCATCGTTTTTTAGTAGCTTCTTTTTTTAATCGACTTTAAAAAAGGATATTTAGGTACCAATATTAATCCAGAACTCGATCATTTAGAAAACGAAATTTTATATAGTATATAAAATTATTTTTTTAATTTATTAGGTCTACTGGTTCGGTCCCATTCACATTTAAAGAAGAAAAACTCTACTCTACTATTGGTGAAAATTAAGAAATAAAGAATATAGAATACAATTACAATTATTAATCTTAATGTATCTTCTTATATATCATCGTAATCTCAAATATATATGTTACAATTAATCATCTTGATTATGATTCATTGAAGTGATACTTTAAAATAAGTAAACCAAGTATTGTTGGTTATAATCGTTCATTGATTCGTTTTGATTTTGTATGTAACTACCAAGTAACGGCTAGTCCCGCAAAGGGACCTATCCAAATTTGATACATTATACAGTGTTTCAGTTACTTTGTTCGATCATTTAGAAAACGAAATTTTATATAGTATATAAAATTATTTTTTTAATTTATTAGGTCTACTGGTTCGGTCCCATTCACATTTAAAGAAGAAAAACTCTACTCTACTATTGGTGAAAATTAAGAAATAAAGAATATAGAATACAATTACAATTATTAATCTTAATGTATCTTCTTATATATCATCGTAATCTCAAATATATATGTTACAATTAATCATCTTGATTATGATTCATTGAAGTGATACTTTAAAATAAGTAAACCAAGTATTGTTGGTTATAATCGTTCATTGATTCGTTTTGATTTTGTATGTAACTACCAAGTAACGGCTAGTCCCGCAAAGGGACCTATCCAAATTTGATACATTATACAGTGTTTCAGTTACTTTGTTCGATCATTTAGAAAACGAAATTTTATATAGTATATAAAATTATTTTTTTAATTTATTAGGTCTACTGGTTCGGTCCCATTCACATTTAAAGAAGAAAAACTCTACTCTACTATTGGTGAAAATTAAGAAATAAAGAATATAGAATACAATTACAATTATTAATCTTAATGTATCTTCTTATATATCATCGTAATCTCAAATATATATGTTACAATTAATCATCTTGATTATGATTCATTGAAGTGATACTTTAAAATAAGTAAACCAAGTATTGTTGGTTATAATCGTTCATTGATTCGTTTTGATTTTGTATGTAACTACCAAGTAACGGCTAGTCCCGCAAAGGGACCTATCCAAATTTGATACATTATACAGTGTTTCAGTTACTTTGGTTACCATTTTAGTTAGCACCAAGTTTGCATATAAAGATGAGATAATTAAAAGGCGGGTAAACTAGACTATCGCATGCGATATCACAAGTCGGCCACTTCCTTGCGCACCGTGATGATTTGCGGAGTAAACTAGCTTGACACGGTTTTCCTACTTGATTGATGTGACAGCCAGACTGGATAATGACCTTTCACTACCTACTTAATGGATTGCGATACAGTAATAAGGATTCGAAAATCTATCACTAAATATGCAACGATTTTTTCAATTGTATTCTCTTCGAATGAATTCTCAAATAAGATATCGTTACTATAAATAAGTATCATCATAATATCAGCCTTTAGTTTGCCCAACTTCGGACCAAGGCCTCTTCTCCTAATTTTCACTTGTGATCTGATCTGATCCTGTGACACCGCCATCCAATTCACCCCAACTCGTCCTCGGATGTCATCAACCCATCTTTTTGGTCGTCTTCCTCGATCGCGGGTGTTTTCTCGGGGTCTCCACTCGATTATTCGAGTCCATCGACGGTAGTCCAGTCTACCAATGTATAGTAGTCTGGTTTATACTTAGTTATTTAATTCATAATTTTATATTAAGACTAAAATAATCTTTTTATTACTTTCTGCAAATAAATAAATAAAATAACAAATGATTAAAAACCCACCTCCCTTGCCCCAAAAGCCCTGTACCTTGAGCGTTGACTAGCCTAATTTTTCTCTATGCGTGCTTTAACTGTCGTTATTCTTCAAATAAACAAGTCGTAGAATTCGTAAAAGACCGGACTTATTCGAAATGTCGGATTCCCTTTTTGAATTGGGTCAGTAGGTAAATATGTCTTGCAAAACATTTCGTCCATGGCCAACTTCAATTCATGGCTCGTTAACTTCAAGACTTTAGGACTTGATATAAAAAAAAAACGATGATGCTATAGGCGTACACAGATTGGGGCTGCAGTTAAAAAAAACTTAATATTTAATTTACAGGATCATATTATGTCAAATAAATGGGTAAAGTGAAGACTTGATGATCAAGGTTATTAAAAGGATTCCTCTAAGTTGAATATTTAAAACGTCATTGAATAACTACTAAATTACTCGACCAAGGGACAATGTCGTACGATTAAATTTATCACGCCAGTTACGTGTTACTACAGATAAACAAGACCGTGTCATCCACATCATGTTCTGAAGTTAGACCTTGTTCAAAGAATACATAATCTAGAAATAGTATTAAGGCTTAAGTCTTGTGGAACAATTTAGAGCTGAGCTACTAGTAACAAAAGAATCGGTTTAAGACCTTGTAACCTCTTATCAGGATTTAACAAAAGAAATTTGTTTCTTCAGCTCTATCTGTGTGCGAATTATTTCATTCAAATCTTTTCAGTACCTGTTTAGTTCTCCTAGCTTTCATATTTATTATTTCTATTGTTATTACTGCTGCGTCGAGGTATTAAGTATGAGTATAGTCTTTAGTATTCCTTTAATTTGACGTTTAGAAATCGCCACCAGTTATTACCTCACCGGTATATTGATCCCGGTGAGGTGAGGAGTTAATTGATAATGATGCCATTGGGCAAGGTGGAATGAATTAAAACCACACGGTGTCCCGTCACGGGGTCCTAATCCCGATGACACAACAACAATGTTCAACAATAGCACATTCCATGTTTAGGTCGGGCGCTTTGTCCCCTTGAGGGGGTCCGGTCTGCCAGTCACTAACCTAAGTACCCAATTAAACGATGTACCGGATGCAAAATATATGTTTTTAAACAAACTCCGCAGTAATATGTAGGTAATGTTAATTTAACTAAATTATTGTTTTTGTTTTTTATATTAACATTAACTTATATTTCAGATATTCGGCCTATTCGGCTGCTTTTATTATATTCGGCCGAATACCGAATATCTACATATTATTCGGCCGAATACCGAATACTTAAATAATATATTTTGTCATTGAGAAATAATTGGTAAAATGAAAAATTATATTCATATTTTCATTTCTGTGATAATCATTTAAGTAGTCATTGGTGCATAACACAGGTACATAATCATCTTCTGAATTGGAAAAATGGAGGATTTTATGTATTTGAATTATTGTGGTAATCAAAATTTAGAAGGGTAAGGTTCTTATTTCTTTTATAATCATTCATATAATTAGTCATTGGTACATAAAACAGGTACATAATTTAATTCACGTCTGTACAAGTTTTTGGCGCTAAAATCCAGCCGAATACTTTTGCCTAATATTCGGCTATTCGGTCAGGGGCCTCGCCGAATATTCGGTATTCGGTATACTGCCGAATATACTATTCGTTGCAAGTCTAATAAAAATATAAATAAAATAATAATCGTGTTCATAATACTCTTACAGGACAGTCGATAAGGCCTCTTAGCTAATATGAATCACAATAATGAGCGTTATCGCAAGATATCGTTTACTGCTGAAGAATGGTCAATAATGCAATGGTATCGATAAGGATCCGTATTTAGTTGGAAATTGTGAAATCATTGTGTGCATAGAGGATGAGTAAGATTCGAACATTGTTCAAATTGTTAACAATAAACAGTGAAAACCTTATGAGCTTCCTTCTTAAACTATGTTAGGTTGACGACCAGATAGCGTAGTGGTTTGTGTAACGGACGGCTATTCCAAAGGTAGCGGGTTCTATTCCCGCTCAAGTCAAACATTTGTGTGCATGAACATTTAGGTAATGTTTGATTTGGTCTGGGTGTTTATATGTATAATATGTATGTATTTACAAAAAAGAAAGTATATATGTATTTATATCAATTGTCTAGTGCCCATAGTACAAGCTCTGCTTAATTTGGGACTAGATGGCGCTGTGTGAAAAAAAAAACTAACTTAAACTGTCTATTTATATTCGTATTGTTGTCTACTATGTGGTTATCGACAGCAGGATTGTGGAATTAAAACAAGAAACCCATGATAAACAGAGATTCTTGGACCATTTTTAAATCTTGTGAACCGCTATTTAAAAACTTTTTGAGACATTGAAAACCCTTCAGGCGCATTATATTGTAATATTTGTTTCGAACGCCAATTAAATAGGTTGACTGTAAATTCACAGATTTTTTCAAATACTTTAATAAATATAATCATACCCTGTTGGTATTATCGCGTTTGAAACAAGATTTGAATCATTTGTTCAAGCAAACAATGCGCAATGGACTTTTGAAAGATCCTGTTGTTGGAATCTAACCTTCTGGAAAGATGATATTATTTGTGTTTAACTTTAAGAAAGTAACGCCATTAATTCAGAATAATAATTATTTTATATAATTTATTATTATTATATAATTTATAAGACGTACACGTCGTAAACTCATATAGAAGGCCGTTTTCGTTAAAGAAAGGTTTTGTTCTAAACAGATTTTTAAACTCAAAACCGATGAGTGATTCTCTTCATAGAGACTATAATATATAATATATACTATAATAAGACAACAGTTTTATGGTTTAAAACCAAAAGTTCTAAAATACCTTAACATATTTCATTGAAACACTACAACGTAAGTAATGGTTTTCCCTACGAGAGCTCGAACAAACAAAGATTACGATGATACTGTGGGTAAACAAACTTTCAATGCCCTTAAAAATGTCGTGTAAAATACCTTGTTATAATTATATGAAGAGATAAGCTGTCAAGGTGACTGAATATGAAACATTGGAAACTGAACTGCACGACCGGAGGTTGGTTAAAAACTGGGTTTAAATAAAAAAAAAACAATAATATAGTATGTATGCATGTAAAGTAACATATATACATTTTAAATATTTAATATTACACGCAAAGTAATATTATGTACATTTTAAATGTGGACGAAGGTGTTGTCACAATTTAAAAAAGTTTTCTGGAATGCCAGGTGTACTTCAGATGCTTGACGTAACTACACACATCTCTCACACGGCAGTCTGAGCCCAAACTAGGCAGAGCCTGTACTATGGTAAACAGACTGCTGATAAACATACTTATTTACCTTAGTATTTTTAAGTGTTTTATTTTATTGTAACACATACATTTGTATAAGTATTCATAGAGATATGTTTACGTATGTATGTATATTGTCATATTATTATGTAGGTGCATGTATTTCGTGTAGTGACGGATTAAGAATACGAAATATCACCACCCCTATTTATCCCATGGGTATCGTAAGAGCCGACTCAGGGAGAAAACTACGCAGGACAACAGCACTGTAAAAAGAAGGAAAACTTGACACAAACCCTATAATAACCCGTCTGGCCAGCGTTGTATATTAGGCCAAAACCTCCTTTCTAAGAAGAGGCCTATGTCCAGCAGTGGACTATAAAAGGCTGTTGATGTGATGTATGTTATTTCATGATATATTTACGCATCTGTAGCTACTGCAATCTCAATCCCATTTCCATTTCAAGACTTGCGGTATTTCTTATTCTAGATATCTTCTTTTCTGTATCGTCTTAAAACCATACCATGAAAAAAAGAAAGTTTGCATCAGGCAGACCAATAAAGATTGCCGCCTTTTACAATTTTACACGACATTGAATTAACAGTTTGTATATTTATTGTCTCATCTATGCGTATCATTAGTGCTTGCTAAACTTAAGAGGGCGAAGAGGACAGCACACCACTAGGTACTAGAATTGTTAACTGTTAATTCTCTGTTCATGTGTTCGTTCGGCACTCGAAAGTTTTTGTATATTTTTGTATGCAAAAGCATTTAAGCAGACTCCATATAGGTACGTTATTTTCATATTATGGTAAACAAATCTGTCATGGCGAGGTGACTACATTAAACACATCGTTATCAGAATTTTCACGTTTTGATAGTGACATTTAAGAGCATTCTGCACCTATTTACTTACTACCTTAGCAGCCTATGTCAATAAATAACGCGTATTTTTTTTTGTTTAGCGTTGCATACGTGTATTAGTAGATTTTGAGTACGCGTATTTTTAGACACATTAGTAATTCTTTACACACAATACCAATAATCTGTTTATTCATGTTTTTTCTGGCATTTTGATAAAGTAGTTAATCACGTTGCCAATTTTTAATTGAAAATAACCTAGGGATTTTTTTAAATAATAAGTTTTAATCGATTTAGGAACAAGAAGAGAAGAAAGGGTCAAACTTAATTCTATTTAAACACATTGAACTTGTTTAATAAACTGCTAGCAAGAAAACTAACAAAAAAAATAAAACAGATTACCAAATGACTAATGATGAGATTAAATATAAAAAAAATGTTGTTTTGCTTTTTTATAATTACTATCTATAATGTACCTACTGTACATTGTAAACCTCGCAAGAATATAGATTTGTATTTGTAGTGTTTCAAAATTGTTATGTGTTTTGAACAAGATAAGAGAACACCTTTAATGTATTTTAGTTTTAATCTACAGACATGCAATACTCACGCTTTGATTATAAATGGGTGTGTCATAATATGTATGATGTTTATAAAAACAATAGGAATTATAGTAGTTTAATTTTAAAAAAATGTTAGTATCATTAAATGAAGGATTAGTGTTCTATATAAACTGGCTACTTACTTTCCAAGCGTAGAAAGTCCTAACCCATCGAAGGTCGCGGATATCTTCAACCCGTTTGGATTAGGAGGCCAGCTGATCTTGTCCAAGTCTGATACATTTTCTATTCTGTCAAATTCCGAGCACTGAATGTACAACACTATATGAGTCCCGTCAATATCAGGAATTTCACTGCACGTACATTCGTCACATAACTTTATTAATTTATAAACTTTTTCGTATATTATGTCCTCGTAAACGTCTTGGCTACTGCCATTAGCAATAAAAAAAAATAGAAAAGTCAAATGATAAAGGGCGCGCATTTTTTTTTTCTATCAGCGATGACACCAGCCTATCTGCGTTCGGCTCGGCAATCGCGGTGGAATGATAAAGTTACCCTATCGCTCTCTTATCGGGGTTTGCTGTGTGTGTACATATTGTACGTTGCTGAAAATGACGCACACACGTAAATTAACTCGAAAGTGATTCACAGATTTTGATAGTAAGGTATGATAAACAGTAGTTAATACAGTTTTTTCATCTATATTGTGAATTACTTCGCGTAATTCTATCAATTCACATAATTACCTGGAATAATAAGATCCGTGCCTATACACATCTGTCAACGTATTTTCTTTGCAATGGTTAAAAATATAGGTATAAAGGCGCGTGCCTAATTCGGAGTAGGTGTTTTTTATATCACTTTCGTTTCTTTCACTTAAGTATATCAAGTAAGAATTAAAACACGAGTAAAAAATTAAAAATACTTCTTTCACTAAAATGTATTGTAAAATAGGGCATTTAAAAATCATCATGTAATTTAATACACTTACACAAATTTGAATTCACCTGTAGAGCATACTTGAATTGGTTTGGATAAATTTGGCACACGACTACAACTCAAAAACATCGTGAGATCTTAATAAACCTTAGGAGCCATCCGTATCCGTATTAACTACGTGATACGCCAAGTGGCCCACGCCGTTGATAGTTGGTAAATTTGGGCTATGGCAACTGTTTTTGAAGTGAAAACTTCTTTAGGCGCGTTGGGCATTCCTGGACAACAAACAAAAGAATGTATTTTTTGGAAAACACCATTGAACTCGCGGTGCCGTTACCGTTACCGACACCTCTGTATATAAGTATCTACAGTACATATTGGCCCCGTTTACACGAGAGTTGAGTTTGGGTTGAAATACATTGATAATATAACATATGATAATATAACATATATTATAAACATATTTTGTGTATATACGTACAACATAGATAAAACAAAAAAAAACTGTTATTATCGAAAAAAAACAAGTTTTCACTTCTGTCGGCACTCCCGGAACTATGTACCTATAATTCTTGTCAGCTCAGTCAAAGAATAAAAAATGCAATAGATAGAGCAATAAAAAGATGCATAGTTAAGGATTACTAAATATACTCAAGAAGTTGACAGATAGTTTTCTACATATTTTCCATAATAGTAAGTAAATAAACAGCAAAAAGCGAACCTTAATTGAAATTAAATAACCTTCCTGCCATGGCAGTTTATAGAACAGCATTGGCTCCGTAGCTTCCTCAAAGAGCATAAAACATGAGGATAGGCAGGTGTGACACCCCTTTTTTTTCCCGTGCGGAAATCCCCTCGGATACCACCTATCGGTGGCATGTCGGACTCGAACCGATTAAAACCGCACGCCGTCTCGGGTACCAATAGCCGGGGAACCAGGTATACCCTAGAAAGAGGTGTGACGTAACAAGCGTCTTTATGTTACAGTAGCAGACTACTGTCTCCGACTCTCTGATTCTTATTTACTACCAAATGAGTATAAAAAAACTAACTAAGTACCCTAATCGTACATAACATTACATGAATTGGTTTTCTTGAAGAGATTAACGACCAATCATGTTTAGTAGGCATTCGACTAAGATATTAATCTATTAAGAAATTAAGTAGGTATGTTAAGATGCATGGGTTCAGTGTTTCTAGAAAAGTCGACGTACTTGCAAGCATATGCATAGACTAAAAACATATTTCTGTCTGGATAATAAAATTATGTAGGTACCTATAATTGTTATATAGTGAAGACTAATCCTGTAATATTTTATCATCAGTCAAACATTAGATCATAATGCTTCAACTCTCAATATCTTTTTTTTCTTTTAATATATCTATTGATGTAGGTATTTGTACTAAGTCTAATCATTTGGAACGTTGGCATTTGGCATTATTAAAAAAAAGACTTTTTTAAACACTTAAACTTGATTGAGCTAAAGCGATACAAAAACCAAATCTAAAATGTTAGTTATAATTTGTTTTATCGCGGAACTTATACCATCGATCCGGAATCGTACAATAAATCTTATTTTTATTTAAACAAATTAAGTCACCAAACAAAAGTTATCCTTAAATCTCCAAATACAGCACTCACTATCAACAATGACGTCACGTATTTACAAAGACAACGGCCACCTTACACATTTTAAAACACAGCAACACTACATCACGCTCACAGAGTTTAACCAACTTTAGGACAAAGTAAAATACCGTGACTAGTGATAAAAATGAAATACTAGAGCCAAGTCACGTAACGATGTACCTATCTAGTTAATAGCCATGTAATAGAATAATGTGAGACGTAGGCAGTAACGCGAGACACATCGACTACAGCCCGCGCCAACAGATCGCATAAAATAACTGACACCGTATGGTAGTTTTCTCTTTCACTGTATTCGTGAACTACAGTGAATGTAACATTGATACCGGTATTTTGAAAATGTAACTATCTTTTAATGTGGTTCCTTTGATACAATGATACTACTGTATCACTTGCTACTAAGTAAGTGCCTTCCAATCTCTAGAACACTACTAAGTAAATCTCGGGTAGGCATTTGCTTAGCATATTAGACTATAATTGAAATCCTACACACTAACTTTTAAACTTGACAACTCAGTTTTGAAACCACAAATTTGTTAAAGGTTGAAAATGACGTGTCAAACCTGTTTGTGTCAAACCAATTATACACCAATATTTTTTTTCTTTTACTTACATTCATTTATATTATCAACCCAATATTAACCTGAAAGATTTAAGAGTTGCACTCTCGTCGCATACGTTAACAGTACCGCACCTCAAAACAGAACCACAACATATTTAAGTTGTAAAAAGAACAGCCTCTCATAGTCTGCTGTTTAATAGAGAATTATAAACTGAAATACAAAAGGCACTATACTTTCCTATCTTAAAATCACTGAGACCAGAGGCCTAAGTGTGAGTTTAATTTACATCTACTCGCTCTCGACGGCGAACGCGTTTAGCGTTGTGATTGGTGGAGATTTCAGTTGAGACCGTGACGAGCTAGTTGATGTGAAATAAACTCACTCTTGGCCCTTGACTTGACAACAAACATTGTTTACTAGTCGATGTAGAGAAATATTATGACGGGTCTGTTGGTCTAGTGCTTAGGACCCTGTCTGCTAAGCCGGAGGTCGTGGGTTCGATTCAAACCTAGGACAAATATTGTGTGATGAAGTCGATCATTTGTTCTGACTGGTTTTTGAATTTATCTAAAATATGTTTGTATTTATAACTATTTAAGTATGTTTATCAGCAGTCTGGTTACCACAGTATAGGCTCTGCTTAGTTTAGGATCAGACTGCCTTGTGTCAAGTTATTATTATTATTTATTAAAAAGAATGACCGAAAATCACAAAATACGCATGTCGATTACTGAATATAGTAACCGTTTCTAATAAATAAAACTTTATTTTAAATTAGTAATGCATTTATACAAGTCACTTTGATTATTCTAGATTCTACAATAATAAACAATGGCTACGGTGTAATGTGTCAAGAAAGACGCGATAAGTATATAAGAATTTTACTTGAATAATTGCAAATTTTCTTATTTTCCTCTAAAGAACAATAGAGCAGGACAGAGGTTTAAGGTCATGGTAAGTCTGTAAAGAATCTCCTGCTCGTCTCCTCGTCTTCATTTAATATTTGGGCACTGTTTCTCCAGGTAAAGTACTAATAAAAAAAAAAATATCCATATTAAAAAATATTTTTAATAAAATATAACATTCTCAATAAAGTATAACAAAATTAGGCATTCTTAATATTACAAGTTACTGCATATGTATCTACGCTTATCTATTCGTTTGAAATATTCCCATACTAACGTGTGAGTTGTAAACCTGTTTGAGACAGAAGATATCAACAAAAATGTTGATCGGAAGTCATTAGGAGCAATATCACTTAATTGAAACACATTTGTATAGTAAATTACTACAAATATAAAATCTAACATTTTTAAAACTATTCAAGAAACTTAAAAGTTAAATGACACGATAACATTACATGAGTTAAAATCAATTTTATTGTCCACATTATAACATGCTACGTGCGTAGATGCAAACTGATAAGTGCGATGTGCAATACGTAATTTTCTATTTACTGAATACGTATGTCAAGTATGGCGAAATGCGTGCAATTAAAAAATATCAGAAATTACATGTTTCTTTTTTGACATTGTTATGAAATTTTCTCATTAAATTATGAAATCAAATATATATTTTATAAAGTTATGAAATTAGGTCTTAATGTCGTAACGTTTGCATTACCTTTTATTTTGATTTAGAGAATACAAATTATAGGCTATTCTGTGCTCGCAACAAGTAGTTGCTTGTCTGCGTGTAATGTATCTGTAAAAAATTATTTATAAGACCATAATACGCTCCACCCAGTTTAGGATCGGAAGGCCGAGTGTAAGGTGCCTCAAGTTACTATTTTTTATCTACTTGTATTTACTTGATTTTAACTATATAATATGCATATTTTTCTTTATTGTCTTACAAACTGCTCAACACTGCACATCTCAAATATAACTTTGTTCTAGAAGGTATTTGTAAGAATTACATTTTTATTTTTTACATTAATATTATGGAATTTAATGAACAGTGTTACTGTTCATAGTAATATCAGATATACCTAGTATTACCTAATATACAGGATACTACCTCTTGGCAACATCCCTAGCACTAATTCCTCGGTTGTTTTTATGATTTAATATTCTTGGATTCCATTATCCATAAATTTTACTAGGTTTATTAATTGGTTTCAAATATTGTTTCTTTTTTTGTATAAACTTTGTCCAAAATGTCAAAATGGAATGTCAAAAAGTACCATTCTCCAAACATTAATTACACTCTTCTGAATTCAAAATTAGGTAGTAATACACCTATGCAAGATTAAGTGTATTCAGATATGCTTTAAGGACTAGCTTCTCTGAACGACTAGTTACATTCAGTCTCACTCAATACTGAGAATGCCATAAATATGATTATTAATTTATAACTTTGTAAGTACATAAATGCATTGTTCTAGAATTTAATTGTCTATGCTTTAGTGTACATAAAAAGTATTTTATATAGTAAAAACAATGTCGTCTTACGGTGAATATGTGAAGTTTTTATTATAAGGTTCATAACTTGACCTGTCTGAAAAAGATATAAGAAACAATTGTAAGTTTTGTTAAAACATATTAATAACTTCTATAGTCTACGATGTGTCTGACAAAAACGGTTCAGACATACACACACACAGTTATATTTAATGGTTGTTTAGCAAGTTTTAGATTTTTTTTAAAGTAACAAAGTGAAATTGTAATATAACCGATAATATGTATTTGAGAAAGAATAAAACATAAGAGCTACGAAAAAAAATTCGTTTGAATAAAAAATATCTACAAATAGACCTTACTCTCTGTTTTTCGGTAACGTTAAGGAATGTTTAATTAAGTTAGACAGATAGGCAAATATTCAGATAAGAATGAAGTTGTCGGAAAATTATAAATCGCAAATAGTAAATGAAACGTTTAATAGAGAGAATAAAAATAACATACGGTTGGTAATAAGAAATTAGAATTACATACGCATATGTGAAAGGGTAGGGATTATAAATGTAAAGAGTGGTAACCTTGGAAACTGTTTGTGACGTTTCCAAAAAGCCGGATTAATTCACCGCAGTTACAGAAGCAGTTTCCTTCTGTTCCAGGATCGAGTCACCTCTTTGTTATATTATAAATTGAAGGCAATTCGGAGCATTCAAGAAAGCGATTTAAAAAAAAAACATTTTTATACGATTTAGACGTTGCTATAATTATTAGAACACGCATAGCAGCGGTTGAGTATCTCTTTATTTATTTATTAGGCCACCAACGGCGAATACACTATTAAAATGTATAAATTTTGTAGCTAAGCATCACGCCACTTACAGGTAGGCACAGCAGCACTCTTGCGTCATTGAAACGATACTATGCTTCTAGAGATAAAGCTCAAAATGGTATGTCAGGAAAACTGCGGGCCACTGCGCCGTCGACCACAAACGCTTAGGTATGAATAATGCCCAGTACATTTATTTTATTCCTTCTCACTTAGTACAACGTGCATATACTTACAACTATTAAAGAAAGTACATACATGTATAAAACAATACATTAAAAATTATTTCAGTTGTGTATAATCCCTAACTGCTCAAGATAACAAGAAATTGTTTAATTTTTAAAGTCCCCTTCAAATGTGTCAAACTTTGCGTCTCTAAACTAAATAAATAAAATCTAACCATGAGATAGTTAGATCGTACTTGTTTTAGATAAATTCACAATTTTGGCTTGTCAACCCGAGAGAATCGAGAAAGATTTAAAATCGATTTAAGACAAAACGTATCAATAAATAAAACGGACTGATAACATATATGTAAACAAAAATATACATTACATTCAGTTAATTAACAATGTGAGCACGAAATCTGCCTGGCATTAAGTCAAAATTATATATTTTTTACAACGAATCGAATAACAATCGAACAACGAAATAAATATTTAAAAACAAGTCGTTCTATTAATAAATATGGGGGCTTGCTACCCTTAGATTTTTGATGCCGATGGGCAGGACTAGAGCAGCTTGGTGACAGGCAGCGATAGTCACAGAGCGTCGTGCTCCCGCAGCAGGTAGTGGCCGACTAGACGCTTCTGAATATCTGTCACACCGCCATAGATTTGAGTGCCTCTTGCATCCCTGAGGAGTGACAGAAGAATATCAGTAACTGTTGTTATACTTTAGCGATAATACATAATTATTAGATGTGTAATATGTATCTGTACATATCAAAAGTAGTTTTAAAAGTGAATATTTAATATTTTTTATTACTTATTAACAATAAATAGAAATATAAATGCTAACAATTCATTTTAAAATGTTAGGAAGTCCTATAAAACACTTTTTACTGTTGATTAAGTTTATTTAAAAATAAGAAACTACCCTCATATTGTAAGTATTTGATGACACGAAAGATCTCTGTTAAAAACTTAGAACCAATTTGCTGGGCAACTACCGACCCTTTTTTTTTCCGTGCGGAAATCCTCTCGGATACCACCTATCGGTGGCATCTCGGACTCGAACCCAGTAAAACCGCACGCCGTCTCGGGTACTAATAGGTGGAGAACCAGAACCAACATCCCGTCTGCTTATAGGAAAACAACTTTAGTTATCGTTAACACATGTTAAGTCGATCTCGGTGGGTATCGCTGACGTATTAAGTTTGGCATTATCTATAAAATACCTAGAAATCATCTTTTTTTTTTATTTATGACACCAGGTTATAATTCGTATATCATCTGCTATGTTAAGTGGTGGCACACCAGTCTAGCAGAACTCCGGCAAGTTCTCGGCATCCACGTCCTGGTCGTCCACACTGGGACCTGATGTAGCACGCTCCCGCGTGTCCAGTATGAGGTGTCTTGGGCACAGTGGGTTAATCACCCGCATGCCTTAATTACTCTCCCGAGTGAAGAAACCAACACAGGAATGGACGGGTAGTACGGGGACATGGAACATTTAGCAACACAAGTAGAAATAATGTAAACAAAATGACCTGTAATGTCTTTCGGCGTCATAATTAGTTGATAGTCCCCGTCCGCCAAGTATTTGCACGCAGTGGTCTGCGACGGCGGCAGCGTTCCTGCCGGCGATGTATTTGGCCATGGCGCTGTTCTTGGTGCTGACGTCTGTCGCCGCGCGGTACGTCGCCAGGCGCGCTGTCTCCACTAAGATGCACATATCTGTCAAGCGATCCTGGCAAAACATAATTATGCGCCTTTGTTTAGTTTTCTTTTTCAGGTAAGTGTAAAATAAAAAATAGATTCTAGTTTTTCGGTACTCTTTGGAAACACCTTTCAAAACTACAAAAACAAAACAAAAATGGCAAGTGTTACCTAATAATTGAGTCACCAAAAATATGTGTATCATTTGCCAAATAAAAAAAAACATTAAAACGTACCTTAACAGATGGTAGTCTCGTAAGCGATTTGCCAAAAGCAACTCTTTCTTTAGCGTAGTTAATTGCAGTGTCAAGAGCGGACTGAGCGATACCTGTATAACATCAATAATTTTGTCAACAAGATAAAAAAAACTGATGTATTGATTCTAGATCCCTCAAAAAAGTCATAGATCGAAAGCAATTTTGACTTGGTATGCCATAATTTAAAAAAAAATTGTCTATGCTCATCTGCGTTCTCTCTGATATTTCTGGTTGTACAGACGTTTATAAAAATAATATGTTCAAATATAAAAAATATGCATTATAATGAATATATTTCAATCTTAAACTTGTTTTAAAAATTAAAGGCTTAAGTAAAGAACGACTTTCGAAAAACTTAATCTATCGTCCTTTTCAATCGACTTTAAATAAAGAAGTTGTTAATTCGGTTATATTTTGTTATGTTAACCTACTTTGAATAAACTTTCTTTGTCTAAAAGGATATACATTGAGTTCGGTCTCATTCAAATTTGTAGCATTAATACTACCGCTAGAGGTGGAAAATTAAGAAATGAAGAATACAGTTTATTACAAATCAGGCACATTGAAGTGTTATGTCCATATAAAGTAAATATATACATATTATTATTTTTATTTAAGAAGTAAAACAATGTCTTACCAACGGCGTGCGCGGCAATACCAATCCGACCTTGGTCTAACTGTTCCATGGCGATTTTGAAGCCAGTCCCCTCCTCGCCTACCATGTAGCTCTTCGGGATCCGCACATCTTCCAAGGTCACGGGGCAAGACGTCACGGCCCTGGGAGAATAGCTTCACTTCTATTTTATAAGCTCCTTTTGTTTGGTGAATAATTTTCTTTGCCATTTTCATTGAATAGTGTACCTACGCTAAATTTTTTTTTGGTGTTGGTTTTTAAAAAGGGATTACTAAACAACTAACGTGTCTTTTTCTAATAACAATACCCATGCCAAATCTATAAATTACTGTCCTGAATAAATTATGTTTTACAAATGTGTTTGAACTTTTGCCATGTCAGGATGTTGTAAACGATTTAAAAAGAATCGAATTCTGTGAACTAATACTACACGTATTAATGTATATTTGAATTACTACTACGTTAATTCATACTGGGCATTTGTTTTAATGCCATCCAAATTGTAGTGACGTTTAAAACAAAAAATAAATTTTTATATAAAATAGTGATGTGAAAACGACAACATACATGGGAAATATACATACCTATATAGTTCGAAATACATAGATATTATAGATAAATTACACCCATATACAGAATAAATGATCGTGCTTATCACACAATAATTTGACCTGGGTGGGAATCAAACCTACGACCTCCGGCTTAGCAGTCAGGGTCACTAACCACTAGACCAACAAGCCTGCTTATTTAAAGAATTATTAGGTTGTGCCCCTTTATGAGAGCAATTCGTGTCTATTACTGCCCACAACCAAAGTTATTTAAGTCATCCTTTTATTAATATTCTTCCCTCCACCTCCCTAATACTTATACTACCATTACTACCTTATTTAAGTATATTAAAGCCTATTAAGTATTACGTGATTTAGGCCCGTCACAATCGACTCAATATAACAAGAATGCATGCAGTGTTAATGTAAAATATCAATATATATCAACAACATACCTTACACTCATAATTCTCTCTTTGTTTCCTTTAAACAAGCCGTCGGTCTCAATGGGTACAAGGAAACCTGGAAATATTGAATTTACTTCATAATATAATATGTATGTTCATAAACAGTGATATTTGCCGAATATCAATTATTTCAGATTCTTTTTTTTTTAAAGCCAACTCCCGTATGAGAAATATATTCTATGTCGCGGGGGACTTTACAAAAAACAAACATACATTAAACGGACACAGAGAACACTCAGACTCAGAACAACAATGTGTGGATCACACAAAATGGTGTCCCATGTGGGGATCGAACCCATAACACTCAGCGCAGTAGGAAGCGGCGTGGCGACCGCTTAAACCACTACGCCATCCGTGCAGGCAACTAACTTTTGTAAAAAGAAACCTATGTAACTCGCTGATAATGTAGCTTTCCGTTGCTGAAAGAATGTTTAAAATCGGTTTAGTGCTTTAGGAGTGAAATCGTAACAAATAAACTCACTTTCACATTTATTGACGTGACAACGTCTTATAATTCGATGGAGCCGGCTGCACGCACGAAAAAACATGACTCATGCGGCGTTACCTCGCTCTGAGGCGTTCTATTTAAGGCGTGAAGTGCAAGCGAGAGCGCGGAACGAGCGACAAAGAGGCACAATCGGCCTCCGCGTTCGGCAGCGTTCGATATCTGTCTTTCTCCTACTTGAGTGAGCGATGCGTCCGCGTGGACAGCTGCTACTCGTATACAATTATACATTTTGAAAAATGCAACCATTCCATCAGTATTTTCTTATGACGTTGTCACGTTCAACTATCGTCAGTAAACCGACTTTACAGACAACCGATTTTTTATAAAGTATGGATTTAAATGTATACATGTTTTCAATATGTTGTGTAGATATATAAAAATATTGTTTAGGTCGAGGTAGCTAGAGTAAGAATGTGACTGCACCGCAGAAATTGTAATAATAAGACTACGTGAAGACTACGTGTATAAGTGTTTTATTATTACGATTTTTATGGACCGCACAGTCCGTCGAAAAGCCAGGGCCTCAATTCTGCTAAAATGGCCAGTCGATGGCATCTCAATAGCGTGTCAGTGGTATGACAGTGGTTTGGCGTGAACATAAAATAGCAGAATTGAGGCCCAGAAAAGTCACGTACCCGTCTGGGGTCACGTTTCTCATTTCATCTTATTATATTATACCATATTTAATTTTATTAAATCGAAAAATATACTTACATGCTATTCCTTTGTGTTTAAGATCGGGATCAATGGTTGCGAAAACTGCGATGGCGGAACCTTCAACAGCGGAAGTGACCCAACTTTTTTTACCGTTGAGTAGCCAGTGATCGCCATCCAGTATCGCCCTAGTCCTGATACTAGCCACATCTGTGCCAGCACCTGGAAATAACCCCTAAAGCTACAACTTTGAATACAAAATCTTAGTGGGCGAATTGGCCAACTGAAAATTCATTCACAGATTTTTGAAGTGAAAACTTCTTTAATCGCGATGGACAGTGTTGAACAACAAACAAAATAATGTATTTTTTGTGATAGGAAAAACCATTGGCTTAAGCCAACAAGAGAGTTGCAAGAGAATTCAATTGGCATTTGTTGATGAAGTACCATATCGCAGCTCTGTGTATTCGTGTTTTGGAGAATTTAGACGTGGACGTGATCATCGCCATGACGAGGTACGTGAAGGTCGGGCGGCGGCTGCAGTTAGAGACTCTAATATTGAGACCGCACGACAACTTATTGAAACTGAGAAAAAAGTTACTTGTCCGCAAATACGTGCTTTGTTAGGTATTGGAATGAGCCAATTGCAAAACATTTTACATGTGCATCTGAAGGTTCGGAAGCTTTGCTTGGATACCGCATGACTTAACTTTTACAGTAATTTAAGACAAATGCTTTGTACAGTGGTTTCAGCGAATGCAAAAATGCATTAATTGCGAGGAAATATACTTTGTAAAACAATAAATGTATCGCACGTCTTATATCTAGTCGTATTTATCAGAATCCAGAAACTTTCAGTATGCCCTAAGTATGTAAATATTATACCTGGTTCACTTAAAGCGAAGCATCCGATAGAACCTCGTATAAAGTCATTTAAAAACAGCTTCTTCTGCTCCGGTGTCCCTCTCTCATTTACCAGGTTGACGTATAAAAAGTTGTGTATGGACAGTATCATGCCGGTGCTGGCACAGCCCCGAGAAATCTCCTCGACAGCAATAGCTAAGGAAAGGTAATCCAAGCCAAGTCCGCCATTTTTTTCAGACACGCATGCTCCCATCAGACCTAAGTCCGTCAGTTTCTTTATCTGAAATAGTAAATATTTTTTTTGGAATTGTAATTGCTTATTCATTACATTACATACTACATATAGCTTTGGGTGTTGGTCAATTACGTAAAATTAATTGCAATGAAATCTGTAACTGTACATATTCGAAATTACGAGTACAAAGTTCATTTTTATCAAATTAAATCTCGTCATTTATTTCAATTAAACCAATGTTTAAATAGAAATGAAAGAGTCGACCGTAAACCTGTTCTTATACTAATATATTTTTAAATTTTTATTAGAAAGAAAATCAGAAGGCAGATCCTGTACCCCTCGTAATACCTATATTACGAGGTGTACAGTTAGTTATATCTAGTGTATATTACGAATTTCATAATGGACAAAAACATCGAACAAAGAGTTTGCCTTAAATTTTGCATCGCCAATGGAATTTCGTGTTCGGAGTCACTGAAAATGTGACAGAAGGCTTACGGTGAAAGTTCAAAAGCGGTCGAGATGTGATGGAAGATTTGCCTCGCTCTGGTAGGCCATCAACGTCTGCAACTGAAGTTAACATCGCAAAAGGGAAGGAAATAGTGACTGAAAATCCTCATTCAGCTTTCAGAGAGATAGCCGCCGAACTTTCTGTATCTCACGAGAGAGATCCGTACCATTTTAACTAATTATTTGGGTATGAAACATGTTACCGCTCGGCTAGACCCAAAATACCTGAATTTTCTCCAAAAACTCAATCGCATGAGAGTCGCATGCTAGAACGAGTCAATTCCGAGCCAACATTCATAAACGCATTGTTACTGGTGACGAGACGTGGGTTTACGGGTTTCAACAAGCTTCGGAGTGGCGCCTTCCAACTGAACCGAAACCGAAAAAGCCACGCCAAAGTCTATCAAAAGTCATGTTGACTGTTTTCTTTGACTATTGCGGTGTTGTGCACTCGGCATTTTTGTCGGAAGGTCAAACGGTAAATAAGGAATACCCTGGGGAACACGCGTTTTCAATCGGTAGAAGACATAAAGGAGAATTCGCGGCGAGAACTGAACTCAATTCCGGAAACAGCGTTTAAAAAATGTTTTGATGATTGAATTATTTGTTGGCGTAAGTGTATCGTTTCTAAAGGAGCATACTTTGAAGGTGATAAAATAAATTTGGATGAATAACAAACATTTTGTGTCTTATTGATCTTTGCCCGCTACTTTCTTGACAGAGTAGTACAAACGCATTTTGACATGGTCCTTACTGCGATAGATAAGCGTTACCATAATGTACATATATTTGCTGGTTTAATGGTTATACGGCTGAATAATTTATTGTCAGATAGCAACAACATATGCTTTGTTAAAGATAATGTTTATCGTACACAGTTATACAATTTATTTTTCAATATTACCGATATCGCACGTAATAAAAATATAACAATGTTTTACATGCCCTATCCATTTGAAAAATTGCAATTGTTGAAGTTTCATGCACTCTTTATTCTATAACATCAACTTCTTACTATAACAAAACTACAAACACTAGAATAGAGAGCAAAACCTACGATTCTCACAATAAACTTCATCATCTGTCTCTCTACCTGTCTAAAGTTCTGGACTTCTACTCAAACTTCAGGTCTATCAGAGCTTCTTCTATCAGTAATTCAAGAAATCGTGAAATCACTAAAGTAACAGTCGACTCTATTCTCTTTGACTAATAGGCGACAAAGAAAAACCTATATGTATGAAGGTAGTCCTAGAATACTGCTTCCGGGCAGTGGCCTCTAAGAATGGTTCTGAAAAGGATTTTAGAACTTTCCTTTGCAGTACAGGGCGTCCAGTAACATGACGTTATAAAGATCGAAGCCTGACGACGGAATCCGCTTCCAAAAGGATTTCCCGAAAGTCATTGAGGGATGCCTATGTCCAGTAGTGGACGTCCTGGTTCAAATAGGTTATGATTAAGATCGTGACAGTTTTAGGTTTTTATTTATGAATTAACAGTTATATTGGTCTAGCAGAAAATGATACGTTATGTGAGTTAATATAATATTTCTCTTTTCTTAAGTAGCATCAGTAGTGTACCCACATTTTGAATGGCAGTTCATTTTTATTTGTAGAGAACTCCGAAAGACAAGGCCGTCTAAATAATTAACAGAGCATAACATATTCCTCATTATACTTTGTTTGGTTTAAAAACGCATGTTTCGTAATCCGCACTTCATTCAGACAGTGTTTTGAAATTATCAGTTTATGACCAAAACTAACTGAACCACGAAATTTCACCTGCGTCCCTCAAAAGCAATTTAATTTTCCCCATTTTGGCAAATTTTTCATCGAAGCTCGGCGTCTATTGGTTGGCCTTAGCCTTTTAGCCTTCCTCGATTAAACAGCCTATCCGACACTAAAATATATTTTTAATTCGAAGCAGTAAATCCTTAGATTAAACAAACTCTTCAACTCTATAATATTAGTATAGGTAAACTTTATTCTGCAATATTTAGGTTTCTTTTGTTTTATTTATATTATTTATTTATCGTTTACGTCAAAGAAATGATTGTGTCTTGTAATACGTAAAGAACAAATAGGTACATATTTCTGTCTTTGTCTTACATTCTGAATTGGCTTCGGATGGAAGCCGATGGTGAATGGATAACGCACACCATTAAATATATAATAGTTTTAACCAGAGATCGTGAGAGTAGTGGCTGTATTTCAAACATAAGTTTAGTCAGTTTAACAGTTTGTGGCCATCATAACTTGAATAGTCATTGCGCACCATGCTATGCCATTTTGTATATACTGGACGCATGCAGTTTGGCGTACACACATATTATTATTTAAAATATTTTAGTTTTCTGCCCTCGTCTGCAAAATTTGCCTAAAAATGCGTTCAAACTCTTAACGTATTAATACATATATTTTGACATTTCTTAAATCTAAGGCTTATATTTCTGATTCGCTTTGAAACATTGTATCACTCTATCTACGCGAGAGTAAGCTACTCAAAGCAGCATCCTCAAAATATAGAAGGAATACTGTTAACAATAACCAAAACTTGTTTTATCTCGTCCACTCGAGATAAATTATAGCGTTTTAAGCTGGGTAACTGATAATGATAACAATAGTTACGTCATATGTTATTCCTTATATCTTGGGTGAAATTATTGGATATTAAAGTGCAGTATTTTTACACGCTTTATATTAGCTTCACTTGAATGTTTGTTTGTATGTTTGTAACCGTTTCCTTTGGGCGTGATCTTGACTGACTTTAAACGGTCAGAATTAGTTAAAACTTTGTAGATATATCGAGGACCGATGACAATACACTAATTAAAAAAAAATTAAAAAAAAATATAGTGGGGTGCTTTTTACTATTGACAACAGGCACCCTTTTTATCAAATTTATTTTCTATTTTTTAGTTTGGTTTTGTATGGACGCGTATTATTTAGTTTTTTAAAACTATTTTTTTTTATAGTAAATTTTATACCGTTAAGAAAGAGTTTGTTAGCTCCCATTCCCTTGGCACCGAGTGTCTGCAGTGCTATTCTCCAAGGAAACCTTGCGTACGGCGCTGCCACAGCGTCGAATTTCAAACCCTTTTTTTTACGTGTGGAAACCCTTTCGGCCCGTCACCCCACCGCGGTTTGCGGCGGGGTGGTGTGTCGGAATCGGACCGACTAAATCCACCCGGTGTGCCACTCTGCGCCTGTAATAGGAGAGATCCGGGAATTGCTATAGTTAAGACATCCGGACCCCTCTCACCGCCTGCCCGCAATGGCGCGGGCACCACCTTCGGTACATTCTCCATTCAGGCGACGTCTGGCACACGCGGACGTCGACTCCTCGCGGCTGGCTGTTATGGCGGGTAGAGGGTAAAACCATCCCCGTCCACATGCAGCCACACTGAGGGCGACATGAGGCGGTGGTAAGCGCGCCTCCGCCGCCCGGTTCGCCGGCGACGAATTGGGTCCGAGTGGAGGTTTTCCTCCCGGGCCCTCTCCGCCGTCCATGTGGTGACGGATTAAGAGGCCGTGTGGTGACGGATTAAGAGGCCGTGTGGTGACGGATTAAGAATACATAGTGTCACCACCCCTATTATTCATCCCGTGGGTGTCGTAAGAGTCGACTAAGGGAGTAAACTCAAAGGACAACAGCACTGCAGAGAGAAGGCAAACTTGAAACAAACCCTATACCAACCCGTCTGGCCAGCGTGGTATCTCCGTGGCCTCTTTTCTAAGGAGAGGCCTATATCCAGCAGAGGACTAGTAAAGGCCGTTGATGTGATGCCCTCTCCGCCGCCTCCTTCTGCGAGAAAACGTCTTTGCAGAAAGATGCCACAACAGACCCCTGCGGAACACCGCACGACGTGGGCCGACGCCTGATCCACCATCTTGGTCCTCGTACATGACGATACGCTCCTCTAAGTAGTCTGCCACCAGTCGCCTCAGGTACTTTGGCACCCCATGATAGTGGAGTGCTTCCCTGATGCAGCTGAATAGCAGACTATTGAATACGTCCAACGACACCGCCAACAGCACGCCGAAACGGCTCACCGCCTCTTCGGTCACGGTATTGAGGCGCAACACAGCGTAGACCGTTAAACACCCCGCTCGAAAACCGAATTGGGCGTCCGACAGATCGGGGCCCATCTCGCAGGGGTGCCAGTACGATGGGCCTGTAGGCCGCGACTGAATCGGAAGCGTGCGGGCTTCCTCAATAAGACCAGCTTTCCGCTCTTCAAGCACTCAGGGAAACGTCCGGACGCCAAGCTAGCGTCGAACACCTCCCTGAGGCGGACTGCTATGTGGTGGAGGGCTAGGGCCAGCACTCGGGCCGGTATCCCGTCTGGCCCAGGGGTGGTGTTCTTAGAACGGATCCGTAGAACAGCGGCCCCTACCTCCGAATCCCGGACGGGCGGAACTTCATCCACGTTCTCCCCATCGACGGCCAAGGAGGCCATTGACGGGGGTGTTTGTACCGCCCGTTCAACACCAGTGGCAGCGTTTACGACCCTGCATTACGTTCAAATCGTCAGATGTATGCATGTAATTGACTCAACTTACCTTAATCTTACACGCTCGAGTATTTTTGGCCATCGATTTTTTTTAAGTAATCTAATCTGTATGGTGGAGGTATTCGTCCTATGTTAACTCGAGTAAATCACGAAATCCCTTCTAGGGCTACCCTACTATTAGAGAATAGCAATGCTGACCTAGCGCCCGACACTGAACAGGTGGTCAATGTTTCTCGGTGTATCATATTCAAAAATGTATTATGTATTTTATTTTAAGAACAAGATTTTAATCATTTGAATTTGGGCATGTGACAGGCAATAAATTTACTTGAAAGTTACATTATTAATATAATAAATTAATTTTATGACGTACTCGGTAAATACTTGTATAAGTATTTACCGAGAAATGAGGGCCATTAATTTTATAATCTGCTGTTTGTAATAGTGGTGAATTTATTTCAAATGTTATTGATCTTGATAAAATATAAGAAATTAGCGTGTCTCATGCAAGGGTGTAGTCAGAATTTGTTTTTTAAAATATGGCGAAATCAGTGCGAGTAAAAAATGTTGTACATAAAAATTTGAAGAAAAATCTATTTGGAGTACTTATTTCAGTAAAATCCTGTGAGAATTCTAAGTAAATCAATTTAAAACTTGACTACAAAAAGTTTTCATTCCTAGAACCGGCCATTTGAATATAACTTTCGATTAAGCACAGTAAAGTTGAAAAAATCACGATGTTCCATTACCGGTTTACCGGTTATGGCATCATGTAAGTGTCCTTTGCTTCTGGCTGCGCCCTTTATATGTTGTATTTACGACAATTATATGAGTAGGTGTACTGGTGTACTTACATATTTAAATGGGAACAGTGCCTCAGAGTCAAGCTTAGCTGCATTAGGTTTCAGATGTTCATTGGCAAAGTTTCTAGTCAACTCTTGTACAGCTGCTTGCTGCTCTGTCAGTTGGCTTGTAAATGTGCGACATTGCGATGACAATGCTTTTAGAGTTTGCAGCGAATAAACTGAAAGGAGATTTAATGTTAGTAATTAATCCAATGAAATAATCCATTGATTACCACTATCAATATACTACGATACAATCCCTTTATTCTAATATTAGAAATGCGAAAGTGTCTGTCTGTCTGTTTCTTAGTTGTAGTTGTCCTTTAAAGGGGTGGAAGTTTTTATGGGTAATCAATAACTATATTTTTCATAAAATCACATTTTAAATTTCTGTGCATCTACTATGTTTTATCTCTGTATCGCCCTAAGATTGTCTGGGAGAAAATGCCTACGGCATTAAGTCCGCCTTTGTCACGTTTGTGCATAAAGTATAAATAAATAAATAAATAACTGCTGCCCAGTTTATGAAATATGTGTAGAGGTATAGATAATAGGTATTTAGATATAGTTTGATTTTTGAGGAAGGATATAAGCTACTTTTTCACAGCGATTACCAACATACACGCGGGCAAAGCCGCAGACAAAAGCTAGTACTATATTTATTAAGGGATAAGGCTTTTCAACGCGTCTTTGATTAAGGATAATTCTATAATGACTAGTTTCTAACCCAAAAGTGGGCCTTTACAGGTAGTAGCAAACCCCTCAGTCCCGCTGACTCGAGCGGGACGTACTCCAAGGGCAGCAACACACTCGTGACTTTTGAGTGGCAGGTGTCCATGGGTGGCGGTAGTTGCTTACCATCAGGTGACCCGTCTGCTCGTTTGCCCCCTTATACCATAAAAAAAAAGTAGTAGGTACATGTCCGCGAGATTCAAACCGAATACACTTAATTATTTTACTATTTCATTGATTCTGCTTTTTGTCTCTGGTCGATTTTATGTATGTGCTATGTATATTTAAATAGATTTAAATTCATTTATTTGACCCCAATTTGCATTTTACACAAGGTACGTTGTTTCAAGTACGTACAATATTGAGACCAGATTATTTTGATTAGCCAACTGCTTGGCACCTGGAACTAAGAATCACAAGTGTTATGCCGCCCTTTCAGACATCGTTTCAACATAATCTTAATCTATTTAAAATTAGATTTTTTTAAATATATGCAATTTAGAAAAGAAAACATACATTTTTATGCTATAATTGAACTTTGAAATAAAAAATATACCTAAACACTCCTTTGTTAAAATAAAATGTTATGTAAAATCTTCAAGTCGATTCAAACATACTGGACACCATTTTTATATGTAGAATATATACATGATATTGTTCTTTAAACAAATATATACTTTTTGATAATGTTAAAGTTATGTAAAACTAGCTCGGCTCCGCCCACGTAAATGTCGGTTTAAGCGGTAAAAAGTAGCCTATACCTTTCCTTAAGAATCAAAGTATATTCATACCATAGTTCATCTAAATCGGTTTAGCGGTTATTGATTCCCCATACAAATGTCCACCCCCCTTTTTAAACGATTATTTCTGGGATAAAAACTACCCTATGTCCTTTCGGACGATTGCAATAACACATCTAAATCCTTTCAGTGGGTGAAGCATGAAGAGGTAACAGAAAGACAGATGGACACATGTTCGCAGTTATAATATTGGTATGGATGTATATTTTTGAGCTATCTAATCATTATAATTTCAAAACGAAACTAGGTGTGCTCTTGTGTCATCATTCATCATCATCAACAGCTTTTAATAGTCCACTGCTGGACATGGGCCTCTTCTTAGAAAGGAGGTTTTGGCCTGCTATGCCACGCTGGCCAGACGGGTTGGTATAGGGTTTATGTCAAGTTTTCCTTCTCTTTGCAGTGCTGTTGTCCTGCGTAGTTTGGTCCCTTAGTCGCCTCTTACGACACCCACTGGATGAATAGGGGTGGTGACACTCCGTATTCTTAATCCGTCACCACACGGACAGCTCTTCTGTAGTTAAGTTGGAATTTCTATAAGAACTTTATTTATTCACTTTAATTTCATATAAAGATTAATTGCTGTGTTGTTGATGACACCTTTTTTTATAGGCATTTGCATTGTGTTACATTGTAAGGAGAGTTAACGTCGAGCAGGCAGCTGGCCATTTAAGTAAATTTCAAAAGTATTTTGCAATGAAATGGAGTGTACGAAAGAGGATGTCAAATGAAAGGAAAAGCTCATTGCACCAACCCAATAAATTTGAGAAATATGTAGGAAAATATTTATACATTGTATATGACTGTACGGATGGCGTAGTGGTTTAAGCGGTTGCCATGCCATTTCCTACTCCGCTGATCGTTGTGGGTTCAATCCCCACGTGGGATTACACTTTGTGTGATTTACAAATTGTTGTTTGAGTTTGGGTCTGCTTTGGGTGCGAGTTTCATGTATGTTTGTAAAGACCCCCACGACAAAGGATTTATTCCTAATAAGGAAGTTCCTTCTTGAAAAAAAAAAGAACCTTTAAGCATACTAATGCTGCATTGTTCTCAAAGAAAGAACAAAAAAAATAGTTTCTACAATACTCTGACACTAAGATGAGAAATTATTGCTGGCAATATAAATAGGTAAGGAAAGGTAAAAAGGTCAGAAAATAGTTTAACTTTAAAAGTAGTAAAAGAATGTTTACAAGTAATGAAATCATAAAATAATCAGTCACAACTTTTATTTCTTTATACCTCCAACTAGATTCATAATAATAATAATTTTAACTTTTGTTTAATGGCTTTAATTATACAGAAAGATAGAGAATTTTGAACTTTCTATTAAAAAGTCAAAATTAGCCATGAGAGGGTTAATGACTTTTTAGTTACAGAACAACAGAAAGCGAAAAAATTACATAAAATTATCAACTATTTTTATTTAAGCTACTGCTATGTAAAATATTATTTATTTATAGCAGGTAGCTGGAATGGACTCAATTCAGAAGGTTAAGTAAAACAGTTGTTATGGCACACGTTAGGAGAGCTCTATGTCCAGAAGTAGGCTGCAAGACGTTGATTAGTTCAATACATTCAATTGACAAACATTGAACTAATAACAAATTATATAAAATTAAGTTATTCAATTCGTTAGAATCACTTATCAGATAGCTTGCATAGCACTTTATAAAGTGTAAAAATATTGACCATCCTTAACATTAATAGACACTTTGTTACTTATAATTTTATCTTCTGATTTACCAAATTTACTAATTATTTTATTGTATACCACAAAATGTACAAAATGTAATACATAAATAATATGGAACCTGAATGCTTATCTCAACTTTTTGTGATCTTTCTGTATTTAATTACGATAGATGCCAAGTGTAGCTTATAGGTCTTACTTACCACTCAACTTGGAGTACTTGAGAAGAGCGCCCGTAGCCATTTTCAAGTAAAATAATGAATGAATTATATATCAGTAGGCAAAAGTAATAATATTCACTTGACACTCGAATTGTGATATAAATTGTAATGATAAGCAAACATCAAGGTCACGCGAACACGAGAAGTTACCTCCAAAAAAACCGGTCACTCGAAAAGTGTTACATTTGTTAATTCTTCAATATAATTATAATATTAGCGGTAGGTATATTTGAGGAAGCAGGAGTAGATACATAAATTGAAAGAATTATTGAAGAATTATTGTTGTTATTTTTTTTGTTAAAGTATGTACATTAACAAAAAATTAAAAGACACGCCAATTTAGACTTTGAACTTTAGGTCATAGAGTCTATTACATTAAATCAACTCTTAAGAAAAAGTCTTTGTGAGCATGTTTGGATGTTTGACAATCGTTTGACATTGGATATTCTAAGTTTGACAGCTTGGATAAATTACCTGTAGAGCTAAAAACTAGTAAAATAAACAGTATTTAGAAATCACTGAATATCGTAAACTTGTACGTATATAACTGTGATTAAATATATCAAAATATTGATACATTTCTAAACGCAATGGGTCCATAAAGAGATGTAATAAACCTTAGTCTAGTCAAAGTTATTCCTTCAAATTCAAAATACAAATATACATAGGAAAGGATTCCTATGTATATTTGTATTTTGAAATTATTATTACGCTATGAAAGTTTATATTATTTATTTATAATTATTAGACATTAATGTCCTGAACTCTTAGTATTTATCCGTTAAATATTTTTTTCTTTGGATTGTAGCTGTACACTGATAGATTGGGAATCTATCAAAGAATACGACACCTCTTTGTTTACATAAATCTCTTTTGGAGAGATTAGGATGAAAGCACCAGAATAAAAGAAGAAATAACTTTGACTGGACTAAGGTTTTTTAACGACGCGTTGCGTTTTATTTAATTTAATTTCATCAAAACTATAAACGTCGTACTCAGATTCATGTTAAAATCATAATAATTTATTAAAATGTCATAATCATAATAATGACATTAAATGATCAGTTTTACAAAATAAACGCAAATGCTTGAAAGCTTCTCATTACTCTATAAAAAGTATTTATAAGTTGAATCGAGTTCCCAAACTGGACGATAGTTTTATGTTCGTGGGGAATCATGGGGCGGCTTTATCATTACTGCACGGAGGCGTTTAAACAGATAGCGGCCAACGTTAAACGCAGGTGAATAAGGTTTAAGAGATACCTGATTAGCTATCACTCACTTGCACACATTGTTCGTCTATTCCACCCGACCCCTACCCTAGTATTAGTCTAAGTTCATTGTACCTATTAGAACCAAGAGTACTTTTATCTAGAATAACCACCAAAAATTTGACGTTTACAAATTTGTCTAAATGACATTTCATAGCACAACATTGCAAAATAATGTAATGTTTTCGAGGAAAAATTGTCTATAAAATAACTTAATTGCCAGTAGTACAGTTATTACCCAGTTTTAGTTGTGAAGATTTTTTTGTATAGATACAGATAACTTAGTTTTAAACAAAACAATCATTTGTTGGGACCATGGCTTCGATATTAGATCAGTACGAACAGGCCTCTCAAAGCTCACAGCGGCCAAAACCTGTAACTGAACCAATGGTTTCCTCCGGATATATAAACATGCAACTAGAAGACTATACACCTATGTTTTCAAAGAAGAGAATGATGCTTAAGAATCTTACAGGAGTGATAACTCACGCTGCTGTAGCCAATGATTACATTGTACTGGCTATGCATAAAGAAGACGAGAAAAAGAAATTGTTTCGCCTTGATCTGAAGAACAGTAACGACCATGGAGAAGGTATAACTTTAGGTTTTTTTTTGTTGTAAACTTTTTCTACTATTTTTTTAACCTAAACCTCCTTTCCGAGGAGAGGCCTATGTCCAGCAGTAGACTAGTTGAGGCTGTCGATGATGATGATATAGGTATTAATAATAAATAATAATCTTTTAATTTGTAACAAAGGTACAAATTATGTTACAATATTTTGATGTGTAACATCATTTGTCTTGCTTTCCTGCAATCTGTAACCAACTAAAGTGTGTAATATGAAGCTAGGAAGCACACTTTATTTGATTTGACCAATGAACACTCAGTTACGCTTGTCCGTGTCATGAAGACTGAAGGATATGGAATGGCACCCCCATTCATCATGTGAGTGTCATTAGAGGCGATTAAGGGAGCACACTACACAGGACAACAGCACTGCAAATAGAAAAAAAACTTGACACAAACCTTATACTAACCCATCTGGCCATTGTGGTAGAGTAGACCAAAACCTCCTTTTTAAGCAGAGGCCTATGCCCAGCTGTGGACTACTAAAGGATGATGCATGAGCTCAGTGTTAAAGTTGGCCATGAGATATCAGATGTTACATATCATATATGCAACTATAGTAAGGTTGGCTCGTTTTTTATTTTTAAAGTAATAATAATATCTTATTCCTATACATTTCAGAAATTGAATACTTGTCATATGTTCATCCAAATTCCAAACTAAATGCAATTTTCCTTGATCCACTTGGATGTCACTTGTTAATGGCATTTGTTCCTAGAAGCAAAGATACCCATGGGTATCCAGAATTGGTATATTTACACCAGAATAGTAAGAAGTTCAAACAGGTAACTAAGTCCAAGAACTTAGAAGTAACCGAAGTGGGATGGAACTGGGAGAATACATCCCGTGTATCAACTGGCCCTATCCTGTTGGGGACATCTCAGGGTCATTTATTTGAGACTGAGTTGGAGACTGACAGTGATAAAATGTATACTGCCAGTAACCAGTACTGGAGAGAGGTAAATCTTAATTTTACTTATAACTTAGTTAAAGATCTTCAAAAATTCTCTGTGATAACATTCCAGGCAAATAAATATCATGCATTTCTGTTAAAAGATCATAGACTGACCCATGTAACTAGTTTAGGTGAGTTTTTTTACCTTTATAATATAATAGTAGATTTTTTTTCACTGGGACCATTGGGTACCTCTGATTTACCAATTCTTCACCTTTGATTTAGAATGTTAAGTTACAATTCAGTAGGTCACAAAGAAAATAAATAAAGAAAAAGTAATTGCATGTTTTGACATTATTAAAATATTGAACTGTAACAGATCTTGATCAGATTAGGTCAGTGTTTGACCATACATTAATTTATTATTATTATTCCATTTTGTGTGACCAATCTTTTGTCAAAATAAGGGTACTTTACTAACCATTGAAATAATACCACTTCAATAATTTTATCTTTTAATGACACTATTACTCATGTAATGTATTTTATACTTACATATTTTTTGTTTTTTTGTGCAAGCTGCCTAATTATCTTCCTCTGTATGGAAGCAAGGAAATTGATGGTTTGGTAAAATGAAACATTTACTTACTA
Source organism: Arctia plantaginis (assembly GCA_902825455.1). Lineage (NCBI taxonomy): Eukaryota > Metazoa > Arthropoda > Insecta > Lepidoptera > Erebidae > Arctia > Arctia plantaginis. The sequence continues at coordinate 3,375,995 of CADEBD010000388.1, read as the reverse complement.
TGCTATATAATATATTGATTGTTGTGAAATGCTAGTAAACTCTAGATTTCTAGAAACCGCCAATGTTGGTAGAAAGCACCTTTTCTCTAAAAATCTTATGTGATTTTTAGAGAAACTCATTTAGTTTAAATCAATAATGATGTACTTAAATCTGTGGTGAAGGCAAACTTGTTATATGTCCACGATTAAGTAGAAACTTACACTTTTTCATGTCATGTTTTAATCACTGTGAGTTTCAGCGTTCTTACTTTGACACCACCTATGGTAGTCACTTACCGTGACGCGTGTGTTTATTTGCCCCCATATACCATAATATATAAAAGGACCTATTTGTGTTTTTCATTGACATTCATATGTGCAAGGTACATCTGCACATGCACATAAATGAAAAAATGAATTAAGATTTTGTCCTTAGACAAAATCCATGAGAGCCACCAACAAATACACTCATTCTTTATGTTTGTTTCGCTAATTTCTTTTTTTCAATTTCAGCTAAAAATATATTTAGACACTACGCTTTTTAGCTCTATGATTAGAAAAAATCTATATAAATAATTGCAATTCCTAAAATATTTTTTCCCCAGATATTCGACATTGGGAGAGGGACAGAAATGCCAATAACAGGCATCCAATTCCAGAGAGTTAATAAAACGAGAAAATACTTTATTTTTATCACAACTCGGACAAGACTGTACCAATTCATTGGGGATGCTATTATGCAAGATGACAAGCCATCCTTACAGTCAGTCTTCTACCCCTACTTGACGAGACCAGAAACTGATTTCCAAGCGATCCCATCAAACCTCAAGTATTCAAAGTTGCAATTCTTTTTTGATAAAAATGACACACCAAAGACTTTTGCTTGGTTAACAGAACCGGGTATATTTTATGGACAGGTAAGTAACTATATTAATGTGGGCACTGACTGAATAGTTCAGCATCTTTTTTTTTCCTTTTTTAGGCCACAATTTTTTTTTTTTTTTTTTTTTTGTGTTATTTTCTATCCTGCTTTCTAGAGATTTACTAATATTAACCTGCTATATCTGTGTATAGGAATTACAGGGCAATTTCTGCGTCTAGGGTATATATCTATATGTATATATATATATAAAAGAGATTTCCACGTATATAGTCACTCATCACGATATCTCTGGAACCATTAGAGCTAGACTTGAAATTTGGTAGGAATATTCTTTTCACCGAGTAGAGGTTTGCAGGGTCAGCTAGTTATTTATAAATAAAAACACGACAGAAAAGTTTTAATTGACTAATGTTGAGTACATTGACACTTTCCTAATTAAACAGTTACATATTAATAATAATCATACTGAATGGTTATTTTAGGTCGGCTTATCAACACTAAGTCCAGATAAATCACTAATGAAGCAACAATAAACAGTTTTTATTTGAATTAGTTATTAGTGTAAAAAAATGGATATAACTAATTACAGACCAATAGCCTTAGTACCTATCTTTTCTAAAGGAGTAGAAAAAGTTATTTATGAATCAATTGATAAGTTCCTATCCAAACATAACATTTTTTGCAAAGAACAAAAAGATTTTAGAAAGAACAAAAGTATACTGGTAAATACAGCAATTTAGGGTTTGTTAAATACAGTTATGGGAAACATAAACAAAAGAATACCTATTTGTGCAATTTTAACAGATATGACGAAAGCATAAGTAAACCAAGACCGAAATAAAATACCTATCAAAAACCAGAATTATGCGATACGGTGTACCCCAAGGCAGTGTTTTCGGACCGCTTTTCTTTCTGATTTACATCAACGATTTACTATCGAGAACCCTATGGTCCTATTCGCAGATGATAGCACTGCAATAGTAAAATGTAAGAATTTGGATGGGGATGAAAGGGATATAAGTAATACTTCTAAAGACATAATTAATTGGCTTGACAAAAATAATTTGATAATTAACTTACAAAAAACTAAGTTAATCCACTTCCACCAACGCACATCTCTAAAAATATTACTGTAAAATACAATAGCCATAAACCATATACAATAACCATAATCCATTAAATACATATTGCTTAATTGTTAGGCATATATATCGATAGTCAACTAAATTGACAACCTCAAGCAGAGGGCGTCTGTAAGCAACTAAATACATCCGCATAGGGCCTTTCGAACTTGTCCAAAACCAATGTTTAAGACCTTTAGAATACTAAACTTTCCATCCTTATATATATTAGAAATAGCCAATAAACACTATTGACATCTAAAATATTAATTATTGGTTATTTTTTTATTTGAACTTATCCATTCCACTGTAATAATAAAAAAATAAAAAATTTTTTAAATTGGGTTTGTTTTAAAACAAATAAAACTAAAATTGGTGGCATCAAATAGAAACAAAATAACAAAATAAAAGTCTCGGGCGCCAGATACCACCTTAAGAGAACACAGAACCCACCACAAACACAACAAATACCTCGGACATCTCAGCCAGCTTTGAACCTTTTTAAAACAAGGCGGGAGGCAGCTAATGAATACAAGATGTTAAGTTCTAATGGCTGTTTATTATCCCGTAGTGTCTGTAGAGTACAATGTGTCTTATGTCTCTAATTACAATAGGTAATTCTTATACACAAATTAGTACTGTCATTAATGCAATCCTTTCCAATAAGAAAATTATAAGGTTAAATAAATTTTAAAGAGTCACATAAAGACTAAATAGACAAAACAGTAAACTCTAAAGGTAGACATAGCATTGACCTACTCTCTAATGAAAAATAACACCCCTTGGGGACCTGCAGTGTTCAATGCCACGTCGCCAAGAAAAATATAACAAAACTACATACCACAAAACAATGACCTTGGACCAGTCCGAATGACATGAAATCAAACCAACTCCGAAACTTCTCACTCCGGCTCCCACGTGGTGGAAGAGGTGGGTCAGCACTCCCAGGCTCCAGACCATGGCGTACAGCTAAGCAGCTTTTTCTACCATTCTGGCGCTCCACAGCAAACCAATTTCTTGGGGTTAAACTCCGGCGAGAGACAAAAATCCGAATGCCACGCAAGGACATTCCAATAAGAAAGTAAAGCAATTTAGGCATTGTAAAAAACTTTAGATATAAACTAAAAAAGAAACCCTGATTCATCTGCAAATAAGGAAAAATTATAGGTTAAAAGCCTATCTCACAGTATGAATCATAACTCTGACAAGAAATCATATTTCACTTACCAGGGTTCCAAAACGTTTCACAAATCAAGCAGCGGCATTATAAGCATTATAAGCATTGCCTGTAACCAATTAAACAAAGAGTTAAAACCACAAATTCCGCCAAGCCAAGCGTGAAGCACGTGGCCGAACAAAACTCACCTTTTTAACGAAAATAAAAACTCAATCAATAATTTGATTCTTAACGAGGTTGGCCGAAAAATAAAAGTAAGAAATAAGCCCTCGTAAGAAATAAATTACAACAAAAAGTCTACATTTAAAAAAAATCCAAACTGCTTCGTCCCGGACCGACGCCAAAAGTGAAAAAAGTGATACCAGTGCAATAGCCTCTCGCTTCATAGAGCGGGGAAACAAAAATGTTGCCAGGACAGGAAAAATAAATCGACTAACCAATCGCGGGCGAACAACATCGATTATTACTCTCGTCCGTCCCTCGACCATCGGCACACGCAGAAACGACAAAAAATTCAATCTAACAAAACAAAAGCGAGACTAAGGTTCAAATTACTGTAATGGCGCGAAATGCACCGTTACACCACATTTAATTTAATTTTTATCGACCCTAATTTTATAAATTTTTGCATGCTTAATTTTAAGGCAGAATGTACAGGGAGCATTTAAAACCATTTCACCTGTAATTTCATGTACCTAAATTCATAGCAAATAAACTTTGATTTGATTTGATAAATATTAGCTTTTTCTTTACAGTTAGACCCCAGCTCTCAACAAAATTCAAATTCTTTATTTACACAAAGTACACTAATTACTTATCCAACAAATGACGAAGAGAAGGAAAGTGCACCTCTTTCATTCGCTCTGACAGAATTTCACGCACTGCTCATGTACTCTGATAGAGTGAAAGTCATCTCTCTGTTGAGCCACGAACTAGTCTATGAGGATATTTACACAGAAGCACATGGAAAACTGAGGAGTGTAATCAGAGATAGCAAGAAGAGAACGATCTGGGCTGTTACAGATATATCAGTGTTCAGGTACAAAGTGATCCGAGAGGAGCGCAACTTGTGGAGAATATATTGTGATAAAGAAGAATTTGACCTAGCCAAGGATTACTGCTTCAACAATCCCGCGTTCATAGATATTATTAACGTGAAACAAGCCGAATTGTTATTCAGTAAAGGAGACTACGAGAAAAGCGCTGAGGTCTACGCTGATACTCAGAGCAGCTTCGAGACTATATGCCTAAAGTTCTTAGAATTAGAACAGACAAATGCTTTAAAAATCTACTTAGCAAAGAGACTAGATTCTTTAAAGGAAGATGATAAAACATTAATATCCATGCTTGTGATTTGGATGGCCGAGTTATATTTGTCGCAATTAGGTTTACTTCGTCGCACTGGGAAGGAAGAATCGAATCAGTATCTGCAGATTCAAAGTGACTTCGAGGTGTTCTTGCTGCATCCGAAAGTTACCAAATGCATGCATCATGTTAAGTCTATTGTCTATGATTTGATGGCATCTCATGGCGACAAACATAACTTAATCAAGCTGATGATTATTAACGAGGATTATGAGAATGTTATTGCTCAGTATATTGACAAAAAATCCTACCTGGAAGCTATTCAGACCCTTCAGACGCTGAAGAAACCTGAGCTTTTCTACCAGTTTGCTCCGTCACTGATCGAGAATTGTCCAAAGCATATGGTGACTGCGTTGATGTCTCAAGGAACGAGATTGGTACCAGGGAGGCTGTTACCTGCATTCCTTTCTTGCCAAAATGATGAACAGCATATATCAGAGATAATTAGGTACTTGGAATTTATCCTGCAACATTTCAACGTGAAAGACAAGGCGATACATAATTATTTATTGACGCTGTACGTTGAACATGATCATGAGATGCTGTCACGGTACTTGGCGAGGCAGGGACAAGATGTCACTTTGGTCAACTATGATGTGCACTATGCATTAAGGTAAGATTTTTTTATCAACCTATTACTATACCCACTTGGTAAAATACATTGGGACTTCTAATTGTAGTATAGTAATGACATGATCCACAGTAAGGACAAATTAGTGTTCCATACTCAAAAAGTGCTAAATTAACCGTCCCATAGAGCGACCCGTCTGGTCGTTTGCCCATTAGGTATAACATAAAAAAAAGAAACGATCATAAATTATATTTCCTTTTCCAGGTTGTGTCGCGAGAAAAATCTATCTGTTGCTTGTGTAAACCTCTCAGCATTGCTGGGTCTTTGGGAGTCTGCGGTTGAACTAGCATTGCAAGTGGATTTGCACCTTGCTAAGAATATTGCCAACATGCCGGAAGAATCGGAACTGCAAAGGCAGCTATGGCTTAATATTGGTATGTGTATACTTTTGTTTTTGATAATAATAAAAAAAAATATTGGAATAGGACAATAATTACCGACAAAACCATACATTATAATAGACCGGATATAACAATACTAGACAAAACTAACAAAATAGTTTTTATTTAGGACATAGCAGTATGTAACACACACAAATACACAGACTTAGCAACGGAAATAAAAAGGCAATGGCAGGTAGATAGAGTTAAAATAGTACCCATTGTCATATCTACAACTGGTGTAGTACCGAAGACTCTTCAAGATAGCCTCAACACATTGGAAATGCCGAAATCCTCTCTCATAGTCTTACAAAAAGCAGTCCTAATACATGCCGTCTCACACGCAAATTTCTCGCTTCATCCTCATCATCTTAACTTCATATCATCATCCCTTTTTGGCACACTTTGCTAAGGCCCGTGTATTAGATTTTGTTACCCCTTTAAAATAAAAGGGAGACCAGACAAGGTATAAAATGACATAATAATAATAATAAATTTAATTGATTCTTTTAAAATTTCTCATTTCATAGTATATATACATATATATATATAACTAGCTGAGACCCGCGGTGTTACCCGCGTTTGGTGTTATATCCGCGGGCAACGCCGCGGGGTGAAGCTAGTCTAAAAAAAGTAGCCTTAGTTACTCCTTATGTCATCAGCTATCTGCCAGTGAACGTCCCGTCGGAATCGGTCCAGCCGTTCCAGAGATTATCCGGAACAAACAGACAGACAGACAAAAATTTAAAAAAATGTTATTTTGGCATACGTACCGTGTAAACATACATTTTGCATCAACCATCATTAACGCGATCATGTAACCTTGGCATATAAGAGTTACTTGCAAATGTATACTGAATAACTGAGTGTATATAGCCTATACTAACTATTAAACATGGGAATTCCTTAAGTGGTTGAGCCCTAAGCGTCGAAATCGGTTTCCCAGGGGTCGGCATAAACGAAAACTGATTTTGGTGGCGACGAGGTCTAAAAATCGTCTCCCATTAATTAACGCACGTTCTTATTTGAAACTTTTAAGATACTGAATTAGTTGTGTTACGTGTACCAGCTTGTTATAACAATGACTAAAAAATTATGTAATAAGAAATTTCAAAAATAAATTAATTTTAGTAGAAAGTATCGAAGTCGATAAGCGTGCAGTAGTTTGGCTATGGGGATCTGAGATATCAGTTCATTTTAGAAACTTTAGGGCCAGAGACCAAAATAGTTTGGGAATCCCTGTTTTAAACTATCGCGTTTCCTAATATATCATTAAGTATTACGGGAATTAACGCGCTCACGATAGATAATACAGGCCGTGGTCACAGTCTGACTCAGTCATTGAGAGATGAGACTGAGATAATTATTTACATGGGTAGGCTTTCGTTTACCATCAGAAAATCCTATTCTACTCTTTATATGTCAACATGGTTTTCAATACTCTGCACGTATTGTGGACGTGATTAAAAAAAATACCACATTTGCCTTTAAGATGTCATCTATAATTCAAAGGCTATTTATTCAAAACCGCGTTTAACAAATTGGCATGCCAAACACAGAGACCTTGCAGCAATTGTAACGCATTCAACGGAACGATTGCAGCATATCAATTAGTGATTAATGACAATAATACATCAGATGCACATAAAGGCCGCTCATTAAGATTTATTAATGATTATTTATTAGCCGCTAAACGATCGCGATAACGCTGTATGTTCATAATATTAATTAACTCCTTGTCTACGAAAGAAGTGTTGTCAGACATACTTTCGTATAGCATCTTAAAAGTTTTAATAAATATATTACAGTACACAAACACGAAAATAGCATTTAATTATATCTAATATTCGCAGTTTCATATCGCTTTGATGTTGTAATTATGCCTAACTTCGCTCAAGGTCAGTCCAGGTCTAGGTGATTTATGAGTCATGACTCCCACCCTTGGGCTGGGCTGTTTTCAACGTTCAAGGTGATCAAATTAAAGTTATTTGCGAATCCTGACTACACAAAGTTGACCCCCCTACGTTAAAAGCTGGATCTGCACCAGACTTCCTTACGTAACAAATTAAGCCGAGTCGGCTCATATATGGAGAAAATTAAATTTGCTTTCGACTTTCATCATTCATCAATTTACCCAATGCTGTTTCTCAATACTGTCTGTATTAAATATCACTAATATATTTTAATAATCTTTCCTAATAGCTGAGCATGTCATAACAAAGAACCAAGATATGCAAGAGGCGATGAACTTCTTGAAAGAATGTTCGCTTATCAAGATAGAAGATATACTGCCATTCTTCAGCGATGTAGTCACAATAGACCACTTCAGGCAGCCCATCTGCGAATCTTTACAGGTACAGTTGTAGAACATAATAACATCTACAGATGTGTTTCCAGAGCATTCACACAGCATCTTATGCGAACTTAAATTTATTTTGTTTATTTGCAGGAGTACAATCAGGAAATAGAAGGAATGAAAACTGAAATGGAGGAAGCAACAATAGCTGCTGAATGTGTAAGTTTAAATATAATGTAAAACACGAAATTTTGTCCGATATCATATTTGTATATGATGTAACAAAATATATTTAAATCTATAAAAACGAAAGGCCAAGTGTATTTATAAGCGCATAACTCGAAGATGGCTGGACCAAGGGAGCTATTTCTTTTTAAATTCTTTGAAGTACGAACATCATTCTTATGAAGGGAAACAATTTAATTGCATTTTGTACCTCAGTCCAATGCTTTGATAGAACGACATCAATAGGGTAGACTAGTTTAAGTAAATATTATTACTATTAGGGTATTTCAGTATTACACTAAATAAATAAATTGAATGCATTATTGCAATATTATATTATCATCGCTTTGACTTGAAGGTGTTTCGGGCGCGTTTATCTATTCTTTCTATTCGTAATCTCTACTTGCAGGTTCGGGCAGAGATTCAGTCGTTCCGTAACCGTAGCGTGACCGTGTTAGTGTCAGACGCTTGCTGTCTGTGCGACATTACGCTGCTACTGCGCCCCTTCTACCTGTTCCCTTGCGGCCACAAGTTCCACAGCGACTGCCTGACGGCTGAGACACTGCCTATACTCAGTAAGTGATGATATCAGAGACTGTTAAAGTCCAATACCTGGAAATAAGAGGGGCCTACCTGCTGAAGTCGTGGCTACTAATGAGCATTAACAATTGTTCAATCTGGGTGTAACTTATGTTTTTTTTTTTTTATATTCTTGTCAGCAATCTGGTTAGTCTAGTACACTGCCTAGTTTGGGGTTAGATCCCGCTCAAGCCGTGCGTTGAGTCTTCTCCAGCTGTCATTAGTTTTATTAATTACCTAATTATCATACAATACCAATTAACAGTGTGCCTACGATATAAAATATAAAACAATTGATAGTTCAGTAAAAATTTAAAAAATGTATTCATGTGTTCTTCAGCTCCAACCCGCCGCAACAAGCTCACAGATTTGCAGCGCCAACTCTCCGTGCTCCCCAACATCGAACTGTCTGCCATCACATCGAGCGGTCTACCTCTAAGGGAAATCTTGAAAAATGAGATAGACGACATTGTTGCCAGTGAGTGTATATTTTGTGGCGAGTACATGATCAAGTGTATCGATAAGCCGTTCATTGCCGACGAGGACTGGGATAGAGTTATGAAGGAGTGGGAATGAACATATTATAAGTGAGACTCCAGTTTACTTTCTCTTTGGAGATTTGCAGAAACGCTTGATAGAAAGTACTAATGTCATAGTTTATTGACATTAGTGGCTAGTCTTTACTTCTAGGTAAATGATTACGAATTACCAAACATAAAAATGATAAATGATGTTGTATATATATATATAACTCAACTAGCTTTTATGTAATGACCTTTCCATTTATAGCTTTTAATGTTTATCACATATAAATACAGATTTATAGATCTCACAAATTATGTAAGTAACGAATATGGAGATTTCTGCACGTTAAAAATTAGTGTAACAGTCATACAAAATCTATATTTGTTTAGTTTTTATATTAAAAGGCCGTGGATCTCTATAATATAAATTTATATTAAAACTTGCGAATTGCTTTTATAGTTAACGTTTAACTTTTCACACTTATTACCATATCTTCAGACTTGATGTTAAAGCTTCTCTTTCAGAGTTGGCAAAGTAGTTATGTCGCCGTTAAGGAAATATGATACATATAAAAACAACTACTTCGCTAATATAAAGTACCTAAAGTTAGTAAATGATCGTACATCATAGCTAAAGCGAAAATTATTTTTTAAGTTTTTGAACGTCAGGTTAGTTCCAAACTATAAAATGCTCTCCTGTGAACCACGGCTTTAGACACGATGCGTCGTATTTAGGGACTCGTATCGTATTTAGGGTATCGTAATATTATACTTTAAATTTTCGTTCATCCTAATAAGTTGTATAGAAAAATGCTCGCAACTCCTGTATATGAATATTGTATGTAAATTCTTCTCTTACTTCACTACATCGACACTTCTCGACGTGTTAGTATGTTTGAGTTTTCATCTCAAGAACTTGTAACTTTTTATAAGTTAAATTCATACAAATGAATGAATGAACAAAAGTAACAAAATGTCAGCCAGTTAAGTAATAATACCCAGACATGTTTTAAAGTTATGTAATCGTCACATCTAGCTAGTATATATATTTTATCTATAGTATGTTCATGTGTGCCGTGCTAATGATCAAATCATTGTCAATATTTGAGTATTGTCTTTGTATTACCTGTTACGCCTGAGATGCTAGAAGTATTTAAGTGGACTGATTATATAACTTTCCTATAAAATATAAGATGCTGTGTATATTATATATTTTCTGTGATAATCATATTTTATTGATATAAGTATAGCTGATTTGGTTTAAATTATGTATTCAAACATTTAGTGCATTATAGTTTATTATTGTTTTAATTTTATGTAATATATAATTAAATAAAAAAACTTTCAAATGGATTCATAATTTATTTATTGAGAAAGTGTTGTGTTATCAAGTAATGATAAACAATAAATTAATTAAATATTAGGACGAGGAGACCGTTCAAATCCTAAAGGATAACAAATATCTTTACACATTTGTTTAATATTAAAAACGTAAAATGTACAAACATAAACAAGACAATGTCAACACCTGTGTTATTTATGCACAAACACGAATATTAAGGAAGGCAAACGTTTAGGCCCCGTGCACGGTTAAAAATGTGTATCTAATGCGACAATTCACTAACGCGAACTAACTTTATTGACTAGCAGCACCATCTACTTCCATTATCTGCGGCTCCAACTTATCGCCTTTATCGTCTACTTGCATTATATCTATTTTATCGTTCTTCTCATCCACTTGTTTCTGTTCCTTATTGCTATCCTCCTTTTCTTGCTTACTACTATCGATAGGTACATCTTTCTTATTATCTTTACTCTTATTGCGTTTCTTTACAACTTTGTTTGTAGCACTTTTTGCTATGTCGTCTTTCTTTTCTTCTTTTTCTTCCTGTTCGGCATTTTCAATCGGCTGCGCGGGAGCTTTCTCCTCCGGTCGTGTATCAGCCACTTGTGTTTCGATGACTTCATTATTTTCAACTGGTGCTTCTGGTTTCAATTCGACCTTTTCTTCAGGAGTTTGTTCCACAGCATTCGTTTGTTCCTCCATGTTATTCGTTTCCTCTTGGGTTTGTGGCTCCGTCTTTGCCTCCTGTTTTGCGTTCTGATCTTGTTCTTTGGTTGCCTCTTTTATCTCAACTACACCATTAGCTGTGGCTGGTTCAGTTGTCTCCCTGTTCTCCGTCATTTCGACATCTGCTGACTGAGCCTTACTCTTATTAGCAGTATTGCTTTCTGCTTTGGCTTCTAGTACAGCTATACACTTTTCAATACACTTGATAGCTTCCTTTCTAGCTTGTCGGATATTCTCCTTGCCGTCTGTCTCAATATTGTCTAATTTGATAAGATTTCTCGTCAGCATTTCATCTAAAAACAGGTACTGCTTATCGTTTTTGGCCCCTGTAAAGTTCTCGACTTGTGTCATAAGATTCAGGACATCAGTTTGAATACTGAGAATATTCGTAATAGGATCGTTTACTGCTGTTGGCTCTTTAGGTTGCGGAGGCGTCTGTTCCCGAGACGGGGCTTGTTGCTGGGGTGAAGTTTGTCTAGGTTGTTGTGGTGGCTGATGCTGCTTGGGTGGATGTGGCTGCGGCGGCGCTTGCCTCTGTTGTGGCGGCGCCTGCCGCTGTTGTGTCCTGGACGGAGGTTCAGTCTTAGCTGCGTTCTGCTCATGGTGTACTGGTACTTTTATATAATGCTCATCAGCGTGTGGCTGAGGTTTAGGCGACTGAGATCTGTGCGGTGAAGCCCCTCGTGTGTAAGCTGCCTGCGGATATACCTTCTGCTGGACGAAAGGCTGGGGACCTTGCCTAAATCCTTTATTGAAAGGCGTACCAAATGCCCTCGAGAAGTTAGGTGGATGATGGAAACCGACGGGTCCATCGTCAGCAAAATACTGTTCTCTGTCAATATGCGGTTGCTGCTGCGGGGGTGACTGGTAAGCAGGTTTCGTTTCTCCGTAGTGTGCGCCATGGTCAACTGATCTATTTATCACGGGTTCATCTCTGCCCTCTACGAATATTGGGATATGTCGGACGTTTGAATGCTGCTCTGAGTGTTGAGGATGTTCCTGGTGGTTCTGTCCACTCATTTTAAAGCTTTGGTTTTGAGGTGCGCAACTATTTGGCGGTGCTGACATAGACCTCTGAGTTCTGTCGTCCGCATCGACCAGACTAGGGTCGGCGGGGCTCTTTTGACCGAGATCGACTGTGTTTCTTAAGCCGTATTGTGGTAAGTGTGTTGACTGTTCGTGTTCCTGTTGTTCGGGGTTCTGTTCAGTCTGTGTAGCGGTTGTCTGTTGCTGTGCCGGCGGCGATTGCGGCGCAGCTTGTGTTTGTTGTTCGTGGTGAGGATGGTCTTCGCGAGATCCAAATCTACGGTTCCAATGTGACGGGAAGTGTTCTCTGAACTCTGGTGGGATGTCGTCGAATGGAAATCTGTCGAAGCCTCCGAAACCGTCGCCAAAATCTGGAATTATGAAACGCTTTGTTATAATACCTGTAAAGAACAAGATCCAAGTTAGATGAATCTCGCTTTACAATGTGGTCATGAAGTGACCTCAAAAATTTAAAACGACTAGGCATTTCACTATAGCTGTATGAACGTACCGTCAGTGGCGTCCTGGCTGGACGGTCGCCGCTTCCTGGTCCAGGTGGCTGGGCGCTGCCGCAGCCGCGCTGCTATGTCAGGGTGACGCGCTGCTAGTTCGCTCCACGCGCCTGACCCCTCGTCTTCGTCAAACGGAAAACCACGCTAGACAAATAGAAAAAAAATTAGTTTGATTTGAAAGCGTAGAATGTGTACGATGAAAAGGTGTGATAAACAAGAACCTATTTCGAATTATAACGATATACCAATTAACTGACACTTTGGCAATGGTGAACTTTTTACATCTTTCATCAATAAAAATTTATTTTACATACAATTTTACAACTGAGAAGACGTACACGTTTACACGTTCAAGGTCGACTTGATGGGTTCTCTTAAATTTCCCTATTCATTGCCTTATTTGTCACACTACTATGTCGGCATTGAAGTTTCTATATTTGAGGTCATTTTATAAAGCCTTAGACCCGACTGGCTATTACAACGTGATCATGCTATAGTGATTCCCAAAATTTTGATTATAACGTTACAGTTTCTAAAAATCAACGTTTTATAAACATCTATCCAGGAAAGAGGTTTGTAGCGTCAGTTTTGCAAGAAACGGGATGGCCAATATATATTAAAACGCGACTACCCACATACAAATTCCACTACGGAAGCACTTTTCTTAGCTTGATGTGTGACAGAGATGGAAGACCTCACGTCAAAACAGAAAAGGTACATACCTAGTAGTCACATTAACGTCGCCAGATACAACCATATATGGCAAGGACGGCCGAGGAAGTGACCTTACTGTCGAGACTTTCGTATATTGATACTAAGGTATCATGATATGGGCAACGTTCGAATGATTTAAATTGCACGAATAAATATTTATAACCCTGACAAGTCAACACCGGTAGCTTGAAGGACGTAAAAAGTGATCAATTAACATAACGCCATTGTTTTATTACTACACGAAAATAAGTAACGAGGAACATTGTAGAATGTTAATTTTAGCTGTTACTTCAATTAAGGAGATACATTATATTTTCGTATAAGTTCCTACAATGTTCTATATAATTTTTACAAGTTTAATATGTACAAGAAATTACTTTCATAATCGATTATGAAGGATGTTATTGACTTTTTTCATGTAATAAGGATCTAGTGTCGAAGAAAATATGAGTATATAAAAAAATATTTCGCAAAAGAAACAAAGCCGCCAAGGGCAACAAAATTTCATATAACATACCATTGTTATTCGCGTCTAACTTCAACAAATATTGATTTATTATGTTTACTCGAGGTCCGGAAAACGTTCGAAACCCCACTTTCATGTACAAAAGCGACTAGATGATTGTGCTTGGTGACATCACCGTGTGGGCAGTCAACAAAAACCGAAGAACAGTGTTGCGTCATGCGATCGACGACGATTAGCCGGAAAACGGAGAGGTGCGAGCAAGAGTGCTGTACAGACACGTGTCCGTCCTCGTGATGTTCTACAATTATAGTAATTGCGAAAATACTACACTATTCATGTTGCGCTCAGATCAGCAGTATTTATTTTCAAAGAAAATGACTTGTTCCAAAAATTACCCATATATTAGCGTGAAAGGCGTTCACTTTACGATCTCTTTAAGTCCTGAAGCACCTAGAATATTTTTTAATCCAAACCAATCTTTATAAGAATATATATAAGCAAAAGACGGTTAAGCACAACTGTCTAATAATATTTCAAGACATGGATGGGGCGGACGGCATAAGGATGTCGTTGACCCTCAATCAAGCTCCTAATGTTACAAAGGCAGTTATAAGTTAAAAAAGTACAAAAAAAGCCTTGTCTCAAACAGGTTTCAGTTACGAGACAAAATGGTTAAAACAATTTTGTAGAAAAACAACTCTGCAATGAATTAAGCTGCACATGCGAATATTAACAGTTGCATTAAAGATAAAATCGGTAATCGCAATGATGACCCAAATACTATCCATAACGAGCGCTATATGAATCAGAACGTGGGATGTATATGCAGTCTACTTAAGGTATTAAGTAAAACGTCCGGTGATTATTTTTCTACTAATATGTACAAACGAACCGATTTCGAGTCAATCTGAATATGCGCTAATCTCAGTGGGCGATAATGACGCACTATCACGAGACAACAAGTTAAGTCAGCTTATGTGCAAGTATGTATACGACACTTTTTACCTCCTAAGATATGTTAATACACTGACATCATCGTCTTGATTTAGTTGAATTATTTACAAAGATAATTCAATCACTTACAAACCGGTTACCCGTGAACTTGAGAAAACCTTTTCGCGTGTGAATGTTTATTCACTTTAAACAAACAAGCATGTTCTCGTAAGATTAAAAAAAAAACACAATATAAACTTTTTTTAAAGTACCACCAACTTTAATACGCGTTCATCGTGATGAATTCTAATTCCTACACTTCTTCATTCACTCTTAAGGATCGATTTTTTTTTCAAATATGAATGGGTCAAAGAGGCAAAGCATGCTTTCCAAAAATATAAAAATATCCAAATCGGTTTATAAATAAAGGACGGAGTTCTGAGGTAACAAACTTTCTCCTGAGAACCTCCTCCTTGTAAAGTCGATAAAAGATTGTCATCGGTCTAGTTTCTTAAAAATTCATAAAATAAGTTTAATATCGAGGAAGTTAGGAATAAAATGGTTAGGATTATTAATAATCAAGACGAGACAATATTTAAATCTGAGCTAAAAGCGAAGTATCTTATAATCATAATCGTTAAAGCGATATCGTATATTTTATATTCAGGCCATAGCCATGGAAGCGGAATGCTTAATGAACAATATTACAAAGTGAAGAGGAACTATTATTAGAGCATATTTAGACCGAGCACTTACAGATAAACTAAGCAGAAGGGGTTTAGTTTCAATATGAGCTCGAAAGGTAACTGAACTTTGAAGATCGAGTGCTCACGAATGCACTGATCAAAGACTACGACCGAATTATGTATTAATCTCGTGATTATTCCAGTAAATGTTTGTTTTAAATGTTACTAACCGACGCAACACAGACTATACACCATTATTGAGAACATTTGTTTTAAACCGCAAGTTTACCTAGAACGTCGATTCAAATAGTGTTCTTAGGCATAATATTCAGTATATCTGAGTGAGAAAATGCATTTCGTAAGGCGAAGCTAAATATGGAGCTTGAGTTTCGATAAATATTTTGCCTGTGACTCACGGACTCCGACGCGTTACGTTCAAATGTTTACAGTAAGGCCGTCTTAGTTGTGTTTTTAAACAATTTTAACAAAAGGTCTACATCGAAGTCTAAGTTTCTTTGTTACATTCAACATTGAGTCAATGCAAACTCTGAAAATGTTTGAGTTAAAAAAAATACGTATCTTCAATATTAAGTTTTGCCTGACGAAATGTAAACAAAATATTCCTTAGATGTCGAATAAACTGCGGTATTCATTGATATAAAAAGTTCGTACATAAACTAACAATTATTAAATTAAGATAAAAGTTAATTCTAAACGTTAGATAATGCATAATTATAAACTAATTTTAAACAAATAAATAAACGGAACCGAGGGCAACACCTGTTCTCCAGACACAGTCTTTGACCATGCCACCACCTGGCCAGTTTCCAAAATCCAAATGCGGACAAGGAAACACACGGTTCATTCGACTTTCTTATTATCCATTTGTTAGATCACCAATCAATATTTAAAAATTTATTAAAGCATTTCATTTTTATAAAGTCGCCAATTTGATTTGATAACAAAATTTCTTAATTCTATATTGTTCTATATTGTTAAATAATTTTCACGTTAATTAATTTTTAAAATTTTTGCAAATTTTAATTACAACAAATAACTTTTGTAAGTAGAATGTGATAACAACAGCAACTTACTTCGTTGCCATGATACTCCGGCGGTTTATCCACTACAACAGGTGATTCCATTTCCTTATTACAAACACTGGAATGTATCACAAAGTCACTTCACTAGTTTATATCGCGAAAGTTTGGAATAATGCGGTGTAACGTTCGTTACCTTGTCTCGATTTATACTGCGACCGTAGCTGCTGTACGATTGTATTTATACGGCGTTTTTTACCGAGGCGTCGAGAGTTCGCGAACCGTCCGGAGCGTTCGAGAAACGGCTCTGCAGCGCCGTCATACTAAAACGTGGAGAGCTCTCTCAACTGAATATTTTTATTGAACAAAATACATGTCTGCGTCTGGTCGCACGTGAATTTTCAAAACCGTATAAAGCGAGTAACATACATATTGACTGTAAATGCCATAGGGTCGACTTTGGCGCATTTTGACGCATGCGTTAAGCTCGTCTAGAAAGTTCTTATGCATTAAGGGTGTAAATGAAGGAATGGTGTAGATATCTCGAATTTTCTAGAATTCAAGGCAAGTTCGAGAGCCTACGCTTTATTGGTAAAGGAAAAATAAGGTATTAAGCGTGTTTTACATACAATATACCAAATTGATATGCAGTAAACACGTCTAAAAACAACGAGCCTTATTATTTCAGGCCTTAAATGTGAATCATTGTGGACATAAAGATACGTTACAATTACAATAAGCACTTTTATGAATATATTCAATTTATGCACTCGCTATACCTTATAAAACATCTGATTAATTGTTTGGATGCTATATTCATGCAATGGCAGTACATTCATTCGCTTTTCATTGTCCTTTATCGAATGTAGCTGGCGAAGGACTTTTGATGTACGATGACAATAAAAAAGGCAACCATGTTGAAATTTATTATTGTCAATTAAACTATCATTCTTGAAAGTATTGAACGGATGGCCAAAATATTTAAGCTTTAATATTACTTATTCAGTATACTTTTATTTGCAAAATTAAAATGGTATTTCACCCGACATGTATGTGTATTTAATGTAATTATATAATTTTTATTATAGCGAAATAAATAAATATTTACAGGTAATAGATATATACAAAATGATAGAATCAAACTTCTAAAGAAAAGAAAAACAGATGATATAGTTTATAGTCAAAGTCAAAATAATTTGATTCGCAGTACATTAGCAAAATGCTTATAATTAAAAACATTAATCATTTACTTCTTGCAATCATTATTCGAATTAATACATACACCTTTTTAAATATACCTCAAGGCTTCTGTTACTCATTAACAATAACAAGCTGTTTATGGGCACGTGTTCTTACATAATTCTAATCTACATACACTCGTAATATTGTATTTATATATTTGTATTTGCATTAATCGTTATCATAATTCTTTGTACCACGTTTTAATTAATAAATTATATGTAGAAGAAATGTAAAACAAAAAGCCTGTGAAAACGAATATAAAACAATGTTGCCCTAGTGTTTCAGTACATAAGTACATTGACCTGTCATGGGTACAAAAAATAATATAAAATGGTTTAACTTGTACTCGAATTATTGTAATTCATTCCCGTTCGAGGTAGGCAAAGATGCTAGAACGCCATTTACCATAATCCTGACATTTGCCACATTCATCCAGGTTTACGGGTGCTTTTAACTAGCTCTTTATTCAGTTCACTGCCGACCTGGATAGGTTTTGGCGATTATTTATTGTTTAGATTAAACAGCCTTAACGGAAACGTTGAAAAACGCTATTAATTTTCATTTTGATAAAATACCTACGTTTATTAAACCAAAAAAAAAATTGACAAGTTTACTTCGGACTTTTAACATTTTAAAATTATGCACAAAAAATTACTTGGCACAATTAATTAAGAAAACAATAAAACATTTTATAAAGTGTTGGTACATCTGAATTATTAATGAGGCTTTATCACATTCTTGGTTTTTTTTTTTACCTGTGTTCCAACATATTTCATTTCCAACAAAAGAAGACATTATGTGAAATTAATTGATGCCAATTTTTAAAAAATCTTGTTCATTACTTTACAACTCCAAAAGGGTATCAAACATATAGAAATTGATAATAATCGCAAAAAAAGAATACATTCATCCTTATACAACCTTTTGCAAAAAGCATTACAAATAGTTTCGCATAAAATAGCACAAACAGCCAAGTTAAAACTAAAAAAATATCGTACAACCAAACGAAAAAATTTATAAACTACCAATTTGCTCTTGTCCTTTCAACCTTCTCAATTTGTCCTTCACGGGTAAGTGCGTCTCACATGAGAATTATTGCGACGCGATTTTTTAAGTAAGCGACGCAGTTAGTCTATCGGATAAGATTTGATTTTGAAATTTTTTAAAATAAATTAGATCAGAAAAAATATATTATTATTTTTTGTTACATAAATGTGTATTGTGTATCACAAAAGCCGTGAAAATGACGTGAAGAGAATTGGCAGGACGTGGAGTGAGGTCAATTGCGAAGCTGAAGACCGAACCCGATGGAGAATCGCTGTTTGACGCCCTCTGCTCTATCACGGGGACATAGAAAATTAAGCCAAGTCATGTGTACGGTATATGTTTTTTCACTAAAGGTTGATTCGTTTTTAAACGACTTCAAAATCACATGAGTTATCAAAAAAGTTTTCAATTCGTCTACTTTTTTTTGCGTGTTTGTTACGCGATATCAAATTTTCAAAATTCTTTTTGTAATCGAAAGGGAATGCTCCCGAGGTGATCCCATTTCCACCAAATCAGGATCTGATGATAGGATCCTAGAGAAATCGAGGGATTTTACCCCTCGAATTTTACAGCCCGACAACGTGTTTTAGCTTATTTCTCTAGCTTTATAGTCGTTATGTCATGTTGGTGTAGACTACCGATATTTATACCGATGCCAATGGCCACTCGATGGCATCTAAATAGCGTGTCAGTGGAATTGAGGCCCAGGTAACATTATAATAGCAATAGTCCCTTCTAGTCTGTTTGAATTCGGTGCCAAGCCCGATGCATAATAAGTAATACGGGTCGTCTATGTGAGCTTTATATTAACACAATAAAAATTAAGAATTTAATATAATTCTAATGAAACATCGCAGATTTTGTTAATTAATAAAGACAACCAGATCAATTACGTGCGCAAACTTATCAACTACTTAATATAGAAATATTAATATCATTGGAGATGTCCATAACCCACTTTAGCTCGTTCAGCATGTTTTGCGAAGACTGTTGCAGCTGCCGCGCTACATTCTACCAAGCCTATCAAGCACCTATTTGGCTTGGCACCGACTTCAAACAGACTAGAAAGGACTATTGCCATTACAATGTGAGCTGTTTTATTAAGGGTTACTTATTATAGTTTTTTAGTTAGATTTGTAATTATTGTTATTAAATACACATTTAAACCTCTCGTGATGATGTGAAGATTTCCTACTGGATATTTAATTTGCATAGCAAACAAACAATACCAGACTATTTTGCATGTCTGCACAAGAAAACACATCGATATATGCCCTGTTAGAATAATAACTAGTAGAATAGACAACAGACGAAATATTTAAAATTTAATTCGCGTATGGCTACCCATATTTTTTTTGGCTGCATACTCTGGCGTCATCGTTTCCGTTGTCGTAATTGTTGTAGGTGGGTTAGCTTTGTACCGTTATTGCTCATCAGATAGAGACAGTTTTCTTACTATTCATTTTACTGGTCGCGGTGATGGTACTAATGAATTATGGTCGATTCACAGAAATTCGACTCAATCAATTAAAAAAAGAACTAACATAGTACATATTCTTATTAATTTTAATTATTCGCCTGGTTTAAATTCAGAAATAGTATTTGAGCGAAATTCTCATTAGTTAGATCAAATTTAAGATCGAAAAATGAATTTAAAAAAATATTAAAAATACCTAGTTGATACTATAATGTATAAGTTAACCATGCGGTGACAGATTAAGAATACGGAGTGTCACCACCCCTATTCATCCCGTGGGTGTCGTAAGAGTTGACTAAGGGAGCAAACTAATCAGGACAACGGCACTCCAAATAGAAGGAAAACTTAACACAAATGAAATACCCGTCTAGCCAACGTGGTATAGTAGGTCAAAACCTTTCTAAGGAGAGGGCTATGTCCAGGTGTGGATTATTAATATTATATATTAAAGGATTATAATATTATATTATTATTATTATTATTTTATTATTATTATTGTCGATGTGACGTGAAATACCCAAATAGACCTAACTCTAGTCCTGTTCTTTTTAAATAGGAAAATCTGCATGCAACTGTTTTAAATTATAACTATAGAACATCTCTGGTGTATTAAATCAAATAAGTTTTTGTTGAAATAAAACCATTTTTCATTGTAGATACTGCCACAATAAAAAAAATACAGGGTGAAATAAGATAAGGAATAGGTAGTCAAACTGCCGTAACTCTATGAACATAGCGGATTAATTACCAGTTGACTTCTATTTGGCAATCTATGCATGGTCGTTGACCGGCCATTCAAACACACATGGTGTTGAACGTGTATGTGGAATAATAAAGTTCGTCCATTCATTCATTTTTATCGACTTGAGCGACACGTAGTGCAGCTGACAGACTAACAAAATAGAAATTTAGAAACTTTTAGTGTTTGACAATATCGAAGACTTTACAGCTAAAGTTGATTAAATAGACAAATGAGTGAAATCGAAATGATGAGGTACAAGTATGTAAATAATTTATTATGGAAAGCTACTTTTTAGGTTAGGTTAGTTGTAAGCGCTGGCTCTAATGTTTTTATTAGCACGAGCTATGTAAAAGGTATGCAGCAAGGTCTATATTTACATCTTGCAGGAAGCAGTTGTTAGCCAACAGCGAAGTCGAATTGAACCGATTGACACTTGATGATTACACAAATTAATATACACTCATGAGTAGTCAGTAAATGCTCCAAACCTTTAATGAGGTACGAATACTTCAAAAGTGAACGTGTTTACTATAATCGTCTAACTAGAAATAATTCGAGGCTAAGTCGAATACTATCAACATTGAACTGGAGCGGCTACTGACGTAGGAGGGACATTCGCTCCAAATTCCTATCTATTCATATTTAAATATGTTGCAATATAACAACAATCCGACCCCTGGGCACGTTATAAGGACAAAGTGGGATTTAAATAAAACATAACACACGATTCTTACAGTAAGAAATGCATTGGAATACGGATAATATTTTACGTCTTTATAATGCTATAAAATCTATTATAGCGTAAATAATTAAATAAAAGTGTGTAAACAAAACATTATACCGTTGGCAGCACTGCATGATTGGCGTTACCAACAAGTACAATATTTGAGGCTATTTATAATGCCATGAATGTGCCACAGCTCTAATACTCATGTCTGTATACTCACGTTTCTCTTCATACTGCACTGTCGCAGAACAGACTATCTCTCACGTTATAATACTTTTAATAATAACCGTTTAAATGTTAAAATCGACACTGAATTGTATCCGTCTCTGCACCACTAACTCGTTCACGTCTGTGCGTCGCTTTGCATGCTGTGGTGGGTGCCGCGAATCACCGAAATAGAACTTTTGGAATAACACTACACAAATTATATTCCTTGCGTCACCGGTAACCTGACAAGATGAAGATCAAGAGCGTACATGCAGACAGCTTATTACCGACACACTTGTCGCAAAAATATCTATTTATCTAGTAATTGTCAATTGGTAGAAATATTCATGTATTATTTAAATATAAATGTTGGTTGGGAGTCTATCGCTGCGGCCGCAATTATAGCTGTATAATCCGTTGTAAGAAATAAAATATATCTGCCAAATAATTCTGTACTGTTGGGATACATGCCGTTCGCTTTCAGTCTCGTAAAGATTTACGCAATATAATGTACTAAAAGCAGACAGTAACATGCTCTGTGTTATATTGAAGTAAATTTAGGGAAACCCAAGTAGGTCGCTGGATCATCCCAAATAGTTTAGTACATTGCTACACTTTACACTTAAGCCCATCTTCGCTTTGATAGAAATATTTACTCATTTTATTACGTCCTTAATTATGAAATATCCGTTTTTTTAATACAATCAACATTTACAGACAGTCTTTGACTTAAAATCCGAGATATGAATGCCTTATTACTTTTTGAAACTTGATCGAACATGGTTAAATGAATTTGCATTTATTGTGGCTTTCAATTTATCTTTATCCATTTACTTCGTAAACGCACGCTGCGTGGCTTTATCCACGAGGCTTCCTTAACTGAGTTTAATCTTGACTATTTGAATGGAGCGGAATGTATGAGAAAAAAATCACTGCAATATTAAACATGTTTAATTATTTATATATTTTCGTGTACAAGTCATTAGTACAAATAACGCAAGCTTAAGCAATGTTTACGTAGCATTTCACCGAGTAAATGAGGTTCTCGAAAGGCAAAAACCCGTCAAAGTCCAGCAACGCATTCGTAACTCTCGAGTTGCAGGTGTCCATGGGCGACGGTACTCACTTATCAGGTGATCCGTCTCGTCTGCTCGTTTACCTTCTACTTCATAAAAAAAGAAAAAACCGCGAAAATTAGCGGTTAAACTAATTTTGGAATTCAAAGTTAATGTCACATCATAATTCTCACAAACTAGTATTAAACATTCGTAATAGAAAAAACACATTTGTTGAATTAGTTTAATCTATTCAAACTACGTCTTATTTGTGTAGTATTTAAAAAAAAAAGTTGTAAAGATCATGAATATTAATGATTTTTTTATTTAATTACGCAGCACTACATGTGCTCGGATCTCTTCCTCCGTGGATGCAGTAAAAGGTAAGTCCTTGAACACCCACCAGTGTTCTGATTCATTATCACCCACGCGCTACAAATTGCATGTTATTTCTCGATATAATACAGCTCCATGACAGAGTGACTTGCGGTTAGGGTTCACTATGTACATAATTACAAAGGTCTGTTCAATTCATCAAGACCTGCATGCTGCACTACATCTAGTATGATGGGCATGAATTGAAAGTCTTCAAAATATTTAATGTCTTTATAACGGCTCGGTATTAATTAACAATTAATATAAGATAGAGATTAAATATAAGAACAGTTAGTTATTACTTGTGATGAAAACTTCCATCTTACTCTATTTTTATGTATTTCAAAACTTAGTGCACAATATATACCATTAACTTTTAAAATTGCCAGGGCATTCTCTACCAGTCAACCTTGGGCTGTGGTCAGATTATTGCTTTAGATACGATAAAACAATTAATGAGATTAACATTACGATTTAATGACATAATCGTATGTGTAGAATAGTAAGAAAAATTTGTGTATAAAAAAGGAGAAGCTACCCATAACAGGATACAGTTTAGGTCACAAAACTGACTCTTTTATGAAACTATAGTTCAAGAAGAGATGTACAACCCTATGAAACATGAGAACTGGAACTAGCTAACGATGATAAATAGATGCGACGTCTTATATCTTATTGCGCTTGATTGAATTATTGTCTTGGCTTCTGTAACGACATTAGCTAATCGTGTAAATATGCACTAATACGAAAACAATCAAGCTTAAATCAGGTTACTGCCGTCACTTTTTAACCGACTTAAAAAAAATGGTGGATCCTTTCGATTCGGTTGATTTTGTTTGTTAACTCAGAACTCCGTTGTTTATTAATCGATTTGGTCAGTATTGGTACCACCAAATACGGACTAAATCGCCGTTTTGCTGCTACTAATTGCCGTTTTGGTCCCATTTAAATATAAAGAAAAAAATACCACCTCTAAGTGTGAAAATTAATGAATTATAATACAGTTTATTAGAATCCATCAGACTGTAGGCCCATTGAAGCCAGTGATACTTTTTTCAAAAGATAATTAAAATAATTAAATTAAAAAAGATAATTAAATTATCCTTCAATGAGTACACTCATTATAGTCTATCAATAGATCATTGGGGTTTATGACCATGTTAGTAGACATAATATCGCATTGGCAGCTTATTTACACACATCTTATCGTGCAGTATCATAATGGTGGAAATGAAGTAACTCTTATATTTTCATAATTTAAAAGTTACTTCATTTACTTATGAACACGTATACTACCGTTTCTACATACCTAATAATATTTATGGTCACTTTTTATCGTATTATTTTAATACTGGAACTTACATGTTATTAATCGTAAGGATTTGCTGTCAACCATAGGTACAGCAACATTATTTCTTCAGTGTAAAAGGCAATAGTAATCTTTATAAAATAACACGCAACGGCACAATTAGAATTCTAAGAATTTCTTACTAAAATTACTTCTAGCATTACGTCTTAGAACTATTTACTACTTTAAGACTACTATTTGAGAAGTCACAAAACTTATTTTTATTTGCGAATTCATCCTCATGATGTCATGACTACGTTCATTGGTGTCACTTCTATGAACAGAGCATAGCACGAAAGTATTGAAGTGATATTTATTTATAAACTGTACATTAGATCATAATTGTTGTGAAAGTGGTGTAATATTAAAATCTTTCTGACCCCCTTCTTTAATCCCAAATTCTTCACCGTACATTTAAGTGGTTATAATTCTCATGTAATCTAGATCTGTCAATGTTTCGGATACAGTACGTCGCACACACTACACTGGTGTATACAAGCGTTTAAATTGAAATGCGGTCTGGGCTAAATGTAACTATTTACGTCGTGTTCAACGGAAAAGCATCAAACGGTACATACAGTGAGCAATCTTTCCCCAGACGGCTCGTATTAAATAGCAGCAAAATGCGATGAAGAGTTTTATATACCTACGAAAGTTGACAGCCATAAGAGAAGAGATCGACAATGAAATGGACAATGTGAGATAAGCTAAACCTCATCAGATCAGTAGATAGTGAAATGGAGAATAATAGAGTAGGTCGGAAGTCATATTGTCGCGACCCCATATAAAATGAAGGCAAGGATAGGTAGGTGATGATGACTGTAAAACGTTTCCTCATAAGTTTACCAGAAATCAACACCTACCTATGTCTAAATCCTGTCAAGAGTCCTTAATTTCTACTATTTTTTTTATTAAATATAGTTCTTTTACCTATTTATTTATAAGTAGAATAAAGCGACAAAGACTTTCATTATAACGCATGAGCTTAGGCAAGGGTATTTAAGTGGATTTTTAAGGAACAGAATAGAGTTCATTTTCCGCAATTTATCAATCAAATGGTAGTTTTACTAAGGAGCATGACATTAGTTGAATTATCATCAGATCCATGTCCAATCAATCAGTCACCGTCGGTCACGTCTTAACGACTCGTGCGATTGTCATTTATTACCCTTGAACTTACGAATTGGATAGACCAAGTTATTTGGCTAATAGCCTTCCTACATTTATTAGATTAACTACTAGAGTGTACTAGTGGGTACGGTCGTCAGATTAATATCCATAAATAATATAGTTCATACAGGTCTCGACCTTATAAATGTTAAGTAAGATTCGTTTACCTTTATACAACATTACTGAGTCACGAAGAAATGTTCGTGTCGAAAATTTAATGTTAAAAGAACAATGGCGAATTCGTAGTTGAGTATAATTTGAGCGACTTAAAATGTCATTTATAGGAAACGTAATTCTAGTAAATATCTACGTTTTTTGAATTTATCGTTCTTAGTCAGTAAAACCCCTTCTTCCTCTTAGTCAGTAAAATATTTTAAGCTTATTTGATTATTTTAATTTCGTTTATCAGTTAGGTGTTACCATTTTTTTCAAGTAGTGGAAATACTGTCCAATAAAGTGTCGTAATATGGTAATTACTTAATAGAAATATGGTAATCAGATAATAGTTTTATAATTCTAAGTACAGAATCAATAAAGAATGTAGTTTGTAGTGGCTTATAAACGCATTATTTACGTATTTGAAAATCCTGTAGTGGAATATAAGGAAGTAAAAAAAGAATTGTGGCAACTGAAAGCTAAAAAAATCAAAGGTTTTTTGACAACTCTTGACAGATGTTTGCGCTCTGTCTTTAAATCATTGATATAATACTTACATAGATGAGTAATTACCGCCTAAAATCGTTGCTACTGCACATCTGTCCACAGGCATATGCGTAGCAAACGTCAATTCAGTGTTCAATGTGGCGTCAACCGAGTTGAACATAGCGACACATGACAGTAACAATCGCCAAAATGGGTAAATGCGTAGTGAAAGAATGCGATTCAAGGTCACAAAACCATAATAAATCATGCGGAATTACTTATCACGTGTAAGTTTATGGTTTTTGTATTGATAATATCGTAAATAAGGCTATAATTGAAATAAAACATTGATAATTGTAATTTAGAATCAGTGTTACCATTAAAAAATCATTTTTGTTTTCCCACATTAGTGGGAGAATTTATAATTTATGAAATAATATGCTTTATACTGTTTTTAAACATTTTGTCAATAATAATAAAATAGTTGTTAGGGCTGAATCGATCACTTTTTTTAGGGACCCGTTGAACGTTCACCTTCTGCCAAGCTCGCAGTGCTGGAGACTTTTGTATAAAAGAATTAATTGATTCATTCATTCATTTTTCTTAATTAATTATCAAATATATATGCACAGTAAATTAATATAAATAAAAAAAAAAAAAATTTTTTTTTTTTAATTTGTATTTTAAAACATTAAAAGAATTTGCAATACACCCTGGGGATTATTTATTATCAATACAAGTTGATCATTCACTTTTACTATTAAATGCCATTATTTATACATAGGTAAAAATAAGATTGTATCATGAAAGTAAAATATTCACACAAACTTATAAAAAAGAGTCTAAAAGACAATTGTATACAAAACTGATGCTTCATAGCGGAGTTTGATTTTACACTGAATATAAACCCTTTTAACCAAATATTTCTAGTTATTTTATTATTTATACCTATTCCATTCAATTCGAAATATATTATTATAATATTTAAATTAATTTATTTTATTACAAAATTGTTTTAAAAAAAAAATGTTTCTTGGTTGTTATGGGTAAAATTTCATACGGTAGTCAACACTGGCCCACCATCGTAAAGTTATGTCTTTGTCTTTGTCTAATCCGAGCGATGGTATTGTTCTTGTCTCGCGTGTGAATGAGACATAAATATGTTTACTTTCAAATGTTTCGTGGTATCAAAGCTACGTCGTCAAAGTTCAAAAGTGGTTACACTTTTTTCGACGTGTGATAATGAGGTTTGCTTCTCTAGTGTTGTTTTAACTCAATGCTTTAAATATAAAGATTAAACGTCAGACGCGACAGGCGGCGAATAGCCGCCGCCGATTGTATTAGTTTAGGTTTCGAATTTACAATTCATTACATGTTGAAATAGGTAATAAATTAAAGTAATAAATATTTTTTGTGTGGAGACTAAAAGTGAAATATTTGAGTGGTTCGTGGCTAAGTGGTAACCGAGTAGGTTAACACATTGCAATGTTAAGCAATGACAGTCAGGTCAGTATATGGATGGGTGGTCATTTTTTACCGAGACCTCTCCGGGCCTCGGAGAGTTAATCGTTAATCTATCGGTCCCGGTTGCCATACCAATATCAATCAATCGTTACAGGTTGTTGGAGCCATACAAAGATCGAGAACAGTCTATCTACAGAAATTCGATATCGCCGAGTACTTGTGCTGTGTGGAAGGTCTGATGGCAGCCGCTCCACGTAAAAGACTTAAATTGTATCATAACGTAATAGACTGAACGCCGACCCTAACCTAGTTTGGGAAAAAGACACGGAGGATAAGGAAGTGGAACATTTGCTGTATGGCTTCTTTAGGATTATTAGAAAAGCAGTCGTCTCTTAAAAAATTGTCTGTAAGCTCCATATCTTATTTTCAACTTATCATCACCCATGAGTTGATAACAACACACACAGGGCACAGTGCGTCACTTATCATAGTGTTTGCATGTCTGGTAATTCTTATTTCATTTTTATTAGGATAGTTGATAGTTTGTGTTCTTTATGTGAAAATGATTCAGCAATTAGTTCAGTCTTCTTTTCCTTTTCCTTGGGTTCGGCTTTTAAGTTTACTACGATACGGATGAACTTGGATTTTTTACACGAAGCGACTGCCATCAGATCTTCAAAACCCAAGTACTAGGGGATATCGAAATTCTGTAGACTCGGCAATTGATTTAATAATTTTACCGTATTCGCTAATTTGATTTTACACTACATATATCTGTTAGCGGAGAAGTATTAAATCCGTCATTCGTATGATATATTTTGTAATATACACTTTTCCTAGAAGATTTTTACATTTCAGTGGGTGAGATGTACCCGTTGTACATAGGATAGGTTAGTTGTTTAAACATGAATAGTTAAATATGATTTTTATTTTACTGTCGTGTTTTATTTATAGACAGCATTCGTTTTTGTATATTTATAAATATAATAAATGAAACTTTATTCTGTCACAGCATACAACTTACGTTTAAAGGAAAAAAGCAAAGAATACATTTTATATGATATCACATTTTTGTGGCTTACAACTATTGACCTGTTGTACGTGCAACGCTACGCTCTCTGTGGTCATGATCATATATGAGGCGCTGTCGTGGTCATCACTATTATTTTAGGTTATTTATGGTACCAAAGATAAGAGAAACTACCTATTGTACGTAACCAATTAGGCCTCTCAATATCAACTACATCGATAGCTTATGTTGATGTCCCACAAAATAGGTGGAACCTCAGCATTTACTGTGATGGACATGGTCCGTCCCAGTACTGATTTTCAGTGCCCACCATAACTGTTGATTTGAAGCCGACAGCCGCAATAACCACTGGATATTTCCTGGTACCATGTCGAAATTGCATAAGTACAATTCGTAGGAACTATATACATTAAAGATAACATATTTTTATATTCATACAATAGTAACCTGTCCGGCTTCGCATGACTGCAGCATATATCGCATGACTGCTTTGTGTCAATTTGCGACTGTTAGATAAATATGAGTTAGAAAAAATATATGAATTACGAAATTATTCCTCTTCAAATAGATATATTAAATGGCAAAATTTAAAAAATGCTTAAACATTAAATGATTTTAATTAGACTTGCAACGAATAGTATATTCGGCAGTATACCGAATACCGAATATTCGGCGAGGCCCCTGACCGAATAGCCGAATATTAGGCAAAAGTATTCGGCTGGATTTTAGCGCCAAAAAATTGTACAGACGTGAATTAAATTATGTACCTGTTTTATGTACCAATGACTACTTAATAAATGATTATAAAAGAAATGAGAACCTTAGCCTTCTAAATTTTGATTACCACAATAATTCAAATACATAGAATCCTCCATTTTTCCAATTCAGAAGATGATTATGTACCTGTGTTATGCACCAATGACTACTTAAATGATTATAACAGAAATGAAAATATGAATATATACGTAATCAATCGATTTTAATTTTTCATTTTACCAATTATTTCTCAATGACAAAATATATTATTTAAGTATTCGGTATTCGGCCGAATAATATGTAGATATTCGGTATTCGGCCGAATATAATAAAAGCAGCCGAATATGCCGAATACCGAATAGTAACCGAATATTCGTTGCAAGTCTAATTTTAATCAATAAATCAAACCTTTACACACGAGCTTTATATTGGTAAAAATTGACAAAAAAACTTTTTATTACTGGTTGAGTTTATATCATTCAGACAGCCACAGACATACTGATGGAGGGGAGGGACATTGCGGAGTGATAGCTCATTACAATAATCTACTCTTCGACATAACTTTTAAATTATGTACTTACATGTGTGTTGAGGTGATGTTATTTGTCTAAAGATAGTGTTAATTGCTAATGAATAAATCTAATATCATTTGAAGTGTCATTCGTCAGATGACATTTCCTTTACAAACATTTGTTTTGCTTTTTTTTAGTAAAGTTTCATTAAAATAAATAAATAGGATTGAGTATTTTAATATTCATGGTAAAAATCTAGAATATTCATCGAATCCTTTTCCTCATGCAGTATTATTATCACATATATTAACATATTTTACGTATCACGTCAGTTACATCTCGTGTTTACGATTACTTTCATTAGCATGTTTTATGTAACATACTGCATATGCTTAGTCACGATATGACCGTTTTTTTAGCAAACCTTTCACAGGCTTTATGATTATATTAGGATTTAAAGTTTTGTGAATATTGTGTATTAACACGTCATTATCGTTTACTTTCTGTATTACTCGATTTTATTTTACTTATACTCGTATATCCTTAACTAGCTGACCTGCGTCTCTTCTAAAGGAATACATTTTCCAATCCGCATTTTAAATCTCTGATATCTACTAAGATATTCATTTAATTGATATGCTGTACAAGGTAATTTTGATCTAGATTAAATGTACAACGTATATAACGTATTTATTTGGCTGTGGAATAATAAAATTGTTCAAAATAACTTCGTAAATTACTCATAATTTTTTGTAATATGTAATAGATAAAAATGGTTACTGTGGGTTATAATCAGGAGATAGGCATTACCATCGCGGACTTTTCTATATCTTTTTAAATTTTAGCTAGCGTTTGCAATGTAAGCGCAGAAAAAGATTTTTACGACTTCGCATTACAAATCTTTAAAATTCTCGAATTACTTTTACTATTACTAATTTTTTTTACACATCTCTCACACGGCCGTTTGATACCAAACTAGGGAGAGCCTATGCTATGGTAACCTGGCTCCTGATACACATACTTTTATATTTCTATATATAAACCCGCCTCTTGAATCACTTTCTCTATTAGTGAAAACCGCATTAAAATCCGTTGCGTAGTTCGAAAGATCTAAGCGTACAAGAAAAAAAAGCGACTTTATACTATACTAGCTGACCCGCGCAACTTCGTCTGCGTCTCTCAATAGTAATAAATTTTCTCCGTTTTCGAAACATTCTTCATTGCTGCTCCGCTCCTGTTGGTCTTAGCGTGATGGTATATAGCCTATAGCCTTCCTCGATAAATGGGCTATCTAACACTGAAAGAATTTTTCAAATCGGACCAGTAGTTCCTGAGATTAGCGCGTTCAAACAAACAAACAAACAAACAAACTCTTCAGCTTTATAATATTAGTATAGATGAGGTCTTACTTTTGACGTATCAAACTCTAATGAAAATAGTTCACTTTACTAATATGACGTACATAAATATAACTCATAATAGATCATTATTTCGTTTTTATTTGAGAACAAATTTACTTTTTAAATTAGTCGTGATACCAGCAGGATTAAGCCTCAAGACTAGAATTATACATTATATATTCGAATCATGCGATTTAACAATAAACCAAAGTCACTAGTCCGTACGCGATTTAAATATGGCCAGACTGTACAAATTGTATACCACTTAAATTAATATGCATAAATATATGTATATAGTTATTTTAAACAGTGTACATGTATAACACAATGGATGTTTTCAAATGTCACCACATAGCGGCCGCCGTGAGATGACACGCTTCACGCTTTGATGGCCCGCCTCATTGTTCTCAATATTGTACATCTGTGCAATATTATATTAAAATGTGCAAATTTCCTACAACTTGTGATTCATAGAGCGATACCATATTGTTGAATGGTCAATTAACATTTACAAGTACAGTATTGTTTATTCATGAAACTTTTGATTAGGGTTAGGGCTATTGATAAATGGCATGAAGAGATAAATTTAAAAAAAACTAGAATCTGATTAATGTTACGTTCAAGAAAAGAAGCTAATTAAAGGCGAAAAGATTCGAAATTTTGGGTTAGTCCTAACTCCCGCTGTTCTTGTTTCCCCATCTGTTTTATAATTGAGTTTTATCAAATAAAATCAAGGTGATACAGTCAAAGAAAAAAGTACTAGTTATATTTTCGTGTATTTATTACAAATTACAATCAATCAAATCACAGATTAATTATGATTCTACTTAATTAGGTACCTTAGGTACTAATAAATACCTACAATTAAATCTGCCTTAATTTAAATCAAGTAAATTAGAATTATGCGAACTTGATAGATTATTAACAAGAATAATGAGTACAAAAGGTTAAGCAAAATGTAAGAACTTGTATAAAAATTAGTAAGTTGTGCTTGACTGTACTAATTTTTAAATTTCGGGGGCAATCGAGAATACAATAATCGTTATACAATAACATTTTAATAGCTTTCGGAGGGGAATCAGCACCTACCCGATATTTTAAGAGAAAGGGAGATCGAAGAATAAAATTGTGTGACTGCATTGTGAAAGTTAAACAGTAACAATTTATTGATATTTACCCAATTTCAAACATTAATAAGTATTGTAAAAGAGATATGAAACCTAAAAATAATGCATGGAGAGATTTCGGTGTGACGGACCTTAAAGTTTGTTGAGTAAATTCACTTTAGGCGAAGTAATGCGCCAGATAAGTTTGCGCAAACAAACTGGCGCCATGCAACCACTGAGCGTGTAAATACTAACATATGATTAAATTGCCTTTGTTCAACTTCACCGTGGGTTTACTTAAAGGATGGAGAATGGCGGATATCTTAAAGATAAAGAAGAATATTTAAATAATCTTTCTGGAAATAGCCGTCAATGATTACCAAGCATTTTAACAACAGTCTTACTTTTAATACAGATACTGGTCAATGTTGAAGTTTAAAATTCTTATAAAAAGTTAGGAATGTTAAACTGAGGGTTGAAAGAAGAATTGAGAAAGGGATGCTGCAATACGGATGGAGGGATGGTATTGAAAGGATGATCGTGTATGAAAAATCTGATGAATGTGGTGGCGGCGGCCTATAATATAATGATTAATGTTGGTCCGTTTACAAATTATGCGTCTAATGATTGACGTATAGTAACAGGTAAATATGACTAATGGTAATATGTGCCAAGTCCAAATTTACGCATTAGACGTACCTTTAAGACCAGCACGCCAAAAACCTATGTTTTTACGATGCTTATGCCAAATAAATAAATAAATATTTCTCATTTATAGTTGACAAATGTTAATAGATGTCAAACTTGATAATGACCTGAGTAAGATATTTAGGTAAACAGCTGTAAATATCCCTTCGGCCGCCATCGAAACCGTTATAGCGATTAAGTTTATTGTGGATTTAGAATATTATACGCGTGCTTGCTTGGGTTTTTTTTAACTCTCATAGGTCTTAATATGAAAACAGTGGTATCGATGGCACGTCCGAACATTCTTGTACAGTGTACCGAAACTTTAAACAAAAAAATTGTACGTAACCGTGGTTTCGTGAAAGACAAAAATCCTGGTTCGAAACTCGCACAAAGATATTTTTTTCCTCCTTAACTGGTTACGAAACATCTGAAAATCGAGTTTAACATAAAAGAAAAGGTACATAAGGCAATGGCAGAAAGGAATATTGCCTAAGTCTGAGCCCTCTCTTTATTTCGTCTTAAACTTGAGTTTTTTTTTTTTAATTATAAGTAATATAATCTGGTGACAACTCGTACGATAAGTAAAACAATGCGATTCAGCATACGAATTACACTAAAACAATAAGTATCGATGTAGTATGACTCATCGGGTCATTATTCATTAACTGTTTACAATTACAAAACAATGTCTGGGAAAGCGAATCAATCATCATTTCGTGGAACATACCTTTTTGCAGTCAAAAACTTCAGTCAAGTTATTCTAAAGGATAACATTTGAAATGCAATCTGAAGAACAATACTCGTGTGTTGTTCTTCAACGTGGGTTATTTATTTTGTTTAATTTCTGAAGCCGTAAAAGTCGAGTTTAGCAGAAGCAATTTGTATTTAGATTTCATATGTTATTTACGAGAGCAGTGTGCATGCCCCTTGCGAAACTGACTTCAATAAATTCTAACTTGAAAGGAAATGCAAACTGTATTCAGCTGATAGAGTTGCCTGCCTGAAAACTTCAAACAGACTCTGCAATTTAGATCTTACATTTACACAGAGAATTTGCTTAGGTATATATTTATGGAATCCTGTTCTGAAGGGCAGAAACTATAACAAAGTAGTAAGTGTTCTTATTATGTGAACAAAACCAGTTTCCAGGTGTGCCTGGAATCTGGTTTAGTGTCAGGTTAAGATCGCAAGAAAAATGAGATTCTGGGTGTACGGTGTACATTATGAAATAACACGTTTTCTAAGAACTACTCAGCAAAACAAAGCATTTTGTTTGTGTGCGAACATTAAATGGTACACTCCATAAATATAATTTTGCATAGAATCTATAAGTAAATATAGTAGGTGATGTAATGTGGTAATTACTGCAAGACTGCCTTTGGTCATTTTAAGTCATTACTTGATAAGATAAGATGTGTTATCTTAGGCTCAAAGCCGCATTTAGAACACGATAATATTTTATAATTTTTAAATTAATCAAATTTAGACAACAGCCTTTACTAGTCCACTGCTGGACATAGGCCTCTCCTCAGAAAGGAGGTTTTAGCCTACTATACCACGCTGGTCAGACAAAGGGGTGGTATAGGGTTTGTTTCAAGTTTTCATTCTCTTTGCAGTATTGTTGTTCTGCGTAGTCTACTCCTTTAGTCGGCTCTTACGATACCCTCGGGATGAATAGGACAATAATGTATGGACAACTATAAATAATGATAGTCGGCTTTACGACTTATTATCGTCTAACAAAATCTACGATAGTCCCAAGAAGTCATTGGACCGAATAGAGACGCTGATATTACAGCGTAATAGCGTATATTCAAACAAAGCGAGTAATAAAATATTGGCACATTGATGTATAGCTGAAGCAACAAAACACCTACTAAAACGCCTACAGTACGTTTAGAGCCAAAAAAAGGTTCCGAATAGCACTGTATCATGCATTAGTCAAGGGGACTTTTGACATCTGCTGATTATTCATATAGTAATAAAAATACATATTCCTTATTAACTACCTGCAATCACTAATTGAATATATGATGCTATCAATATTTATTCAATAAAATTATTACTTTAACCTTTCTTTCAGGCGTTAAACAACAGTTGATATACCACTTATAAAGGTTTATTGTGTTTAAAATCGTCTGCATTGTAGAGGGTAATAATAACTTACAGAGATAAATGCCTGCGCTGACGTAAAACTTTGTACGCAGACTTTTTTTATGTAAAAAAGAAATGACGGACTAAAAGTAACGCAGCTGTATTTCCATACAATACGTGGACAAACGCCTGTCGGCACGGAAGGCTTTTAAGAAAACTCTTTAAGCAGTTATTTACACAATATTGGGATTGCCTCACGTTAATTTTACTTTGTTAAATAAATACTACTTAGCTCTTAGATCATTTCCTAAAAAGTCACTTGATACCATTTTCCTACTCCTAGCTTTTGTACCATTATTAACATTTTTATTCAGATAAAAAGCTATTTACAGTAAGGTCACAACCCAGTAGTTCATCATGAGTAATTGTATGTTTAACACGCATCGTTAAAACTATAAATACACAGTCGGCTTGTTTACGTCCAGCTATGAAACTCCAAGAAAAATTATAAAACTTAAATTAATCCAATTTTACTTGAAATTATCTCACGAAAGGGAGTGGGTGCAATGGTAACAAATACGTTCAGTCGGGGCATATGCTTACGCCCTACCAAGCCTTATTTATAACCGAACAGACTCGGCACCACTACGGAAACTTGAAGAACATTGTGAAACATTCTGAATAGTTCAATCTGTTTCTGGAGCATTCTGTAAGTTCTACATGTTTCGAATTAGGGAAATAGAATATTAATTCCTCATAAATATGATTAACATTTAAACTATTGCAAAATAAAGCAAGCAAACGAGCTAAACAAACAAAACAGGCGAGGAATGTGTATGACAGAAGCACCTGAGCGTTTCTTGGAAATACAACACTCAAGGTGAGATAAGTATGAGTCTTTAATGGCGCGAATCAGTTGCTGTCGCGGTAACAAATAAACGTAATTAGAACATATATAATATGATTGATGGCTACGTAGATACAACACAAAGAGCATGAAACACCGTTCTATAGAAACGAGAAACAAGCGATCGTTCATTGTTACCTCTATGGAAAAAAATTGTATATATAGCATAGTTAGATGGGTGATTAGGCCTGCGTGATCTAATTTTACTGATGACTAAGTATTAGCAAATGCTTAAAGCTTCAACAGCCGTTCTCGGCAAGAAAATATATACCTTAAAAAAAGTGTACCAAGGCAAAAACCATTCGGGCAATAATTATGTATATTTCCCTGTCTTAAGCACTACGGGGACAACTAAGAAAAACAGAACTATGACGTTAAAATATTTAATTTAAGCATAAAGATTTACATCGTCTAAATAACAAAACGAATGAAAGAAATAGTAAAGTAACTAACCATAATAAACAGAATCAGTTCTATGCTAAATAAAAGTATAGAATCATAGAGAACTAAACAGAATCAACAGCAAATTATCTCGATAAAGTACAGAAGTAGAGCGCAATGCAGAGCTAATTAATATTAGGTTACACAGTTACTTTAACTTAAGCCTTTGTAATTTATCGCTGTGTTTATAGGGCGAGGACATATGTAGAAAAAAATATGAAAAGTTAACTTAAAAGCCATTCTTATTTTGTACTAGTGTTTAAGGTACCTTGACAAGTACGACGGATGACATGAAACTTATAGTCTGGGGATAAACTTATCAAGCATTCTATTACATAGAGATTTGTTTGATTGTTAGCTTTCACGGATTAACTAGTCAATTGAACATGACTTATTTTGTCAGACTACGGAGAAGAACATAGATCTGTCCCATGATGAAAAAAATACAATAAAATTCTAAAAAGTGTTAAGTATTTGTTAACACTAACAATAATTGTGTTATATAATAATTATTATGTTTGAAATCATATATTATGTAACGTGCTTACTGATTCTTTTTATATCTGCTTCAAAATGGAAAAAGTAGTTTAAAGTAAGAAAACTCCTACACGTCGTTGTATATTCGGATACCGTCACATTATGTAACCAAATCATGATAAATTGCTTTACAAGCAAGTTCGTCTCGATATAATTTTGTCCGATTAATAGAATCAAAATAAAAATTATTTTGTGATGGACTTTTGAAATGACAATAATCGAGAAAGAACTCTATATCCTACTAGGGAGAGCACATACTGTGATCTGTGATCAACATACCTAAATAGGAGAAATTCATTCAAATGATCGTGGTCATCGCACAATAATAAATCGCGAATGAAAATGTTTCTCATACAACAACTGGAAAGTATGTTTATTATACTAACAAATAACCGGCTACACCCCTGGTGTGCGTGTAATAAGCCTAACCCAATTTATGGTGGATGACGTCAAAAAGTGTAAAAACTTTTCTACCAACCTTTTGTGTGAGTCATCGCATTTCATAGTTTACAGAGCTTTTTGTAAGGTTTTATTATTTTATTAACTTATTAAAAGGCATTTTTTCAAATGAGAATGTCAGTTTCCTCATAAACGTACAAATATATGTCTAATGACATTAGTTTGGATGCTTTTCTTTTTTCAAGTATTTCGCACTTAAATGTAATTTCCCTCGAAAAGGCCTTATTCGCTTGTCTATTGGCTTCTTTTATTTGAGTTGAGATAGCAGTATAGAGATATGATGTTCCACATCACATCAGCTTTCAAGAGGTTGAATCTACATAATTATATTACATCCTTGAGTACATGTAAATAACTGGAGTGAGAGTAATTACAGTTAAGGTTGAATTTGAAAAGATGACAATAATCTAAGTAGATATTAGTAATACGTAATGTGTGTATTTTAGTTTTTAGTGTATACGTACCACAAAGTTGGTAGGTATACACTCTTCTTCTGTTATATTCGAAAATCTTATTTAAAAGTTTAGCCTAATTATTATGCTGTCCTATCGTTAATTCAATGTATTTGTCCACAACTAACGTTAAAGGTTGTCTCGAAGAAATCGCAATTAGCGCCTGTCGATTGTACCAGCAATTGATTTTTTGTACATTCTTGTGATAAATGTTTTTATGGTGTACTATAAAGAATTTTGTATTTACCGATAAACACTATCTGTAATAATGTCACAATGCGGTGACCCAATCATCTGATTACGAACAGAACATACGCAGAGTGGTCAATTTATTTTCAGTATAGATCGCTATTGTGGGTAGCAACAAATGACAATCATTTAGTCACAGTATCCTATAAATATAATAAGGTGCGCCGTGCCCACAACTGGTGCGTTCAAATAAATGTTGTAACTATTTACAGTATGTACATCGGATAAATACAAAATAGATTATAAAGAGACATAAGATTATGAAGAAACGGGCGTTATATCCCTCCACCACAAAAGATTCTTATGAGGATCATACCTGGCCGCTATCTTTTTAGCTGGCAAAGATTTTTGTTAGGAAGTTATATGTATACTCTATCGGCAGGATAGCTTTCACTGAGCGATGCAGGATTAGTAGTTGTTTCGTGGTTTAGTGTCTTCGGGAGATGACATTGAAGTTGAAAAACATATTCGTCGTACGACCGATGAAGGAGTGAAACTTTCAGATTTTACTTGTAATAAATGTGCTTTTGCAAACGAAACCTACAACTATGGGCGTCTCTCAAACCCTAAAAACACACCAAATATTTTTCGCTCACGTAGGTGGAATCTAAAACGTCTGGAAGAGCTATTGGTCGATGAAGGACCTCATGAAAAGTAATTCTTCCCTACTGTTGATGTTGCTCATAAAGCCGCCGCACTCAAGAGGGACTGGGACGGACATATTTGCCGCATGCCGACGAATCTATGGGTAAAAATTAGCACAACTTGGGTCCCACAAAGTGTTAAGCGACAACGTGGTAGGCCCAGGCGACGATAACGAGACTATTTCGACGGCTGGGTACATTAGGAATAAGGGTACATGGGTACATTTGGTTGGTTTTTGAATACTAAGATTACATTCATACGTCGTTAATTGTACGTCGAGGTTAATGAAATAGTACAGCACTTTTATCTAACTTTAGAGAACTGAGTGCAAAATTAATTGCATTGACAATTTATATTAACCGCAAATAAAGAGCAATGGGTTGCTATTGTTTAACAGTTTGGTTACTCAATATAGGAAAACACAGGTTTTGTTTTTGTAACTGCCTCGGTGGTGCAGTTGTAGCGTATGCGACTGCTGTGCTGAGGTCTCGGGTTCGATTGTCGGGTCGGACCAAATTATGATGTGCAAATATTTGTTTCGGAATTTGGGTGTTTTCTATTGCTCTGCTTACTTTGAAACTAGATAGCGTGGTGGGTTAGATGTCCGAAAACATTATTATTATTTAAAAAACGTTAATTATAGACGAACTGGGCATGGTGAATAACTATAATAATAATAATAATATAATAATATATCTCACACATCTCACACACGGCCGTCTGATCCCAAACTAGGCAGAGCCTGTACTATGGTAACCAGACCGCTGATAAACATACTTATATATTTTTAAATACATACATATTATAGATAAATTACACCCAGACACAGAACAAATGACCGTGCTCACACAATATTTGTCCTGGGTGGGAATCGAACCCACGACCTCCGGCTTAGCAGTCAGGGTCACTAACCACTAGACCAACAGGCCCGTCAATGTATTGGAAGAATCAAAATGGAATCTTCATCCGAAAAGAATTCGGATGAAAATTCAATTTTGAGTAATATTGCTACAACAAGAGCTAGGATTACCAATCAATCAATTTGTTTTTATGATTAGACGGGGCAAACGAGCAGACAGGTCATCTGATGAAAAATGATTACCGCCCCCATGAACGCCTGCAACTCAGGAGTCACAAGTGCGTTGCCCGACCTTTGAGGAAGTAATACCTACGCTCTTTTCTTGAAGGTTTGAAGGAAAAACTGCAGTCGATAGTTTGTTCCACAGATTGGTTGTGCGAGGCAAAAAGAGTTTTTTTTTTAATTTTGCCGTGTGGAACGATGGCGAAAAATATTTAATGAAACTTCAGATCAAAACGAAAAGATTTAAACTTATAGTCGAAGCTACTTTTTCGAAAGTTGGTCCCGAATACGTCATAATATATTCTGCATTTTTGTATCTTTCTAACACCATTTTATGACAACATTAGAAAATTACAGAAAAGATAGGTCGTTTAGAAGGCCGCGCAATAACTGTCGACACCATTATTCCCTACGAGAATCTCGTAAACTATTTAAACTTGGCACACAAGATTGTGCGACGTATAGAATCTGGTTTCGTATGCTGGATAATACTGTAGTTGTACAGATTTTAGCACTAATTACCAAGAGCCATCAATTAACCTGGTAAGTCGTAAATACCAATTCTCGTAATAAAAGTTCGATCAAAATTCAGTTCTGATCAACTCTCGAGCTGTCTAAAAGGTATTTTCGTAGTATAGTATTTTACAACCAATGTTGACTTTAATGTGATTTCATGTTGTAAGCGTAAATTAAATCGGTAATCTGCTACTCTTAGTAATACTTTAAATACCTTTTATGACAGTTGCGAGATTAAGAGTTGATTGGAACTGAATATTTATAGCTTCT
Organism: Arctia plantaginis; assembly: GCA_902825455.1. Lineage (NCBI taxonomy): Eukaryota > Metazoa > Arthropoda > Insecta > Lepidoptera > Erebidae > Arctia > Arctia plantaginis. Next base: position 3,334,746 of record CADEBD010000388.1, on the reverse strand, counting down.
GTAGTAATCTGTTTTTCATAGTACTAAGGACCTATGACGTAAGAGAGCCAAAGGTCAAAAGCCTTTTTAAAGTGTTCTCAAATTACTTAGTGATTCCCCTACCACATAAACTATTGTTATAAAACTGGTAGTTTTAGTACCTTTAAATACCTAATAATAATAATAGGCTCCTACTTGACTGAAAAAAAGATTGATTGTCTGTTCATGCTGGTCTATAAAAAGAAAACTTCATCAAAAGCTGGATATTCTCACAATTAAGGATATTTTCATCTAATAAATTCTAACTTCTTAGATACTGGTAGGGAGACTATTTTAAATATGTTTCTTATATACATAAATAATATATATTTTATTAAGATTACAACACATTACAAAATGCTACACAGACTCAAATTATACTGACAATTCATCCTTTCACATAAGCATGCAGATTGTTATGGCACACCTTAACATCTTATTTATTCTATAATATATTATAGACTGATAAATAAAACCCTCCTTTTTAGTAATTAATGTGTTTAGCTAGACATCAAATTATTTTTAGAACATTTAAAATGTTGTAACTTTAAAAACTTTCCTCTTCTATTTTCTACCAAAATTGTATATGACAACACTTTCACTTTTAGTAAACTTAAGTTTGAACTATACTTTCTAACTACATATGCATAATGAGTCTAAATGTGTAAAATAAAAATAAAGAACACAGTTCAAATCAAGCATCTAAGTATGCAGCAAGGTAGGTATAATTTCAAATAAAAGAAGTACAGAGCCCACACCATGATAAGTATTTTTCTGTGCTTATAAACACTTGCAATAGCAATCACCTAAGTATTACCATCAATATCTCCCATATAATAGTAACAATGCTAAATAGGTAGCTGTTTAAAAAAATGTGTGTACCCTCTTTTATTATGCTTACAATTTTTTTAATATCAGTGTCACACAATGTGAAAAAAAGACATGAAAATGTATTATAGCCAAAACATTAACTCAATCATTACTTATTAAAAAAATGTAACAGATATAACAACATTTAAAGTAGTAAAAACAAAGTTTTTTATTTAGGTTTTAAATTTATTAAATGTAATATGAAACTGTTCTTAATACAATTAAGTTAGCTCTTATATAACAGTGTAACTGTTTGAGAAATCTATTATCTTTTATTTTGCTAAAAATGTTTTAATACATATATTTCATGAGTCATATTCAAGGATTTTTCTGACTATCTAAAACCCTATTGGCATTTTTTATTATATGTGAGATATTGTAATACTCCACACCTTTTTATTATAGCACTCCAGCAATTATTGGAGTTATCTGTTATGCTTAATTTACTGGCTTTCCAATTAATATAGGTGTATACTAAAATTAATAATTTTTAATTGAGTCACATCTACATTCTATTGCATAAATTAATATAATATCATATCACAATATTCTGAGTAATGGAAAACTTCAAAAATAGAAATCACTTCATAAATGTATGACCAATAAAGTATGAATATTGGTATGTCTACACAAAAACACAACATAATAATAACTGACCTCAAAAGCAGGCTGTTAGGAGGCACTCGGGAACACTTGTGTTATAGCAGGCACGCATCAACCGTCCTGTGGAAAACCACCAAATCAGACCTCACGACACCTTCATCCCATAGTAAAATTTAGTGTTAATTAATGTATTAGTTATTACACAGTCAAGGATACTAGTAAATCTGGAGAAGCGCCAAAAATGTGCTGCAACTGTAAGCAAGCAAAACTGAAACTCATCTATGCAATCGTCACACCACGGAATATCCCCTAACATTTAGGTTAATATGTCAATAATGCACATAAATACAGTCAGTCCATATCTAGGAACACAAACACTGGACGAGACAATTGTTACGTACAGGCGTGAGGTACAGCTATGTAGCTCACAAGTCACGACATTACCACAAAAATTGAAAAGTTAAATATCATTCTAACATTCAACTTACGAAACTTCTTCCTCTTAAAGGCATCTCCTGCACTTATAAAAGAAACTGTATCACTTAGCAATAAATCCCTTCGAAACACTCGTTGTTAACACACAATTGTCACTTGATATTCCTCAGACTTCACACTTCACAGTAAAGTAATAGCAATAAGCAATTATAGTTGCGCAGACTGCAGATAGAATTTGACAGAAGCCGCAGCGCTAGCTTGCGTTAACCATTCTAGAACAATCAGTCCAATCATTCATACTCAACATAACCATAGAGTAAAAATAACTAAAAAAACAGGTGTTTATCGTGTTTAAGAACGAAGCGGCCTTCTTTAAAATAGGATTTAACACAGGGTACAATTGAATACGATGTTGTATAATGTTAAATATATTTTAACGAATTACAATAATAATTTAATTTTTTAAACCTTTTAATGAGCAATTGCCCCACGAAAATCCTGATTGGACGTCTGTCTGAGTGTGACATCTGTCAACGCCCTACCCGTTTGCGCGCGCGATTTGTGATTTAGATTGAATCGCGTCGAGCGCCTTATGCCATCACCTATTTGAAGTGTATTTACTAGCAGACTAATGCAGCTACAGCCAAGTTAAAAATACTTGTAAAAATCTTCAAGGAATCAGAATACGTAAAATTAAAGTACCATAATTAATCCACAATAGATTAACAATAAAGGTAAAATTAAAGAGTAATTTTTGTTTCAACAATTTTACATTTCTCGACGTTAATTACATATTATTAAAGTAGATTAAATAAGGTTCTTTTGATACTAATAAATCATTACGTGAAATGAACAGTATATCACAATAAACTAAAACAAACAACCCTTTCTTTCATTAACCTGATATCACCTCTGATTGCGAAGTGACGGCATGATGGCCGATCGTCCTAAGGGTTTTTACACACTTTGATACGAATATTTTTTTGTTATAAATATAGGTATTAAATAATTATATTTAAATGATGAGAAATTATTGTAGTATAATTAAAAAAAACAAATATAAATAAAATGTTTCAATTTTTATTTTTAAGTTGCTGTTTTAAAGCCTATTACGGCTTGTGATACGCTTTAAAACAGCCATCGAGGCACAAGTGCACATTGCACTCCTCGCACTTCAATAACGTTCTTTTTCGCTTTGGGTACATCCAGCAACAGATGTTTTTGGAGCTTGTACAAATCGGGTGGTCCTGCCCTGAGTCCTAAGTCGTTGAATGTCACGAGTCGACACAATTGTCACTTGTCCAGTCGTGCTACAATAAACAGACGTGATAAAATAAACATTAAACAACAAAGGACTAATCACCCATTTGGAATAACTATCTTACCGAAAGACTGAGCCCCTCCGGACGTCGAGGCTTCGACCACAGAATAAGCCCCTCAGGAAGTCGAGGGTTTGGCCACTAACACGCACGACTGGCGTTCTGGAAACGGCTTCCTGAAAATAAAAGTTCAATAAATTTACTTGCAGTTTGGATGTTAGACTTCAAAGTATTATGGCAAGGCTAAGATGTCCGATACATAAAAAAAAACACAAACTTTGTAGATTAAGGCGGTGTTGCGTCGGGAAGCAGCATTCGCTACGGTTGAGCTGTCCGCTTCGGGGTGATAGCGGCTTACCGGCGTTGCGTAACCTGCTTCTGTGCCCTAATTTGGTGAAGAGTGTTTTCCAAAGAAATATTTTTAATAAAGGAATATTACACGTAGTTACGATTCCTTAAGTATGACAAAAAGTCAAGTGCATCTCAACCTCTCCCACGCCCTCCTTCTCGCCCCCTCTAACGTACTCATTCTTGTCCTGTACTAACTACGGCTAGAATAAACGGCCTAAAATATTTTTTTTACGACTCCGCTTACAACGATTGTTACGCAAATATTGCATACTCACGGTTGGCTAGGTGGCACCACGCCTCTTCGGCTACCAGCAGCTTTTTTACTCTTAGACCTTCAATGTTATCGTGATTTAGCTGATGTAATCACGAGAGCTATAATATTTTTTAGAGAAGCATAATATACAACCACCACACCAATGAACAGCTATTATCACCTTACATTTTTATTAGTTGAATAAAATAGGTAATATCATAGAATTTTACCTATAAAACCTAGGCTACCAAGTTATATGTTCAATAAAAGTAAAAAACAAATAAAATAAAAAAACAGTAAGGTAAAAAAGTAGTCGAAATGAAAACCTCCTTCCTTTTTTGAAGTCGGTTAACAAGTCATATTAAACCGCAACTTGAATGAAATGGGGAACATCATACAGTTATGCCTTAGTATTTGTTAAATCTTCAAGAATCATTTGGCAAATGGGGAAATCAAAATTCATATAGTGCAATACAAGGGAATTTAAATTATTAAATCTTTAGCTTAACACTAGTTTTTTATTTATGTCATTTTGATTATTTATCATTATTCAGATATTTTAGGAGGTTACGTTCACGTATACACTCATATTATTTACGGTGGTATCGCTGGTATCGGTAATCGCAGACTGATTGTTTATAACAGCCAAAAAATAAAAAATGACGTATATAATAGCAATTTCGCATATTGGAATATATACAAATATATAAGAATTCAAGCAATATGGAAAATTAACCTTGGACTCATGGTTGGTGAAATTTATTTCAAAAATCTCAAATATTAAATAGAAAATAAATGGTGATTGCAATTTTGCTTTTTATAAGAATATGATGTTTGATTATTGATCATTGGTACTCCCATAATTTCACTTTTGCTTCATCAATGATCTTGCATTTCCTTGCGTATGAAACTATAACTGTACTCAGCATAGCAAACGTAACGAAAAATAAACGTTTGCCCGTTGACCTTTTTGAAAAGAAGTTTGAAAGAAACTCAACACATGGCCTTTTTCTTTTTAGATCATATATTGCTAAAAGTACTGTCACTGAATACGCACACGTTTCTTTCATATTTTGTGTTGTTTATTATGACTACTTGTGGTTAAAAATGTGTAGAAATTGTAAAGGACAATCTAAATAAAATTAAAAAGTCACCTAACAACAGTAAGTACCATTGTTTCCTATCTGTTTCAGAAAAAAAAACGTTCAATTATTTCTTAAATAAATTTAAATGCATATCATTTTCTTGTTTGTTTTTTATTAAAATGAATATTCTTAGCCACGTTAAGTGATTTTTGACAGGAATATAATTCATGCATTGGCGTTGACTGCGATGGTGCAGTGGTAGAGTGGATGCGACTGCGGAGTAGATGTCTCGGGTTCAATTCCCGGGTCGAACAAAATGTTTGTACGACTGGAAATAAGAAGTATATGTTGCTGTTTGCAAAATGATTACTAAAATTTTAAATAGATTGTTTTGGCCATTAAAAAATCTATAGGACTGAATGCAGAACAAATTTAGTATTATCTGACTTAAACTAAGCTTCACGTACCTTTGTATTTTTAGTTTAAATTACACAATGTTTAGTCATCTAGTGACGAATATAAGTAACTGTACTTCAAAAAACACTAAGAGATTTTGCCAAAACTAGTTTAATAAATTAGGAAAAAAATTACACCCATATGAAATGCGATGCCATCACTGGCAACAAAATGTCTATCCGCATTATTTCAATAATATACTTAATTTCATTCTTTTCTTCTTAATACCACGAAAATATACCAATTAACGATTTTGCGCCACAAGCGCACAGTACGGATGGTGAGTGTACTAATTTTAAGCCACTGTGATGACGTCAGGACCTACTTAGAATCACAGTGCACAGTTACTATGCTTATGCTTGTTTCTCCTCTTTGTATTTTCTCCGTGACTTCCACTTACAGGCAGCTATACCCCGTGTTCTCTCTCTCTAAAGTCGCGTACGCACAGTGATATTTCACCGCGCGTTTTTGTTGCAAAATTCTGTGACACATGGGATTTATATAGGACTATCCGCACTGGCAGATAAAAATAGGATCGAAATAAAAATCCGTGATTTGAGACAAAATGAACGCGATATGGTGGCGATTTATTTCCACAGAATTTTGCGAAAAAAAAACGCGCGGTAAAATATCGCTGTGCGGACAGGGCCTTACCTACCTATCTTCTTTACTGTCAATGGTTAAAGTCTATGTTTACATTTGAACGACTGTGTGTTTATGATCTAAAATTAAAAAAAGTATAGTGGAAACTTGGTTAGGTCATAAGAATTAAGATATATTTATAACTTAGTAAAGTAATTATTGTGAAAACTCTAAGTTATTATATCTTAGCCTTATTTGCCGATAATCAAAACTATTAAAACTATTTTAGTAACGTTGTTATATTAGTTTATTATAGTATATTGTATATAGTATATTAGTCATTTCTCATGATATTTGTTAAATGATAGTGGATTTTTTCCATTACAAACATACCATAAACATTAAATATTATCGTGAAAATGGAGGGCTCTGGAATACAAGCGAAGTTAAAATTGTTGTTCGCAAAAATTGCCGAACCCAATTACGTGATGGACAATTATTATGTTGATGGTCTTATCAACAAACTGTCAAACAGTTCTGACCCTGGTATGCCATGAATTTATTTTGTTTTACACACACACACAATATAAACTATGTTAAGGAAACTAATTTTGTAACTGTTATTTTAACATTGGATAGGCTATTATGTTCAGTTGAATATGGATAGTTATTTTATTATTATTTTAAATGACTCATTTTTGTTCACTTCACTACTAAGTTTTGACTGCTGAACTTGTTAATAAATAAGCATCTTGTAATTTTTCACTTCCAAAACTGTTCATTTTATTTGGGCTCATTACAATTGCTTATGCTTAAGTGTAATTTAAAATTTACTTTTTTTGATATTTTGAGATTCAGTGAAAAAATTGTAGATTTTAACCACTAGTCTTATCTTGTCAGCAGCCATAAGAAAATTAGCACCATCATTTTGATCACTGAAATTAAATATTAATATTGCCTTTCAGAAACATCATTTCTAGAACTGCCTATTTTGTCAGACTTGATTATTGAGGGATTGAATCATGCAGAAAATGCTCACAACACGGTCAAAGTTTTTCTCACTAGAATGCTTGCTGTTGCTGTGCAAAGAGAATTTCATTTTGCTAAAATATTCTCTATGCAAGGCATTAAAATAGCTGCTGGTTTTAAAGAAATATGTGGCATTAACGTAAGTCCGAGTATAAAAGTATCTTATATGGAAGTAGCTCTAGCTATAACTAAGCACCAATCAGGGATATCATGGATTTTAGACACTGCTATATGGAAAGAAATATTCAAACTGTGCCAGCATAGGTCAACTGTTTTCATTGTACGGCAAACATACAAGTTTATGTCAGAGTTCCTTTGGGCAGTGAATGATGTAGATGACCAAGTCAACCTCAGATTGGTTTTGGATGCACTCGTGCAACCGTTGATTCAAATGGACTTTTTAAATAGAAAACCAATGACTAGTGAGGATGAAATAGACTTATGCAATGCCATAGAGCCGTCTATTCAAATATTTCTGAGTGTTGTGAGTAAGGATCAACGAATAGTGAATGCAAGTGTACTCATAAGTATATTGATAAAAGAATACAAACTTGTTCAACATTTGGTTCTAGCAATTGATTGGATACGGTCAGAAAAAGTTTTACTAGTGATGAAATTATCATTCTGGTTAATGCTTGGAAAAACCTTTTTGCTAAAGCCAAGGTTGCCTGAAACAATTTACAGTCATGATGATTTTCTTGAAGCCATGGCCATAAACTTCAATATGATACAGTCCTTTATCCAACGGCGAAATGCGATCCAACTATTAGAGTATTGTGCAGCAGTTACAATTATATGGAGTAGGATTTGTGACAAAGAACCCAGAATTGAGGTGGAAGAATTTAAAAAGCAAGTGTATATGAAAAATCAAATGTTATTTTTATGTTTAATACCAATTTTGGCGTTTGTTACATATCAGAAGAGCCAGTCACATTTACAGGATACAAGAATATCTGATTATATATCGCGACTACTAAATTCTTCTTGTGAGCATACTACTAAAGCTGCTTACGCTTTACGAGATTTAACTTTACAATTAGATCCATTACCTATCAGCATTCAAAGTGTAAAGACTATTATATATTTGAAGGATCATATGGACCAGGAGCAAGGCAATTTAGTATTCCAAGCACTTTTCTATGTTCTACAAGATTTTGATCCTGTTGACATATATGGTGATGTGAAACCGGAAGAGGATTTTGAAGAAAGTGAAGGAAAGATTATGGTAGTGACATATGTTCTGGACGCAATATTGTTATTGATTACAGAATGTAATGTAAATTGGCATGAAAGTCTAGAAATCATTTGTTTATATAATATTGTGAGCAATATTTTACGAAAACCCAACCTGACATGCAAAGTTAGTAACAATTGTTTGTTTTTTTGTCAACTCATACATCAGGTATGAAAGCCATGGAATATAATCATAATGTATATTTTATTTATTTTAGTTTGTTGTAAAAGCCCTCAATGTTATAACTGTAACCGTGAAGAAGTTCCTGCAACCAAATCTCTCATTGCTGTTGGAATTGCAACCAGGAACACCTATCCATGAGCTTGGCAAGCTGATCTATACAAAGATACATGACAGGAATTGGGAAGTCAGGGACACAGCACTTGAATTATTGCACATGGTCACCGATATCTCATACATAAGTAAGCTATTGTATTTTTTTAAATATTGAAATAAGTATTAGACTTGACAATGCAGTAGTGACTCCTTTGTAGGCACGTGAGAATGAAAATGTTTTATAAGTTGTAAGTGTTTACTCAGAATTTAGTGTGAAAAGCTAGTGTGGAATTCTTAATTATTCTCATTTCTATTGAACATCATGCTATGACCCTTAGGAGCAAAACAGTAACAAAAATCTAATAAAAACTTTTTGATCGGATAGTATGAAAATAAATATGTTTAATTATTTTTTTTACAGAATTTCCACCATTTCAGAAACAAATCTTTGACAACAATTTAATAAATGTTGCGGCTACAATTGCTTTCAATGATCACGAGGCTTATGTACGGGTTTCAGCATTGAAATGTGTGGCTTCAGCCAGCCGAATTGGTATTCTATGGGAGAAACTGGAACAAGAATACCCTGACTTACAGGTACCTGTGATTTTATTGATTTTTGAAATAGAAAGAATAAATATGTTACCCCAAAAATTGACTGACAAGTCAAATTTTGATACTCGTTTCGTTTTGGAGCTAGTATGAAAAAGCAAACTGCGTCACAAATGATTAAATACTACTCTCTTATATTGCACTTAATTTCATGATTAATGTCAACTTTAGTACCATGCACTATCAGGTAGATCCTTAAAGTATTATAAAAGTTTGACTCTGTTCAGCAAACTCCTGCTTTTATTTCAGTTTCGATTGTTAAGTTTATTGCGATACAATGATGAAGGAATCGTACGAAAAGAAGCTTGCAACGTGCTTTGTGACATGTATAAAAACATTAAGTTGACTCCATCTTACAAAGAGATATTATATGAACATATGGTTTCATCAGCTCTGGCAGATTTCCATTGGGAGGTACAAATAAGCGCCCTTAAATTTTGGAAGATCGTTTACCAATCTTTTCTTACTGACCAGGGTATGTTAGATGGTGAGTTTCCTCCCATTACGTTTTCCAAAGAAACAAGAAAAATTGTCAAGTTAGATGAAAATGAAGTCCAAAAACGACTGTTAAAAACATTAGATGAATTAGCAGTTATTGGTTGCCTGACAGTATTTGTTAAGTTATTGAACAATGAAACGGAAGTCGGAATTTTGGATGCGGCAGTATCAACGGCATTAGAATTGTATGAAATTCTAAGTAAGTACAAATTGCACGAATGTTTAAGATGTAACGAAGGGGAAATTACGAGTGTTGAAGAGCTGATTAGTAATATAAAGGAGGAATCAGACGACGACAACAATGTGGACATGGTAGACGCACAGAACTCAGATAATGTTATAGAAGAGATCCTTAATTCTGACGATATAAACCTATTATCGAAAATATATGAAAGACATATGACGTTGAATGCTAATAAACCAGAAATGGTTCTTAAGCCAAGGATAAAACTGTTGAAATTTGCATCGCCATATTTATTTGTTAATCATGTAAAAGATAATGATTTTAGAGTTATAATAGAGGAAAAAACGAGATGGAATGAAGGTATAAGAAGCGTTTCGTCTTTATTGGACGACATGTTAGGTATATACGAAATGAATAATGAAGAAGTCAATTCATTAGATTGTTACTAAAATGTTTAAATCGCTATCTTGAAAATTTATTGTATCGTTTGGAGATTATATTCGAAAAAAAAGCTGTCTTTCTAACACAACTAGGCATTTTTATTGTAAAAAATATACATACCCTGTTAGTAAATCACGACTTAATAGCGATAATGATTATGAAGCTCTCACCAGTCCACTGTTAATCATCAGTTCAAAATTAGAATGGTATTGTACCTTGTTATTATTATGGAGATTAAGTTACAATTTACATATTATTTATACACATAATTTAACATTTTTCATATTTTACAAAAATATCAATTAATACCAACTAAACTTAACATTTCGTCTAATAGTCCGTCAAAGCTATTGACACAATCAGAGTTAAATTTCTTTTTACCCTCTATCATAGAAGAATAATCAATACTTCTAAATGATTCAAGAAACTGATTTGGACCTATCAATGATTTTCGCGGACAATATCCCGCATCTATGTCCATTTTTTCACTTTTTATTTCATCATAATTATCATATAGTTTCATAATAAGGTCTCCTTGATTCTCTTTTAAAATATCATCTATCACTGTATCTCTTTCTTGTTCACTCGTTTCGTAAGTTACGTCCATTGATTTGTATATAACTTTATCTGTGCATGTAGATGGCGTTTCATCTGGCTGGGATGCCACACTTTCAATCATTTTCTCAAACTTATTTTCATCCAGCTTTTCTATTAATTCTTTAGCTATGCAGTAAGCTTGTTCCATTACCATAGTGTTATGTAAGACATTCATACACTCTGAAAGAACTGTGAGACAACCTATATCGGCCAGGTTGTTCATGATTCCAGTCAATTGCCTTTGTATTTCTCTATCATTTAATACTATAATTTTTCTTTTCTCTTTAGAAAAAGTTACCGAAGGGAATTTCCCGTCTAACATTCCTCTGTTAGTGAAATGTTGTTGAATGGCTTGCTTCCAAAAATAAAGAGCGGCGAGTTGGACTTCCCAATGCAAATCATCTATAGCTACATACATCATGTTTTCGTACAATTTACTTTGACATCTCGGTTCGAATTTTTGGTTCGCATAGACTGCTGTTAATACTTTTGCAGCTTCGGTTCTCACCATCCCGTCTTCATGGTTTTTTAGTATGTATACCAGATGGTACTGAAACATAATTTAACAAACTTTCACCTACAAACCTTGAAGAAAAAAGCGTACTCATTCCTAAAACGCCGGCAACGCCTTTGTGACTCCTGAGTTGCAGACGTCCCGTCTGCTCGTGTGCCCCCTCTAACATAAAGAAAAAAACTATTTAGCGAGGCCTTGTTCGTCTTACCGTACATTTGATATAAAAAGTTATGCCTTTATCGTAAATCAATACTCACTGTCGAATTACAGTTATTAAAGTCGTTTAAAGCTTTAAATTACCTGTGCCTACAAAGGCATCAACTCTAATAATAATGATTTATTTTTAACCACACTAAAAAATAAGATTTATTCAATTTAAATGAAAGTGAGTATAAATTATTATAATAATTAAATATGCTAATATTATATTTTTTGTTTTTAAATCTCAGAGCTGTTTATCACACTTGCTAGACCTTCTCTAATGAAAAAAAGCTACGATTAAGAAACATTTCGATTCAATTTGTCTGAGGTGGACGCACTAGAAACTTCAATTCGATGCAGTTTGGCTTACGTCGTTGCTAGGTTTAAAGCAGAAAGTGATTAAATATACTTACATAAAAATATGGATCAGTAATTAACACTTCCTGCCATATACTGTTGATCTTAATTGCTGCTGCAAGGCATCTGAGAGCGGTACATTGAGGATAAAACTCCGTGTCGGTGAGAGCCGCCTTGGCCGCAATAATGATCAGGTTGTTCGCCTTTATAACTTTTTGTAAAGGATTGTATTCTGTAAAAAAAATGACTTACAAATAATAAAAGTAAATCTTTAAATTCTAACGAAACATTTATTAGTGAAAAGCAACAGGTAATAGTTAGATATCGTCCCGAAGTCCTGGAAGGTAGCTTTTGTGCACCCGATCCCTAAAAAAGGTGACTGCTCTGACCCGTCCAAATACAGGCCTATAGCCATAACTCCTTTGTTCTCTAAGATAATGGAATCCATAATCAACTGCCAGCTCCTCCGGTACTTAGATGATCACCAGCTACTCAATGGCCGACAATATGGTTTTCGCCGGGGTCGCTCAGCTGGTGATCTTCTCGTCTGTCTGACACAGCGGTGAACACAGGCGATCGAGACCAAAGGAGAGGCTTGTGCGGTTGGTTTAGACATAGCGAAGGCCTTCGATCGGGTCTGGCATAGGGCGCTTCTCTCGAAACTGCCTTCCTTTGGGCTTCCCGAGAAATTGTGTAATTGGGTCACCAGTTTCCTTGCGGACAGAAGTATTAAGGTCGTTGTCGACGGTGCATGCTCCGACTCGAAATTCGTAAATGCTGGTGTCCCACAAGGCTGTGTGCTATCACCCACACTATTTCTTCTGCATATCAATTACATGTTGCAAAGTAGTAGCATCCATTGCTATGCAGATGATAGCACGAGATGCCCTTTACACCAGCCGCCCCAATATTTCTCAGGAAAACGTCATCGAGAGTCGAAACAAACTTGTGTCTGAAATTGAAACTTCCTTAGCGGAGGTTTCAGATTGGGTCCGACTAAATCTATTCCAGTTTAACCCAAAAAAGACAGGTTTGTGCGTTCATCGCAAAGAAGATATGATTTGTCGTATCACCTCGGTTTGAGAGCACATCTCTTACTGCCTCAGCCAGCATCAGAATCCTGGGCATCGACATATCGAGCGAAGTCCAGTTTCGGGGTCACTTAGAGGGCAAGGTCAAATTGGCCTCGAAGAAGCTCAGTACCAGCTTATCCCTCTGGACCGCATCTAACGAAGAGCGACTCGAATCGCCGAAAGCCCAAATATCTCCGATCGGCTCGATCCATTGGCGTTACGTAGAGATGTGGCTTCACTCTGCATTCTCTATCGCATATATCATGGAGAGTGTTCCGAGGAATTGTTCGGACTAATACCAGCCGCAACTTTCTGCCATCGTTTCACACGGCAAAATTTTCATCACCTAGATAGTTAGCGCTCCACTACTGTGCGCTTTTCGAGACACTTTTTGCCTTGCACAACCAAACTGTATCGGGCTATCGTCTGCGGTATTTTCGGACCGCTACGACCTTCAAACCTTCAAGAAACGAGCGTACTCCTTCCTAAAAGGTCGGCAACACGTTTGTGACTCCTGAGTTGCAGACGTTCATGGGCGGCGATGATCACTTTCCATCAGGTGACCCGTCTGCTCGTCTGCCCCCTCTGACATAAAAAAAATTAGAAAGCTGTAGCATCTCCGGTCCCAAATCTCAAGATGATTTTAGATTTTTTTATTATGAACGAACTTAACCGTTCTTTTAGAGAAAAAAGAGTTTAGGGGTAAATAGGATGTTGTAAAGCAAAAAGAGAATATGAGTGGCTCAAGCTTATCAAGTTGTGATTCAGTAAGGATTCAGATAGTTGACAATAGCATTGTCGAGAGATTGAAGAAGACAATACTCGAGTACTAATTTTATGGCGGTAAAAAGTTTCTCGGTAAAAATCTTTGCACAGATCTCGCTCAAGCGAAAATTTAATGAATGAAACCTTGTGATTGTGGATGTAAATGTAAAATGCTATCCATAAAAAAAAACTTAGTTTTTTAATAAAGTTTTATGACACCTACAATATACGGTAATGTGTTTCCAACTCGGATGAAATAGCTTTCATTTCGTTTTTTTGTTTTAATAAGCATGTTCTGATTCCAGTTTAAAATAGTAGGTACCTATTTCTTGTTGATCTACTTACTGTGTAAAATAAAGGTTTAAAGTTACTTACTAACAAATGCTATTTCTGTACAACTTTTTAGCAAATTGAGTGCAGAGTCCCGCACTTCCCAATCTTCATGTTGTGTGTATAACAAGATGACTTTTCCAATTTCATTGAGCGTGTTACTTGGCGTAGAGTTAATGTCGACTAGAAGTGTCATACTTGGCGATAGGAACTTTTGCATACAAATATCTAACATATCTAAAACTTGCACCACATGCTGTAACATAGGAAGTGTTTATTATTCACCATTTTCGAATTTTAATTCAGGGTTCGAATAACATGTATTTTTATTATTTTACCTTCGTCGTCAAGAATGTTTGTTTTAGCAAATTTAGTAGATCTGCTTGAATAGAAACAATCTCAACATTCTCATACCATGATATGTTATACTCCTTTAACATCATCTTCAGCGCGTTCAACAAGTGCGTAAGCATTGTCAAATCCTCGGGATCCATAGGACTTTCGATCAAAACTAGTTGCCCCGCTTCGTCACATGATATAAACACCTCTAACAAGTAATGGAGGCTCTGGAATAAGGTTCCAGTCTGCGATGGATTTAAATGGTCCTTTAATCTCAGTAACTCTTTCAAGGAATGAATTGTGATTTTGTTACTGAAACTTATGCCTGTCTCCTCTAGAAGTGACGCAAAAGAATAACAAGAAGAATAAATATAGTCGGTTAAACATTTCCCCATTTTAACTAAAAACTCTTCTAGTAGACTCCGTTTTGAATTTTTTCTTAACAAGTAATTATGCATTATTGGTATTATCAAGTGAATTATTATTTGAAGGGAAAATTCAATTTTTTTACCATTTTGTTCAAATGTTAGAGGAAAGTCAAATTTATTTCCATGTAGTTTTTCGATGCCTGACCACATTATATTATACTGGATTATGTAGTCTATGACTATAAATGATTCCCGCTTTTTTATTGCAAAAACTACATAGTTACGATGTGAAGCGGTCACCTTATTACAAAATTCATGTATTTCCTTGTCGAACAGTAGATGTCGCAAGAGTCCATATGAATATCGACATAAAAAAGCGTTAATTAATTTAAGCAGATCTTTGTTTTTTGTTCCTTCAAAGATCCCGTATATCACCTGGTCTATTAGAAAGTAGTCTCTTAATAAAAGCATTACATTGTTAACTGGTGCGTAATTGTCAACATCGCTCATCACAGCCAATAGTGCGTTCAGCTGTGCATATATTTTATCCGCAAACTTTTTGTCACTTTCTGTATCAAGGACGGGCACGTATAAATATTCACTCCTGAGAATTGGCTTTACTGTGTGGTCAAGCACTTCAATTAATTCCATTTCTGAATTGTATTCATGTAGTTTCCAAACAAGTTTCGTTATAAAATTATAGGTGGCTACTGAAATTGGTTTTGGCCTACGGTGAACGTCTGGGTATAGTATCACTTGCCATATCTTATGTTCTAGAAGAAAGTTAACGCCAGAGCGGTGTACAATTAGCATTGTAAATAATTCAATACATGCTAAATGCAGAGCAGCTGGTGAATTACTATTCAAATTATTCAGAAGAAAAAATTTAAGAGAGGAATTTTGAAACCCTTGAATTTGTATTTTCATAAAGAGTAGTTCACTTTTGAAGAGAAAAGTTGCAAGTTTGATGAGGAATATCTGAGTAGAAGTGTTAAGATGGCTTATATTAGCAACGGAATGAAATATGCAGTCGGCAAAAGCGGGCGTGTCCAGTAATAATTTTCCAAGACCTGTAACAAAGTACGATTACTTTAGAGCTATTTATCAATGGTCAATCAAACACAGGAGTTGACCTTCGCTCTAAATTACCAATAGAGACTGAATAATTTTTGGCTGGTGGTTAAAAATGTTATTGGGACTGTCATATTGTGACACAGCAATTAGATTTGTTCATTTCATGATTTGGTCGACTATTTCATAGATGTTCGCATTACGTTAAGTTATATGATATGAGTTATATAAGTTTGATGATTTTTCAATTCACATTTGGTTATACTAATAATAATGGGTGTAATCTAATATGTAAGTACCCAACTATTTTTCATAAAATAGTTATATTATCTAGTGGCTCGTTTGGATTTTAACGTTATGTGTGACCAGTAGGTAATGATTAATCACATATGAAAATATGAAGTAATCGTGCGTTTAGCTGTTTTGCAAGGATCTGATCAGACCATTTCATAATACGACCGTTCATTTCTCGAAAATTTATAGACCACAATATACACATATACCGATTATTCTTTGGTTAGTTTAGGTCAAATATTTTTAACTTAATCTAAAACTTTGACTTACTACAAAAGGCACAAATTCCCTTAATAATAAACAATTATGTACCGGCTACATCTGTGTCATAAACACCTTGTGCATAACGAGTTGCTAATCTTATAAACACTTTACTTATTTTGTTTGCCAGTTAGGTTAATTAAAACATATTTAAAATCAATTTAACACTATCAAGTGATAGTTACTTAGACAAATAAGCAATGATAAGCAGTATCAACATATCGATGTGTCTTGGGAAAAGTGATAATCGAAAAGAAAACAAAATAGTATCTTTCTAACTCTTTGGGACTCCACAGTTAATCGTTACTTCAACAAAGCCAAGAAGCAGGTGTCCCTAGTCTCGTGTACTTGTACTTGTAAGTTCGAGATGCAAGTTATTAGACCAACTATACTTTTTGTGTACATTCGACACTTTCAAGAAACTACATTGCGTACGTACGTGCTACTACGATAGCACTTTCTTGATTGCCACATTGCCAACATTCCTTACCGTAGACGAGCTAAGTCTAGCATCACGATCAATTAGAAAGACCAAATTAGTATCGAAAAAGCTTAGTGGGCAAAACAGATCGAGACCATATTTTAAAGCGGTCCATCGACTTCAACTAAATAAAGAAATGAGTTCTTATCCCTGGCCAGGGACATCCAGTACATGCATCTTTCTATGAACCGCGTGACTACAAACGTTGGTTGCTAGAATTTCATATCGACGACTTCCTGGTGGAGCGCACAGATGTAACTTCACTCTACATTATCTATTGTTCCTTTATGCTGTATTTAATGAGAATATTATAGGGAGTGCTCCTAGGAATTGTTCCGACTGATACATATATAACAAAACCTCGCCCCGCACAACCAATATGTGGAACAAATTGTCGCCTACGGCATTTCTGATTTAACCCTACCTACCTGAAGACAACGTGTGAAATTAGGGTCGCCGGTTCAAAACATCCGCACTGCAGCTGAGTGCAGCTCTAATAACGAAAAATCCCGTCCTCTTCCTTCGTTTAAGATTGCCCCCTGCCCTTAAAACCCAAAAAAATGTAATACTTTTGTAACATAATATTTTATGGTTTTACTCAGGATAGTGGAGAAAAACGATAGCTGATTTTCTTTCTCAGCCTTCGTAATAAAAATTAGTAGCGCAGAAATGCTGGGGTTTTAGCATTGTTATTTTTCATTTAGAACAGGCAATTTATTATCCTGTTTATTACTTTTATTTTCCGCTTCACCCATCAATTCTTTTGTTTCATCGATTGACTGAATGGTTGTTGACATTTAACTATTAAAACACAAAAAAACTAATTAAAATATCTGAATAACAGACATCTACAATGGTTCATACACACACACGCACACAATCGCACGTACGCAGACGTACACATATGATAAGTTTTTAACCGACTTCAAAAAAAGGAGGAGGTTCTCAATTCGACTGTATTTTTTATTTTTTTTATGTTTGTTACCTCAGAACTTTTGACGAGGTGAACCGATTTCGAAAAATTCTTTTTTTATTGGAATGGATGTACTTTAAGGATACTTTGATGAGTTTGATCAGATTCTGATCATGGGATCCATGACAAAGTAACGGAACTCTTCAATTCTTAAGAGCAAATTAACGATACTCGGCTGAATCTTTTATAGGCTATCCGAATATTTGAGTCACCTACAGTAACGTCAATATAGTCAAGTAATTGTTGTCATCAACAGCCTTTACTAGTCCACTGCTGGACATAGGCCTCTCCTTAGAAAATAGGTTTTGGCCTACTATACCACGCTGGCCAGACGCGTTGGTATAGGGTTTGTGTCAAGCTTTCTTTCTCTTTGCAGTCCTGTTGTCCTGCGTAGTTAGTAGAAAAGGGGTGGTGACATTCTGTATTCTGAATCCGTCACCACAGGGACAGTAACGGAAGTAATTGTCGTAGTCGAATATAATGATCAATGGAACTTCTTAACAGCTTACAGTAAGGGTGCGATCTGTGGCAATTCTGTCTGTATAAGTCAAAGTGAACGAGTTTCAGGCATTATACCTCCACCCCACTTCCTCCTTTCAATTCGACGGACGTCAGTTTTACGTTTCGTTCCACAAGCCGGTAAATACTACAAATTTTAATTTTAATAGCTCATAATGAAAATATTACTGTAATTGAATATATATAAACTGTTAAATAGATGTGTGCATGAAAACTATTGAAATGAGTACAAAATATAATTATTTACGTAAATTTATATGAAATAAAATGTTACCGAACGTATGACAACTTAACCATAGGTAAAACGAAACGTTCAAGTGCGTTAATTCTATTATATAATCTGTAGTAGGGATTGACAAACAATGCAAAAATAATTGATTTCAATATTTTTTTGAGTTGAAAGTTGAGCCAAAACCCTTATTGGTAGAAAAAAATTATACATTGTAAGAAGCTGTATCTTCAACCCCATTAACTTTCCACCTTTAAAAGTTAATTGTGACAAACTTTGAGTACGACCAATTCAAATAATAAAATAATGATTTAAATTTGATTAAAATAGGATAAATCTTCAGTTTTATAACTTAACTAGGTTCTGCCCGCGACTTTGTCCGCGTGGAATAGTTAATTTGGGCTAACGCTAACTTTAAACGTTTACGTAAAAATCAATGGGTACTCAACAAAACGGACAGGATTTTTTTATAGTGGTTGAAGTTGGAAGTACAGTATAATTTATTGCATGGGTAATTGCAGTATGATAAAAAACGAGTGCTTAGTTAACAATCAGTTTTATATTTTTGTCATCTTTTATATGTAATGCTTTAACATCTGTTGTCATATGTAAATTTTAGAAGCATTTGATGTGTAGCCCAAAATCTGTTGTGATCTTCCAGTCTTGCTTTCTTGCCAAGGCCAAAACTGCTTTACTGCAGTAAAACCAAGATCCTACAAGATTTGAACAAGTTCAAGACTGAGCCTGCGAGGATGTTGTGTCTCACATTAAAGTCAAACTGAGATTTCAATGATAATCATATTTGATTGCAATACCAATATTGACAGATGTTTAAATCTATGGGATCTTCCATCTAAGAAGAAAATTGGTTAACTCAAAAAAAAAAATTGTAGATAGGGTTTCAATCACATAAAAAAATATTATTAGATTAATTCATTAATTATATTACAACTAAAGTTAATTTTATTAGTTTTCATGGTCTTTACTATGGCTATGACAAAATGTAGCAAACATTTTGTGCTTAGATATTGTTGAACACCAAGACTGAGGGTGGTATATAGACAATGACAAGGTGTATTGTAGCAATACCAATATCAATACTGGCTAAATATAAATCTGATACATTATTTTTCACTAACTTCAAAAAAAGGAGGATGTTCTCAATTCAACAGTCTTTTATTATTTTTTATGTTTGTTACACACAACTCTGTAATATGTGAACTGATTTAGGATATCCCTTTTTTATTAATTAATATACCCTTACATTTAGTCAAATTTAAAATTAAAGAAAAAATACCACCTCTAGGCATTTCAAATGAGAAATTAGGAACACAGTTTATTGCAATTCATAATTATGCATTGAGGTGTGTCAATTTTTGAAAAGTTAATAAGTCTACATAAAATTTTGACTAAATGCATAAATCGTTCAAGTTTTTTGTTTTTGCAAAATATAGCTTTAAATTGTCCACTGTTTTTCAATGTCATGATTGCCAGTTATTATGATTTTAAGTAATTTTTATTGGTATTTATAATATACATGGGTTTTTAATAAACACAGGTAAAAGTTTAAGGAACAGATTTTTCATTTTCTAAATTTTAAGTTCAAATTTTAAGATCATAAAAAAAACTTATACGTAAATATATACGTTATTCGTATTACCTATTTTAGCAGTAGCACACAGGGTTTCCTCTTTTCAGATTCATGAAGTGATAGCGAGCCCTACCTATAAGATTCATAGGTAGCTGATTTATCGCATCTTCAATATTTATTTACAACCAATACACTAATCTAATAATAAGTAGATGAAACAATACTCACTGGTTTCTTGTTGATCCATCAAAAAATTCAGAATTTTTTCCGCATAAAACTCGTTTATAACAACTTTTCCTTCCAATGCATATTTTAAAAGTAATTCAAACTTTTTGAAATAAATTGATTCCATATTTTTAAGTCGCGATGATTTTCAAACAAAGGTTTTATTGAAACGACACAAGTTTAGAGGTCATTATAATTATTGCGCAATTATACTAAGATAAATATACGTTAATATTCCATTACCTACTGGTATCATCGTTTTTAAGAGAATGACGTCGAGGTTACAATAATTGTACAAAACATTACGCTCCGATTTTTTATCACTCTATAAAAACGCTATCTCCTAGACAACGAGCGAGAGAGAGCACAGGTTACAGGATTGTTGATGTTTTTAATTGGATTTTCGTTATATCGATATTTTGAAATACATCAATTTGAGTTCGAGTTTATCCATCCGACATTTGATGTAGTGGATTTATAAAAAAAACAGTCGTAATTCAGCTTAAAAATTGATTACAAAGACAAGTAACCACAATAGAAGTAAATAGCCTGATTCAAGACTAATTCTTATTAAATTCGTGAAAAGGGAAGGAAGCATGTGCAAGGAAGCTGGGAAAGCTCCGTGCGGGAAAGCTACCAATGAGTACGAGCGGTACTAGAGTTCGAGGTTGGGACTTGGGCCTACACCACATTACACATAACATGCGACTATACTGTACGTAAGACTCGGTTGTTTCTTTTCATTTCAGAGGTATAGGTATTTTCTATACAAAATGATAATATTCTTTAAGATACTAAGCAACTAATAAAACCAGAGAAATAGGAAAAACATAATATACCTACTGTAAATTAAATTGAATAAGTTTACAAGGATTTTCAAGTTTAAACTATTTTACGCTATAAAATAAAAACTTATTTTAAAAAAGTAACCACTATCTGTGTTTTAATATCAAACTGTTGATATATTGTTCAGAAAATTTTATCTTAAAATATCTAATTTTAAATTCTAATACTTATCGATTATTCAATATATCGATATTTCTGTCGTCGTGCAGTCCTATACATAAGTTATAATTCGTCTTATCTGTCAGATAAGATTAGCAAAACAAACTTTAATTCGTAGTAGATAAATAAGTAGATGTAGACTTATAATATTGTTAGGAACTGAGATTCTTGAATAGGATAAGCTAATTTATACATCGGCAGTCTATCGCAGTCCACTGCTGAACATAGGCCTCTCCCATTGCACGCTACTTAGATCGATTGTGTCTTCCTCGCATCCAGCTCCTACCAGCCAACTTGCGCAAATCGTCACTCCAGCAGGCCTGTGGGCGTCTTACGTTTGCCGAGACGCGGTCTCCAGTCAAGTACTCGTTTTCCCCAACAGTTGTCGGTACTGGGGCTAATATGGCCAGCCCACTGTCACTTCAGCTTGCTAATCCGGTAGGCTATATCGGTGACCTTGGTTCTCTGCCGGATCACCTCATTCCTGATGCGATTCCCTAAAGAAACGCCG
The DNA here is from genome assembly GCA_902825455.1 of Arctia plantaginis. Classification (NCBI taxonomy): domain Eukaryota; kingdom Metazoa; phylum Arthropoda; class Insecta; order Lepidoptera; family Erebidae; genus Arctia; species Arctia plantaginis. Next base: position 3,312,796 of record CADEBD010000388.1, on the reverse strand, counting down.
AGCATAGCCCTTTCCATAGCACGTTGAGTGACTTCGAACTTGTGAAATAAAGTACCCTTGTCTCACGCCTCGATGCAACGGTATCGGCCTTGTTTGCTAATTCTGTACTTGGACTGACATGGTGGCGGCTTCGTAGACACTTCGTGGATGTATCGCTAATCTACTTGGCAACGCTGCAGGGACTCCAGATTAGACCAGATCTCGATCAAGTCAACGAATGCTAGACACAGAGGCTGGTTATATTCTTCGGTCTTCTGTGGTCTATGTGGTGCCATATCCGCTCCGAAACCCAGCTTGCTCCAGTGGTTGGAATTCGTCGAGTCTTTGCGCAAGACTGTTCGTGATGACTCTCGAAAACAACTTGTAGACGTGGCTTAGAAGGGATATGGGTCGATAGTTCTTCAGCATGGTCGAAGAACAAGACAACCACACTTCTACTTTACGCCTCCGTAGTTCTCCCTTCAAACAGGATAACATTGAAGAGCTTTTGGAGCTTCCTTAGTACGGGTTTACCTCCGGACTGTAGCAGCTCCATTGTAACGCCATCCTTTCCAGGGGCTTTTCCATTTTTCAGCTGTTTAAGAGTCATCTCTATTTCGTAAGTGCTTCAGTCAGACTTCTGGCAGGTCTTTGGTGTAGTGACGTGTTAATTTGGCTCTGGAGTCCTCATTTTCGGGATCAGGTCGAGATGCATGCGAAGCGTATAACCGGCCATAGAAGCTTTCCACTTCCCAAAGGACTGCCGGCTTCGAAGCAACGACTTCTCTACTCGCTCTGGTCAACTTCGTCAGGTGGCTTCTTCCAAGAGATTGTACGAACACTTTTGACCCCGATTTTGCTTGATCGCTCTTTCAATTGAAAGAGTATTGGAGCACCGAAGGTCGTGTCGTACGAGCTTACTGATCTCTTGGTTTAGAGTCCGCTTTGCTGACAATGTGACAGGTGGGTTTTCACGTCGTTTATTCAGTAGCCCTAGGGTCTCTTCTCAAAGCTTCGATTTCCTGCCCTTACACTGCATTTCACAAAATCTTGTACCTTCTTCCCTGAGGATCCGAACTAGATGGCGTCCGTTGCCATTGCACCGGTGCGAAGCCGGGACGGATCGTTAGTGCCTTAATAAATTAGAATATTTTGACAAACAATTAAATAACTATTTAATACATCTAAACAAAATTCTGCTTTACCATTAGGCATATTTGTTTAAACCGACAACTACTCTTAAACTAAAAAGAAATGGAGACAATGATTGGTATGGAATGGATGGATATGAATAGTTACGTTATTATAGGAGTCAAGAGAGTAATTATAGGAGTTAAGATTTTTACGCTATGTTATAGTATTACCAGTAGGTAATACTAAATAATATAAGAAACAATTTTAAAATATCCTCCTCCTCCTAGTAAATATCTTAAAGAAACAATTTTTTGTTTTATTTATCATTTTTAAATTTGGTAAGAAATGTCTGCAAAATCCACACTTGTTGAAAATATTATGTTTATAACATTTTAAATACTTGATGAATATACAAAGTCTGAAATGTGAAATTCAAGATTGAGTAGTATTGTATGAGTTAGGGCCGGCGCTGATAGACGTCATGGCACGTGCTTTGACAGCTGGAAGGACACTTTGGTACGAAGTGGCATGCCGCAGTATGCAGCTTCACTTCATGGCATGCCGAAGCATGCAGCGTCACGTCATGGCATCCAGCAGACAGCCCAGCTACCGCATTACGCCGCGGCAATCAGTGGAATAAAAAGGCATGACATGCCACGAGGCGCCGCAGTACGATTGTATCGAAATAAAGTAATACGAATTTTGAACTTACTAAAATAAGGATTAAAAGAACTTTATCAGAAATAAAATTTACTTTACTTTAGTCCTTTACAGTGCCATGTCATGACCTTTCCTCTTGGAAAAGGACAAGAAAAATCAAATGAAGGAAAATAGCCTTTAAAATATTTTTATTACTATAATTGTCTAAATAATTTACACACTAAGAACTTAACACTAAAACAAATAAATCTATTCTATTTCAACAATGCCACCCACTTTAGATAAGGCTTCCTTTAATTTTTCAGCTTCGTCCTTGGAAATGTCTGCCTTTACTACTGTTGGTACACTTTCAACAAACTTTTTGGCTTGTACAAGATTAAATCCTTCTAGAAGGCTCTTGACCTCCTTAATAAGTGCTACCTTCTGCTTGTCGTCAAATTTGGTTAGCTTGACCTGTAAATAAATATGATAAAAATTAAAATACATTATTGCTTTCGGTATCTCTTAAAAAATATTAGTAAAACTTTAAAAATAACTATTTAATTAAATCTTGAGTTGATGTGAAATAAACTCACACTAGGCACGTAGATCCCAAACTAGGCAGGACCTATACTATGCGTGAGACATAAATGCGACATTTCAAATTTAATGTCATTGCTCTATCAACAATATACAAAACATTTACTTTTTTATTCTTATTTTTGAAAACATTGATTAAAAGTAAATTGTTTTACCGTAAAACTAGTCTTCACAGTTTTAGGTGCAGCATCTTCTTCTTCTTGAGCAGGGGCAGCCATAGCAAAGCCACCCATAGGCATTACCGGAGCATCAGGCAGATTTAACCTTTTCTTCAATACTTGACTAAGTTCTGACACTTCAAGGAGATTCAAGTTAGTGATCTCTGACACTATCTTTTCGATTTTTGCCGATACTGGCTTATCCATACCTTCTGGTATAGGAATACTGAGAGGAGCAGCTGCTTGTACAACTTCTTGACGTAATGTCACACTGTAAGAGGTTAAGTGAGATTTTCACTGCTATGGGCACTAGTAAAGATATATTTAAATTTAAAATATTCAAAGTAGACTCTTTTATAGTAAAAAATCAAATTCATTAACCCAAAATATTTCAGTCTCAGAAAAGTTTCTTACCATCGTGAGAAAGATCGCCATTGTAAAGGCAGATTCTTTACAAATTTTAGGCCATTCATTATTGATTATGTTTTTCTTCCCAAATTTTATTCCACAAATTCCGAAATTACTATTTAATTTGAGGTTATACCATGTAGTGTTGCGAAATCTTGTTCGTGTCGTATCATGAGTGTGATGAACACTCAAACAATAATCGATTAATGAAATTCTTGAAAAAATATAATTATTGTTACAATAAATAATGTTTATGGTGTCATGTTTTAAAAAAACATTATAGTAAGAGCACATGATGCTGAGTTTATTTAATTTTTTAAAATAAATATATAACTATTATTTAAATGTTTTAATATATAATAGAGGATTAGACAGAACGGTAATCTAGTCGATTTTTCAACTATATTTTTTTATTAAGACATTCGTCTATTGAGACCTAAGCGCCAGCCACTGCGCTAAGGCGGCAGCAGTACTGGCTTAGCGCTAGGAAACATTGGTTAATTTTATCTATGAAGACAGTTTTATACCCCCAGAATAGGGTAAACAAACATACCCCTTAGGGCAAAAGTCTATTTTCGTTAAGTTTTACTAGGAGACGAAATATAATTAAACAATAATATCGGTCTATTTACTTACTACACTACTGAACTAAACTATCGGTTCAGTAGTGCCCTTGTGGAAATGAACACTTTTGTAGAGAGGCAACCACTGAAAAAAAATGTGACTCCAGTCAGCTTAAGAAATTCAAATTACACTTGGGTTACGTAAACTCAATATACCATGTCGATGCTGACTAAATTATTTGTGTGAAATTACGGAATTATTCTTGCTATACACATTTCTACTTCTGGTTAACGTTTTTTCTTTATTGGAATTAAATTAAGTAAATGTAGAATATATTGTTAATTTAATAGTGATGCCAATTAAATATACACTGTGAAATTATAATTTCCGTCCAAATTTTTTAGGCACTAGACATTATTTAAGGACTCCTTTTGCAAAAAATGGTAGGTCAAATTTTCAACATAAATTATTTCATCCCGAAGAAAATATTTAGCAGCGTGGTCACTAATTCAACCGTACAAAATAGTCTTATGCTAGTTACGAAAACAGTGAGAGAAAGAATGCATCGGGGTACGCGGTGTGGCGGGGTTAGGCGTTTGCGAAACAGGGCCTCCGGCCGGTACAAAAACTACAAATCAAACAATTAAATAATTAATAGGTCAGTCGGCCGCGTCTTGCCATTCATCCTTTGTGTTTACCGCTGGTTCTTCCGTGACGTAGACAGTGGAAATAACGTTTTCTAATTGCGAGTATTACGAAATGGTGCGTAGTTACATTCGTAGTGGTGAAAGCCTAAATGATGCACAGCGCTTGTACGAGTCGGAAAATATACCACGACTCCGAAGACAAGGTATATCCATCGGTGCCTAACCGCCAAACGATTTTATCCGCAAATCAGAGGCTGTTAGACTACAGACAGTTTAGAACCCCGTCAAGGTCAAGACTTGTAATAGAGGTCAATAAAAAAATCTTCGACTTCTTTGAACGGGATCCTCGAATCCAATATGCACCTTGGAAACTGGTAAACACCGTTGGCTTGCACCCTTACCGTTATCAAAAAGTCCAAGACTTACAAGAAACAAAGGCCTTACCTCGTCGACAATTCTGCGAGAGGCTTATCGCACACCCCAGTGCCGGGAGTAGTCTTTTAAAAAGAAATTAAAAAAATATATATTTTGTGGACAGACGAGGTTGTTTACTTGTGTGGATTTGTACAACCAACATAACGAACATTGATGGTCATATCACAACACAACATTTATAAAAATACATGTAAAACAGTAGTGATAAGTTAACCTCCATTTTTTTTTACAATTTATATAATAAAATAATTTATTTTAATAATTTAAATAAGAATAATTAAAATAATATATAATTACTGTTCATGTATTTTTACTTATTTCAAATGTGCCCTTTAATTAAGTAAAGTTTTCAGTATTTGGAGGTTATGTTGGATACTTAATTTATCAATGAAATGTAGAGAAGTATGCGATACCGATGCAGAGATCATGTACACTTGCGCACCTACCGAGTACAGTGTGTCTACAAATTGCGAGTTCTTGAGACAATAATTGAGATAAAACTCAAAATTTTTGAACCATGTGATACTATACTAAAATTCGGGTTTCTTATACATTTTACTAAAGATATTCTGTGTTAATATGGATGGCAAAATGTAAAGTCACCTGTATATGCTGGGTACCATAATGACAGTCAAAATAACTATTAAGATAAGATTCGTTTTTAAATGTCGAAGACAAAGTGTAACATACAGAAGGTATTCCTTAATTATTCTGGTGCCTATACACGTGACATATTAGCTCAATTGATATTCATAGGTACAATAATTTATCATAATAAAGCTAAGCCTTAACTTGAGCTACCTCGAGTTGATCGTCAGTCGTCACACTCGTCGCTAAAGATCTGAACTACTAAAAATGTCAACTATTTGTTTGTAAAAACTTGACTTAAAGGTCTTAGTTACCAGGTCATTAAATTCCAAGCAAAAAAAAACAGTTGTCAGATTTGTCAGTGTCAAAGTGTTCAACCTCAATGTTTATGAGTTTCTGTCATATGTACTATAATATGTAGGTATTAGAGATGGCATAAAATCGCAATCATATGTGATAAATCATCTAATTTAAAATTATATTATCACTCCTGTGATTGACTTACAAAACCACAGCTACTTAATTATTATTACGCTACCGCAAGCGAGTCTTGCCTTGAAAGGTCTAAATAAAAGAAAGTGATCTTCGATAAAATAATTTTGATTGATTTTAATGCCATTTATCTTTGGCTATGACGAAATCTCAATAATTTCATCAAATGAATATGATTTAAAAGTAGCAATAATTTCCATGTCTAATAGGTATGCTACTATAGTACTAGTGTTCTGTGTTGTTGTTAATCAAGAAAAAGTTAATAGCTCATAAATAAACTTAAAAAAGTTATTATGATCCAATAAAATCAGAAATAATGTCCAAGATTTTCTAGATTTATTAAAATTATGTAAGAATTTGTCATTAGAAATGTAAAAAAAAATCAAGTTTTTAGGGTTTTTAGTAGTAGTAGTAGGGTAGTTTTATCAAAATATGACATTCATTCATCACTCGGCTATTTGGATTTTAACTCAGGTAAATATAATTTTAAATTTAAATACTTTAAATTATTTAATTTCAATTTTAAAATCAGAATCTGACTAGAAATAGAAACAATATCTGGTTTCCACACTTAATGTAATTAATTTAATGTATACACATGCATAATTTAGTTCATAAAATAAAACAAAAATAAACTATTTGAATATCTAGTTACTGATACTTGCAATAGATTAATGCACACATAACACTTTATGAAAAAAAACCTCCAATTGTACAAGAAACCCAACATTACTTTACTCTTGAAATGCTTCTGGTGTACAAAGGTTTGTGTGGTGACGGATTAAGAATACAGACTGTCACCACCCCTCGTCATCCTGTGGGTGTTGTAAGAGCTGACTAAGGGAACAAACTGCAGGACAACAGCACTTCAAAGAGAAGGAAAACTTGAAGATACCCCTATAAGAATATGTTTGGCCAGCGTGGTATAGTAAGCCAAAACATAGCAATGGACTATTAAAATGAAATAATAATAAAATATATCTCACACATCTCCCACATGGCCGTCTGATCCCAAACTATGGTAATCAAACTGCTAATAAACATACTTATTTATTTTTTAATAGATACATATTATAGATAAGTTACACCCAGACACAGATCAAATGAACGGTCATTTGACAACAACGTCAACGGACAAATATTGTGTGATGAGCCCGTGCTCATCACACAATATTTGTCCGTTGACGTTGATTTGTCCTGGGTTGGAATTGAACCCACAACCTCCAGTTTATTAAAGTCAGGGTCACTAACCACTAGACTACGGAAAAATAAGAAAAAAGGGTGTTGTTTGTTTCCATTTCATGTATGTTTGTAAAGTTTCCCACGACACAAGACTATGTTCCTAATGCAGTTATATTTAAAAAAAAAAGAAAGTATTTTAGGCTGAAGTCCTGTATCATTGGCTGGTTTAGTCTTTTTGCACCGAAATATTTTAACCAAGCTGTCTTTGTTGACAGCAGTTATCAATTTTGTTAGTTTTAAGCCACTTTGAAATATTATCTGTCCTTTTCGTAATATCTCTGAATATTATCATAATCGATCCAGCTTTTTTGAAGATTACCCGGAACAAACAGACAGACAGACAAAAATATTTAAACTGGTTTTAGGCATATTATTAAAAAATAACAGTGAGCATCAAAAATTTATAGGGATTTTCTGAGAGGAAAAACAGCCTATGTTACTCCTTATATAGACAGCTACCTGGTAATAAAATATTATCAAAATCGGCCCAGCCGTTTTAAAGATTACCCGAACAAACAGACAGACATACAGCCAAAAAATATTCAAACTGTTTTTTAGGCATAGGATATTGTGGAGATAACCGTGTAAGCATGGAAAAAGCTATTATTTTGATAATACAGACAGACACTTACATTTTATTTATTTGTCTTTGTATAAAAGTACAGTAGTTAGATAATTAGACAGGTAAAAAATATTTGAACTGGTTTTTTTAGCATAGGTATCATGCAAATAACTGTGTGAGCATGAAAAAAAGCCTTTATTTTGATATTACAAACAGACACTTCAATTTTATTTTTTTGTGTAGATATCCCCTGTATAAAAGTAGTATCATATTATTTGCGGTCAAGGGTAAAAAATAGCTTAGTTTGAATACAATAAACATTATGGGAAAAGATTAAATACCTACCATTATTACCTACGCAATAGATGTCGAAGTAAACTCAAACTGTAAATCCTATTGTAAACATTTTCCGTACCCATTATTAATATTACATAGGCGTTTAAGCTAATAAAGTTAATAAGTTTATAACGTAGGTATGTATTGTACGTTCACGTGTCCTACGTCACGTCTGTTACGTAACTTCGTAGTTTCGTCCTCGTGTCGTATAATGGTCGAAGCTGCCCACAGGTGTACAGTGTAAAATTACTATTGATGATGATACTAGTACAAAAACATTATAAAAATGATTTGGGTTTCAATCTGATTTTGAAATCAGTCTTAAAGTGATTCTGCGCGGTAATTCATCTGCAATATACAACTTCCAATTCGGATCAAAGGGTTATATGTTTATATATCTATACTAATATTATAAAGCTGAAGTTTGTTTGTTTGTTAGTTTGAAAGCGCTAATCTCAGGAACTACTGGTCCGATTTGAAAAATTCTTTCAGTGTTAGATAGCCCATTTATCGAGGAAGGCTATAGGCTATATATCATCACGCTAAGACCAATAGGAGTGGAGCACTAATGAAGAATGTTTAAAAAACGGAGAAAATTTATTACTATTGAGAGACGCAGACGAAGTTGCGCGGGTCAGCTAGTCATTGGATATAACACTTTTTTAAAAGCTACTTGTGTATTAGAAATATTATGTCAAGCATTAAAATAAATAAAACTACCTAAATAAATAAGTCTAAAATGGTATCTTTGTATGAATTTATTCGGACTGAATTACACCACAGTATTTCACGAGTAGGTGTAAGTGGGTCCACATCACATCACATCACATCACATCAACAGCCTTTAATAATCCACTGCTGGATATAGGCCTCTCCTTAGAAAGGAGGTTTTGGCCTACTATACCACGCTGGCCAGACGGGTTGGTATAGGGTTTGTGTCAAGTTTACCATCTCTTTGCAGTGCTGTTTTCCTGTATAGTTTGTTCCCTTAGTCGGCTTTTACGACACCCAGGGGATGAATAGGGGTGGTGACACTCCGTTTTCTTAATCCGTCACCACACGGACAAGTGGGTCCGCTTTAGTATAAAAACATTATTAATCATACGACTACAAGTCAAAATATTAGACATCCCTACACCACAGGAAATTATAAAATTTATTAAAAGTCGAAAAATGTGAACAATCGGCAGAATCCTGACAAACACAAAAACTCAAAAAGTACTGTAAAAGTTTTAACAAAAAATCTTTACGAAATTTCAGGCTTTTTGTTTACGTTCCATGCTTTTGTAAGGATTTTTTATTATTTAAACTTGGAAATATCCTTTTAACTGTTAGTAACAGATTCTTTTCATAAACGGTAGCAGAGTAATCGCGTTGCTAAAACATGCATACTTACGGTTATTTCTAAGACCAAGAAAGGTCGAGATTTTCGGCTGATGATTAACTTAATATTATTTTCTAACTCCTTTTGAGAATAAAGTTGGTATGTCTATATTACTTTGTACGGTCAATAGGTAGGTAGATAATTTATTCATTTATTTTCAGGTCATTTATATGCCTTTTTTTTTTGGACGGAGTTTAAAATCCCTTCGGATCTCCGGCTCCTTGGGGATATAGGAGCCTGGAGTATGTGGTGATTCCACTAAAAACCACTCCGACTTCCAGCCTTAGGCGCCCTGCTCTGGGGAGAACCCGGGCCATGTGATTTCAGGTCCCCCATATCGACGCCGCACCTAACTAGGTCCCATCTCAGGGAAAGCCAGTGGCTTCTCCCTGCCTTTTCATTTTCATTTTCAGTGCGATCAGGCTGCAGGTCATTTATATGCCTACGATTATTGATATTGATATACGATATAATTGGCAATGTAAACTCTGGTTGAATGCATAACGGAATTTCTTTTACATTTTCTCCATAAACTAGTTGACATTAATTTATTCGTTCGATTACTTTGATCCCTCACTTAAGTTTTCCTTTCTCTGAATAATCCCTAATTTCTTAAAACGGATACGAAATAATAATATTTCAATTTGATTGTAACTTAACAGAAGTGAATGCTGAAATGTTATAACCCCATCACTAGGGCTGTCTGTAGCATCATCACATCAACAGCCTTTATCAGTCCACTGCTTTACATGGGCCTCTCCTTAGGAAGGAGGTGCTGTCTGTATAACATAAAATAAATGACTGACAAAGACGGCTACTCCACGATACCTCTCAGTCCCGTGCTTCGGCTCAAATATTTCCTAACAAAAATTAAAAACACTTCGACGTCGCTTTCTCCGAATCGTTTGATTTGAAAATTTGTTGAAGTATTAAGTCTTTAACCTGCGGACTGGCTCAACTAGAATAGCTAGATACGTCTAAGTGTCTTACAGAGTACCTACGCCTCAACGAAACAGTTATTACTGTTAGTATTTTGGAATAACAAAAAAAGACATGATTTGATAACGAACCAGCTTTAAGAGTAGAAAAGAATTCTAAAATCCACCTCCTGACTTCAGCATGAGCAGCTCGGATCATCGCTACTTAATCCGATGGGTTGGCCTCAACAAAACAAATCCGGGATGCTGAATTATAGTTTGTCATCCAAACTAGATATCATCATCAACAGCCTTTAATAGTCCACTGCTGGACATTGGCCTCTCCTTAGAAAGGAAGTTTTGGCCACGCTGGCCACGCTGGCCAGACGGGTGGTATAGGGTTTGTGTCAAGTTTTCCTTCTCTCTGCCGTGCTGTTGTTCTGCGTAGTTTTTTCCCTTAGTCGGCTCTTACGACACCCACGGGATGAATAGGGGTGGTGACACTCTGTATTCCTAATCCGACACCACACTAGATATACAAACAAAGTTTAATTGTTGTTGAAAATTGTAAATCTGCGAAAATAAGCGAATAAAATAGTTATCTTAAACGAGAGAGGAGACTGCGATAGTTGATAAAGATGCAACATATTTATGTTTCCTTATGTTTGCTGGCTTAGAGGTTTTGTGGTAGCAACAAAGACTGGAGACTATTGGACTATTGGCTTGAAAATCAGCAGAAACAAAACTGAATAAGTTAGGGATAGTGTAGGAAGATGATGATAAGATACAATCCTGTAAAGGACAATGAAACTAACAACGTAAGTAAGCACATCGTTTTTCTCCATAGCCAACCTCACATTTATTCGCATATTGCAAACATAGTTACTACCTATACTCTGAATCTCGTGAACCGCTTGTGTTGTGTAAACATTGTGTTCTGACGAAGATATTATGCGTCACCTCATTGCGCAGCGACACCGCTTTTGCTATGAGCCTGAAATAATTGTTTGTGAAAAGTGCGTGTTGTTTTACCTTGATGTGTTGGAAATTAGAATAGAAGGATTATAAAGTTCGCTTGGTTCCAGTCGCAAATAGACTTAACAACTGACTGATGCGACTGATTGATTGGGAGTCATAGTTCTTGTGATGTGTAAAAGAATTCAGTTACGTGTGGAACAAAACTTAGAGCTTTTTAATTTAGTAAATTATTAACTCAAATATTACAATGATAGGTCTTGCGGGGTGATAGTAGTCCAACTTATTTTAAGTTGTAAAAATAGTTTTTAAATATACATTTTTTCATAGAAATCCTTTCAAAAATATCGTCTGCGGTATTTCCGAACCGATACGACGAAGAAAAGAGCACTTTTGTGACTCCTGAGTTGCAGACGTTCATGGGCGGCGATGTCACTTTCCATCAGGTGACCCGTCACTCGTCTGCCCCCTCTAACATAAAAAAAAACATTAAGAATTCTTGTTAAAAGCCTATTGTTAGTAGAAAACGGAAAAGCTTTCAGACTTGAATCTTGAAAAAAAAAAACGGAAAACGGACAAATTTGTAGAACATTTTGATGGTGACATTATTATATATTGTATCATTTCTTTTCCTAACAATAAGGGCCTCCTGGAATATTTTCAAATAACCGTAATTGTTACGTACAATATCCTTATTTTGCTTGCTTAGAAAGTGTGCTGCCAAACTTGTCTCAGCTCAACTAATTCCTCATTCACTTAATCAAGTCATTTAAGTTCCAAATCTTGGATCGTATCATCTCTTAAGTTCTGGAACAAACCTACAAAGTTCAATTTATTGTGTTATTTGAATAAACACATAGACTGTTATTTATAGAAGTGGAGGCCGCTTTGTTGGACGTAACACCGATAAACTGATTCATTGGAGATGTCATTCTCTGTCGTTAAAAGGTATATAAAATTATTTCTAAACCTGCCGGTGAAATAAATCTCGTAATATTTTTAAAAGAAAATACATTGTTCATGTAGAAATCTGTTTTGGAATATGGTTTTGTTTGGAAACTTTACTTTATTGTCAATTACCTCTTTCAATTTTATCATTTTTAACCGACTTCCAAAACACAAAAGAGGAGGTTCTCAATTCGTCTGTATTTTTTTTTTTATGTATGTTTGTTACGCGATTTCTCCGTCAATTGTGGACCGATTTTCAAATTTCTTTTTGTAATCGAAAGGGTATGCTCCCGAATTGGTCCCATTACCACCAATTCAGGATCTGATGATGGGATCCTAGAGACATCGAGGGAAACCCTCACAATTATTGGGAATTTGACAGCCCCGACAACGTGTTTTAGCTACGAGTATTTCTTTAGCCAAACAAAGAATGGCAACCGTCAGAGACTGCGCGATGTGATGCGCAGAGAACTTGCAGTATTTATGTCACCACAGTAATTTTCGTTGTATTAAGAAGAAAAGGTTAAAATTTTGTATTCTATCTTGTTAAAATAATTCGGATAGACGTTTTGTTGCTATGGATGGCATCGCATTTCGTTTGTAAGTAATTTTATGGTTAATTTATTAAAATAGTTCTGGAAAAAACTCTTAAATTTTGTGTGGGTCAACTGGGTTAATTTCTAACATACCAGTATTAACCCTTCTAGTTGGAACTCCTTCTATAAAATATTGAGCATATTTGTTGAGTAGTCTCACTAAAGCTTCCCTATCTTCACCTTCGAGATCAGTGTCAATTGAATCGGAAGTTATTTTGTTCGGTTGCAACTCACAAGAATTTGACTGTTTCTTAGAAAAGAATTTAAGCTGATCTTGATCAGTTTGGACGCCAATGTCATTTTCATATCCTACACTAAAAATAGTAAAATAAACCCTTTAAAAAAAAAAGTTGAACCGGCTTCAAACAACACCGACAAAGAGCACTAAAAATTAAAAATTAATTACAAATCTAAGTAAAAAACTATAATAAGTACCCTCAATGTAACAGGTAACATTATAATACCAATAGTCCCTTCTAGTCTGTTTGAAGTCGGTGCATATGCATATATATTGTCGGTGAATATGATTGAGGTGATGAATACGTCTCGTCTTTCAATCGTCAATAAACAATCAACTATTAGGCAATTTGTCTGTAAGAAGTTGGTTTTTAAAGTCCTTTAAAGTCTCGCGACTCCATCCGATACCATAAAACAAACTGCGAACTTAGTACGGTAAATATTATAGTTAACAGCACAAAACTGTTCAAAATCAGTCAATCTGTTCAATCAAAAAGGGGTATAATATATATATTATACCCCTTTTTAAACTATTGCAGCGCACGGAATGTCATAATTGGAATTGGAATACTTAATTTATTTAATTGTATATGTAGAAGAAGTGTATAAAACTAAAACTTTCAAACAATTTTGGCTTGTGGATAAGTGGTAACCGATTAGATTAACACATTGCAAAGTAAAGCAATCCCGGCCAGTCTATGGATGGGTGACCATTCGTAACACATTGAGACCCCTCTGTGCCTCGGAGAGCACGTTAAGCCGTCGGTCCCGGTTGCCATACGAACATCCTGGCAATCCTCACTGGTAGTTGGTGTCCTACACAGTCCGACAACAGTCTTTCTACAGAATTTCGCTATCGCCTGGTACTTGGGTTGTGAAGGACTGATGGCAGTCCCTTCACTTGAAAAATCAAAGTTCAGCCGTATCGTAGTAGACTTAAAGCCGATCCCAACCTAGTTGGGGAAAAAGGCTCGTAGGAAGAATTTGTGCTGAAGTAAAAAAACATGTTAAAACATGCTACATTAAACTATAAAGAGACAGTAAATATTTTTTGACTTGTCAGTATATAAAAGTCTATTCATTGACGGATCAAGTTATACTGGTCATAATACATACGCCGGGCGATCTCTAATACTAATTAATACTTAGAATAACCTGCTTGTATAATGTATCGGAATAATGTTGGATTTTGAGACAAATACCACTAATACATTATTTTATTTCTTTAGGAGGACAATGCTGTAGATAACAGAGGGAGAAAAGAATGACCTAATACGCCTTGGCCTCGTGCGTCGCTTCTTCCGCCTTGCACTCGTAAGACTCATTTTTCAATCGTTCGCTAAGTTAATATGTTTACTGAAACCTTCACGGCTAAAGCTTCGGCTCATTTGGCTGAAGCCGAATGTTTGACCGAAACTGAAGCCGAAAGTTCGGCTGGATACTAACAGTAATATGGTAGGACAAATGTACGAGTATGACACTAAATATATACTCAACAGTAATCATCATAAGACCAAGTGTTGTCGGTATTTTTTTTTTCATAAAATGGAGGCCACCGGTCACTTGACGGTAAAATAATAATAAGACCAAGTGTTGTCTAATTTTTTTTATGAAATAGGGGCCACCGGTTACTAGACGGTAGAATCATATTAAGACCAAGTGCATTCGGTATTTTTTTTATGGAATAGAGGCCAAGTCGGCACAGAAGCTCTCCCATTATTGAATAACAATTATTAGAATTGACAGCAGCTTGACTATATTTATGTGTTATGTTTAAGTAATACATATATACATACATAAGTAGTGCATATTCCTACATACAGTGCGAACTGAAATAAATTAGGAAAAAATAAATTATTTGTCTTCCTATTGTATAAGTGTTACTACTCAACAAATGAGTTTTTAAATGAAAAATTTGATTTAAATTATAAATTAGACGACGACTTGCCTTTATATTCTCAATAATTCAATTCAATTTAATACCTATACATTGCTTTGAATAATTTTTTACATTATATTTTACTAGCTGACCCGGCAAACGTTGTATTGCAAATCAAAAAAAAATTAGGGATGGGTCACCCTTACCATTTAGGGGTATGAAAAATAGATGTTGGCCGATTCTCAGACCTACCCGATGTGCACACAAAATTTCATGAGAATCGGTCAAGCCGGTTCGGAGAAGTACGGGAACGAACATTGTGACACGAGAAATTTATATATAAGATAATCCTCAAGTATTTTGAATAATTCTTGACATTTTATTTATTATTTTTTGACATTGTATTTAATAATGATTCACATTGTACTTATAAATATATATTTTTTTAAAGTATCGGGAATGGATGATTTGTTTATGGTTCCAAATTCAAATTTTTGATGTTTTTGGTTGTTGTTAGATTGGCACAACTGTTTTCCATTTTGGCGCGCTGTTTTTAGTTATATCATATCTAGTGTGTATTGCGAATTTCATGATGGACAAAAACATCGAACAAAGAGTTTGTCTTAAATTTTGCATCGCCAATGGAAGTTTGTGTTTGGAGTCACTGAAAATGTTACAGAAGGCTTACGGTGAATCGACTTTATCAAAAACACGTACTCAAAAAAAAAATAGTGGTACAAAGCATTCAAAAGCGGTCGAGATGTGATGGAAGATTTGTTAACATCGCAAAAGTGAAGGAAATAGTGACTGAAAATCCTCATTCAACTTTGAGAGAGATAGCCGCCGAACTTTCTGTATCTCACCAGTCGATCCGTACCATTTTAACCAATCATTTGGGTATGAAACATGTTACCGCTCGGCTAGTCCCAAAAGACCTGAATTTTCTTTAAAAACTCAATCGCATGAGAGTCGCTGAAGACATGCTAGAACGAGTCGATTCCGACCCAACATTTATGAAACGCATTGTTACTGATGACGAGACGTGGGTTTACGAGTTTGACATGCAAACTAGTCAATGAGCTTCGGAGTGGCGCCTTCCAACTGAACCGAAACCGAAAAAACCACGCCAAAGTCTATCAAAAGTCATATTGACTGTTTTCTTTGACTATCGCGGTGTTGTACACTTGGAATTCTTGCCGGAAGGTCAACCGGTAAATAAAGAATATTATTTGAGCATTATGCGACATTTAAGAGAGCAAAATTGACGAAAAGGGCCAGATTTGTGGAAAGAAAATTCTTGGATTTTGCACCACGATAATGTGCCTTCGCACAAGGCCATCATTGTGAACGAATTTTTGACCAAACACTCAACAAATACCATCGAGCAACCACCATATTCACCAGATATGGCTTCAGCCGACTTCTTTCTTTTTCCTAAACTCAAATTACCACTTCGTGGCACCCTTTTTCAATCGGTAGACATAAGACATAAAGGAGAATTCGCGGCGAGAACTGAACTCAATTCCGGAAACAGCGTTTAAAAAATGTTTTGGTGATTGGATTATTCGTTGGCGTAAGTGTATCGTTTCTGAAGGAGCATACTGTAAAGGTGATAAAATAAATTTAGATGAATAACAAACATTTTGTGTATTATTGATCTTTTCCCGGTACTTTCTTGACAGAGTACGTTTTCAGAATAGGAAACGTTGTTTCACACGACTAAACAATTTTTTTGTGGTTTTTAGTTTAGTTTAGACAGTTTTCGAAGAACAGAATTAGCACCAATAGGAATTATATAATTTTATTTTCAGGAGAGAGTTTTAATATATTTAGGCACCCATAAATATTTAGAAGCCTATCAAGTTCTCTCACACGAAAAACTCAAATTATTATTAATCAAAATATATTTGCGAAACTAAATTCTAATCAAAACTTGTTAATTGAGTAACGGTATGCTGTTAATACGTTTCAATTGTTTACAAGTTAAGCGATTCTAACAATTCGAATGGAACTTTGTTTTCGTTTCGTGAAACCATAAGCTTGCAGCTTTATTTGAGTTCTTGTACATTATATTGTTTTGAAATTAATTAAAACTTTTTCTGCTCTCTTCATTCCTTGCTTAAAAAAAGGCAGGGAAGTTTTTTACCCATCTTGTGTGCTATTGTTTCAAGTTAATTTGGAAGCCAGGTACTCGGGTTGAAGCCAATAAAGGTCAAGGAGCATCAGTATTGAATAGCCATGTTATGGGATAAATAGATATCTCTCTTTATCAGCTCCTAATATCCTATTCTGTACCACTTACTACATACGTAGGTGTCAAGTAGTTAAACCCTAAAAACGTAACAAACAAACAAATTCTCACGTACAATATTAAATAAGATCAATTGTATCAGATAAATTTTACGAGTCGAATCATAATACAAGAATGGAGTATATTTGGAAGTGATTGCAGTGCTAATGCATAGAAATAGATTTCCCTAATTCTCAATGTTATCGGCGTTGAATTCAATTGACATGGAGAAATGTAAATCTGACCGAATACTATGTACATCATAAATACTGCGCCGCCTACTTCAATTTCCGCTATTCCATATTTATAGGAAGTTTAATTTGACCAATACATTTTGGCAGAGTAAGCTAGGAGACATTTATATCAACGTATAACATTTTCGTAGATCAACTTTGGTTGGCCGGTTGACTTTCAGAGGTTGCTTATTGTGCGATATCGTAAACGTAGAACGTTTTAGACCAGAAGGTATGATTATATTTGCTGATTAGTTTGCGAACTGTCGCCCTCACTTCAGTACGCAGTCGTCTCGCGGTACAGTGGCACGTGTAAAAGGAGGCTTCAGACTGAAATTGTGCTGATTTATTGTGAGTTTACTAATATTTTTTTATTTGTTATATCGTTCGAAACTCAAATACTAAATGGTCGCGGTGATTATGAAGGCTATTATTACATGTTTGCAATGCAAGCGGTGCATTCTTAGGTCATTATTACTGAGATGGGTACTTATATGTTCACATATACGAGTATGTTCATCTCATTCAGTTGGATTATATCTTCGTAACAGACTCATTATAAATGAAAACAAATCCTTGCAAATGATATTATGTACCATTATTTAGATTCGAACGGATTTATAGGTAATTGACTAAGTTTCGATACAATATAAAGATTACTAATAATTAATATAGTATAAAGGTGGCGACTGACATGGTACCACATAGTCTTTCTTTGTGCGGATGGAACCCACAGCCCTTGAGTTGTTGTTAGTTGTATAGTATATATAGACTACTGAAACATTCATCTAGGATTAAACTTGGCCTACTGTTGGACTATTGGAATTAACACTGATTTATGTAGCACTATAGCAAAATTTAATTATAGAATGAAATTATGAAGTTCACAGATTGCCTAGTGGTTTAACTTGTCAGTTACCTAACTGAAACTGCGTGCCGTTCTGTTTTCAAAGGTCAATTAACTTTGTATTAACAAAACGGCTATACTCGTACTTTACTAGATTTAAATTAAGAGTTACACCGGGTAATAAATACAAACAAAAAGTTAATATATATATATATAATAAATTAAATCTTTTAATAAAGGTTAAGACTTGTGACGGATTAAGAATACAGAGTGTCACCACCCCTATTCATCCCGTGGGTATCGTAAGAGCCGACTAAGGGAGCAAACTACGTAGTATAACAGCTCTGCAGAGAGAAGGAAAACTTGAAACAAACCCTAAACCAGCCAGTGGTATAGTAGGCCAAAACCTTCTTTCTAAGGATAGGTATGTCCAGCAGTGGACTATTAAAGGCTGTTGATGTGATGTGTGTGTGAAGACTTTAAGTAACTAATTTTACCTTGATGTACATTTATAGCTATTGGTACTTTCATTACTCATTCAGAATGAGGAACCTAATAGAACCTAAATTTCTGGTACCGGAATGAAGTTTTTGGACCGGATATAGAAAGAAAATCAACCTAAAATCACACACTGCGCTTCTGTGTAGCGTTTTTTTTTGGAAACAAATCTACTATTCGCCTAGACTCTAGGATATGGGTTTTCTAAAAGTATTGACCAAGACATATCAGTCGGGCACATAATTATGTACATATCCTTAGTTACTACGACAGTGAACACGGTATGACGATATACCCTTTGTCCTATGTTCTATGTCCGAGTTTCTAGAATCTTTTGTTTTACTTCGTCTCGCTTTAAAAATATTCGTCTAAATTTCTGAAATAATTTGTAAGCTTATCTTAGTGTCAGCCAATCATTCTTGTAGTATAAAATGAGCAAAACGTTCACATTAAATAGAATGTTAGTTACAGTACTCTTTTACTGGAATTAGAATCGTAATAGCGAGTACTACATGATGGATGCTAGGATGCTAGGATGTATAATGTGTGAAATGCAAAGGTGGTATCTGGCAGACTCAGAGAAACAATTGTGATTTTACCAAGCGCGCCACGGATTCCGCATCCAAGCCATTAAGCCCATTAGTACACCCATTATAAATATGAATACCAGTAACGAAAGTTTTTATTCCTACCTAAATTCTTGCCAATTTGTTGACTCTTAAGTAAGAAGAGGTGTACGGGATAGGGTGGCGGCCTGATCTCATCACGACGCAAGGTCGTTACTAGGCCGATTGGCGGTGGGAAGTTTGCGATTTCCCATGGGATAGCGCCTGGTTATTCGCGGAGCGACCTGAAATCACACAGTTTGAGTATTCTCCAGAGGCCCGAGAGCAACTGTCGGGGTAGATTTTAGTTGAAACTCCACATGCTCCTGGCTTCTGCTTCACCAAGATAGCGTCTCTCCTGAGTCCGAGATCCGAAGGGATTTTCCACCCTATCACCAAACACAAAAAAAAATTATTTTTTAAAAACCTACAATCCGCTACATGTTAAACGGTCGTAACTCTCTGCTGTCTTAGAAGCGACATGTTACAGCTCCAAGAGGCTGTAAATTAAGTGTTAGATGTGAATTTCAACATGATTGCTGTCGAAACTTTTTTAGGGTCACGAATGGAGGTAATTCGTACCCTAAAAACGTGTCTATAGCAAAGTTCTTCTTTCTTTCTTTTGATGAACAATAACCTACTAATGTACCGTACCATTTAGACGGCTACCCTAATTAACTAGTGAGCTCTCTAACGAGCTGTTTGTAAAGCCTACCAATAACTACCTACATTTCACTAGTTTGTTATTAGTTCAACTGTACGCCCTACATTGATATTATTGATTTTGAAGCGTTTTGCTTACGTATTCGCTTATAATCTTGTTCAAACCTGTATCTGTAGTTGTTGTTTGTTTAGTGTTGCTTATTGTTTGTTTATGTTTATCAATCCTTTTTACGATTCCCCTTTTTTACCATCGTGCCTTCAAAAGCCTGCCTGTCCCAACATTAGATTATGTGTGATACTTCTTCCATCGAATAAAAGTTACTTAGTTCCAGGAAAACTTATTAATATTTCTTGAATATATCGTTTTAACCAAATTGTTATTGAAATAGTATTCCAGTATATCGGAATTATTTATACAAACAGGGAATAATAATATTAGCCACCCTACAAATATAAATGAAATAAACTAAAATAAATTTATGGTTCACCTTTAAACAGCATATTGCTAACAAACCGTATAGCCGCCTGCACTTGAACAGTTGCATAAAGTAGATATTTAATGTTATAATATTTGACAAAACACTCAGAAATATGCTTTTTTTTTTACGAATAATAAGCGATATATTAGATAAATAGATCAACATAAATTATAATAAACGAAAATGCAGGAATAGAAAAATCCTTATAAAATCTACCTTCGTCGATATTTTTAAAGACAAAAATAAGGATCTTACTTACAGAGTATTCCATGATCACTAGTTTTCGCGGTTTAAAGTTAAAGAGAAAAATTTAGAGTAGATTTAGAGCTCTACAATTTAAAAGAAAGTAAAAAATCCAACTGATAACTTTTATCGTAACAAGAACTGGTGCTAATTTGATCGTATATAGCTTATATTCTGAAATTGAACTCTAATTCATTGTACTATTTGCTTTTGGCCAATACTTATCCTCCTCCTTGTGCCGTGTTCTCGTCCTCCTCATTGCTGTATATTGTGACCTCTACGAATTATCTTCCAGACGATCGCCCCCCACTTGTTACGGTGTTCAGCGGTGTGTATTACCTCTTGAATTTTATTGTTCTTATTGAGTTAACAATAAACCAATTATTTAACGTACATGTTGCCTGACATCTAAGGATTATAATGAATTGTGTTGAAATCTCTTTTCTATAGAGAGGTTTATGTCCAGCAGTGGACTATTGAAGGCTAGTTTCTTGTTATGTGACGTTACATAATGTTATCGCTATAATTATGTCATCACAGCTAGCTGTATTGTGAAGGTCGCGCTGTTGTAACCTACTGCACATAGATTAGTTTTATAACTGTTCCTATAGGTACCTACAGTATCGACATAAATGTGGGGAAGCAGGCTATCCAATGTCTGGTTGTTATGTTATACTTAAAACTAAACAGACATATAATATGTTTATGGTAGCCTTACCAAGTCTTACCGTCTATTGTTGATTTGAAATGTAAGTGTAATTGAATTTATGTAATTCATCATCATCAATAGCCTTTACTAGTCCACTGCTTTACATAGGCCTCTTAAGGTCTTAAGGTAATTGTTCAAATAACTTGTAAATAATAATAATAATAGAAACAATATACCGTCTACATAGTCCCCATCGTCCTCTCCACGACTGGTATCATTCCAAAGCATCTTCTCCATAGCTTAAAATCTTAGGTTTATCAGAATTCGTTTAAAGTTTACCCCTCTCCAGCCTCTATATTAAACACATGTAGAATCATCAGAAAATTCATGCAGTTAGATGGACACTATACCAAAATAATGTAGGTACACACCACATGCTGTATTTACTTGGTTTACCGTAAATACGGTGGAACCAGCTAAGAAGCTGAGAGAATAAAATTAAAACCCAAAATAATAATAATAAATTCTTTATTTAAAATGTAGTAGTAGTACTTAGGTATGCACCTTGATCGACGCCTAACCTGGCGCAAACACATATGGACCAAAAGGAAACAATTAGACTGCAAACTTCGAAGCATGTATTGGCTCACTGGTCATAAGTCACAACTGACAGAAGCCAGTAAAATAGCTATCTATAAGGCTATACTGAAGCCTGTATGGACTTATGGCATACAGTTATGGGGAACAGCAAGTCATAGTAACGTTGAAATACTGGAAAGGTTTCAAAGTAAAACAATGAGAGCCATGTTTAATATTCCACCGTACATAAACAATCGATATGTAAACCTAGATTTAATTCTGCGAACAGTGAAAGAAGAAATAGAGTCATGCAGCAATAATTATCAAAATAGACTGGACCAACATGTTAAATGTGAGATTCTCTCGACTGAAGAGAAATAGTATACCGGATTTAGCTATGAGATTTGCGGACAGAAGATGAGTATGGCATCAATGGGTGCTCAGCTCAAGATAATCTGAAGATCGGGATTATTATCTCAGCTGAAGATAATAATCCCGATGAAAATCTGACACCATATTAGATTATTGTTCCTTGGAAACAGATTGCTAAGTAGCAGGATATATAAAAAAAATAAAATAAAAAAAAAAATGTGTCACCCAACATTCTTGAAAGCATTACTTATATTCATAGCGCATCTTTTTTCATGGGTGCTCGATTTTTTGCCTTTAACGAAGAACATTTATAATTTAAATATAGATATATTTAAATTATAAATGTGAAAGTGAGTTTGTTTTTTGTTTCTTTGTTACGTTTTCACGCCTAAACCACTAAACCGATTTTAAACATTCTTTCACTATTAGAAAGTTATATTTTCAGGGAGTTACACAGGGCACACTATATCTGACATACAAGCGGGCAAAAGTTAGCATTTCATAAAAAAGAATACAATACAACAAAGCTGGGCATAACGCATAACCCTTGATAGTTAGGTAACAAAGTTTAATAAATAAGATGATCTAAGACGGTGCCTTAGAGAGAAAAAAATCCCTCTGAAAAATAATAACTATCGTTATTGTCGGCTATAGTGGATAGACAGGTCATGATTGTCAATAAAACTCCTCTCGGCGAGACCGCATCTTCGTCGGTTACGTCATAAAAGAAATCTTGTTCATTGTATTTTCTTTTTATACTTTACTTAAATCTAATACTCAGTTATACCATACACAAACTAAGCATCAGGTTCTTCCACTGTACAATTTTTTTTTATCATTGTATTCTGTACAGTGAGCAATGATTAAATTTATATTAACGGTGAGGTATTAACTCTTTCTACTCCCACATCCATACTGATATTATAAATGTGAAAGTGAATTTGTTTGTTACGCTTTCACGCTTAAACCACTTAACTGATTTAAAAAAACATCACCAATGAACAGCTACATGATCAGCGAGTGACAGTGCACGGATGGCTCAGTGGTTTAAGCGGTCGCCACGCCGCTTACCACTACGCCGATCCCCATCGGACAACACTTTGTGTGATCCACAAATTGTTGTTCTGATTCTGGGTGTTCTTTTTCGTTTCATGTATGCTTGTGAAGTCCCCCGTGTCACACGGCTACTTTTTATCGCAATAACCGACATAAACGCGGGCGTAGCTGCGGGCAAAAGTTGGTATTATATAATGTTAAAATAAAACAAGAAGCCTATTTCAGTAACTTGCAAACAGATTGCAAAAATTAATAAGTCTTTCGAACTTTCCGTTTAACGGGTAATTACGACACCAAACAGTTTCACAATAAAGTTTAGAGATTTTTAAACAAACAAAATATTTTCGACCTTCCTACAAAATACCTTATATAACGATGGTAAAGAACATATTTTGTGTTATTTTTATTATTTCACGTAACAAAAATGGCAAACGTTTTTTTTTGCTATTACTAGTAACTATTATAAATAGCCTTTTGAATTACTATTTAATTATATATTCTTCTATCTATACCTAATGTATCTTCCATTTTTTAAGGATGTATACAAATTGAGTTTTAAAGTGTATAATACAACTATATACTACGAAAATTATAATGAATAACACCGGCCAAGACAGTGTCGAGCCACGCCCAAAATAGGGTTCGAGGATACGAGGAAATTTGGCATTTTGCTGAGTGTTTGATGGAGTCGGCGACTCAAAACGGGCTCACATAGTAACGATGGTCACTGAAAAGAAGTTAAATCTAGCTTCGTGGTCTACAACGTGGAATTAGTTAGTCGACTATTATTCGTAAACTAATAAACCCTACTTACGTTTTTTTTTTAATTCGTTATACGTACTCGTATATGCTACTACCGTGAATTTTTCAGATCTCCAAATACTGCCGTTTGGCTAGGAGGGGTGAATGGGGGGGGGGCTTTACTGTAACAACGCTCAGCGTTTCAAGGCTCAATATCTCACAAACGGATAATTTAATCAAAATATTATATTCACAAACAGAAAATTTTAAAATACCTATCAAATAACACCAATATAAAAAATAACATCCCCACTTTAAAGGTAGGCACTAGAAAATCTTAAAAATATATTTTTTAAGATTTTCTCTTCGAATCGTTTTGTTTCGTCGGCGTGATTAGTATGTATGTTAATCAAAAGAACAGGGCCTCAATTCTGCTATTTTATGTTCACGCCAAGCCACTGTCATACCAATGACACGCTATTCAGATGCCATCGAGTGGCCATTGGCATCGGTATAAATTGTATTGTAAAACAAACTGATATTGTTGCGCCATAGGATTGAGTGGTTCTTGTGTAGCGCCATCTAATACTCGTATCAATTGGGGAACAAAACGAAGGCTATGAATTGAGATTATGGTTCTTAATTCGTATACTTTCAGTGCCGTCTAGTGTCGAATTTCGAAAGATAATAGAAATTTGTAGATGCCTTATTGTACGTGGTTCTGTCTGGAACATTCTATCGGATCCTCGGGATTAGTCTAGTAATCTCGATAGCCCTATAAAAGCGGAGCGTATTTGCCGTACGGGACAGGATTTTTTTAAGACAACGAATTTACTTCGAAACTAATTTCTAGTGCAACTAACGAGTTATATAGTGATTTCTTGTTTGTAATAGTGAGTGTTTGTAAATTCAGTTCAATAAAAGTAATTAACCGATTACTTTTATTTATTGTATACCCCGCTCGTAACAATACCTATAAAGACTTAAGAAATATGTGACAATCTTAAGTTTACCATTTTTGTTTAATAGATTTGACTTGAAAAAGAAACAAGATGTTGGGTGGAAGCGTGCTATGGTTCCGACACGGGCTGCGTCTTCATGACAACCCCTCCCTTCATAGTGCCATTGAAGACAGGAGTGTGCCATTCTTCCCTATATTCATTTTCGATGGAGAGACTGCAGGTAAAGGATCATGGAAAAGTTTTTGCTAGGATTTTCTAACAATTTTTGAATGTAGTATTGGCGGTATTAGTATGTCTCAACATTTACAAATACCCTCTCACCCAAACAGGTACTAAACTCGTGGGTTACAACCGCATGCGGTATCTTCTCGAGGCGCTGGATGACTTAGACAGCCAGTTTAAACAATATGGTGGTAGACTGATCATGTTGAAAGGGCAGCCAAATATTGTCTTCCGTAGGCTCTGGGAGGAATTTGGTAAGTTAACTATCAGTCACATTCTAGCACTGAAAGTATAAGTTTATTCGATCAAAACAAACATATTTATTTTGTAAACTAGTAAAAGTACAGGAAAATAGTTTTATGGCTATGAGAAAACAGCCCGACAATTAACAAACTTTTCTTAGAAGACATGTATTGGGATTTGTGGAATTCATATGTATTTATGGCCAAGTCTACACTTTTTCTTTTGTTTAAACACATATTGTATTTATTATTGTACATACATATATTTATGATCTTGGCTGTAATAATATTTAAGACTGGTTATTTTTAGACGTCGTGCTCGTTAGGTGTTGATACTATGTGTTCATTTACTATAATATTATATATATATATATATATATATATATATATATATATATATATATATATATATATATATATATATATATATATATATATATATATATATATATATATATATATATATATATATATATAAATATAATATAATCAAATATCAAGTAATTATAGGATCTTCACTTGCTAGTGATTCTCCAATCACAGGATGGACTTATGAATAGGCGACAATGACCTTTTCGAGGTTCTGAAGTCTCATTCCCTTAAGTCCCTCGAGCCACCCGTTTCCTTTACCCCAATTTCAGTTCCTCCTTTATATTAAGAATTGGCACTTACAATTTTTTTATCCATTTTGTCTAAATCTTAAGGCATTCGCAAGCTGTGCTTCGAGCAGGATTGTGAACCTGTGTGGAGGGCTCGTGACGACAGCGTTAAGGTGGCTTGCAGGGAGATAGGTGTGACTTGCAGGGAGCACGTGTCACATACTCTATGGGAGCCGGACACTGTTATCAAAGCTAATGGTGGAATACCTCCACTCACTTATGAAATGTTCCTGGTAAGCGCAATACGAGAGTTTTTGTGATTTATTGTTGAATTTATCCTAATATTCATCGGTACCCATATTTTTTTTTCTATATAATACATTTTAAATACAATTTCATCACATTGATACTAGTGATCATTTAAAAATAAAATGTATGTAATGAAACGGATGCTCCGTCCTTCCAACACCATTGGCTAATCCACTCTTCATCATCATCATCATCATCACCAAGGAGCGCCAACTATTCCGGTCTTGGGCAGTCCGCATCTACCAGTCTAGGGGATCGTAATTCCGTCGGTTTATGCGGATAACATTACAACTATATCTGATTTTTATCGATACCTTATGTAGGTATAAAATGTAACTCCTCATTTTTCTTTAGGTAACAGATTTATACTTAAGTTAACTTGTTATTCCTATTCAGTTCTGTCTACGAATAATTTCATTGTTGTAGCACACAGTAGCGACTATCGGTGACCCACCCCGTCCAAGCCCGGACGTAGACCTCGCTGGGGTCATGTTCGGCACACTCCCGGAATGCTTCTACCAAGAGTTTACCGTCTTCGATAAGGTAACATAGATTTGTTCATAGTTTTTATAGAACACGTTAGAATGGGTAGTACGTGCCTGTAGGAAAAAGAAGTTTTATACTTAAAAGTTTCGTAATGTGCAGAACTTAGTGCAACGAGCATTACGAAACGTGTTTAT
The DNA here is from genome assembly GCA_902825455.1 of Arctia plantaginis. Classification (NCBI taxonomy): domain Eukaryota; kingdom Metazoa; phylum Arthropoda; class Insecta; order Lepidoptera; family Erebidae; genus Arctia; species Arctia plantaginis. Next base: position 3,285,807 of record CADEBD010000388.1, on the reverse strand, counting down.
GAATTTATTTTGTCTTTGTCTTTATTTAAGCAGCTGGACCGATTTCAATAATATTTTACTACCAGGTAGCTGTCTACATAAGGAATAACTTAGGCTATTTTTCCTCTCAGAAAAACCCTTTAAAATTTTGCCCGGTCCGGGCATCGAACCCACTAAGGCAGCGCTTTTTAAATTCCACGCACGAACGAAGTTGCGGGTACCAGCTAGTTCATTATTAAATTATTTTAACGTCTGTTTTCCTTGGATTAAGAAACTAAAATGGTATCTTAACAACACTGAGTTCATTTAACAGCATAGTTCATATCTACGATGAGCGAATGCCACTCAAGGGCTCAATAAGTAGCGGAGGCTAACGAAGGAGCTGCAGGGTTAGGCAAAGGCATATTAAGCCCCAAGGAGGAGGTAAGGTGGTTGTTGGAATAACTCCTTTTTCTCTTGAACCTACTTTCGGGGTCGAATGGTACCCTATATCGTTTTCTAAACCCCTGACAACGTATACGCTGAAATTCATGATGATCAGTTCATAAGATAATCCTCAGGCTCCAAAACCAGAAGACCTTGGAGTATTCTTGGAGAATGAAGATATTCGTATGATTCGCTGGGTGGGAGGAGAGCGTCCAGCCTTGAAGCAAATGTCCCAACGTCTTGCTGTAGAGTACGAAACATTCCGCAGGTATTGTAAAAGATTGTCAGAGATTGTGGAGTCGATTTTGAAATTAAAAGTTACAATAATTGTAAACAAGATATTATAAAACATTAAGAATTGGAATAAAATCAAAATTAACTATAATAAATCATATGAATTATAAAAATTATATAATCACTGTGACCAATTTACAAAACCACTGCGAATTAAGATTACGCTAGCGCCAGATTCGTGAAAGGCCTATAGATCTTTGGCGAGTTAAAAAAAAGGGTCTTAGTCTTCGATAAAAAGTTGTTTTCTTTGCTTAAGTTTTTGATGGCATTTATCTTTGTTTATGACGAAATACCAGTAGCGATTTATCACAGGTGAAATCGTAGTGACAGAACCAACCATTTTGTCATATGATTATGACTTAAAGGTAGAAATATCTTTATCATCTATGTTATATTCTAGTAAGGTCTAATCATATACTGTGATTGTTTGATTTAACCGTTGTTTAACAATAACAAATTATTACAAAATATTGAAGCCCCGTAATTTCAAGAAGAGTGCTTAAAAAATTATTTACCTAAGCGTAGGCAGTCCGTAGTTCCGTTCGTATAAGAATATAATTTTAGTGTTTATAGTTAAGACCTCTTTTCAGGGGATCATATTTACCTACACATGGCAACCCTGATCTCCTCGGACCACCTATATCATTGAGTCCTGCACTTCGTTTCGGATGCCTTTCTGTTAGAAGGTTAGTGTATTATTAAACTTTTTATTGTGAAGGAATGGGTGAAATGACCCTTCGGTATTCATGCCTGGCTGGAAGTTGTACATACACAAATCGATGCTAGAACTTTAATAGTGCGATATAGGAGTAGTTACTCCGTACTTCGGCCGATATTCACTAGATGGGGCTGAAGTAAGTTTCTGTATTTGAAAATCACCACAGTAACGCAGTTATAAAGTTGGAAAAATATGATTTAATTTATCAAGTTATATTAAAGATCAAAATGTCGCATCAGCTCTAGAAAATTCCTGTCTTAAAAATAGTGTTACTATTACCTGTAAAATGTATAAATTGTAATTATTCGAGGGCCTCCAATGTACTATGTTTAACATTAAAGATTCAAACTTGTGTTTTGATTGTCGTATCGTCGAAGATTCAGAGCAATGAGAAAAAGGGAAAATTCTACTTAAAATACTGCTACAACTTATCTTTGTGGGTAAATATACTGTTATACATTGCTTTTACAGCTTCTACTGGTCTGTACAAGATCTGTTCCGTGAAGTGCACAGGGGACAACAGTCTGCCAATAATTTCATAACAGGTAACCGCTGAAATGATAATTTAGAAAGTACAGACGCGCGAGTTGTATGCTGTAGGGGCCTGAGGTGAGGGGCGGCAGCACCTTCCCCCGCCGCCCGCAAACCACGCTTTACTTACCTGATTTACTGAATACTATAGAATGCAGGAAGAAAATGCTTCGCACCGACCTTAAATTTTTTTTTTAAATAAGGGTAGAATGATGATAAATGTGGTGTACTGTGACTGTACCCGACTTCAATAGGCCTAAATCATGATAAATTGTAATAAACTGGTGCTAATTCTGTTGTACGAAAACTCTCTAAACTAAAAATCCCTAAAAAAATATTTTAGTCCTGCCAAATTCTACGCTTTCAGAACAGGAAAAGTTATTTGACAGGACGAAACAAATTTTTTGTGATTTTTAGTTTAGTTTAGAGAGTTTTCGAACAACAGAATTAGCCCCATTGTATTCTTATTCCGTCCGTGTGGTGACGGATTAAGAATACAGAGTGTCACCACCCCTATTCATCCCGTGGGTGTCGTAAGAGCCGACTAAGGGAAAAAACTACGCAGAACAACAGCACTGCAGAGAGAAGGAAAACTTGACACAAACCCTATACCAACCTGTCTGGCCAGCGTGGTATAGTAGGCCAAAACCTCCTTTCTAAGGAGAGGCTTATGTCCAGCAGTGGACTATTAAAGACTGTTGATGATGATTCTTTATTCACTTATTTTTTAATTCCAGTACAAATGGCGTCAATTGTGATATATACCTTCTCAAATAAAAAAGAATAGTCCAAATCTGTAGTGAGTTCTGAGGTAACAAACATAAAAGTTACATAAACTTCGGTTTAAAATACAGTTCAAGCGATTTAATATTAACATCATCTATCACACAATAGACCCGGCACCCGCACGGTAATTTCAGGGAAGGCTAAGAAAGATATAGGTCCCTCTAACTAAGTATATTAATCCCCACCTCGTAAGTGCTTGTCAATTCCAATAATATTCATCTATGATGTACTAGGGCTAAATTTATAAAAGCACATTGGTATTGGTTGTGGGCTCTGATTTCCGTATTTAGATTCGAGAGTGGTCCTTTATGCGTCTAGAAGAGGTTGGCTAGGTGAGCCAACCAAGCTCCTTCCAGAAGCGCAGAAGAAGCCTTGGGCGTTTACAGGCTTCTAAGAGCGACTTGCCTGTTGTGAGGCCACTCCTTAGCAATCCAGGATTACGTGAGCGGCCGTTTCTTCTGCTTTCAGGCATCCTCTGCAAAGAGGACTGTCCGTCGCATTAATGATAAATAGTTGTCGGTATGAAAGCACATAAAAGCTGACAAAAATAAATTATCTCCTGGCCTCTTCAGTATACATCCACATACCTTATGGGCTTCTGATGAGCGATATTTCCAGAACATAATTTTCAAAATTGGACATTTATACAATTAATTACTTCTGCTTCTGATTTCAGGTCAGCTAATTTGGCGCGAATATTTCTACACAATGAGCATTAACAATCCAAACTATGGTCAAATGGCCAATAACCCTATTTGTTTGGATATACCCTGGAAAAATCCCGAAAGTGATGAATTGCAAAGGTAAAAATATAATTTGAATCTATTTAAATTCTAAATGTGTTGTTTATCCTTAGTTTGACGTTTTCTATTTAAGACGCATATGTCCGCGTGTATTTTGATATAAAAATGTTAATTTATAAAATGTATGTAAATGCCTATTTCTTCTATTCTTCGGCAACTCAACCAATTCAAGTTATAATCTAAATCTAAGTGGATAGTCTTCTCGTATAGTCCATTCCGGTTTAGAAAATAGTGAGACATTAATCGAGCCCCGCACCTTGACCAATCAGGTTCCAAGTTTTCGTACCAAACGATAATTTCTTGCAACCTGATTGGTCAGGGGGCGGGGCTTGGTCGATGCGTCACTGTTTTCTTAATGCGACCGGACTATAGCCAATTTACAGTTTAAATAGTTTTGTTAATATAGAGTTAGAGACTAGGTGGGCGAAAAGCATCTTGAGCTTTATAAGTTGAGAGATTCCCCCTTAGATGGATGGAGGGGCGGACGGGGTTCCCGTTCGTGGACGCGGCGATGCGGCAGCTGCGCACGGAGGGCTGGCTGCACCACGCGCTGCGCAACACCGTGGCGTCCTTCCTCACGCGCGGCACGCTGTGGCTGTCCTGGGAGCACGGCCTCCACCACTTCCTCAAGGACCTGCTCGACGCCGACTGGTGAGCGACATAATATCATTGTTTTTATTAACCGACTTCAAAAAAAGGTAGTGCTAAGTCTGATGTATATTTTTCTTGTTGGTTGCCTCAGAAGTCTGTCATTTATAAACTAATAATAAAAATAAAAATTGTTTATTACCATATAAGTACAACGTGACAACTGTCCTGTGGCCTCACACTAGACAAGCCTGTCCTGTGGGTACCCGATTCAATTTACACATTTAATTTTACATTGTTAGCTCGGACAACATTAGATAAGAAGTTTTAGACGTTAAGACTAACCTTAGATTGCTTTATATATATTATAATTAGAGGGGGGATACATAATGCAGATGTATTAAAGAGGGTGGGTCTGTGTGTCCCGGACGGCTCAAACTTACTGCGCGAAGCACCTTTGACGCTAACTCAACCCTTATAGCGTGTGGATATATTTTATTATGCTCTGATTGAATTCACAATTTGTTACTTTAGTTTATAAAGTAGAACTAATGTTACTACAATATCGCATTAGAATAATTCTGTAAGGATATTGTAAGAAAATACATAAGTAAAATGTCGACACCATTTTGAAATTCACCATCTTGTCCACATGGTGGAAACTATTAATTTTATATTTCCCAGGTCTGTCTGCGCAGGCAACTGGATGTGGGTCTCCTCGTCGGCCTTCGAAGCTCTTCTCGACTCTAGCGAGTGCGCCTGTCCGGTACAGTTGGGACAAAGGTTGGATCCAAGTGGCGAATATGTGAAGAGATACGTGCCGGAGCTGGCGCGCATGCCTGTGGAGTATATGTAAGTTTGTTTTATTAATTTTACTCCTGACTGGCCCGTTGATCTAGTGCTTAATGATACTGAGTGCTAAAACAGAGGTCGTGAGTTCGATTCTCACTTAGTAAAAAAAATAATAAGGAGATGAACACGATCATTTGTTCTATGTCTAGGTGTAATTTATCTGTCATATCTATCGGAATGTATTTTTTGAGCTGGGAAAAAACTATTAAACTCGCGACACTGTTACCGTTACCGACACCTCTGTATATCGACATACATTGGCCCCGTTTACACAAGAGTCGAGTTTGGGTTGAAATACATTGATTATATAACTATATATAATATATTCATGTCCGAACTTTTCGAATAAAAAAAAGATTTTTTTTTTCTGTTATAATAAAAAAAAAAAAAAACAAGTTTTCACTTCGGTCGGTACTCCCGGAGTGCCACTGTTTTTTTTACGCAGTAGGAAGCCAAACGAGAGTGTTACACTTTCTAGCGGTGACATGGCAAGTCTTCGTACTTAGTACATTTAGTAGTAGTAATAATAATAATAATAATTCCTTTATTGCAGGTACAAGGTCCCATATTTGTTACAAAAATTCATAGAACAACGAAAAATATATATATACAATATAATATATACAACTTTTCTTTCAAATAATAATTAAAATCATAACAATATTCCATTACCATGCAGATATAAATATAATTAAATACTTAAATATAATTAAATACTTAAAGTAGTACGTACATTTTTTTACATTTTTTTTCGTCTAAGTGAATTCCATACAATGCCATGTTACCGCAAGAAAATGTGACACAAACGAGACGTGACCTGATAATAAATGACTACCGTCACCCATGTATACCTGAAACTCAAGATTCAGAAATGAGTTACCGCCCTATACTCATAGGGCGGTAACTTCCCCCCTCTCAAAATTAGGGCGAGAGGGGTTTAGACTCCGATAACCTCAATGTGTTGCTTCTTTGCACAGTTATGAGCCCTGGAAGGCTCCCATCGATGTTCAGGAGCGAGCCAACTGCATCATTGGCAAAGAGTACCCAGCTCCGGTGGTCAACCATCTCGCCGCTGCACAAAGGAACAGGAATGCCATGAAGGTAATTGGGTTGTGGAAAAACGATTTTGTCTGTTTAATGTTAATTTAATTTAAGACCAGAAAAAAAAAATGCATGTTTATTTTCTGGTAACCCAACTATACCTATATGTCTTAGTGCAATTATTTATGCATACAGTGAATCTGGTTTTGATACCCTTTAAAATCAGAAGGGTACTCCGAAGTTTGGCTTATCAAGTATTATTTTCCAAAAATTACGTTATTTCTTTTTTAAAAAATATGGACGTTTAATTAAACTTGAATTTAATTAATGGAGCAGGTGATCTCTCAACTGTCTACAATAATATTTAAGAAATGCCAAATTAATACCTATTTCTAGTTTCAAGTTTTCTAAAAAAGATAGTCTGGATTTGTTTTATAAAATTCATTTTATTTATTAATTTGCTTTTAACCGTTTATTTAATTGTACTTTAACATTGAAATATTTTTTATTAATAATTATTTATCGACTTTAATTATTCGACTAGCCTGTTGGTCAAGCGGTTAGTGACCCTGACTGCTAAGCAAGAGGTCATGGGTTCGATTCCCACCCAGGACAAATAATTATGAGATTTGCAGGATCATTTCTTCTGTGGCTGAGTGTAATTTATCTATAATATGTATGTATTTAGAAATATATAAGTATATTCATCAGCAGTCTGGTTACTACAGCACAGCTCAGAAGTTTGGGATCAGACGCCCGTGTGTGAGATGTGTCAAATTATTATAATAATATTTAATTTAACTCTTATTTCTGTACGACTGTTCTGTATTGACTGCACGGATGGCGTAGTGGTTTAAGCGGTCGCCACGCCGCTTCCTACTGCGCCGAGTGTTGTGGGTTCAAACCCCACATGGGACGACACTTTGTGTGATCCACAAATTGTTGTTCTGAGTCTGGGTGTTCTTTGTGTCCGTTTCATGTATGTTTGTAAGGTTCCCTTGCGACACAAGAATATATTCCAAATGCGTGAGTTGTCTTTTTTAAAAAGATGCAAAAAAAAAGATGTACTTATACTAAAGTATATTAAAAATATATATCTTTAAATACTATGTATAGGGTTCTATGTAAACATGTTGTTGTGAACCATTTAATAATAAAATCACGATTATATTAATTTGACATATAAAATAATTGCTCATGCTTTGTACATAAGCGTTATAAATAGTTTAATATGTTTACAGATATACACGCCCATCTATGCTCGAGGCGTATATTGTTATGTGATAAATAAAGTAGTGTGCTTTCCAATATTTAAATTTATTATAAGAGCTATTTATTAATTTATTTACAAATACTTCCTAATTTTTTAATGCTAGGAAGTCTAATGAGTTCCTAGCATCTATCTTCTATCTATATATCTCTATGATGACTATCCGGTCTCTTACTAACAACAATAAAATTATATCGCATTTGTTATAGTTTTGAGAGAAATTGGTTTGTAGAGATTTATATTACTCAGGTTTAGAAATAACCGTTCTAACTTTGAAAAATAGTAGGGCCGGCCTTATTTGACATACACAAACTAAATATTTCGGTGATTTTACCCTTATCTATAGCAAAGTTTATTTCGTTTCAGTAGTTTTTCTCATTGAAATTTTAATTATTTCAATTTGAAAAAAATAATAATTTTCGAATGGAGAGCAGATTTATACTATAATACTGACATGTCAAAAATAATAATAACCGTTCATTGGGACACATATTATTACAAATTACTTTTTTTACATCCAAAATGTATGGCTGCACGGATGGCGTAGTGATTTAAACGGTTTAAAACGGCTTTGAGTGTTGTGGATTCGATCCTCATATGGGACAACCCTTTGTGTGAGTCTCATATTGTTATTCTCAGTCTGGGTGTTCTTTGTGTCTGTTTCATAAATGTTTGTAAAGTCCCCCGTGACACAGGATATATTCCTAGTGCGGGAGTTCTCTTTTTTATTTCTAATTAATAATATATATTTATATAATAATAATTATAATTATTTTAAACTCCAATTTATTTTTTCTACTACTGCCTTTTATAATCACTTCATTTTATATCAACTTGCGTTTCCATGTGTTAATATATATATTTATTTGTCACAATAACAATGTACGTGGGTACAAGGCACGCGAGCTAAGCCCATGTGTCCTTGTTCCACAGACATTGAACCGCGCCGTTAGCGGCCGACTACACAAGGATAACTGGCTCAATATAGTCGGGGTTCGTAAACTTTTGCCTATCAAACATTTTGTAGTTAATACTTAGCTAGAATCTGTGTGACGAAATAGCTCAATGTGATCGCAAATATAAGTAGATCATAAGTGCTCAGTAACTCGAAACATGTTTGTCAACCTGGATTGGACAAAAGCTGGCAAGGATAGAATGATATGGCAAAGTTTTATCATAATGTTTATTCAAAGTGTTTAAAAGTAAAGTTGTTAAATAAGTATATAGAAGATACAGTGATACTGGTTTAGATAATATTTTTTGAAACAAGTTGTAATGTTGGAAGTGGAATCTAGCAAATTAGTTATTTGTTTTATGTTATTATAGCAATATATAAATTAAAGAAATTTAAATTGGGTTTATGACAAAAAAGAGGAGAATGAAAAAGTGTAAAAAATAGTTAACATTTTATCTTGTATTGAAATAAAGTTTAAATGAAAATATTTAGTGTTAGTAAGTAGTATTAATGTAGTCAAATGCGATAGTAAATATATTAGATATATATTTATATGTTGTAAGGGACGTCGTAACGAATACTGAAATAGTGTATTCAGACCATCATTCTGAGTCGAAAATCATTGAAAATTTCTGCCGGAAAGTTAAACTTTTTATGCAATCAGCTGTCAGAGGTCATTCCCCGTAGGTATCGCACAAAAGTAATAACTACATGTGTATTCCGTGCAGTCTACGCACACTAACACAAAATGGCGGCCGGAGGGGAGGCCCCTCGCGGTTTTTGGTATTTATGAAATTGTTTTTGGTAAAATGTTCTGTCTACTCATTGAGATATCATTTTTCATAATTTTTAACCAGAATAAATAAAAATTTAAAAAAGATGAATTTTCCGGCAGAAACTGTCAATGATTTTCGACTCAGAATCATGATCTGAATACACTATTTCAGTATTCGGTACGATGCCCCCTACACCTTGTATATATTTTTAGATTATTTCATTATTATAGTATCGTATGTAGTAGTAGTAGTAGTATTTATATACATATAATCAGAAAAATGAAAAGAACAGAAGAGAGATAGAAAATATTATGTTCTATCTAACTTCTGTTCTTTTCATTGCAAAGTAAATTTAACGTTCCAATGCGTCTTGGGGAAAATAACTCCCGGGCATGAATATTTTAAACTAATAACATAAGTGTATGTATGTTAGTGTGATATTTACTTCCAGTTTTTCACAAATAAAGAGATGATTTATGTGTCATACTACCCCGAGCCGGGACCAAGCTGAGCTGGGGCCTAAATGGGACACACAGGGGCACAGACGCCAAGCTTAGGAATATTAAGTATGGAATATATAACATTATCGGGCGCATTAAGACTTAGTCGCCATTTTGGAAAAAGCCTCTACGGCTCATAATCGATTGAGATCGTACTCGGTTCATTCTCGGCACGTTCTAAGATGAATCATCCCTAAATTATATTAATTTTATAACGGAACAAAATATTCATATATAAAAAAAAAATATTTAATAATTTATTGGGGTCTCCACCGAAATATAAACACAATTAATAACAATTGCAATAACCACTTAGTAAATAAAAAAATTGACTAGTATTAAGTCAGTGTACTCCATCTTTACAGAAGACCAATTTTTTTAGTATCTTTAAAAAAGAAATTAAAACCGAATTTTATTTAAAAAACATCTATAATATTGTATTAAATATAATATTTTGTCCATAAATATGATCACGATTAAAAAAGTATACACGTAAAACCGTTCAAATTGTAGATTCCCTGTTTTATATTTATTTACACATCTAAAATATTCAGTAACCTTTGTGATTCAAAATCAAACCGCCATTTTAAAATCAATTAAATTGACTGCCATACATATTTTTTTTAAACTCAATCGGGGTTGCGCTTATCCAAACTGATTTTAATAGAAATTATACGTCTTAAAAATATTTCAAGTCTTCAAAAATTTTTGAAACTAAAGATTACGAACTTAGTAACAATAAAAAAACTATATGGTTATTCTATTATAAATACTTATTCCTTAAATGTTTCTACGATAGTGTTTTAATCGATACTATCGTGACTTTAGGAGTTATTCCTGCTAGTTAGCGATAGTTACTCTCGATAGTATAAAAAGACCACATTAAAAAAAAACGAGTGTGCTTTAGACCACACTACTGAAGTAAAACTTCTTGGCTATGAGAGAAAGAGAAAAAGAAAAGTGTGCCTCTCTCTCTTGCCCCTACAGTAATATACGAAACGTAACTCTCTCTCTCTCTTTCTATCTTCACTAACTTATATCTCCCTCTCAACTTCCGTTCGCCTCGCCCGATCACACTTTTCGTAACGCTCTCGTCAACGCATTCACTATCCTACTCCCCAAGTCAAGCGTGCGTAAAGAAGTTTTAGTTCAAAAAATATCGCTGGCGGTCGATTCTATCGATAATATTAACATTATAGAGATTATTTCAAGTTATCGGTTTTGGGTAGTATCGGTAAAATTGATCTGATAGCATCTGTGTCATACCAATGATACTGACCATCGATACTTTTTAATACTATCGATAACATTATAGTTCGAAAGTATCGATAGGGATATTATAACTATGCAACAACATTGGTATTATTTATTTATTTATTTACACAACTTAGTGCCCTCTTGTACAACGGCGGACTTAATACCCAGAGCATTCTCTGCATATACATTACACAAAACTACATACTTAGATCTATGTATATACAAATATATACACAACATATATATATATATGTATGGACACAGTGTAAGGAACGTCGTAACGAATATTGAATAATTTCGACTCAGAATCATGGTCTGAATACACTATGTCATTATTCGGTACGATTTTTCTTACACCTTGTATACTATACATATTATACACCTATATATATTTACAAATACAAAAACATACAGGTAAATTAGCTTGGAGTAATTTTTGCATTTGTAGTAGTGGCACCTGCGGACAGCGTAAACTGGTTTATTCTGGTTTTGTGCGTGTTTCCACTTTCCACTATCAAGTGACGATTTTTTGCTTTAGATTGAAATATCTCGGAAACGGTGCGTCCTAGGCCAAAAATAACAAAAATTTTGACCCCCCCGTAGACCCCTCGGAGTTTTAAAAACCTAGATGAAAGAAAAAAAAAAAGAATTTTAAATATCGGTCTCTCCTCTTTGAAGTTTCACTTCTATCGTGTGTGAATCGCACACACACCTTTTTTTTTATAAAATCAAAACCTTTTTCTTTAAAATAAAAACTTGTTTTTATTGAAAACAAAAATCAGAGTGTTGCTAGGGATAAGTATAAAATTAAATAGTAATGTTAGGATATCGAAACATTTTTGTATAGGCCAGAACGATATAGTGGAAACGCGCTCTAAGATCTGAGTAATATACACACCACTACATATGCAAAAATTTATCGAGACTAATTTCACTGTACATATCTACATTATATTCGTACACTGTGAATGTAAGTCAATTGGTTGGTGTACTATCGATTGGAAGATTCTGCCATCTCATTGAGAACGAGGTCGTGTACCTTTAAATGCGGAACGGTTAGTGGACACCCTGACTTCAAGCGGGAGTGCATTCCAGAGTAGAACTGCTTGAACGGAGAACGAAGAATTCACGAAGTCGGAAATTATATCAATTCACTCCACCGTAAATTTTTAACGTTGAACCAAGAACGTAAAACAAATACGTATTTTATACAACCCGTTCCAGGATTATATTTTATAGTAAGTGGCTAACAGTTGTATTGTTTTTTTTCCATAGGAATTACGCCATATCCTGCAAAAGGCGCCGCCACATTGTTGCCCGTCTTCTGAAGAGGAAATTCGTCAGTTCATGTGGCTTAACGAATAGGCTTAGCCATTTTGTACTTCTCAGACGGAGCTCAACACCTTCACTACTGAATAAGACACACCTTGTGTTTATAGTGCTGAAAAAACACACCGACACTTTTTCTTTCCACAAGTGATGGCCACACAACTGTTTGTTCCGTACATCAGTGCTAATAACACACGTTTTGTTTCCGACGAGCATGTTGTAAACCACCCCCCTTGTGTTCCGTACGAGAGACGAGAGTGCTCAAAACACAATTGTTGTTCAATATGTGGTCTACAAATTAATATGAAACTAATTTATCTTTCAAATATAATATTAATTACAAAAAAAAACCCTCGAAAGCAAGTCTACATTTAACAAAAAAGACGTGTGGCACTCGGCGACTATCGCGGTAAAGCTATTGCATATCATTTTTTATCAACTTATGCATTATGCAAGTAAAGGTTTATGGTAACTGAACTAAGAAACATAAGTTTGAGACTTGATAATATCAAGTCTCAAACTTATATTATCTTCTAAATATCTGGAGAATACCGCATCACAACCAATGCCACCTAGAGGGAGTTGCTGAACTAAAGAGACAAGCGTGATATTTCAAAAAAGTCATTAAAAGTTCTGCTATTTATCGATAGATAGCAGAACTAAAAAGTATCGCCGCTGTGCCGGTCGGAGTGGCGGGTGTTAGGTTATTTTCGTTACGGAATTTCTGGATTCGGTCTCCACGCTCAAGGCCCGCGATAGAAGCTATGCAATAGCTTCAAAACTTTCAGCACTCTCGTACGGAACACAACGTGTGTGTTATTAGCACTGCTGTAAGGGAACACAACAGTTGTGTTTAATACGCATTGTCGATTATTCACAATACTTCAGTGCTGAAAACACACTCTACGTACATTTGTTAGCAGTCTGAGGGTATTCCTTATATATTCTATGCAGCAGTGAAGGTGGTACATTGCCATGGAATAAGATGATTGTTTAATAAAACTGAAGAATATTGGATCCTTTTAAGCAGAAAAGATTTTCAATTTTCTCTGTGGAAATCATTTAGGTGAGATTCTGAAAGTTTGATCAACAATTCATGAATAAATTCATAAAATGTTTTTTTAAAGTAAACTATCTGACTATGAGATAGTTATGGTAGTATATTAGTAGAAATATTCAAGGTCGAGTTACTTTCAGAATGTTGGTTGAATCGTTTCTGCTTAATAGGATCGCATTAATATTTTGATTGGTTATTACAGAATACGATACCTACTAATTTTTTTTGTGTAATGGAAAATAATATAAAAAAATAGTATTTTCATGGTATACGATTATGTATTTGGTTCGCAGTCTTGAAACATTACCATGCCAGCATAGAAAGGCCAAAATTGTTTTTTCTTTTTTAATGAGACGAGTCATTATTTATTTATGAGATAAATATTTGATTGTATCCAGATCGTTTTAGTTATTTATTTAGTAGCAGATCGTTTTAGTTATTTATGTACTAGCTAAAAATAAAAACTTGTCAGTTTTTATTTTTAGCTAGTTTAGTTTTTAGAAACTATTTTTTTTACGTTCCTTCTAACAGTTCCGCTCTGCTTTTGTTTTTGCTGTCTGATGAGTATACGATTAGGATAAATGTTGTATTTTATTGAATATCTGTGGTCAAATTATATTTTTTAGGACATATGACTAAAGTAATAAATGATTATTGGGTTATATAGTTTAAAAAATAAACTCATAGTGAATGTACTCGAATCAAAAGTTATAAGACAAAATACGTTAACAGTGATTTATAATATTTGTAACAAAGAATAATTTATTACTTATTTTATTTTACTTTAAAATATTAAGAAATACTTAGATAATGTATACATGTAAACTAATTAATACGCCGAAATGTCCGCCAAAAGTTATTTAATGAAAAATGAATGATATTATGATGATATACCTTTATAACATAATGATGTCAAATATTTTTGTATGTAACTTGCATATATGTGGGCTACTTGCGGTCGGTACCCAACATGTTCGCTGACTTGTTCAAGAATTCCATAAAAATATTTAATATAAGACTATTAAAAAAGTTCAGTAATCGATAAAGCATGCTTTTCACTTTAATATATAAATAGGGTGGTCTAATCTCTCTTTTGTGATTATTTAACTAATATGCCAATATATATAAAATCTGTAAAACAAGATTTACAGATCTTCTGTAGGTATTCATATATAAGATGTGTTGGACATTAGGTTGGTTTTATTAAGTTTTTACGAATTTATATTAATAACTATAAGGCTAAACTACTAAATAGCGAATTTATTTACAAGTTGTTGTCAACATTTTGAAGTTTATACATCAGACCTTGTATATTTCTTGTACCTCTGAAACAGCTCTGAAAATTTGGATAAATTTATTTATTTAGATAGGGTTGAAAGTAATCAATGATCACCTGATGGGTGATTATAAATAATCATCCATCAGGTGACTCGTGTGCTCGTTTGCCCCTCTATCAAAAAAAAAAAAACACAAGCAACGCTCGTTTGCCAAGGTACAATAGTTGACTTCACGGTTTCTTAAAAAATATATATATTAATTTTATGTCCTCTTCTTATCGTGCCGTGTGCTGTAGTCGTGAGTTATTATCTACGTTTAGAACTAGAAGTACAAAATCATTGCCACTAAAATCTTCGTGTTTAAATGATAAAAAAAAGAAAATTTAAATGTTGTTATTTAATAATGCCCAATTATTTTTTTAAAGAATATTTATTGACTACAATGCAATTTTGACGTATTTACTGTTATTTTTTAAAGAAATTATTATTTACATACCTACATAGTAAGTAGTGTTTACATAACATGAACCAAAAATGATTGTGTTTAGAAAGAATTTTATGCATTTATAAAAAGTACCTAAATGTGTTTTATAGTAAGTGTTTGTATGTCTTTGATGGAAATATAAAATAAATAGATATTGATTGAAAACATATTTTATTGATATACATTGAATCCCCTTAGTTATAAACATGTACACTTAAAAATAAATTGCCTTTACTTAGAACATATTTTTCAGTATTGCTTACAACCGTAACAACATATTTATTATAACAACAATAATTTCATTATATAACAATCACATCTATGTATTGTTTACTGCACGTTTTTTTTTTGACCTACTTACATCCAGTCACGCGAATCTTCGATAGACAGTACACATTGTTTACTAAATACTTTCCCATTTGAGAAAAATAATAATATATACCTATATTACGAAAATGAGCAAGTTAGCCAGTTCAATGACATCACTATTCGATTTCCTTAGGAAGTTACCCGAAACTTGTATACAGAAGCAGGTTACGAGTATGGACCAGTCTGAACAGAAGATATTACAAGCAGAGGAAAAAAACGGTTGCCTGTAAAGTCGCTTTACTGACGATAGTTGAACGTGACAACGTCATAAGAAAATACTAATTAAATGGTTGCATTTTTCAAAAGAAAATTTTAATTTTATTTGTTAGACAGATGTCGAACGCTGCCGAACGCGGAGGCCGATTGTGCCTCTTTGTCGCTCGTTCCGCGCTCTCGCTTGCACTTCAAGCCTTAAATGGAACGCCTCAGAGCGAGGTAACGCCGCATGAGTCATGTTTTTTCGTGCGTGCAGCCGGCTCCATCGAATTATAAAACGTTGTCACGTCAAAAGATTGCTACCATTTGTAGTTATTTTCACTTCTATCAAAAAAGGAGAGTTGTTATAAGTGTAACATGTGTGGCATCATATCTCCTTAACTGATTGTCTGTTTTTGAGTTATTTTCTTTTCAAGAAAAATTATTCAACTGTTTCGAAATAATCCTTTCTTTTCTAATTGGTTAAAACATTTTCGAAAGAGTATTTGAAATTTTTATTTTATACTTTTTGTCTTGTGGGAAAGAGAATAATGCACTTGTAACGCTAGCAGGGAATGTTCATCAGTGATCAGTTACCATCACGCGAGCCGCGATCTGAATTGCCATTACTTGTAATGAAATAAAATTATTATAGCTATAGAATATAATTAACTCAAACTAATACCTTATTTGCAATGCAATGCTGCATTTTTTTTTACAAACATACATGAAACGGACACAAAGAATGGCTAGACTCAGAAAAACAATTTGTGGATCACACAAAGTGTAGTCCCATGTGGTGATCAAACCCACAACACTCAGTGCAGTCGGAAGCGGCGAGGTGACCGCTTAAACCACTACGCCATCTGTTGCAGTCAGTCATTACAAATAAGATACTAGTTTGAGTGGCATTGACACACATACTTCATGTTGTGCGTTCATTAAATGGAATAGTGGATCATTACTAAACTGTATGTTCTATTACCCATTAATTATTTAGTAGTGGTTATTTAGTAGCCTTGGTTGTGTTTTTTTTAATTTTAGTCCTCGTCATACAAACAAAATTACCATGTAACTTCTTAAAGTAATAAAATGTAATGGTTAATTTAATGTCTTAATCACTAGTAGTGGGGTCAGTCAACTGATTAACAATTTCTGTGAATATTCTGCTAGTTGTTGAATCTGGTAATTCTTTTACTGCAGCTAAACCCTGACCTGCCAGTTTTCCCACTCTAGGGTCAATTGGCACACTCCCCATAAAAGGTATTTTGGATATATCTGCCAGCGACTTCCCACCACCACTGGAGAAAATATTTGTGCATTCACTGCAGTTTGGGCATTCATATCTGTGGAGAAAATAATAAAAACGGTCATAAAACAACTATTCATTGTAAATTTTTATATAGCTTTTTGAAGCTCAGAAATATATGTGGCAAAATATTAGGAACAAAATTTAACATCTATTTTTAAGCTTCTATGTATTTAAATCTCCTGTATTTACTTTGATATGATTATCTCTAAAAGTTATTACTTGCAATACTACCCTAATATACCCAATAAGTAGGTAGAATAAAAATGTTTTGTTTTTCAAAAATTGCTTTCCAATAAAATCTGTTGTTTATTCTGTCTGCATATTTTAATATATTTCACCTACATTTATGTTAAATTACTAAAATCTATTAGTTATAATTACATGTGAACTAAGTCATCAAATATGCAATAAATAATAATATTTTTTAAACTGAAAGGTACAATAATATGTAGCAATGTGATGACACAGTTGGGTGATTTTATTTTTTAATACTCATTATAAGATCTCAATATTAAGTCTGAACACGAGGTATGACATAAAATCACAATCACATGTGATAAATCATATGATTTATATCCACATAGTGTCTGATTTACAAAACCACTGAGAATTATTATTACCCTGAGCTAGGGCCTCGCAAAAGGTCTACATAAAAAAAAATAGGGTAATTGTTGATAAAAAGAATTTTAATGACATTTATTTGTCTATGATGAAATCACAATCACATGTGAAATTGCTGTGACTAAAACCAATCATTTCATCAAATGTAATAATTTCAAAAGTAGCAATAATTGCCACGTCTTCTGAATACTCACCCACTCATATTTTCAATAATGCCTATAATACGTATACCAGTTTTTCTGCAGAATGTAACCTCCTTCCGTACATCCTCTATAGCTACTTCTTGTGGAGTGGTCACAAGAATAGCACCACAGTGTGGAACTTGTCGCAAGTTCTCCATTACTGTTATATGTTCATCAGATGTTCCTGTAAATATTTTAATTATTTATTAAATTGTTTATTATTGCTGGTACAAGGGAACAAACACTTTTTTTTTCAAAATCTCAGGGAAAACTTCTACATAGAAATAAAAAAATATATATATTTTAATATTACAAACAGACACTCCAATTTTATTTATTTGTATAGATTTGGCCTGTTAGTCCAGTGCAAGGCTGCTCAATTTTTTTAACAGTTGGGCCAAAAGTACTATTTGGAGATTGTTGGTGGGTGATTTTGACTTACTTGGTTTGTTGAGAGTCATACTGAAATAAACGTGTGATGTCTAGATTTCTTTCTAGAACTCCCGCACTAGGAATAAATCCTGTGTCGCGGAGGACTTTACAAACATACATTAAACGGACACAAAGAACACCCAGACTCAAGACAATAATTTGTGAATCACACAGACAACTCCCATGTGGGGATCGGACCCACAGCACTCAGCATCCGTGCAGTCAGATTCACTAATATTAGGTCTTTACCTATGAAATTGCCGTTTTGTATGCAATAAGTGAAAGTACTTATTTTTTCAAACTTTTTTATTTCTGTTATTCGAAGTATCTATATCTAGCCTTAATGCGAAATCTAAAACACTATCATCTATTTTTAATTATAATGTCTAGTTTTTGCCAACCTGTATCTGGATGGTGTTTACTTTCCAAAGCTTATCAACACCACAAAAATCAGGATGAAGTGGGCGTCTACATTCTTTTACAACAAAATTACTTCACTAGTTAGTAACTTGCTCACTCTACCGCTAAATATTTAACCTTAAAGTACATTTTTATTATGCTGACAAATAAAACAAATAAAAGCTAAAAAGTCTCGACAATAAATAAACACTAACAGGAATATATTCTATTGATATTTAAATAATCCATACTAATATTATAAATGAGAATTTGCGTCTGTCTGTTATTTCTTCACGCTTAAACCACTGAACCAATTTAGAAAAAATCCGTATGGAGATAGTTTGATTCTTGGGGAAGGACATAGGCTACTTTTTACGGCGATAACTAACATACACGAGGGCAGAGCCATCGGAAAAAGTTAGTATTAATCTATGCTTACCTGGAGGTGTGTCGATTATAAGAAAATCAAGCTCTTGCCAACACACATCTTCAAGAAATTGTTTAATCATAGAGGTCTTTTTTGGACCGCGCCATACTACAGCATCATTTCTAGAATTCAAAAGGAATCCTATAGACATAACTCCAAGCCTCTGTTCTTTGTCCAAGTATACTGGAATCCATCCATCAGGTCCTTGGTGAACATTTTGGTTTTCCAAGTTTAATATATATGGTACACTAGGTCCACACAAGTCTATATCGAGTAGTCCAACCTGGGAGTTATAAGATTGGTTTTAAAATAATATATTTGAACAATTTTACAAAATTGTAGATAGTTTATCAGAGAAAAATACCTTATAACCTCTTTCTTTTAATGTTAATGCCAACTGTGTGCTCACTGTAGACTTTCCGACACCTCCTTTTCCAGAAAGTACTAGTATTACTTGCTTTACGTAGTCTAACATGGTTATATGAATATTACTGCTAAAAAATAACTTTATTCATCAAATAAAAAGTAAACAGTAAACCACAGAGTACAGTAATACTATCAGTAAACGTCAGTAAACGTGACAGTGACATTCTGATTTCTGACTTTTGATAAATATTGATAAATTGAAATTCATTATATTTTACTAGTTTAAGTTTTATCATGCCTGTAAAAGATAACAATTTATTCATTCTTATTCTTTCATTCCCAAAATTTCTTTTGGCTCTACCACAGCTCTACATAAAATCCTTTGACAGTTTGTCTTTCAAATACATGACATTGGCGAAATTGTGGTTACACTCTACCACAAAGCCATTAACCAAAAGTTGTTTGTTGAAATTCATTATCATTCTAGAGATAACAATGTCGAACTGTCGAAATGTTGTCCAAAAAATATAAGTAATATTCAGTAAATATCGATTGTATAGTTCGAAACTGTAATAAAGATATCTATCCAATAACTTTTTAAATAAGTTATTTTGACGTGACAACGTCTTATAAATTGGTTTGCCGGGTGACACTTCAAGAAACTGCGTTACGCTCCGCTCACGTTATGCGCTCACAATGAGAGCGAGTGAGAGGCACGCGTCCCTTCCAATCGGGCATGGTTAGCCCGCCTAAGAGCGAGAGAGACAGACATAGTCGTTGTCACGTAAAACTTTCGCCCGTATACCGACTTTACAGGCAACCAATTTTTTTTCATATTTTTTTTCACAAATAATTGATAGGAAACTTCTAATGCAGAGGGTCAGACCCTCGCGACACGTCGCCATGGCATGCAATACCACGCTATATGATGTACATTACCTTTTATTGTTGTATTAAATCAATTAAACAATTATTGAATAAACAATCATCCTTTTCTTAAACATTCTGAATATTGTTTTAAATTGTGGTTTATAAATATATTATTTTCCTACAACGCTCAATATGTCAGTTTTATATTTTTTTAAAACAATCGGATCGAACTACTAATTATTTGGTTCAAAATCTCCTCTCCTTTCCTTACTTGAAATGTAAAGTCTAAATTGATTTTAATAAATTACCGTATGAAAATCACAATTTCTTTTTGATAATAGTGTTGTAATTTCGAAAATATGGGTAATCTAGTAAAATCCACTTTTCTAAAATCAATTGTCAAAGAATAAAACATAAAATATTTAATTGTTATGGAGATTTATTAACTATCTAAATTTCTGAACAGTTCAATCTTAAAAAAAATATCTGTTTTTTTTACTATGGAGGCACTACTGGGCCATGCTTTTAAAATTTGTGACAGCGCTTGCGCTAATCGGCGATTGCAGCGCCATCGTTGAAATTAGTCAGTTTTGTAAAGATTTTTGTAGAGGTGGTTGTGTCAAGCAATTGCCGGTATACGTAAAATAGGAAATGCTACAATTTTCACATTTTATATACGTCTATTGGATGTTTTATGACATAATTAGTTTGTGATATGGTTCATTGTGTTGATTTGCTTTAACACAATTAGTGAACACTTTGTGTTAGTGTGTTTTATTTTCGTATAATTTTGGTTTAGTGGTTGTGCAAGGATTTGTCCCATCGACACTTGATTTACTGCCTTGATCTGCATTCTCTGGCATTTATGAGGTATTTATAAATTACTTTAATCATTTAGAATGACGATTTCTTTCAGTTGTTTGCGTTTTTTGTCAGAAACATTTAAAAAACGAGGTTTGTATGTGGTATGGTTTATCAAATATATTTTACGATGCGGGCATATATCATTCAGCCCACCCTCACATTCAACCGCGTTAAATCGATGGGGTCCGCAAAACTAATAATATAAGTACGAAGCTAAATATTTCAGATTAGAATTCGTGGCTACATGAGTTTATAACATAATACTTTTGAAAAATGTTTGGCGTAAAAACCTTCAATAAGAAATGCTACATCTCAATTCACACTTTGTACTGTGTACATTTTTTTAAATTTTATTTTTAATAAAACCAAACATTACCTAATTTGAGTATCAGTTAATTTAATATTGCAAATTTTTATGCTTATGAACAGTGAAAAAAAACAAGTGGCCAGTATTATTATTATTATTATTTTTTATGTGAAGTAATTAAAATTTGTATTTTTATGTCAATTGGTTTCTTGATGACCTACAATTAATTATAATTTGAGTCAACTAATTGGAATTGGGGTGTTCTCGGTGGTAAAAATCATTTATTAAATTCTTTATGATGCATAATCTTATAACCTCATAATGACCTCAATGAGTAGAATTTTAATGGAAATATCATTTAAACATCACTATTGCTTAGGTCTTTTAACCCTCAACTTTGCTTTAATCTTTCTACTACGACTATGACTTGTATTATTCTTAAATGTATCTGAAACATTGCTTCAGTGGTCTCTCTCTCTCTCTCTCTCTCTGTGTCTCTCAAACAATTCAGAATGCACTTATCATGTGTGCATCAATGCCTACTATATGTAGTAGTCATTGTGAGTGTAGTAGGTACAATCATTTACAAGATTAATAAGGTATAATGAATTTATTTAATAAATTCCCTTTCATTTAACACACATATGTAAAATGTTACTTTCTACATTTATTGTCTCAATATAATAAGCATTATATTAAGCTATAATGTTTAATTAATTCCCTGTGAAGTAAAAATCATCAACAGATATAAATATGACGGCATATCCTTATTGAACTTACCTAAAATGTATTTAGATTGTGCATATCAATCTGCTATTTTGCCACACTTAGGGCTAGATTTTTAGGTTGCATAGTTTCGCCATATCTGTCTGTCTGTACCTCCAACTGTCTGCACCTTATGGGTAAAAATGTTAATACTAGAAATCCTTAATTTTGCATGTTTTGTAAAAATAACTTGAGAAAAAAATATTTTGTAATTATTCCGGGAGAACTGCTCGCTACTCACGACATCAGATGTTTCGCTCTCTTGATTGTTTTTTTTTTAAATAATAGGAGGCCAACGGCCCGAAGCTGGCGGGTCATCTGAGGCCCAAGTGCGAGTTTATTTCGCCTCAACTCGATCGTCACGGTGACGGCATTCGTCGTTGTGATTGGCCCGCGTTGAACCCTTCACTAATCACAGCGACGAAAGCTGTCACCGAGAAGATCGTGTGAAGTGAAATAAATTCGCACTTGGACCCCAGATGGTGAGTGCCTACCGTCGCCCATGAACACCTGGTCAAGAGGGACAGGTGCGTTGCCTCCTTTTAGAGCCCATCCTCCAGAATTACGAGGTTAGAGAGAGGTTACCGTAGCCCACCCTTTGGGCTACGGTAACCTCTCTCTGTGAAAAACTAATTTTTGACTGCACGGGTAGCGTAGTGGTCGCCACGCCGTTTCCTACTACGCTGAATGTTTAAGGTTCGATCCCCACATGGGACGACACTTTGTGTGATCTATAAACTGTCGTTCTGAGTCTGGATGTTCTTTGTGTCCGGTTCATGTATGTATGTAAAGTCACCCGCGACACAGGATTTATTCTTAGTGTAGCTGTGTGTAATTCCTAGGGTTTTCAGTGACGTCGTAGTCTCGCTTTCGTCGAGCCGGCCCATTTGTGTCCACGTATGGCTCTCCCACTTTGACCGCTAGCTGTCCCATAACGTTTTTGTGAGAAAGGTCTTTCAAGGCCGGTAATGCGCTTGTGGCTCCTGAGTTGCAGGCGTTCATGGGCAGGGGTAGTCACTTCTCACCAGGTGACCCGACTGCTCGTATTTTGCTCAGATTTTGAAGACTATTTATCGATTCGTCGATCCGTTTGCGAAATGTTAAACTTTAAAGTGCTAATTTATGTTACAGTTAAATGCCAATATACATACTAGGCAAACTGTAACCTCCAAAACTCAAGTATATTATTATGATGGTATGATATATAACAGGTTTAGATAGAAAAACATCACGGTTATATCATTATCATCATCAACAGCCTTTAATAGTCCACTGCTGGACATAAGCCTCTCCTTTCTCAGGAGAGGCTTATGTCCAGCACGGTTATATACGTTCTGTTAATTTATAAGTAACTAGCTGACCCGCGCAACTTCGTCTGCGTCTCTCAATAGTAATAAATTTTCTCCGTTTTTGAAACATTCTTCATTGGTGCTCCGCTCCTATTGGTCTTAGCGTGATGATATATAGCCTATAGCCTTCCTCGATAAATGGGCTATCTAACACTGAAAGAATTTTTCAAATCGGACCAGTAGTTCCTGAGATTAGCGCGTTCAAACAAACAAACAAACAAACAAACTCTTCAGCTTTATAATATTAGTATAGATAAGTCGCCGAATTTATAAAATACACCAAGTTCATAAAATATTAATAATAGTAGTGGTAAACTACAGAACCCTACTCTGTGGCTCGACATGCACTTGACCGTTTTTTATTCTTATGAGACTGCTCTACAAATAACAATTATTAAAATCTAATTACAATTGCCGAGGTTATGGCGCTGGTACGCCAAAGAAAAAACAAAGGCGAATTGAGAAATTCCTTCATTTTTTGAACACCTTAATAAAAAATTACTGTAATTTTATTCTACAAAACCAGTATTTACAAATGAAAAAAAAATAGACTATCTATTTAGAATAGTAAGAAGGTTATTATAAACTATCTTTATACAGGCAGAGTGAAAGGTTAAGAACATAAAACTTGTAACAAACAGGAAACACGTAAATTTGTAAGAAGAAAGCGTCATAATAATAAAATAAAGGTCTTAACGTGGCCTCTTTTTATTGTACGACAAAACGAATATCTCGTATCGAGTCTCTGGCATCAGTCTTTATAACGGGTGAAGCTAGTTTGATGCAGAACAGTATACTCAATAGACATTAACATGGGCATTAACACTGTTAATAATGATACATATAAAAATCAAAATATACTAACAGCAAATAGTATTAGTAGCATATATAAATATGAAATGCTAGGTAACTTTAAAAGTCGTGTGTCGTACTCCCTCTATGACATTCGAAATTAGAACATCGAAGCTGAGCTCGAAAAAAACCACGCGTTTCAAATGGAGCCAAGACAGCTGCGCCCGCACATCTGCCTACACCCATAAGACCTGCGTCAAACGGTGCAGTTAAAGTGAAAAGTTTTGAAAAAACAATCGATTTATGTTGGTCGTTGACTAAATTCAATTATTAATGAATATTTATGAATCATTCTGTTTGTTGCGGTAACGGATTGTATCATATCCGGCTTTTGACCAAATGAGATCACAATTGTGTTGCGATACAGTTTATATTGTAACATCTGCACAATAATACTTTAAAGTACATTTAAGGTGGCAAACTTGACTTATACAATCAGCTGCGTAAAATTCTGCCAATTGTCCTAGCTGAGCTTAGACGACCATATTGTTATGTATTTTACAAAAAAGTGTAATATTTTAAATAAGTAAGTAATATATTGTTATTTAGCTCATCATCTCAGCCGAAATACGTCCACTGCTGGACATAGGCCTCCCCCAAGCTTCGCCACAACAACCGGTCTTGTGCTGTCCGCATCCAACGCCTTTCCCGCTACCTTCACCAGATCGTCGGACCACCTGGTTGTCCTACCCACGCCGCGTCTTCCGGTACACCATCGCTACTAGAGAACTTCATGGCCCCATCGGCCATTTCATCACCAAATATCATTTAAGTGGATAATTCGTCTAATTCTTTAAACTCATGAATTACCAACAAGTGCAATTTAGGCCATAGCAAATTTCTGCACAATTGGACATACTAAAGACTCCGATTAAAATGCTCTAATAGTTGATGTTGCGTTTACTATCGAATAATGGTAAATGGTGAGTTTAGAACTCCATAAAGATTATGCTTTGGAACGCACTAATGGTATTGCTGATTACTGATTTTATAGTAACCCTGATAACCTCTTACCACAAACTTACTATATGGCGGTCCGTGAAACTTTTGCTACAACGGATAAAACACCGAGATTTATTAATTTTATGATTTTTTTACCATTTAATAATGTTTCGTCTGCAAATGAAGAAGGACAAACAAAGAAAACACATTTGTGTCACCCCGTTTAATTGAAGTACCATCTAACAATGGCTTTACAGAGTTTATTATACAATTTTTTTATCCATTCAAAGATAACATCTAACAGTTACGCCTATGTCCACATACAAATCGTTCGAACGAGTCATTGCGTATGCAAAGTGTGTGCGTCTTGCATTTTACAAGTGCTGAATAATAATCTCTGTTTTGCGTCCTTCGACTTGATAGCCTGTTATTTTGCGACTATATATCATCTGTGTTTTTCAAAACAAACCAACAGTGAAGTTCATGTAAAAGTGACTACCTATAGCCTATTAAAAGGTGCCTATAAATTAGCGGTCGGTAAGGTGGTCGATTCTATCGTTACTTAAAATTTATTGTTCGTAAATTGTATGCAGTCGCTGCCTGTGATCGATATTAACCTACTTCAAAAACGGAGGAGGTTCTCAATTGGTAGGAATCTTTTTTTATGGATGTTCACTAATTACTCGAAGATGCCGGAACCGATTTTGAAAGTTCTTTTTTTTGTTTTAAAGGATATACTTCCCAAGTAGTCCCATTTTAAATTCAAAATCAGGCAAGTGGTTATAAAAAATCAACAAAAATCTAAAAATTGATCGATCGATGATATTTTCATTTTCTCTTGTTTGCGTTTGAAGTCGGTTCAACTTTTTTTAAAAAGATTTTTGTTAATTTTTAGTAACAGTGATAGCAAGATAGACGAAAGCACAGTATGTAATCATGTACACATTTGCCTAGACCAGGAGCATCTGCTGTACTTCTGAAACCTTTTTGTAAGTTGGTCTTTCTGCACGTGGAATAGGTAATCCCTACCTATAAGACACATTTGTACTTGTCGGTCTTTATAATTAGACTAAACTAAAAACTTGTGTGCATAGGTGGTATTCTTGTGTGGATAGGTCAAATTAATACCTCTTTGACTGAAATTCTGTTGGCTTTAATCATAATTTTCTTAGTTCAACTTGTGTGCATTTTGTGTATCATATCAATGAACAACAAAAACGAATTTGCGTTAATGCTTGTTAACATTTTGAATAGGGTCATTAATAAAAAGATTCTAAATCGAATTGTCACCTGTGATGGAAAGTATATCCTGTATGACAATTGGAAACGTCCGCTGCACTGATTGGACGTAGGGGAGGCAGCTGAAAATGACTTGAATACGAACGGATTGAATTGGAGTCGTTGGTAAGCGTTTGGTAGAAATATATCTTATCAATACAGTTTCTTACGCCAGGACATAGCAATCACTGTAGAGGATTGAGAATTGTAAATGATACGGACAATACAATCTAAAACTGTCAGCTAGCTGCTGTTTTATTGTATTTCTCTACGACTACAACGGTTTCTCTGTTCCTCTGCGTCTCTTCTTCTCTCTATTCAGAATTTTGATAACATTTTTGCTCGCACCGATAGGGCTTCCTTGATCGAGGGAATTTTTGAACCCTGAAAATGACAGCTGGCAGCCAGTATTACTAGCTACTAGTGTTTTATTATATTGCCCCTAGTGTAGAGTTTTAATAAGCACAGAACAGTTATATAATTAAACGTATGTAGATTACGTTAGATACCACTACCTTAGCTCATACTATTTAATGAATACTTAACTGTGTATTACAGCTTCAAACAGCTGATTAATCTCTACACAGCCCAAGATAGATTTTGTTAAATGATGTTTTGCATCTTTAGAACTTCACTTAGTTCAATACCAACTTTGAAGAGGCTGTAGGCGGCTTATTAACTTTGATCCGCTGACGAATAGTACTTTAAAAAAAACGACGTAAAGTTGCCTGTTTAAGGACTCACTTTGGGTAGAGTGCGAAGGCTCTCTTCGAATCTCTAATATTTTTCATTCATCGGACTATGTACCTCAGATAAAGATTTAATTCTTTATCTGTAGAAACACCAAAAAAGTCGAACTAAACCGCTTGACGCGTCCTTTTTTCAGATCACAACAATCGTGGAACATTTTAGAGTGTACCATGCTTGTCTTCATCTTCACTTACTAGCTGTTTGTGTTGGAACACATGCGCTTTTTCCATTAATAAAAAACTAATCGGAATAGATATTAAAACTTGAGGTTTGCAAAGTGAGTCACAGCTGTCAATAACAATAATTAAAAAATATCAGTTTAAGATGTTGACTGTGACTGTGTCTTGATGTAAAGGGGAACTCCCGAGCATAAAACGGTTTACATACTATATAAACCGTGTGTTACTATTATCACCGACAAAAGGAGCATTATCTTTCTGATACCATATAGTCAGGATCAAATAAATCACTCAATTTAAATTCCACATAACGTTAATGCAAACAAACCCTAGAGTAATAGAAATAATAGCATTCTCTAAGGCCACTACGGTGACCTCAATATCGGTCGTCGGCTGGGGGTGAGTCACCCTGAGCGTAGTGCCACACGGAGATATTAACTGAATGAAGTCGATTCCGATGACAGGCCTTAAATACTTGTGATCTTACAGGGGCAAGGTCTTATTTAATAATATACGAGTACTTGACAGCTTTAGGTACTTAACTAAATGTGAAGAAAATAACCAGTCTTGTTGTAAAGTTGAAGTTGCACGTTCTCGTTTTATTAATTTTTTAACTTTATTAAGTTTCTCCATTATTGATATGTCATCCGTGTGGTGACGGATTAAGAATACAGAGTGTCACCACTCCTATTAATCCCGTGGGTGTCGTAAGAGCCGACTAAAGGAGTTAACTACGCAGGACAACAGCACTGCAACGGAAAGGAAAGCTTGAAGCAAACCCTGTAATAACCCGTCTGGCCAGCGTGATATAGTAGGCCAAAACCTTCTTTCTAAGGAGAGGCCTATGTCCAGCAGTGGACTGATAAAGGCTGTTGATGATGATGATTATTGATAATGATATGATGTTTTTTTCTCTTTTTTAAAGTATATTTAATAATGGTTTATTTGAGACCGCCTGGTAGTCGAATTTCGACAGTCGAAGTCTAGTCACTACTTCTTATTGTTAAAGTACCTTCTGAAAAAAAGAACTTCTTAGTAATAATTCTCACTTCAGATCAGTTTACCGATCTACAGCTAATAGTCCATTTTAGAAATCTTAATTAAATTAAATTTAATTAGATCCATTTAAAGCATATTTGAAAGCAAATTTTCAATTTTTTTAAAACCGCTTTTTAATCCCTTAGTTAATTTAAAAATATAACTTATATATATACATATACATATATATATACATATATATATTATCCCCTTTTAACTTTCTTGATTTTGATACCCTACTCAATTAGTTTTTTTTTTATGAACCTATTACTATTTTGCGCCAAAAAGCCGCCATTCCTTTAAAAGGCTGTATAAGGAAACTTGGGGTTTGAGACGGATAAAAGCAGTACCTAACCTGTCGAAATCCATCCAGCTATTTAGAAGATACGAGGTAGGTAATAAAAAAAATTACAAAAACATACAAGATACGCGCGAAAAATATAACCCTTTCTTAGCAGTGAGGTTATAAACATCAGCATATCATTTGTATATATAGTACATTATGATTTTTAGAACTAATTTTTATTTTATATTTTTAATTTGTATTTTTATTATGGTCGTTATCACAAACATATATTAACGAAATTTACATTATATTAAAACATTATATTATATGTAACATATCTTAATAATCGTAAATAATGATTTAATTAAATTCTACAACAATATTTTATGTACAAATGGTGCTCCAACTAAGCATATTGTGTAACAGGGGAGAGGGCTCAAAAGGTGATGTATCACGACTTATTTGAGGGCAAATAAACTGTAGCAAAAATAAAAAAACGGTGCAAACATCGTTACTTCGGTACACATGATCAGTTTTCTTCAAAATTGATTTGACGATATTAGCAAAACTTAAAATGAACATGTGAATGAAACTACCGCAAAACTGTTTCTTAGAATATATAAGGTAAATTCAATGAACTTGATAGACACTAGCCAACGGGCCTTTTTTACGCGCTTTATATTAACTTCACTTTTATGTTTGTTTGTATGTTTGTAACCGACTCCTTTGGACGTGATTTTGACTGACTTTGAACGGTCAGAATTCGTTCAAACTTTGTAGATATATCGAGGACCGATGACAGTACACTAATTTAAAAAAAAATATTAAAAATAATTATAGTTTTACAAAACTAAAAACACGCTTTTTACTAATGACAACAGGCACCTAACGCTTTTTTTCAAATTTATTAAAATTTATTTTCTATTTTTTAGTTTGGTTTTCTATAAAAAGCGTGTTTTTTAGTTTTTAAAACTATTTTTTTTTAACGCGCGGAATGCTTTTCGCACCATACCCTCCGTTGGGGAAACGGAGGACTTGTGTGGGACTCCCGGAGAACCTGTCTACCCACTAAACCCCGAGGGCCTAGGAGGAGCAGCTCCAGGAACGCTTCAGCGGCTCCTCAAGTCCTTCCTGCCATATTTTTGCTTTGTTAAATCTAGTGATCGTTGTTTTAATTGCAATGATTATTGTTTTTAAACTCGAAATTTCGCGTGCTAGACTTCGTATTGGTTCTAATCGAACTTAATTTCTTAGGTTTTGTGAAAGACATTATCAATTTTCGAGCAGAAGTAGGATTTAGCTTTAGTCAATGCACGTTTCACCGTTACGGAGGTTATAAACACGCTTCATTTTAGCTGTCTAGCGGGACAAATGTAGAAATACACGCTACCCGGTTAAATTTAATTGGTAGGGACCCCAACACCGCTCACAAAATGAGGGTGGACTTATTACTTTGGTCCGCCCTCTGTGAGTCACGCTGTGGCGGATTATGTCGCATGATATTTTATGCTGGCTTCCCAGAATTGGGATCGTGTCATAAGTTCTTATTACGTGTTGTTTAGAAATCGGGTTTTTGTAATAACTGCCAAGGAGGTTATTAACTGGATGGTATAATTGTACGAAATTGTTTTTGCAACTGATTTAATTGAATCCATCCATGTTCCTAAAATATACTATTATGTCTGAGTCATTTTGTAAAGTCAAATATTTTACGTAAATATAGGGTTATGATGATTTATTTATTCGTAAATTGTTCTCTATTTAAGGTGTGTTTTTTGTTTGCTTCTTTTTAGTTATAATTTAACCACAATAAAAGATAATTGAATTTTCTGCTATTCTGTGTGTTTTCTTATATACTATCTACAAGGATTGTGGTATGAAATCTGTAAGGTTTAACTTCAAAATAAAAAAAAGTATATTCTTTTATTATTCATTGATTAAAGTCAAGTCAAGTCAAGAGAATATTGGACATATGTAACTAATTTTGAATTTGATAAGCAAATAGCAATGGATATCAATACTAAAAGAGGCAACGCGCTTGTCACTCCTGATCTACAGGCGTTCATGAACGGCGGTGGTCACTTTTCATCAGGTGAACCATCTGCTCGATGCATCCTTTCTCAAAAAAGATTCACAAAGTCCTACAAGTTGTAAGTTCGGTTAAGTCTCGAAACAGTTGCAATTAGCGTCGTTCGAAGTCCGAGTCTATTGGTAGAGAAACATCTCTAGTACATGTGTAACATACACTTAACCTTATAGGGAAGTACGAGAAACAAGAATCGCATTGGTAATGCTAAATAGAGGTCTATATCTCTATTTAGAATTACCAATGCGATTTTATACATATATAGCAATTAGAAAACCCCTTTGACTTTTCTAATCGCTAAATAGCAACACTGCATATATAGATATAAGTGCAATCGAATATAAATTAGCGCTGTTACTCTTAAAGACGAGGTTCTCCTTCTCAACAAACCTGCGCGAGTTTGACTCGTAAAGTTATAGTTATACCTATAATAGATGCACGGTGCAGGTATTCATGTATAGTGTTGGCCTTATTAATACACATACAAATGTATTCATTTAAACTGAGTATCTTGCATAGCGAAAATAACTAACTTTTATGACGCGATTCATGTTTGTCTAGTGAGCTTTTTGTCCACTTGGTTTTCTAAACAAAGCAAAACAAAAAGAAACGTTGCCGGACCAATAGACAGACTCAGATAAACTAGTTAAACTACTAAGAATTTCTAGTGAAACTAAGAAAACGCTGAAAATTTATGACACAAAACAGTACAACAAACTTCGACGCATGACTAAATAGGAATAAATGTTATAATCTCAATGCATCGTAGTAACCAATCCGTGTCTTAACCGATTTCTTCATCAGTAAATCATGAGATTAATCTTCAAATCGCTATCGTTTGATGGAATTTAAAACGGTTCAGATCAATCTCGAAGCACTCCAGTGTTGTTGCGTAAAAACTAAATGCCAACCTTATGTAACTGCAGCGTAAACCGCTTGAAAAAGTCGTCGGACGGATTTTTTGAATGGGGTCGGGCTAAAATCTCACCTACGTGCAGCCCGCTCTTAAATTTTATTGTTCCTTTCCATTGTGTCTTGCTCAACTTTCGACTTGGCACGGTTTGCTGCTATAATGGCACATTAAAAACTATTAAACCTTTGTTTTTGTTATTTCTACGATCCAACCAACCGTACGGAAAGCTATGTACCTAGAGATTTTTATTTAAACGTAGCCAACGATGTAAAAAATGGAATCTAATATTTCTAGTAAGATCGTAGTTTTTCTAACTCGTCTAATTTACACAAAAATAAATAAGTTAATCTCGTGTTTTGAAACTGAACTGTTTTGAACTGGAAGCCCTGTCAATTTAAAAAAAAAGGAATTGCGTCCATTATATCTGTATTATAAAGGATATTACATTATAGTTTTTTAAATATAAATTTAAAAAATGGCGATTATTTATACACTAGTCACGAGGCGAGAAGATTTCGATAATGCAATATATGAATTTGCTCCCATATCACGTGTCGGAGGGCATTCCGTGTGCACGTGGCCGGAAGCTGGACCTTTAATCGGTAAACAGGACATGTGGCTGCTGACCATACTGATAAATGACAACAAATCGGTAGCGCAGCATTTTAGTTTACATACTTCTATTATGAACGGATATGAAATAATTCAACACAATTTTTTTTACAAGAGTTTTATACTAGCTCGCGGCTTCGCTCGTGATTATCGCGAGATTGTTTTTACACTCGTCCATCTCTTATTTTACCCTCTTAGGGGTAAAATCCTTTCTTAGTGGGTGACATAAAAAGCATCTTAGTTTTTCGGAATCTTTTCTTTTATGTGTTTCACCGAACTTCACAATTTTTCAATAAAAATTCTAAAATCTACTAAGTAAGTAAGTAATAGCAGTATCATCAAATTCCAAGCGTCATAAAGAACAATACAAAACTGTGAAACTTCGTTAAAAGTCGGTAAAGTATTACTAACTAGCTTTTGCTCGCGGCTCCGCCCGCGTGTATGTCAGTTATCGCGGTAAAAAGTTGTATAAACAGTTAAAGAATTTTCAAAATTGGGTCAGTCGTACCGGAGATTATCCCTAACATACAAACACAAACTTTACCTCCTTATTTTATTAGATAAAAATATTACCATTAGAAATATATAATGTAAGTAAGTTACAATAGTGTAGTAGTAATAAAACTTACATACATCGTAAATGTAGTGTCGAGGAAACAAAACCGAGAATAGTCTACGGAAGTCTTCGTTTAGTCATTCGGTAACAGAACGCACCACTAACTTGTGCACCATAAATCATGATGATTGCTCCGCGTGAGTGTGAGGGGAGATCTCGGAAGATCAGATCACAGTACACACCGGCACCTAGTTGAATGTATGTAATGACTATTATATTTTAGGATCATACATGGCATACTTCCCGCTATAGGTTTTCTACTAAACATGTTTTTGGAATCAAATACTTTAAGCTTTAATGTTTGCTTTCGTGAGGCCTTCTCTTTTAAACTTTCTTTGCTGACTCACTTGCATCTGCAATTATGTTTAGTAAAAATTAGTGGGAATTTATATTTCATTGTTTTTCAAGTATTGTTCACACTAGAATTTTCTAATTTTATTTATTAGTTTTGGTGCTTAAATCTATTCCCATTTATGTGAAAGTTTAAATATGATAAAGTTTTATCATCTTTAGATTTTTATCCCTCCTAGAGTGCCTTTTTTCTGGACGAAAGATACCTTATGTCCTTTTTCTTTAGGTAATGTTTATGCAAATATACTCTCCCTTTAGCATTTATGATAATAGTCAGGGTAATACAATGCAGATTCAGGTTTTATGTAAGTAAAGTAAAGGTATAATTGGATTGCGCCGATTGTTTCTATAGGTGTCAAGGCAGACCTTCCTTAAGTTGTACGTGAATCTAAGGAATTCACGATTATTATTAGTACGGTATTAAAATAAAAAAATTAAACAGGCATGCACTAGGCAATTAATTTTAACAGGAGTCCTTAATACAGAATTGTCAATACCGTCATTTTTCCTTTTAACGCCTTCATTATTTCGCCATAAATATCAGTCTTAACAAAAAATAATTGAGGGAAGATCATTAATTCTCGTTCGCTGTTCCGAGACGTTGACAACGACAAAGTTCCGCCATCGTTAAACAATGCTACGCCGCGATATTAAATTTTAACAAAAATATTATAAGTAAATATTTTAAATCGTCGAGAGTATGCGTTCGCAGCCAGATGGCTTTCGTGATAACCACTGTCTGAGACTCGAGGTAGCAACGACCCGTTGTGAATTGGGTTAATGTCTCTTTTTGCAAAACTTACATCTGTCGCAGATAACACATTGTTTCACTTTGTTTGAATATATGATCGCAGTCTGAGACGACAACACAGTGTAGGGTATTTTATCATCACGAATGTAAACGCACTAATGTGAATATAGCTTTCCTACGTAGAATTTGTACTTCTGTGTAGCAAGCGTTCATGGGCGGCGGTAGACGTTGGTACGTTAAAAAGTTGGTACGTTCTTGATTCGGCATCAAAGTGTTATATATCTGTATTGAATACATTTATTAAAAAAAATATTCTTGTGACTGGCACATTTGAATATTGAAAGTGAGTCAGCAAGAAAAGAGAAGGCCTCACGAAAGCAAACATTAGAGCTTAAAGTATTTGATTCCAAAAATATGTTTAGTAGAAAACCAATACGATAATACATGACATACTTCCCGCCATAGGGAAGTATGTATTATCGTATTGGCATATTTGAATATTGAATCTTAAACAGAATTTGATTTAAAGTTAAGTTTCCTTAGATCCAATCTTAATTTTAATCTTACTATATTTTTATGGCAGACATTAAAGAAAAGATATTATATTTATCTAAAGATCGATCAATTCAATGTCCCACAACGATCTTTAGGTTAATCTTACATTTTTTTAGATACACGACCACGTAGCGTTCTAAGCACTTCATCGCAAGACCGACGCCTCAGCCTACATCTACATAGCTTATAGTTATCTATAATAATTTGAAAGGTTTAGGAAACCTATGTATCCGTTCACGACCTCTCTCGTGTTACGAGTTGACCTAAAATTATCTCCAGTGAAATAAATAAATCTATGAAAAAAATCCAAGTTCAAACTCTAGAATTACTTCCGACTCGGGGTAAGTTCATACAGCGATAATATTGTTAACAGAGCTTCGAGGGTGGGAATGTAATCAAGTCTCCATTCCCTAGGGCTCCGGTCTCGATGGAATGCGTCATCAAATTTATGACTATTGCTTTACGGACAGTTTTAAATGCATCACTACTTTTATGTGTTACTCTTAGGGCTTGGATAATAATCCATAGAATTAGATGCATTAAGCAGCTTCACCTGTAACTAAATAAAAAAAACTGGAAGTTAATTTAGCTTATATAGAAATACTTAAATAATTGTTTTTAAGGAAATACCTCTTGACATGTGTTTATCGGTATAACATTAGGATATATGCCAGCATATATCCTAAACTATAATATATCTCTATGCCAAATTTTATCCAAATCCGTTGAGCCGTTTAGGAGCGATGGAGTAAAAACATCCATCCATTCAAACTTTCGCGTTGATAATAGTAGAAAAATAATACTAAGTACTAAACGGTATAGGTACTTGCTATACATATAGCCATGACACGATTTGAGTGATTAATGATATACTTATGTTCGAATATTAATATAATTGCTAATGTATAAATTATTAGAAGATTCGGAGCTGACCTTAATATGGAAGTTTGTTCTAAATGTTATGTCAGTTAAGAAGATCAATAAAATAATATTTTACGTGTTTTGTAATATATAATTCTACATTAGTATTATATTATTACACTACTACATATTATACTATGTACTTATGTTCATAAGTTATGTATATGCTATCAAGGTTAGGTACCGATGTGGACGAAGAAGTTATTTTGTATTTATTAAAACTAGTGTCGATTGTAATCAAAGTTGGACTAATTGTGCTGTGTGTGTTAGATTATTAGGTTAGGTCCTTCCAACACAAAGAGAGGATCATCCACAACCATGGGTGGCGGGCCGCGGTCCAACATTTGATGTTAGGAAGTTGTATATACAATATTACACATTAATAGGCGCGAGAACTATTATTGCGCGATGCAGAATTGGTAGTAACTCCGTAGTTAGATGTGTCTTTGTTGAGAATAGTGTAGCGGCCTTATCGCATTAAGACGCAATCGCCACAATCATCACTCATTAGTCTATCGCCGGCCATTACAAAACGAAGGTCTCCACCAAGGAGCGCCAATTACCAACTATCCCGGTCTTGGGCAGTCCGCATCCGTCCGATCGAGCCGCAGCGTATGAATTGAGACGATTGGCAGGGGAAAGCTATCGGTTTCCTCCGGGATGGCTTCAATTAGGGGGACTCCTTTAAATCAAATGGTCCGGATCCTCCCCATAGTAGAGCGTCTGAAGTTGGTCGTTGGGGTGGTTTTAGTGGAAACGCAAAATACTCCTGACTTCTGTTTCGCCAAGATGGCGTCGTCAACGAGGCTTAGATCTCTGTACAGTATCAAAGTACTTTACAAAGAATATGGGGTTGCTTCCATACTTATAATAAATGACTACATAAACCTGTTATAACAGTTTTCCATTCGTTTGTTAGATTATATACGTAATAACAAAAAACATGATTTATGTAAATAAGGCGTTTAACTCGGGACTTACCGTGATATTATGTAATACAATATTTATATGTTTATCTGACGTATTTATTTTTGTTTTCAATTTATTTTAGTTTGCCAATACAATACGTTATTAAAATGCAATATATAAATGCGAGAAGTGTCTAGCCTCCAATACTTACGACTAAGTTAAAGTATTGCTTGTACAAGAATAATCTTCAATTATTTAACAGTTATGTGACCCCGTAAGAAGCTTTGGAAAGGTTCCCCACTGAATGCAATAAATGGTTACATTTGCTGCTATTTTTAAAGCTTATTTAGGAGTTACGCGTTGATATGGGACTTTCTATACAACTTGAAAAATTGACCAATACAGTAATGGTATTTAAAACTTTAACAGTTTAACAAATGCGATTTACAGTGTACAGTTCAAGTGAGTCGAAGCCTTTTTTAAGCTTGTTTCAGGTCACGGGGTGTGAGAACGCGAGGATTTAAAAGTCATTGACCCATCAGTAACTGTGAGACTTGTGTACGTATTTTAGGGTAGAAGTTTTTCTACAATCGCGCAAATTACGACACAAAAATTGCGTTTTATATGTATATAAAAACCTGATCTTTGCATCCGACTTAGCAGTAGACAGTAAGGGGTTCAATAAGTAAAACCATACTCTGCGGTCTTGTCATCAGAACTAAAGCTCTACATTTTTTTGCAAGTGACGTTTATACGTGAGTAGATTTAAACTAAGAAGGCGCGCTGTCGTTATAACATCCTTTCTGACTTATGTTCTTGTCGCTTGGGTAATATACTTCCTTGTTTTATTTCGCCCCCGCGTATCAATAATGGGATTACCAATAGATAGGCCGCAATACCATTCAGAAAGATATAACTCTAAAAAAAGCCAACATTTAAAAATAACGTCGTGAGGGGTCTTTTCTAACGGTCTTCCCGATGGTAACGAAGTTCTTTTCGTTTTTAGTAGACGTTGATAAGACCATACTACACGACATATTTATATGCAATATAATTATATAGGCCCGCTCAGTTCCTGCCGGGCGTTGCCACCCGGGCCTGACGGCCTGACGGCGACGCGGTGACGTCCGCTTTGCCCCCGCATTTTAAACTTCTAATATGTTCTAAAATATTCATTTTAAGGATATGCTCTAAAAACAATTTTAATCTAAATTAAATGCTTAATTAACGTACTTAATTGGATAAGGAATAATAATGTATTGTTTAAAATAGCCTCGTAAATAACACATTTTTTTGTGATATTTAAAAGATAAAAAAGGTTACTGTGGTTTATCCTTACGAGATAGACATATACCATCGCTGACTTTTTTGTAGACCTTTTCAAGATATACAATTCCGTAGTACATTATTTCGTTCTATCGTGTAAGATTTAGCCAGCCTTTGCAATGTAAGCGCACAAAAACATGTTTTTTACGACAAATCTTTAAAATCTGGGATTTTTTCTACTATAACTCGCTCCTATCCGCTTAGCGTGTAACGCGCGATAAGGAACTTCGTTCCAAAAATGTTTGCTAATAGATTGGGCGCATGTAAATCGATTATGTATAATAGCGTACGAACTGAAGATCACAGAGTAAATAAACATCACATTTAGCGGCGTGGACTAGATCATGTGTGCGCCATGCCATCTATGACAAGACTGTACTTCTACTTGGAACGCCGAGCTTCGCTATTTATCTTGTTATCTGTTACACCACAATACGCACATAGAACCTAACCTACATAGTTATGAAAGACAAACGATTTTATTCAAATAAACTTGTTAGTTTATCGCAGTAAAAATATTCGTATCTAAGCCAATATAAAGGGTCGCTTATAGACCAATCATAGTTCCAGTATTTGTACATAATGGCCTGGGAACTAAGTTGCAATCAATTGCAATTTGTTATCAGTACAGCGTTATCTGTGCGCATTGGTGTCCTGCATTGCCACCCCGACGCCACGCGATAACGCTTTATACATGAATGCATTATAGTGTGAGATATCGTCGTTCTGTGAAGTATTTAATAAGCGTATGGATTTATCATAAGGTCGCGGGTTCGATTCCCGCTCAAGTCAAACATTTAAGTGCGTGAACATTTATTGTTTGACTTGGTCTGGGTGTTTATATGTATAAAATGTACGAGTATATAGGTATTTATGTCAGTTGTCTGGTACCCATAGTACAAGCTCTGCTTAGTTTGGGACTAGATGGCGTTGTGTGAATGTGGTAGAATATTTTTATGGTAGAATATTATTGTTATATTTTAGTATTCATAATTATAATAATAAGACAGCTGTCCCCCATAACGTGGTAGATATATAATATATGTAATAATCCAATTTAACGGTTTTGTTACTAAAATGCTGAAGAATTGGAAGGATATAAATATAAGTACCCATAAAGTTGAAAATTAACTGGCAACGTAAATGGTGTCATTACTGGACTTTAATTTCTTCGAGCAAAGGTCATAGTCGTTACTTTACACAAAGAAATAGTGCAGATTTATGTTAACTAGGATCAAAATAAGTCAACACCAAGAAATCCTTTGTTTAGCGGTCGGGATTCCCCATTACTCATAAGACACTGAAGTAACAGTAGTACAGTACCCTTACGATTTTAAGGTATCTAATGTGTATATCATGCCTTGAAGAGACGTTATTATGATAAAAGAAAAGTAATAAAAATTTATTTGACCATTTGCGGTATGGTAATGTTTTTAGTGGGTATAAATGTCGCCAAAACAGAAAATACATAGGCTATCTGCAAATGAATTAGTTTATACTAATATACAAAAAATATATGGTAATTAGATGGACACATGCACCAAGAGTCATAACTAGTCTCCTTTTTTGCACCCAAGCATCAGGACGAAGGTTTGGTTCCGGTAACATCACTGACTTGGTGAAAAGGTTTTCTGCCTGGCTATCACTCCGGTCGAGCGTGCCCAATTGTGCCGAAACATGGCTCTTTCACGTCTAAGCATACAACTGATCGAGAGGCTCTCAAAATCTGTATAAAAATTGTACTGCAATGTTTTTAATGCTTCAGATATTATGATGATATACAAAGATGTTAAAATAATTATCTCTTCATAAGCTAACGAGCGTGATTAATCATGTTAAACTAATCAAGTAATCGTATTATACGCTCGTGTGGTATTAAATTGCAGTTTTGACGCTTCGTCGGCTGGTGCATATGGTGCTGCTGCTGTTACAGAGTACAGTATAGTTATAGAATTTCTGGTTTCATTTTTGATTTGATTGTTTTGGACTTTATCTGTAACTTTTTTTGCAGTGGCCGGTATTATTCCTTCTTATGGTGAGAACAGATTCTCATCTCCCCGTACTAGAAAAAAGAAACTAGTTAGTATGTCATATGATTAAATAAATATCAATAAGTTAAGTTGTAAATATGTTTAATGTATTTATGTGTATGTTCGAAAAATTAAATTGTGTTTTTTTTTTAACATTGAGTTGTCTAAAATGTTCATTATTATAAAAAAAGGTTTTCTGAAATTTTCGTCTTATTAGAATATTTTCATATCCGACTATTTTCGAATATCTTTCTGAAACACATTGTTCACTTCTGTGATTAAACTTTTAACAGATGTCAAGTGTCTGTCTTTCTTCTACAATTCATTTGCATCGCATCTGATATTGCGTCAATCAGTTCTTTATGACTCGGTAATAGAATGAAGGGTCTCCACTTTCACTACCAACCTCCTTCCTTTAACCTGTCTTAAATAGCAAATACGCAAATTAACCTCTATGCCTTTATAGAACTAACATTATCAGATCCATTTAGGCTCCCTATTGTTTGATTTGTATTTTTTTTATGTATTTGGTGAAGAAGCAAACAAATACAAGATAGTTTTGCAAGAAATATAGAGTTTCGCAGTTGTCAGTACGTTTTCTTGCACTGTATCGTATCATACTGTAATTTTACGTGAAACGGCGCGTGCAAGTGTGCGAACTTTTGGAATTATTTATTTCAGCAGTACACTAATGTTGTTACGCTATTTGATTAAGACAGTATAAACACAATTAACATAAATACTATAGAACATTAACCTTATCTGTACCAAAAACTTAAAGAATTGTCTATTTTCGCGTAAGAGTGAATAGTTTTGCTGGTTTATAGCTTATTCAAAAATGTGACTAGGTACTATAGAGTTTAAAAACTGTGTAGAATAGTCTGTGACTACTACCGATGTCAAATCTATGTACTATATATATCTTTATACATATATGATTTTAATGATTTTTTCTGTGTGTGTACTAGTGGATTCAAAAATGGTTTATATCACATCATTCATCATCAACAGCCTTGAATAGTCCACTGCTGGACATAGGCCTTTCCTTAGAAAGAAGGTTGGTTATAAACACATAGTAATTTTTTTTTGGATTCAAGACGTGTGTACAGGACAGCGTCTGTCGGGTCTACCAGTATATATTTATTAATACCTAAGGATAATTCTTTGTACACATTTTATAAAGTTATCTCGATCTCCAGTTTAATTTTTACTGCAGTTTATGCAGTTTACTAATCGCAGTTTAAGTTTTACTTTACAATTATATAAAGAAATCAAAACTACCGAAATTCGAACACCACACATTAAATAATATTAATTAATATATTGTTTGTATCCATTGTGATATGAATTGTGTGGTCTTACCGCACAATTTTTCGCGATACGTCTTATAATAATTAAAAAATAAACTTCCATGTAAGTCGTAGAATCAAGTCATCGGAATGTATTTATTTCATAAAACTTGTAACAAATATTTTTAAATGATTACACCAGTCATGATGTCACTGTGTACCTGAGAATGACGTAATTTATTTTTAAATGCAATATAGAGCCCGAGTAGGCAATACTACAACCTTTTGAACATTGTAATTGCATACGCAGTTCTCTGGCGTCACGTAAAAAATTAGGCACAGTAAAGAGGTCACTTTATCCTTAAATTATTACATGCTTATGCTATCATTAAAAGTACTGATAATCTCATTAATCTGAGAATACGAACTTAGGATACCTCACAAACGGCCATCTAACTCCAAACTAGAAAAAGCCAGCACAAAAGCCTGTAACCAGACCTGCTGACAAACACCCTTATATTTCAGTAAACACGTTTTATAGATAAATGATACTTAGACACAGAACCAATGATCGTGCTCATCACACAATAGTCATACTAGTTGACGGGCCTGTTGGTCCTGTGGTTAGTGATCCTGACTGCTAAGCCGGAGGTCGTGGGTTCGATTCCCACCCAGGACAAATATTGTGTGATGAGAACGGTCTTTGCTCTGTGTCTGGGTGTAATTAATCTAAAATATGTATGTATTTAAAAATATTTAAGTAAGTATGTTTAGCAGCAGTCTCATAAATCTCTATGTCAGTACTCATGTTATGAAACTGTAGCTGTATTGGGGTAAGACCAGTTAGGCCACCTACATTCACGCCACTTTCATGCCTATGAACCAAGATCAAATATGATTTCATTGAAAACATTAATAATTTTGAAACACGGAAGCTAGCATATCCCATTGGAACTCGTATTCCTTATGAATATATACAGGAAGCTTTATGTAAACCAATCTTAGACAATGCTGACCCGAACGGATGTAGAGTGCATTGATTCAATACTTTCCGGGTACGAAGACGAGCTATCCAAATATGTCGGGTATTGACAGTTCAAACAAGTCGGAAATTATCCAGCCCGCACCTTAAATACTTGAGAATATACGCTCTTTGAATCTTAAAAGTAGTTAAGAGGGTATTAGTAAAACTGTTATCACATTGTTCCTTACCTGGTAGGGTCCAAAGCTATTGAAGGGTTAGTAGAAGGCATGTTGGTAACAATTGATTGAAGAAAACTCATAAAATTTTCCATTAAGTCAAGTTATATTGTAACAAATAATAAGTACCAGTTGAAACAATAGGTCATCAACGAATGCTGGATTTCAAACTGATTATAGCGAGTGAGAAGTAGAAGTGTGTAATGACATTATTTATTTATAGTTACGAGTACTAGAGGTCGTCTGGCGGTCGAAATTCAACCGTTTTGTAAGTCCTATTTCATTAATCGTTATGACTAGAATTGCCACTATATAGACTTTTTACCGTGACAAATAGACACTGGGCCACCTCTATACCAAGCCGATGGCTGCTTGCACAATTTGTTTAAAAAGTTAACGTTCTGCTTTTCTTCTACATGTAAATTTTAAAACATTCTAATTTTTACATTCCTGTCTGTGCGCGTGTTAAAAAAGTTTACCTAAATTAATCTTCGCATATCATATCATCACATCACATCAACAGCCTTTAACAGTCCACTGCAGGACATAGGCCTCTCTTGAGAAAGGAGGTTTTGGAATACTATACCACGCTGGCCAGACGGGTTGGTATAGGGTTTGTGTCAAGTTTTCCTTCTCTCTGCGGTGCTGTTGTCCTGCGTACTTTACTCCCTTAGTCGGCTCTTACGACACCCAGGGAATGAATAGGAGTAGTGACACTCTGTATTCTTAATCCGTCATCACACGGACACTTCGCGTATAGTAATATAAAACTATTTTATTGCCTTATAAAAATTAACTGCCTTATCTCACATTTCTAAAAATGTTAAATGTCAAGTTTTTTAAGCGGTCTTTTGTGTGGCATGTAAACCTATACAAATAGTACTTTAATAATATTTTTGTTCCTTTCCTAATTTAGAACGTCTTTATCTAAGTAACTTCAAGTGTTTACGACGTTTCACGACTCGGATTAAAAATAATTTTGAAAAACCTATTAACGTGCTGCGTAAACATCAAAATTTTAACATTAATTTTTATATCTTGCCTTGTCGGACAAGTTCCCTGTTCAGTACCAGGAATTAGATTATTTTTATTGCCTGACCTCTTATTGATAACTGGCACTGCGATAATATTTGCTCGCCAAAATGACAGTTATAACCTACATTTAAACACTTCAAGCCAATACATGACACAATATTAATGTTTTACAGCGTCATGTGATTAAAACTCAATCTCGATTTTGTGAAGCAATTAACGTACGCAGATTTGATATCTATCGTTTTTATTTTACGGACCTATTTGAGAAGTTGACTAGTAATGTTTTTGAGTTACCTTTGGAAATGCAATGAATTTCTTAGATAACGGTTTAAGTCGTGAATCTTTATCTGCTCAGCATTAACCTCCGTTTATGCCTAGTAAATAGAGATCAGACAGACTATATTCTTAATAATATATGATTAATTAAATTTTTACTATCGTTATTTATTCATAAACAAAAGCTCTCTACTTAATCATTACATTGAGCTGCGTTCGTATGACAGTTGCTTTACTGATAATATAAAAACAACAACCGGGTCATAGTCAATCATACGTGTATGACATTTCAAGGTCGAGTAGCCGAAGTTCAGGCCGATGGCAAAACAATATTTAAGATACAACATTGTATGAGAAACTTGAATTAGGTATATTATACAGTTTTTTTAAATAACTATTACAGATTTAAAAATTCTTAAATTTAAGAAATTTAAGGGTATTTATAGTACAAATAAGAAATTTAACAACGTGTAGTACTGGTAAAACGATACGAGTAATACGAGTTAATGAAACACGATGAACAAATTGATCGACCTAAACATCCGCGGTCCTTTGTTTAAAAATATAAAATAGTCTTATGATTGCCTTCCCTACTCTCCATAATTATATTATCTTCAAAAGAGACTTCCTAGTACTACTGTTGATGCTGTTTTGTCAAGTTAAGTAGCTGTTGCCCGCTACTCCGCCTGCGTGTATGTCGGTAATCGCTGTAGAAAGAGGCCTATCTAACTCGCTGATAATATAGCTTTCCATTGGTGAAATAATTTTGAAAATGGGTTTCGTGGTTTAGGCGTAAAATCGTAACAAACAAACTCACTTTCACATCTATACTCTATACAGATAAATAAAATTGGAGTGTCTGTTTGTAATATTAAAATAACCGCTTTTTACTAAATGCATATGTATGTTTACACGGTACATATGCCAAAATATCATTTTTTACAATTTTTGTCGGTCTATCTGTCTGTTTGCACCGGGTAATCTCTGGAACGGCTGGACTGATTTCGACGGGACTTTCACTGGCAGATAGCTGATGACATAAGGAGTAACTTAGGCTACTTTTTTAGACTAACTTCGCCCCGCGGCGTTGCCCGGGGTTATAACAACAAACGCGGGTAACACCGTGGGTCTCAGCTAGTTTATAATATAAATAAGTCTGGAAGTTTGGAATACACAATC
This sequence comes from Arctia plantaginis, assembly GCA_902825455.1. NCBI lineage: Eukaryota > Metazoa > Arthropoda > Insecta > Lepidoptera > Erebidae > Arctia > Arctia plantaginis. The sequence continues at coordinate 3,241,052 of CADEBD010000388.1, read as the reverse complement.
ACTTGTAATTTTGTAAGTGATCTCCATCGTTGCTTACTCACACTTCGATTAGGAATGTGACATCATAATTAAGGCATGGACACGTAGATATGTCGATACATATTGACAATGTCGTACTATGCTTTAAGTTAGTCTAATGTGTGTAATGAGAAGAATGTTCTCACGGGAGTTTAGTAAATGAAATATGCGAACGTAATGTGTACAAAATGTGATTATTAATAAGTGTTTTGTAATTACTTCTTAATTCCGCTTTGGATGTGCTTAGATTTACGAATTAAACTATCTATCAAAATAAAAATATTTAAGTTAAATGTTATAATTATGTATGTATACTTGTTGCATAAATCTTTAGAACTTTGTTAAGAAAACATTTTTTTCCAAACTAGCCAAAACATTTTGGACCATTTATACTGTTGGTTGATGGTTCTTGATGAAACTTGCTACACATCTATACTAATATGTATTATAAAGCTGAAGAGTTTGTTTGTTTGAACGCGCTAATCTCAGGAACTGGTCTGATACTGGTCATATTTAAAAAAAAAAGCTGTCAATGTTAGATGGCCCATTTATCGAGGAAGGCTATAGGCTATATATCATCACGCTAAGACCAATAGGAAAGGAGCACCAATGAAGAATGTTCCAAAAACGGGGAAAATGTATTCTTTTTAAAAGACGCAGACGAAGTTGCGCGAGTCAGCTAGTATTTATTCTATTACAACTGACCGGTTTCGCCTCACGGCATTTTCAAAGGGTATTATGACAAAAACAAATGTTGTGGAATAGTACAAGTGACTTTATTCTATATGCTGACCATTCTAGTTACAAAAACATGTTATAAGTAATCATATGGCTAGGGCATTTTTTTAAGGGCGATTTACTTGCGTTTTAGTAACAATGATTTATACTCACAGCCGATATACTCGCATCTGCTGTCATTACTATAATTAATTACGTATTACGTTTACGTGATTGAACTGTACAACAATTATCAAAAATACCCTTATTAATGATAGTGTATATCATAATTTCGGCAACCTACTTTTGAAGTGCAAATCGTAGTTTACAAACAAGCATAGCGGATAGACCGTGTGTGAATGTTGTTGAGTTGCTGGTGTTCATTGGTGGCGGTAGAAACTTACCATCAGGGCCTCAATTCTGCTATTTTAATATTGTATCAGTAGACTGTCGTCGGAATAGTTTTGCACATTTCGTGTTCTACTATCTACGTAAGACCGATGGCCTCCCAATGACTTGTCACTGAACTGCCACTGATACAAAAGTCGGCGGTCTTTGTAATAGTTTGGTAAACGGCACGTTTTTATTTTGTAAGGAAATGATTTATTTAATTTTCCAGATAGGGCAATGTTGTTGATATCACCATTGATGAGCCATTGTTACTACATCGACAGTCTTTAGACACTGTAAATTTATGTTAGTAGAATATCGATATTTTGACCGATATCAAAAGTGTCACAACAGCGTGTCAATGGAATTACAGTGACTTGTACGTTAACACAAAAAACATAATCAATTGTGGTCACTCTTCTTTCCATTTCTTAAGTATTTTTTTGTGTGCTCATAAGTGAAGGAATGTTTTACATACTAAATAATCTTGAAAACTTAATTTGTTGCGAGTAAACCAATTGTAGATTTATTAACCGATGAATTTAGTGGTGGTCGAGTAATGTCTCTTACTATTCTGTAGGTAGACAGATGATGTCGATGATATGATGACAGAAGATGATTATACCCGAGGAACTACAGCATGACGTTTTTGTTTGAAGGAGTCCCCCGTGAGTCCTTTGGAATTGGTCACCCCTTACTATCATGGGGGATCTTATGCTTGTTTGCCACCGACCGGTATAATTAAACGGAAATACCTGCAAAGGAGTTCAAGATTTCGTCTATAAGTATGCAAAACTGGAGTGTTCTTACATTCCAGACTGTTGTGTCGAGTATTGACCTGCGCAAACACACTAAGTTGATTTGGGATCAGGATCAGTTCATACTCATGAATTACGTCTGTTAAATGACTAATTACAGTCTTAATTAAGTCTCCGTGTAAGGTTATGGCGAGTTTTCAAATTCAAATTATTGTCGACAATATCTTCTGGAGATGTTGTTACGACATAACTTGTTCAAGACTGCATATAACTTGGAGTTTGCGGGTTAGCAATGGGTTTCACTGGTAATGGAATACAGTCATAACACAAATTTAGTACGACCTTTTATCTTTAGGGACAAAGATAAAATAACGAGATGATCTGAACTCTCTATTACTTGTACATTCGCCTAATATAGTTATAAATTTGGACAAGACATAAAAGTAATAAAAGATAGGTATGATGATTACCCAATATTGGAATATTATCGGGAAAAGTAGAAAGAAAAAGCTGTAAAACGGCTGATGAGTTAAAACCGAAAACTTTGATCAGTTTCAAAGAAGTTTACTAGAGTCATTTAAACAAGTATCGAGGCAGTGGCCAGCAGTAAAAGAATTTAATCATATTTTTGTTATGGCTGGCTGTGAATTAAATTTTTCATCATAGGCGGCGCGGGTGCTGGCGGCGACTTTAATCAAATAAAGCTTTTTGTGACATGAATATTTCATTATTCAGAATGTGGCCCGCAATAACTTCTAAGTAATGGAATTTGTTGCACGTTTGTAATGACACGTGAATGTTTTATTAAATTAAAGTTTTTAAAGTTTGTAGTGTTGGTGTAAAGTGTTTTTAGACTTCTCGTGTTAGAAACATTAGTTTTGTTTGTATTTGTTCATTCCACATTTAATTTTGCATGCTTAGTTTTAAAGCAGAATGTACACGAATTATTTAATACTATTCCATCTGTACATACATTCATAGCACATAAACTTTGATTTGATTTCAAATGCGTTTCATTATTAATTCATGACTAGTCTGTTGGTCTTGTGGTTCTGACTGCTAAGTCAAAATCGCCAGAGATCGTGGTATCGGTAAGAACAAATATTGTGCGATGTACATTTGCTTTAAGTCTGGGTGTAATTTATAATAATAATATTTTCGGATATTTGACACACAACCCCATTTAGTTTCAAACTAAGTACAGCTTTGCAGATCATACAAACATTTGGACCAGCAGTAGTCGCATAAGGTACCACTGCGCCACCGAGGCAGTCGCTTAACTTTATCTATGATATGTATATATTTATAAATATCACTAAGTATGTTTATCATCAGTCTTTGGTAAAACCAAAGAAATTGTTAGGCTGATGTTAACATACATATATACTCGTATGTACTTATCAATGTTTTCTTTTTACAGGTAATTTTCGTCGGGTGATTCGTCGTATGTTTAAAAGTACAGTAAGATTTCAAGTTATTTTGTGGTTATTAGCATAAGTCACGGTATTATCTCTCTGTCACTTCTTGACTATTCGTGGTGGGGTCAGCCCTCGTTGTGTACTTCTTCCACTGCGCCCTGTCTCTGACATTGTCCTCCGAAACATTGCATGTCTTCATATCTCTCCTCAACACATCTGACCATGTGGCTTTGGGTCTTCCTCTAGAGCGTGTTTCGGGAACTGATAGTTCTAGTGCCTGGTTTCCAACGTAATCAGGTGGCCTCCTCCTGACATGTCCATACCTCCTCATCCTGCTCTCTAGCAGCTTCTCCGCAATGTCGCGGACTCCCAGGCTTCCTCGAATGTATTCGTTGCGGATCTTATCCATCCTGGTTACGCCGCACATCCATCATAGCATTGTATTAATTACTAATAATATATATATATATATATATATATATATTAATATTTATCATATTACTCTAATAAAAACTACATAGTACATCCGAACAGTGTCACAGTTCTATATACTATTCTTATATTATTGAAAAATTATTAAACGCTATATTTTTTTATCACTTACAGTAAATATTCAGGCCACTATTTGAACATACTGTTTATTGCCGTAGTACATCGGCAGCTACCACTTACACCCAATATTAAATAATCCATCCAAAGGTTGTTTGGTAGAAATCGCTATCAGAGATTCCACACATTGTAGCTTCCAAAAAAAAAATTCGATTGTAATTTAAATAGTGTAAAATAAATAATGTTTTATTCTAATCTATTCTATTTTGTGGTATTATTTTCTGTTTTGTTCTTATCGGACTCAACCGTAATAATAAGTGTTCGATCCTTAAACAAACTTGCTACTACTGTTATAAAACTGTATAGGTCCATAAAACGTAGTTTTTATAATCATGTGAGATGTAACTACAATTTTAACGACAATAAACTCATTATGTCATAAATGTATCTCATTCCAAGACGCAGTAGGTGGTTGTCAGTTTATAGCTGCAGTAGAATATTAAATCATAATGTAACGAGATAAGACTTATTACCTAAACTTAACGGTTACGGAGTAAATGACAGAAGGTTACCGTACCAACCTAATCCTAATTGAAGCTGTGTATGATGGTTAGAAAGTGCTGATTATAGGGGCAACTTGAGAGAGCGATGTGAAAGTTAGAATTACAAAATAATAATTACTTACCTACAGCCCGATCACAAACATTGAAATGAGCAAACTTAAACATGCTCAGAGAAATTTGATCCAAGGTTTTAATGATGTAGGCACTAAAACGCATACGCAATTTAATACATGATGCTGAATATATGTGTGTAAGCGCATCAAAACTGCTGCACCTATTTATAATTGCTAGTACAAGGTTTTTAAAATAATAATAATAACCTGACACATACGGCTGTCTGATCCTAAACTATGCAGGCCTTGTACTATGGTCTCCAAACTGCTGCTAAACATACTTACATATTTCCAAATACATATTGTAAATGAAATAAACCCAGACAGAACAAATGATTGCATAGATTTTTGAATATTTTCATATAGAAAAATGTATTATCATTTTACAAATTGTTTTTTACGTTATGACACATTTAGTTCTAAAGTTTTAGTTGTCTGCGTATAAAGATAATCCAAATATGATATATTTTTGTGCACCATTTTGTTTAAAAAGAGGTACAAAACTGTTCTTCATGTATTTATATATGAAAGAAACTTCAAAGATAAGGCACAAATGGTAAACAAAAAGCTACGTATCTCTTTCCTTGAAGTACCAACATATGTTGTGGCTGGCTGAGTACTGTTATGCTACGTATCATCTGACCACTTAATTCAATTAATTGATTTGCGTTCTCTCGACAAGCAATTGACGGTATAAACATTTTTATATCATTTTATTTTTAGAGTATAAACTTTAAATCTGATACGCAATTAGCCTGTGTAGGTATCTAGATCGCTTGGTACAAACTGGATGAAATTTTAAGCAAGTCATTCGAGTATTGTGACGGTTTTTTATTGATGAAATAATACGAGCAAATATGCTAAATCAGTTAAGTAATAATATAACTCTGACGCTATGAACTACATTGAACATTGAAGAAATGAAACAGTAATATGTCGTTTTTATAATTTTTCATATTATCTTGACACAAACCTAATCAGTTATTCTAACTAAAGTATAAAATTTTATTACTGTTGCTAGTAAAAGCACAAGTACAAGCTTTAATTATTATAAATTCGTCGATAAGTATGATTTTCCGGTCGTTTTCATGCTTTTAAGTCACACCACTCATGGTTAATTGTTGGACATAAAATGTTCTGGGGTACAGAAAGAGACAAAGGGTATCTTTTACCCAGAAATACTACTGTTCGTGAAATATCCCTAATCCTTAAATAATTGGCGAAATGTTTTGTCGGTTAATGTAATGTATGACATCTTGAATTAGCTGTAGTGATTAGATCTTGTTAGTTCATACCGATATCGTCATCAACCGTCAGTAGTAATGCTTAAAAAGCTAATGTTACGTTCTTCAATGTTAACTACTGTTTATCTACTAAAACTATCATACCTTGTGTCCATATCATGTATCGCTTAGTACTAGACTTTTTCTTTATATTGACGATATACTTGACAGATAACAGAGAAGTAATGAAATGGAAATCGTTGTCAACTTTCAAATAATATAATCAAATATATTTTTTGCAAATAATACAATAAATCCTTTAAAAAAAGTTGAACCTACTTCAAACAATACTGACAAAGAGCACTAAAATTAAAAAATAATTTCAAATCTAAGTAATACACTATTATAAGTACCCTCAATATAACATGTAACATTATAATAGCAATAGCTTCTAGTCTGTTTAAAGTCGTTGCCAAGCCCGGTGCACAATAAGTAATACTGGTCTATGTCAGCTTTTATTAGCAAAAAAAAAAAATTAAGAATTCAAAATTCGAAATGAAACATCGCAGATTTTGTTAATTAATAAAGACCAAAAAGATCAATTACGTGCTCAAACGTATAAACCACTTAATAAAGCATTCAAAATACAACAACAAAACCAACAAGCCAACAAAACATAGCTTGGCACCGACTTCAAACAGACTAGAAGGGACAATTGCTAATATAATGTTACCTGTTATATTGAGGGTACTTATTATAGTTTTTTACTTAGATTTGTAATTATTTTTAAATTTTTAGTGTTCTTTGTCAGTATTGTTTGAAGTCGGTTCAACTTTTTTTTAAAGGATTTATTTTACCATTTTTAATGTAAGAAAAGAAAAGGAATATTGAAGATACAGATAGATTGGGCGGTGTAAACAGAACTAGCTGTTGCTGGAAAGTCTGAGATTTCTGCCATGATTCAAACGTAACTTTGTTTAACACCTTGAACAACTTCTATAGCCTTATTACTCTCAATCTACACCCTTTTCTGACTAAATTTAATATAATTTCCATTTCTATTGCGAAGGTTTGCAAAAAGCCAACGTCTAAACGTTTGCGTAGTGAGAACGGGGCTTTACCTAACATAGAAATATAATATGTACATATTTTAGACATAATTCCATTAGAATTCAAAGCGTCCCGCAGTCTGCTGTATGAGCCTATCGTGAATGTACCAGTATGGCAGTGATTAATGACTTTTTGGCAGCGTTTGGCGATGTATCTTTTGAAGGCGCCTTTATGAAATACGAGTACTTACTAAAGAAGTGAAAATTGTGTCAACAGTATTTTACTTATAAGTATATACTTACCTATAGTAGTAGTACAGTAAGTGTTTTATGCTAAGAAAAATACGGCTTTGTGACCTGGAGGTCAGTTCTCGTAATAAAAACTTACTAAAACCTTTTATGACATTTGTGAGATTGTGAGTAGATCGACACTGAATTTAGTAAGAATATTTGTTACAAGAATTGCCCTTGTGTTAAAGCCATAGATTTTATTCATTTTACATGAGATGGTTAGGCGCTGGTCCAATATATGGATGTATACTATGTCGTATGTCGTGAATTAGGTACTCTATAAATAAATATATATTTTAAACTCCCACGCTTTACTGCGTCTCATGTATGGAAAAAGTTCTAAATCGAATCCATAAAATCTATTCATTGTTTCCGCAGCTGGATGGAAATCCTTGGGAACCACCGAACAGCAGGAGGTCTCGTCCTTACCCCCTACGATTCATTAAAGCATATCCTAATAAATTCGATATTTTTGTTACGTCGTAATATGCCGTATTTTTACAATAATAATTTCTGTATCTTGTTATTTAGCCGGAACAATGTCACAATGTCACGCAATTGCGTTGTTTTAAATATGTTATTGACATTGATAGGAAACCATGATTAGGCTACTGGGTTAGGTCCCCTAATGACTTCCATTTATGGAAAATGGATGTATGTCCAACAGTGAAATATACCTCTCACTTTTGTTGAAGTTTTAATGTAAAATGTTTTACCGAAATCAGACAGTGTTTTAACCTTTAAACTTTGAAAGTAACTCTAACCTTCGCTATAGCTAACGATAAGCCTTTTTGTATTGCAATTACACAACATATTTACCAATATCACAAAACACACGATACCTCATAATCCGCCTACAGAACTACAAACCCTCCATCAATAATAATAGCCAACTGCCAATATTGTTATCGACGTACTTTTCATCTTTAGAAACTTTGGCACATACACACGATCGCCGAAACGTCTCAGAGCTGAAAGCGTTGTTTTAAAAGTAGTTCCGTGTGAATTGTCACTCAACTTTTCCACTTGCTTCTGTATAAGTTTCCCGCCATCGCACCACTGAGCAAAGCACTTCTCTAGTTATGTGAACAGTTGAGCTTCATAGCTAAGGGTCTTATGCTAGAAGTTAAACATGGTACCATCTCCTTTGGTATTTTGTGGAATACTTAATTTCGCGTTCCATGTATAATTAAATACATACATTATTGATCTGTCAGTCTAGTGGTTCAGCGATCCTGACAACTAAGACAGAGGTCAATTCCAGCCAGGACAAATGTTGTGTATTGAGGGCGATCATTTTTTCTCTATCTGGGTGTAATTTATCTATAATATGTGTGTATTTAGAGATATATAAGTATGTTTATTATCTGTCTGGTTGCTGTTGTAACATCACTACGTTAGTATGTTTTTATGACACGTCACTAAGGTATGTAGCACTATGTTACATACTTGAGTAGTCATTGCTCTGCTGTCTGCGACACTGTAATGTGGTCAAAGTCTGTCTATGTAGTACTTTAATTATATAACATAATACTTGTCTAGAAGTGATTTTTTTATAACTACGTCCTAAAGTCATAGAAGAATCATAAAGAATCACTGTTACCATAGTACAGGCTCTGTCTAGTTTGGAATTAGATTACCATCCGTGACAGATGTGAAGGTATTATTATATACCTTAGAACTACGGACGTTTCGACCAGGTTGTACGGCCAGTGACACCTGGTCAAAAAAAATATTGTCGTGTATGATATTGATCGAAAGTCATTTTTAACTCCTATCCCTTAACAAGTGCTATATTAAAGTTATAAATATAGTAGTCTCCGCTTAAAGCGTATAATCAGGATATGTAGACATAATGACTACCTTGAACATGATTTATTCGACATTAAATTATGGACATGTTTATCATTAAAACAGATGCTCTGCCAGCGTCTTTTTCAATCGAGTTAGCCCACTTTTGACTTAGTAGAATACGGAGTATGCGATAATTCTATTCTAACTACTCTTCTACTATAGGTAAGTCGCCTAAAACACAGTCTGTCATCGTTTAGTGCTTTAACTCAAACGAAGCATGACGTTTTGGAGTCGTACTGTAATATCCGACTATTTGGATAAGAAGAAAACTCTTTCACTTTAAGGTGTAAATTTAGGTATATAAAGTCGTTAATCCTTTGCGATTAATCCAAAAAAAGTCCACCACCAAAGGCATGTCTTTCTTTATTTTTTCTTGTGGCACATTCCTTAACATCTCTCGTCGCAAGTAAGCAGTATTAGCGGCATTTATGGGTATTAAATGGCTTCAAATACTACAAAAGCGCTATTATTGCATTGAATTGCCACGGTCCTGGTCACGAACACAATTGAACGGTTCGTAATGGGACTTTCACAGCATACGTCACAATATATGTATGTATTACTACAATGTAGCCATATAGGCAACTTATTACCTACCTACCTAGCATGTTTAAGGTCATGACGATATCATTGCTTTTGAACCAAATAAAAGCAGTAATCGTTTATAAGGTAAATACATAACCTTCTGTACCGGTGGTTCAAGAGATGACATTGCAATAGATACTGAAAAAGTGTTTGATTTCTACGTGGACGATACGATATTTTAAGCTTTGAAGCTTTGAAGCTCGAAGACATAGTCGATGAGCTTTAATCAACTGTAGTGTATAATGTAAAACTTTTTCCTTACAATTTCTACACATTCATACGCTAACATACGTCATACAATATGACATTTCGCACCAGACAAAGCAAACGTCAGTAGAATAACTGCTTGTATGACAACAATTCCAAGCGTACTGTTTTCATTCAGACATGAATGGCCATTTAAAACCATGTCACATCTAAAGATAATATTACACTTCAAATACCTACTTCACCCGGTGTTTACTATAAATTTATCAGAAAACATAAATTAAAATTCTTGAAGTTGTAGCGTTATTTTCTTACACCTTTTCCTGGTCTTACTGCATTTGTTAAGTACGTATAATGACTTATAAAAATCATAACTATCTAGCGTTTTATTTTTAGACATCTGTGTGTGTACCGACTGTTGCAGAATTAGAGCAATTTTGATGTGCGTAAACGTAATGTGGCAAATAGAGTCTTGTCCTAGTGCTCTGATATAGAGGTCATAAGGTGCTACGACTGATTGCGATGCTACTATTAAATAAATAACATGAGTTTAAATAGTGTTCTAATAAGATCCCTTCTATCACGTGACCTGAACATGCGCGAGCCTGCGAAGGTTTCTTCCAGAACTCAAAAAAATAAATAAATACAATGAGTATGAGGACTTGAATTTCCTCAGTTTTAATGTTAATCACCACTGTGCGCTTTTTAAGGCACTTTGCCTCGCACTACCAACCTGTAGTTATCGGCTGCGGTATTTCCCGACCGATACGAGCTTCAAACCTTCAAGAAAAGAGCGTACTCCTTTCTCAAAGGCTGGCAACGCGCTTGTTACTTTTGAGTTACAGGCGGTTCCCTGTGTGCTCGTTTGTTTCCTATTCCATAAAAAAAACCCGGACGACCGTAAATGAATTCCAAAAATAAGAGTGAACTCAGAAGTTTAATGCTGGATAAATTTAACTATGAGTATGTAAGTGATATCATTGACCTTAATCAGTAATCACAAATGCTCATCTTCACATCACAGCATGTAAATATCATATGAAATCGTGTCGAATCAGCTGCGAGGTGTTTGCTTTCAAAAGAGCGTTTTTGACGGGAGCCGGATTTATAATGCTCTACTAATTGGAGGGCCTTTGATACTTTTTGGAGGTTTTTTAGAGAAGTTTATTTGGTAAATAAAATATTGTTATGGCTTTACGGGAGTAATGTGTTACTCGATATGTTTAGTTAATGAGAGACAATGTTTTTAGGAGCAGCGCGGAGTTATTTTAATTAACTTTTAATTCAACCAGTAGACTGCACGGATGGTGAAGTGGTTTAAGGGCTTACTACTGCGCTGAGTGTGGTGGGCTATATACCCCCATGAGATGACACTTTGTGTGATCCACAAACTGTTGATCTAAGTCTAGGTGTTCTTTGTGTCCGTTTCATGTATGTATGTTTATGTAGTTTCCCGATACGGATACCCAGGATACCCTAATGCGTGAGAGGTATACGAAATAATGTCACTGTTATGCTAAGTCGTGAGCAACTGGTAGCGTATCGCTTTATTTGGTGTTCTCCGCCAAGAATTCAGTTGCAAGTCAGTTCGGGTCTTGACAATCGGTACTGCCACTATACAGGATATAAGGAACAGTGTAACGAATACTGAACTAGTGTATTCAGACCATCATTCTAAGTCGACAATCATTGGAATTTTCTGCCAGGAAATACATCCTGTATAATGTTGCTCTAAGCAAATTAGCAAATGCAGTAACAATTTGTATTATTTCTTTTACGATTTTTTAAATTTTTAATTGGTTAAGTTTACTAATAAACAACGATAAAATACATATAAAACTGTCATTAATACCCCCATTATAAAATTAAAAGTAACTAGAGATAGCCGGACGGTCAAATTGCGACCGCTTTGAATGTCTTGTTTTATTTAATTGACCAGTATCACTTGATCTCGCATTGTATAGAGTTTGTACCATTACATATCAAAATGTATACTGGACCCGGTGGTCGTAATAGCAATATCATTTAAAATTTATAACTTTCTGCATTTCTTCTACATTTAAAAAAAATGATATTGGAACTAATGAACGGGTCACCTGATGGAATGTGATAAACGCATGGACGCATGCCACGCAGGAGTCATGAGTTCACGAGACGCTCTTTTCTTGAAGTGTTGGAGGTCGAATCGGTCCCGTAATACCGCAGGCGACAATTTTTTTCACAAAAAGTTTTTGCAAAGCACACAATGGTGGAGTGCCTATTATTCAAGTGATTACGAAAGTGTCCCCCTATGTCATAAAAAATGTAACATGCTTCCATGCACTGTATTACTTTCATGGTACAAAGAATTTTCTTCACTTATTATTATCAATAATTAAACCGTTAAATTTCCTCTACCAATCAGTGATGGCGCTTTGATTGTTAGTAAAATGTGTTAATTAATGTTACTACGTGTACAGGCTATTATCGTGCTACGAGGTTAACAAAAAGTAATTATAACAGAATTAATTATGCTTTTGGTCGAATCACCTTGTCCTAAAAGCTTGTCACGTTCAGCCGCAGCATAACAATTCTAAATTTGAAAGTACATAGTCGTTTAACAGTAACAAGATACGACCTACACATCTTCAAGAAGTTGGCCACACGTGACTGTGTGATTTCTGAGTGAATTCATGGGCGGCGGAAGTCACTTTCCATCGAGTGACCCCATCTGCTCGTTTGCCACCTATAGCATAAAAAAGGTAAACTCACATTTATAATTGACTTGCGACTCACCCCGGCTTCAAAAACGTCTTAAGCCTACGTAAACCATGTGAATCAATTTTTCGGCGATTTGGTTACAAAACTTTTGGTTTCTGCTTAAACTTAAGTAAACCTTCTTTGGAAAAGTATTTAGCTTTTAGTGAAAACCACATCAAATCCCGTTGCGTGGTTTAGGAGGAGTTAGCGATATACCGACCGGCGCTTAAGACGACTTTCTTTTAAACTACGTAAAGAAGGTCAGATGTCTAAATAAAAATGAAATAAAAACATGTTTGTTGTAAGTAAGAACAATTTGTGATTTATTTTTATAAGACATGTTCTTTGTTAAGTTCGTGTTTGCAAACCTGATGTTGTGATATTCGTTATATTAAATCAACTGTATCTGTGACTTTGATCTAGACTTATGATTCAGGTTACAATTACCGTTTCGAAAGGTACACCTTCAAGTAAAGATCGCTATTTATTTGAGCTGCATTTAATTTTGCGAGTTAATATAACTGCCTCACCGAGGTTGGCGATGAGCTAACTCTGTTTATGTTTATTTGTTCGTTGATGTCACGATACGAATAAATCTCTGATTTTAATAGAGGTGATCTTTGCATACAAGCCATAGTCAGTTCGTAGAATTATTACTTGAACTTTTATAGCTTATGTGTATGCAACGCCTTGTTTGAACTAATATCATCGGATTGAAAGCTCAGTAATAACATCATTGTGAGACTCTGGTTTGTGTTTATTTTTAGTAGTGATCTAGGCTTTTTATCTTTTGTCACTGATACTAACTGTCCTTTAAATTACTTTTTATTAGTTCTTATGATCTCAAACAAGAGACTATAATGTGGACACATTTAAAAAAAATATGATAGGTGCATTCCCAACTGTTTTACTTAAAATTGTAATGATTATATAGTACTTTTGTAAGCACTTTGAAATCGTTAGGTATAAAAGCATTCATTGCTTACTTGCTAATATTTCCCTCTCTTTAGAACTCTTTGTTTAGTGATACGATCATGACATGATCATGATCTATTTTTTACACATTAATATTTATTGTAAACTATATTGTCGGACGGATGGCGTAGTGGTTTAAGCGGCCACCTCGCCGCTTCCTACCTCGCTAAGTGTTGTATGTTTCGATCCCCAGCTGGGACATCACTTTGTGGTATCCGCAAATTGTTGTTCCGAGTCTGGGCGTTCTTTGTGTCCGTTTCATGTGTGTTTGTAAAGTCCACCGCGACACAGGACTTATTCCTAAAGCGGGAGTTGTAAAAAATAAATTTATTAAAGAACTAGTAACCCTGTATGTATATGTATACCTATACATTGCGATGTGTATTTCCGTAAATAGATCTAGATAATCGCAACTTCATGTACTATAAATTGCTCTGAGAGTTTTTTCCTCAGAATGAATAATTATAGATTCTATATAAGGCACTTTGCAGCGTTCTGTAACATTAATCACTTTTATCGAGCATGTTCACGCTCACTTTAGGACGCAAAATGCCTAGTAAACTGATACTAGGTACTTTGCTTCCTTAAGCATAAAACGCTCCTACGGTTGATAGATATCAAAGATATGCCTTTTGATGCAATAGGAATTATTCATGTATTTTAATTTTCTTTAAAACGACTTAGTTAACAGTTGAATCGCTTAAAAGATAAATTTGCAATAGACTTAGTTACGATGTTGAAACGAAGATATTATAAACATTGGTAGATTACATTTTTTTTAAGTAATCACTCATATTGAGCATTTTATTATGGAAGCTGAAAGTTAAGAACCGAAATGGGCACTGGTTTTATCTTGAACGTAGCTTCGGATACGCTGATACGTGCGGACACCGCTTATATCCACCATTGCTGTCCGGGGTACTATACCGGACTCTTTGAGGCAGTACCACTGCACCACCAATCGTCGCCATCACCATGGCCTCGGCTCCGTATTTAATACGCCTTTAGTATTATATGACATAAGTATAATAAGACTGTTCTTTAGTCTGCAAATACGTAGTGAACTCAAAGAACAACTTGTTAATTTAACTCGCAAATTGTCAAGACGTGTAGATAAACCGCCTCAAACAGCGCGTCTACACGAGTACTTCATATTGTTGTCTCTAAGCGACAAATTTATACGAATATAAATTTATAAATAGGGCCAGAATATAAAGTTTCTCGAGGGAACTTGTGCTGAGAGAACGATACAAAGTTAATAAGTAGTGGAAGTGTGAACGGAATAATTGAGACAGTTTCCTGCTGCTTAGTGCCCGTTATTGTAATATAGCGAACAGATACAAATTCTATGATAAATAGTTTCATTTTGAAAAGGGTGAGTAGCAATAACTGGCGACAGAGGTAACCGAATGCGTTGTGTGATAAACACAGTAAAACTTTGCTGCAAGCCTATTAACTGTTGTCCACTTATAAGATAAAAAAGTAAACAAAAACTGTGTTTTCTTTTCAATGATTCAATAGTTGACTGCACGGATGGCGTAGTGGTTTAAGCGGTCGCCACGCCGCTTCTTACTACGCTGAGTGTTGTGGGTTCGATCCCCACATGCGACGACACTTTGTGTGATCTACAAATTGTTGTTCTGAGTCTAGGGCCCTTATTTTAAAAGACCTCTCAAGTGTCGGTTGAACTCTGATTGCCTGAAACTAGTTTTAAGTCCAGATCAAATCTTAAGTATCGATCTTATTATAGCGTTTTGAGTTTCAAGTATTGATTTGAACTTACAGTCTGTTCTCAATTACGTTTCCGCATGATTGCCATTGATATTCCGCATTACGCAGCTAATTATTTAAAAAAAAAAATTCTGTTACAAACATAATATCTGTGAATTTGTATATAATATACTATTGGCTAGTGTAGCAATGTTAACATATTAATAAGCTTGTTGTTCGTTCAAAATGAAATATAATAAATATTAAAATAAAAATGACTAGCTGTATGAATAGGCTAAAACGGAACGTTCTAGTTATTTATCAACACTTATCATGTTGAAATGTCAAACGATGTTTTTATTTGATATTTCTGAAATTTATATTACTATACTTTTAACATAAACCAAAAGATTCCAACCACACACAATACCAGTTTAAATTACTACAATTTAAACTGGTATTGTGTGTGTAAAATGTGAATTTTGGTGAATTTCATGTCAATTAAGGTAAATTAAAGTGAAATTGATTATAGTATGACAAGTAATTCTTTCGTAAATAAAGTAAAGTAAATCTTTCGTAATTATTCAAAAACAAATCATCGTAAAACACATTAATTTCCCTTAAATGCCTTAGAAATCACCGCTTGAGACTAGTTTCAGCTTGTTCACGTAAACAAAGATCACAGCTGTCAAAATCTATACCTGAGTAATGATTTCGACATAAACATCGTTCTAAAATAAGCTATCACTCACTTGAGTATGGATCGGTGAATCTCGTTTTAAGTGACGTTCAATAATAAAATCACTACTTAAAATTAGTTTTAAGACTAGATTCACGACTGAGACACCTTTTAAAATACGGGCCTAGTATTCTTTATGTACGTTTCATGTATGTTTGTAAAGCCCCCCGCGATACAAGATGTATTCCTAATGCGGGAGTTGTCTTTTTTTAAAAGAAAAAAAAATGGTTAAGCGCGCGCTTAACCATTGCTAGCTTAGCTAGCGCTTACCAATCAACTGACTTCCAAGAAGACCGGTTTGAAATGATTGTCTTTGATTCAATACAATTATGTTTCTACTCATTTATACCAATTGCTCTGTCAACTGACTGTACATAACGATATCGAATAGAACAGCTTCGCCTCAGGTCTTGCTGATACTAAGATATTTAGATAGCGGATAAGTGGTCTTATTTTATCATGCTACCATTTAGATCTGCAGTCTGTATGTTTATATAGTCGTTTGAGTACTAAGTTAATGGAAATAGCACTTGTGATCGTTAATATAATCTTAAGGCAAGATAGAAAGTTATTTTAGTCCAAACTGTTCATAGATTAGGTAAGAGTTAGCTATGTTCGGTAATGATTTCTTTAGAAAGAGTAAATAAATTCAATTTTAAATTTACTTTATTGAGAAAATGAGCAGGTACTGAGTTATGATATAACTTCTCCATTGTTCAGCACTGCGCAGCCGACTGGGACTCCGCCCAGCATACGCTGGAAGACTGCCCCGCGTGGGACGACGGGGCCGCAGGTTGCCAGAGAGTGGGGACCTCTCGTGGCAGATTAATTTCTGCGGTAGGCGATAGGATGGCGGCCCGATCTCAGAATGCAATCGGCCCACGACACACATTGATTAGGCCGATAGGCGTGGGGAATCCTGCTTTCCCCGGGATAGGGCTTGGCTGGGCGCGCAGTCGACCCGAAGGGGGGGGGGGGAGGCTGAAATAACATGGTCCGGGTCCTCCCCAGAGCACGGCGCCTGAGACCGGCTGTCGGGGTGGTTTTTAGTGGAAATACCATATACTACCACCGGAGACCCGAAAGGATTTTCCACCCCGTCAACAAAAAAAAAAGCTTCTCCATTGTCGGCCATTATAACCGGTAAAGATATTCTCATCTTTAGTCTTCATGCCTTTGTCTGGCTTAAAGTAATAAGTTTGGATTAGGTATATGAAAACTTAATTATATCATAATTATCATATAAATTTTCATTATTTTGCATGTGTAGCTTTCTAAAAACGTAATGCAGCTACGTAGCATCTGAGGCCCAAGTGCGAGTTTATTTCACATCTACTCGATCGACAAGGTGAGCGCATTCGGCGCTGCGATTGCCCCGCACTGAACCCAAGTGCGAGTTTATTTCACATCTACTCGATCGACAAGGTGAGCGCATTTGTCGCTGCGATTGCCCCGCACTGAACCCAAGTGCGAGTTTATTTCACATCTACTCGATCGACAAGGTGAGCGCTTTCGGCGCTGCGATTGCCCCGCACTGAACCCAAGTGCGAGTTTATTTCACATCTACTCGATCGACAAGGTGAGCGCATTTGTCGCTGCGATTGCCCCGCACTGAACCCAAGTGCGAGTTTATTTCACATCTACTCGATCGACAAGGTGAGCGCTTTTGGCGCTGCGATTGCCCCGCACTGAACCCAAGTGCGAGTTTATTTCACATCTACTCGATCGACAAGGTGAGCGCATTTGTCGCTGCGATTGCCCCGCACTGAACCCAAGTGCGAGTTTATTTCACATCTACTCGATCGACAAGGTGAGCGCATTTGTCGCTGCGATTGCCCCGCACTGAACCCAAGTGCGAGTTTATTTCACATCTACTCGATCGACAAGGTGAGCGCTTTCGGCGCTGCGATTGCCCCGCACTGAACCTAAGTGCGAGTTTATTTCACATCTACTCGATCGACAAGGTGAGCGCATTCGGCGCTGCGATTGGCCCGCACTGAACCCAAGTGCGAGTTTATTTCACATCTACTCGAACGACAAGGTGAGCGCATTCGGCGCTGCGATTGCCCCGCACTGAGGGCCAAGTGCGAGTTTATTTCACTTCTACTCGCTCTCGACGGCGAGCTTGTTTGGCGCTACGATTGGCCCGCACTGAAATCTCCACCAATCGCGACAATAAACGCGCTCGCTGTCGAGAGCGAGTCAATGTATAATAATAATAATATTTTTATTTATTTCTCTCATCACAAAGGTAGTTGTATAATTTATAAATGCGTATAACTTATATATAACTTAAAAATAATATAATAGAGCGAGTTGATGTAACTGTATGAACTTGGATTAGGCCCTCAGATCCCGAAAGCTCTTCCTGTAATACGAGTATACTATAGTATGTTGATTTCTATTAATCTTCATGTTATACAAAATCATTTCTCGGTAAGTAACTTGAGGGTTGAAATAAATTATACACTTTGAAATAGAATTGGTTTACAAATAATAACAATACAGGTGTTTTTATACTGTGCGATATTGAGAAATAGAGAGTTCCAACAGATATTTTATGACATCTTTTAGTCGGTTTTCGTAATTGAAATTAAGCCTACTTAGAAAAAAAATCGAGATAAATGACTGGGTAAAAATACGGCACAACTATTATAATGTGGTTTAATTAGCTTCTTAATTGTATAAATTTTTGCAGGAAGTAAACACAGTTTTTTGGCTACAAGTGTTTTGCGGAGTTATTTTTTAAAGTTCAATACACACTTATATGTACGTCGTACTAAGTTTAAGTCATCAAAGAGCAAAATAAAAAGACCATTTAAACCTAAAGCCAGAATGAGGTTTAACGTGATCGAAGTAATCTCAGCGGCTATTTCTGTAATAGTCGTCCATCTAGAGCGGCCATTGAAGATATCGGCAATACATTACTGTTATAGTACATGATAGAAACTAACGACAGAGTGACATATCAACAGAACCGCAGAAATGTTGCCATCTTTAAATCAAATGTCGTAATTTTTTTCAGTACTTTTACAAGCTTAACATAATGGCAATAATATTGTAGCGATCAACAAGAATAATTAGTTAATACTCAATCATTTATTGCGTTTTATATCACAAATCATAAATGGTTTAAAAAAATGTAAAAGTACAGATCCATTATGGACCCTGTCGGGCAAAGCAAAACGTTATAATTAGTATTATTAAGATAATGTATGCTATTCACCAAAACATGCAAATTTTGGAGCTGAGCTGCACTTCAATGCAATACTATCGATATTTTGAAAAAGTAAATATATATTTTACTTACTTTTAAAATAAATCCCGATTTTTACATCTAACAAACAGTAATAATCGTAAATTACTACCGTTAATTGGTACTGAGATGAGATAAAAGATGGATATCTGCAAAGTTAAATTTTAACTTCATTCATTAGTTTTCTGTCCTTGTTCCTTTTCACTAGAACAGGAAAAACGTCTGACCGTCCTTACAACAATTTACCCACTTACTAGTACACTTAAAAATCCCACAATCTTCTTTAAATTGACTCAATCCGTAAAGGTTTTATTCAAACGAATCTTTAAATCAAATGTCGTAATTTTTTTCAGTACTTTTACAAGCTTAACATAATGGCAATAATATTGTAGCGATCAACAAGAATAATTAGTTAATACTCAATCATTTATTGCGTTTTATATCACAAATCATAAATGGTTTAAAAAAATGTAAAAGTACAGATCCATTATGGACCCTGTCGGGCAAAGCAAAACGTTATAATTAGTATTATTAAGATAATGTATGCTATTCACCAAAACATGCAAATTTTGGAGCTGAGCTGCACTTCAATGCAATACTATCGATATTTTGAAAAAGTAAATATATATTTTACTTACTTTTAAAATAAATCCCGATTTTTACATCTAACAAACAGTAATAATCGTAAATTACTACCGTTAATTGGTACTGAGATGAGATAAAAGATGGATATCTGCAAAGTTAAATTTTAACTTCATTCATTAGTTTTCTGTCCTTGTTCCTTTTCACTAGAACAGGAAAAACGTCTGACCGTCCTTACAACAATTTACCCACTTACTAGTACACTTAAAAATCCCACAATCTTCTTTAAATTGACTCAATCCGTAAAGGTTTTATTCAAACGAAAGTCTGTCTTGGAGTATGTCCAATGTTCCTATATAGAAAGGAGACTTTAAACCCATCTTCACATAGTCATCTCTTGCGACCAGCGAAGTAAAAGCTGCCCAAATAGTAGAGCAAATTAACTTACAAGCTCACGTTTTCATTCTTCGATAGACAGAAAATTAAGTTCTTATTACACCTTTGTAAATTGAAATTGCGTCTTAATCAACTTGATGAATATTTAATTTCGAATTTAAATAAATTTGGTTTAAAAACACATTCTGAAAATCTTAAGACTTAGAGAGATTCTTAAACGATTCAGTTTTTTTAGGGTTCCGTATCTTAAATGGAAAAACGAAACCCTTATAGGATCACTTTGTTGTTCGTCTGTCTGTCTGTCAAGACCTTTTATCTCGGGAATGTGTGGAGGTATCGATATGATATCATAACCATATACTTAGGTCCACGACCCCTTGTAGCTGTAATCAAACTCCTAAGTTAACGTACAAAAAAGTTTATGCCTCAAAAACGCATATTTCGACACTCTCTAGGGAATCAAAATTTATAGGGTACTGCTCGTTGACCTAGAATTATGGAATTTGGCAAGTAACATCGTCTTATACTACAAGTAGTATAGTCTTTATTTAAAGTAATCAATCATCGAGGTACAATTTCACTTATAAGACACAATAAGTACATAACTAAGTTTCGGAAACTGAATTTTAGACAGAGCTCGGAAAGAACTGCGAGACTCGATTCCTGAAGTATTTATAATATGTATCTGCCAATTTGAACGGAACCCTCGGTGGGCAAGTCCGACTCGCACTTGTCCGGTTTTTTTTTTAATTTAAAGATTCATTGACTGGGAAGAATATTAATGGGAGTTCAACTGAATATAGTTCTTCATACTTTTACTTAATTTATTGAATAACAAACTAAAGTAAGTATCTACTTCCTATTTATCGCGATAAATTTTCTATTATCACTACAGAATGGGCACGATAAAGATAAAATGAAAAAAAAAGTGATCAAGATTCTGTCTGTCCATCCAATTAGCATGCATATCGGTTTCTGGCGTCAAGTCCATAGGCTAATTTAATCCGCCACTGACACCGTTCAATATACGATACGTGATCCACATCGTAACTCCATAAATCAGTTATTATTGATGACTATATTGTCAAACATATGCTAATAAACTATAATCATTGTTCAGTATGTTTATCAGCAGTCTGGTTACCATAGCACAGGCTCTGTCTAGTATGGGATCTGACGGCCGTGTGATAAATTATAAATTAAATTATAATATAATAATTTAAATTATAATTAGATGTAGAATAAAATTATAGTACCATGTTCGGTAATTATTGTAAAACCAGAATTTGATACACTGATTGAAAATTTGTGCAGGGGTTAGTATACTTCTACAAGAAGATAACAAAACAGCATTTATTTGAGATTAACAAATAACTTCTCAAGAGATTTTCACAGTGTTATTGTTGTCACAACATGATATGTAGAGTTGAGTGAACGTAAAGGGCATTATAAGGTATGTTTTACCTCTTTATTTATTGTATTTCTACCTCTTACAAATTTTTATTAGACGAAAATATAACCAGAGTAATTATTAAAATATAGTATTTAATTTTAATCAATTGCAAAGAATTATCTTATGTCTAATAATGAATGATGTTTCTTCTATATGTCACCTTGGAAAGGCAAGAGAAAACAATTAATAGTGATAGGTCGTTTTTGAAGGCTCCATACCCAAAGGGTGAAACGGGACCCTATTACTAAGACTCCGCTGTCTGTCGATCTGTCTATCCGTCCGTCCGTCGTCCGTCTGTCACAAGACTGCATCTCTTGGACCGTGATAGTTAGACACTTAAAAATTTCACAGATGATGTATTTCTGTTGCCGCTATAACAACAAAAACTAAAAACAGAATAAAATAAATATTTAAGTCCCATACAAAAGACATGTTTTTTTTGTTGTTTTTATAGATAATAGTACGGAACCCTTCGTGCGCGATTCCGACTCGAACTTGGCCGGTAGTTTATATTATATTTTGACTAAATAATTAAGATAACTTTACGTATACACACCTAATTTTATGTAGATGTGTGTACAACATGTAGACTATGGTTATTTATTCAACCATAATCTACTGAATACATTTGTACTATTTTTAAGTAAATATTCATGGCGTTATCATCCTTCTCATGGTGTAGGATACGGCGTCATTGATGTTGGACGACATTATTTTCGAGTTTGCGTCAGCACTGTAGCCCCTTGTGAAGCAACCTAAACACTGCTAAGTCTTATTTACAGCTCGTGGTGACAAATGACGAATATTATTGTGTTGGATACTTTAAAACTCCAAACGCCGGGTAACAACCGTAGCCTAAAAAAAAAATAATGCCCTGTATTGAGGACCACGATGAAAAACAAATCTTTTTTTTTTAAAGAATCGAAGCACGCTTTTAACTATCAGCGCCAAATTTTATTTTTTATTCCAAGACATTTCACACGTGGTACTGGTGAATGGAGCACGTGGCGTCGGGCGCGGCCGCTCGATACAGCGGAGGCTGCGCGCTGAGCCCCGGCCCGGAACAGCCTCTCTAACAACCAGAACACCCTGACCTCCCCTACTCCCCTGCAACACAACCTTACAGTTCACTGACCAACAATTGAGGGGTAACTTTGCCAAAAACCAAAGCTCTCTCACGAATGGACGCCTCAATACCCACCACTAATACAAGATCTCCGGTACACATACAAATACTTATAGTATGTTAACATCGGTAAAGTCTAAATTACTTGGGCATGAAAATATTAAAGATTCCGTTTCCCAGTTCTAGCGTACGAGGATCGTACCGACAGTGTTTTGCTTTACTATAAGCATTGTACGATATTGTATTTATAATTATCATAATAACAAGAAAGTTTAAGTACTTAGGTATACGTAACTAATTATTACGCACAACAAATAACTTATATTGAATTAAAAGTTTCTTTTATTAAACAAAATGAAATTTAATTTTATTTATTACAGTAATGTAGTTCGCACGATATTTTTTACTAACAATCTAACTAAGCTCCATACTTGTGTGCGAGTGGTTTTACGTCAATAGTATAGTGAATACGTTCGAATCTACAACCAGGGCCTCAATTCTGCTATTTTATGATAACGCCAAGCCAAGATTGACACGCTACTGAGATGCCATTGAGACGCCACTGACATCGATCATCTAACATAAATTCAGTGTCAATAGACTGTCGATATAGTAATATAGGTCATCAATGATGATATCAACAACATTGCCATACCTGGAAAATAAATATATCATTTTCTTACAAATTATATAAAAATGCACCGTTTACCAAACTGTTACAAAGACATCGACGACATTTGCATTAGTGACAAGTCATCGGAAGGCTATTGGTCTTACATAGTTACTAGAATAGGAAAAGTGCAAAACTATTCCGACGACATTCCATCGACAGTCTATTGATACAATATTAAATAGCAGAATTGAGGCCCAGAAGACCGTAACTCAGAAATTTATGAAAAAACTGAACGTGTTTACGGTTTGAGATAAAGATGTGAACAAATGCTATGTAGTATTTAAAATCTTAACAAATATGTGATGATAAATTGATTCTTATTAATTGCCTATACATATTAATGAATTGCTGTACAGAAATCGTTTTAAAATTATTTCTCAATTTTGGAATTTTGCCTAGAACTGCGCGGAGTTAACCCCGTTTACTTATTTATTAAAATGAAAAAAATATAACTTAGATCTCTGTTAATAAAAATCCACGCTTCAAGACTCGTTTCCATACAAACGAGAAAATAGTAAAAAAAAAGACAGAAAATGACAATAAGTTCATGGAGGTATGTCGGGAAATTCGGAATATTATAATATTCGTGAACAGGTGCCATTTGTGTCAACGAGTCGGCCTCACTTATTGTATGATTTTATGAAACGCACTACATATATATATATATATAAATATATATAATATGACACATTTTTAGATCTTTTTTTATAAAATGAATGGATTGATTATTATTTTCTCATATGACGAGTAACCTGCTAAATTACGTTATAATTCAATTTGATTTGCTAATTTAACTCTTATGGTGGTTGTGGATGGAATTTCGTGCGAATGAAATCGTGAAATCGTGTGAATCTATGCATACTTTTTTATAAATATTATAATTAATAGTAATTAAGTTTTTAATGTAAGTTTCTTATTAGCGGGGTCGGCTCTCCCTATCATGCGACGCCATACATTTCGCTGGTGAGCATCTTCAGTAGACAGGCCTAACTCCCTCATGTCTCTTTGGACATTTGTCATCCAGGTAGTTTGCGGTCCGCCTGTCCCTCTCCTCTGTGTAGCCATATCTGAACTTCTCTTTAAATTTGTATAGAAGTAGTTGTTTAGAAAATAACTTGTGAGAGGCCATTAAGTAATGTTGAATTATGTAAGATTTAAATAAAAGTTTCAACCAATAAAAGTAGTTTTTCAAAACAATTACCTCAAAATTAGTGAAGTATGTTAAGACATTATTATATTTCTAAAGTTATTCAATGATATAACAAAGAAATGTATTTTAAATGCTTGTATTCAATTTTGCGGGGGCTCCCACAGAGCCAGCGTGTCGACGGAAAGAGGTCGTTCCTTCGCTATCCAATAATGAGTTTTTAATACACCTATACGATATACCTGAATACCTTTACGGCTTTATTTATTTTCTCCTTACCGTTACTATGAAAGGATAGGATGTCGAAGTTGTTTTCACGTTTTATAAATACGTATTTTGAGAAGAAGTAAAATATTTACGATGCTATACAAAGTAAAAATAAGTAGGTATTTGTGGATTATAACTTGTGGTAGTTTTTTACCATTCTGAGTGTATTAAAACTACCAAAAAATTGCCAATGTATATAGATGTACGCATTGTGACTATTTATGTTGTATTTAATTTTAATGCTAATAGTACTCCCAATAAATGTAATCCTGACTAAATATTCAAAAATTAAAGGCTTTATAACGTATTTTTCACCGTTTCAATAGGCTGTTAACGTTCTAGATCGTATCCGATCTAGTTATATTAAAGAATTAGCTTATATTTAGGTCGCTAGGGAAGTGATTAGAGGGGGAACTCGTCATTCAGATAGGATAACTGCTGTTTTACTACGCACTAAGGTAGGTGATAGAACGTGGTTACATTGATCTAATATTCCTTAAATAATAATCAAAGCTTTGTAAATACGACTGTAGCGGTCACAAGTACAAGAAGAATTGTTAAGAATGATCAGGTCATTATTTTGTAAACACAAAAATAAAAATAAACTGAACTATTTAATACGAGGAAAAGAATTAGCCATAGTTAAATCGGCACGTGTGCAATGTCTACAAATAAATGTTATTTATAAGTATGTAGGTACATACTCGACAATAAAATGGCTTCAGAGAATTTTAGATTTTAACTACTAATTAAAAGGCCTGCAACGCGTTTCTGACTCCTGAGTTGCAGACGTTCATGGGCGGCGATAGTCACTTTCCATCAGGTGACCCTACTTTTGTTGAAATCTCAATCAAATGTAAGTGGATAAACATATATCCCTAAGGCATGTGCTGATACCTAGTACCTTACTCTGACATGGTAGACACCCATGTATAAAAAAATACAACACTATTTGTTCAATACCAAAGTGGCCTTACGTGTTAGCTTAGTTCTTTCGTCGAGAAGCAGATGAATATATTATAAAGGATCGAGAAACGGATGTGAGGGTCTTCTGCCATTTACCGACCCGGTTTTTGTGAGTGCTTTATAAGCTTTCTATTGTCGAACCAACGGGCTTATGTGAATGTTGACTGTGCATTTTAAACGATGTACCTAAAGGGTTGTTTGCGATAGTAATAATAACTGACGTTTGCATATCTTGGCGGCAGAACCGTGGCATATTGTGTCCTTATATCAATAGATAAAGCCAAGTCTTTTTTAAAATTCAAATGGGGTAGGTAGAGAGTTAAACGTCAACAAACTATGACGAGGTATTGATTTTCAAAGACTAATCTTTATTAACACGTAATGTTTTGCAACGAAATAACTATAAAATTTGTATTGTTTAATCCAATATTTGGATTGAAATTCATTCTGATTAAATCATAAATCGGGTCCGCAAACACATTTAAATCAATTTCCGATCGTATTACACTAAACCGGAAAGCGATTTTATACAACGAGTTTGCACAGCCGGGCCCCGAATCTTTTATCTAATCTAGACAAATATTGGCTTTGACTTGGCGCATCGCGAAAAACGGCTCAGTAAACACGTGCATAATATTCACGACCCTAACACCATGAAAAGAAGCTTTATATTCCAATATAAAAAGGATTATCCCTTATATAGGGTGGAAATATGTCTTAAGGTTAGGAGATAAGGTGCATATCTTAGTATTGGAAAATCGATTAAGTTTCCAGCCGTAAGGAGATGTGGATTGAAGATAGATAAAAGTTGGTGTCCGAGATAAGACGGGTCGTTGAACCGACGCCTACTGGGTGCGCTTCCCTTTCTTATTTAGATTCGTTTAGTTCGAATGCTGCTTTTTGTGAGAATCGGGTATCTTTCTCGTTCCATGTCTTATTCTTGTCAAGGGGAATTTTAGTCGGTCTTGTGGAATTAAAATGTATGTATAATATTGTAACATAATTGTCATATATCGTAAATGCTTTATTTTTATTTAAATATAAAGTTGGACAGTATTTTTAGAGTAGAAACCATAGGCACAAAAATCTTTTACTCATAGAATAAGAGCATATTATAAAATATTGTTTTCTCTGTTCTGGATTGTTCTCCTTTATTAACGGGGGAAAAGAGTGAATTGATCATGTTTTATTGATGAAGTATGCCCATTAAGCCTTCAAATTACGGAGGGGGGAGGGCTGAAATAACATGGTCGGTTTTTTCATCCCGTCACCAAAGAAAGGTCTTCAAACTACACTGCTTGTTAAAACACTGTCAATTAATAATATGTTTGTATACTCCCCTTAATCCATGTTATTACTGTGTAATAAAAGGAAAAGCCATTTCTATACATTGTATGTAGTTTGTAGTTTTTTTATGACTTTGGTTAGTTATTGTATGTAGTAAGCTGGTTTGGTCAAAGTTAATTACGCTTAAGTAATTCATCAAGAACGCTTATAGATCCGAGTAGCGCTTGTTACTTTCTACTAAAGAGTCCTCAAGTTTTCAAGTGATTATTAAAATATTTTTTCTTTATAAAGCTCTTTTGAATGTCATCGCTTCAATTTAATTTTAACATTTATCGCTATTAACATAAAAGCCTGGTTAGAAGATTTTTTTTTTAATATTAAAACTGGTTGTGTGTATAAGATATGGCTCTTGATAGGCAACAGGAGGTGGCTGTTTGGGTGCTTCAAAAATAATCATAATTTATTGCCCGGTGAATTGCCATCGTCTTGATTTTTAAATTTCATTAGATTACTATTAAATGCGAGGCCAAAAACTTCTAGACTACGGACCGGAAGTTCATAGATGGCCAGAAAACCTACAAAGATCGAAAGCCATAAACGCAAACTTATTTTAATTAATTACTTAATTAAAACGGTTGTTCTTCTTCTTTCTTCGAAGTTATGAAGTGTCTATCTCAAGCAGCATGATGATGGAATATTATCAACTGTAACGGGCGTTGTACTTCCCTTTATTTCATTTTACTTGAATGATGATTTACGAATTTTTAAGCGACAAGTATTAGGCAGCATTGTGTGATATGATAATTCCCAGACAAAACCAGTTTCGACTAGTATTCAGATGCTTGAGGAATGTATTCAACATGTACGTGTGGTATTTTTCACTGCTGTTCACAAGCTAAAGTCTGTTAATCAGTACATAAAGAACTATGATATTAAATATCTATATGATAAATATCAATCTTAAATCTTTACAAATTTCAATTAAAATGAGCTGATTTAAAAAAGTAAATTATCGTCGTTTGAAACAAAAATATTTATTTATGTCTTCAAGCACTATCACAATCACTTGAAATTCAATAAACATCTTCAAAAGATATATACTGCAGCCTTCAAAAAATACTCTAGGGTGGGACTGGATGAACACCAGTTTATAACATTACCAAGTTGGCACCAACGCTGTTTCTTATTTAAAGCAGAATCAAAGTTTCTGGTTTCGTGATAACCGAATACAAGTAAAAACATTTTATATTTTATTACTTTACTAAAAAAATAATTGTAGTACAAATTTATGTATAAATTCTGGCCGTTGAGGTCGACACGTTGAACATCTCCGAGAGGATCTCTTTTAAATATTTCAAGGGGCTTGCAGACGTCTGTGCTTTCATTTGAAAATAAAACGTTAACACTTCATTGAGTTTTAAAAGAATATTCTAGGAAGCCCTGTGAAGAAAACAATAAGCCTTATTCATCGTGTTACGGATTTATTTTCATCATTACTTAAAATATACAGCGACAATGGTTACCAAATAGACAACCGACAAAATTAACTAAGTAGGTAAATCAACGTTAATTAATTTTGCACATAAGTTGCGTTGTTTCTCAGTAACGACATACCTTAAACTTAAATACTCAGTATGTATATATTTATGTAACATTTGAAATACTAGGAAATGACGCGATGCAATGCGGTTGTCAAATCAGGTTGCCTTGAAGGTTATGAAATGATTAAATAAAGTAACGAAAATGGGGGAACAATTATGATTTTTTTGTAAATGTAATAACAACTAATTTAAGCGTAATAATTTATTTCATCAGCTCCAATTATACACCTGGCACACATTCATCTCTGCATCCACCCAAAGGTTGACTGGAAGAAAATGCCTATAGCATTAAGTCCGCCTTATACAATGTATTTGCAAGTATAAAAAAAATACTCTGTTTGTAGGACCATATAACATGTAACTGTAGGTTTAAAAGTTAATAAAATTCTATAAAGAGCGTGTCGAACAGACTTGGAGTAATATGAAAAAAAAACACAGCCAAACCCGCACATCATCTTTTTTTGCGCTGACTCTAATGTCATTAATAAATTGTTATTTTTGTTCTTTCTTTACCCCTCGTTCGTTTTGTGTAAAAAATAATACAGAACACTACAAAACAAATGTCATTTTATTTCATTCGTTAGTGGTAACTATGATTGTTCACTACTTCTTTCGTATTGTGTATTTGTGTTTTCTTTCAAATGAATATTCGTCGTTGGCCTATGCCAGTATTTGGTTTTATGGCTGAAACAATGATTTATATAATACTACCTGACCCGGCAAACGTTGTATTGCATTTAGGGGTATGAAAAATAGATGTTTTGGCCGATTCTCAGACCTACCCGATGTGCACACAAAATTTCATGAGAATCGGTCAAGCCGTTTCGGAGGAGTACGGGAATGAACATTGTGACACGATAATTTTATATAAGATTATATTTTTATAGTTTCGTTTTGGATATGGTATAACTTAAAGTACAACATCCAAATGATTATATGTTTAGTACATTACAATTTTACATTATCATTTATTGTCAAAAATTTAGTAAAAACCAGTAATATAAAGTGACATCTGCGGATATCAATATCAAGTATGCCAAAAAGCTGAACTGAGAACTCAATTTTTGATGCAGTTTACTAAAATATATATAATAAACGGCGTGAGGGGTCTATGGACCCCCGGTCGGAACGAAGTTCCTTTCGCTTTCTTTGGAAAAAAGTCTTGTTACACATTTTTCAGTTTCGCTTCCATCCACTCAGAACTTGTAACGCGCGATAAGGAACTTCGTTTTAATAACTATATTATAAAACACAAAAACACATCCCCGTCATCCGTGAATTAAAAGATTTCGGCGCTATGGCAGGAGGCGTCGCATATTTCTGTCTCGCGCACTCCAACTAATTACTCAAATTAGAAAGTATAAACGGAACCTAAAGATAATTAAAAAAGTTCCCTTTAGAGATATTTAAAACACGTACCTATCTGCATCGTCATTTTGTATGATAAATTATTACTGTAGTGACATTCTGCATAATGGGTAAGAGATACTCTTCCATTAAAGGCACACTTTTTACTGTAGTGTAAATTAATATTTAATTATTCACTTTAGTACAGCTATATACATAATTCTTATTCAAGTAACGGATTATCTAGACCGCGCATTGCTTGTTTTACAAAAACAAACTACACATAACATTTCTTATTGAGATTCAAACGTCATTTTTGTTATGTGTATACGTAACTTTCGGCTCGAAACAGGTACTGGAACTAAAGGTATAAATAATAATGGCTCCTATAACCTGAATCCTATAATTTTAATGCTCTAAGCCTGAACCAGACTGTATTAAAGTAACGTAAATACTAAAATAAACTCGCACGTCACGGAGGTGTCGCCGAGTCAGCAGTCCACCCGTGAACGATCGGTGCAATGCGATCGTAACGTCAAGTGATTAAAAAAAGGGAATTGTACCTAACCTTTTAATTATTATCGCTACTGATTACACATTTCTATTAAGACATATATTATGTATGTATTATATATAACTAACTTCACAACAACTATAACTACCCTAATTTACAAGTTATAGTTTTTCCTTTTAAAGTATTTTATAAATAAGTATTTTGTGGCAACTCCTTCGATACTATGCAGATACAGTATTTTTTATTGCCATGATTATATCTTCATGATGTCGCTTTTTGTTCCTGTACGCTTAGATCTGAATTCGGATTTTAATTAGGTTTTTAGCAATATAGTGATTCAAGAGGCGGGCTTATATGTATAAAACATGCAAGAAAAAAAAACACAAGTGGAGAAAATCCGAGTATTTCAAAGATTTTAAATGTGATGTTTTTGTGCGCTTACTTTGCAAACGCTGTCTAAACCTTACGAATTAGATCAAAATAATGTACTACGAAATTGTATATCTTAACAGATCTACAAAACAAAACAAAATACATATGACATCTATCTGGATAACCCACAGTAACCATTTTTATCTTTTACATATTACAAAAAATAATGGGTAATTTACGAAGCCATTTTAAACAGTACAATATTATTCCTTATCCAGTTAAATACGTCATATATGTTGTGCATTAAATGTAGATCAAAACTGCCCTTTGCAACATATCATTGAAATTAATATCTTAGAAGATTTGAAATGCGGGGGCAGGCAGAGTAGCCGGCGGGCACGGAGCCTGTCTATTAATATTGTATTTAGAAAGTAATCCTGTAGTATAGTCTAATTATAACAATAATATAATTAATTACTCCACACTGACACCACATTAGTATCTACATTGCACCCGTCTGAAGCCGCGGCGGGTCGCTAGTATCATATATTTGTTTCTAAGTTATTTGCCACTTCCTCATAGTCCAAGGAATTATGACGTGAATCAAACTTATTCGAAGAAACTAACGGAGTGTGGTTATAAGAATTTTAGCTTAAGCTGACCAAAAACTGTATTTAATCCTTTCTTAAACACAGTGATTTATGCTTTTCGTCAGAGGTATTCTTTAACGGTGTGAACAGTTTCGCAAAAAATATAAAAATACCTGTTAATAAAGACTTTTTTTGGTTGCTGTTATTAATCTTACGCTTCTAAAATATGTTTAACAAGCTAATTCAACTGCTTTTAAATTATGAATGAACACGGTATGTAGTGTAAACCAAATTGGCTTTTGCCGACAATGGTGCTAATTCTGTTGTTCGAAAACTCTCTAAACTAAACTAAAAATAACTAAAAAATTGTTTAGTCCTGTCAAATGACAACATGACAATTTTTTTTTTTAGCGATTTTTAGTTTAGTTTAGAGAGTTTTCGAACAACAGAATTAGCACCAATATTTTCAAATAGTTGGGTTTTTAGTTTTATGTGAAAGACACAATTCAGAGCGCAAATAAAATCTATTGATTAGTATTATCGAATACTTACTAGTATAGTAACATTTTTATTTAGTTTAATATCTCTACGAAACTCCTCTTTCCGTTTTGTCTCTAACAGACTTTTAGTAATATCTTACAGTAGAAAAACGAATGGGTTTGCGTAAATCCATAATCTTTCTACTATCTCACCTACATCAACAGACTTTAATAGTCTACTGCTGGACATAGGCTTCTCCTTAGAAAGGAGGTTTTGGACTACTATACAACGCAAGCCAGATGGGTTGGTATAGGGTTTGTGTCAAGTTTTCCTTCTCTTTGCATGCTGTTGTCCTGCGTAGTTAGCTCCCTTATTCGGCTGAATAAGGATGAATAGGGGTGGTAACAATCCGTATTCTTAATCCTTTACAAGATCTTAACGTCTCATTTAAAAAAAAGATTTTCCTAGAGTGCCTACGAATTAAACTTTCTTTCGTTCAAGAAGAACTTCCGACTTTTCATCAGTTTCTAGACCCGACCAGTAACTGATTACCTTTAGAACTTTGACTGCAAATTGACATTTGTTGGTTTTGCTTTTGTAACCTTAATAAAAAAGGGGGTTTCAATTTGATGCAATTTCGGTTCTTTTGAGTTGTTTGTTTGTTTGTATAAAAATTTATCGAAGTGACATGTTAAACAGCTTCCAAAACGAAATAATGACCAATCAATTATTAGTTTTGCGGAGTTAGTTAGTTATTTAACGTTAAAGACTTACTTTAATAACAACGGTACAAGAAAAAACAACATTATAACTTATTTGTGATATCTGCTCATTTGTTATTGTTACTTGCTAAAATACGCTTTTCACTTAAAGTTTGTTAACTAATGTTTCTTTAAATATGTTCTAATTAAAAAAGCATAGTCCTTGGTTACCATTTCAAATATTCTTGTTACTTATAACTTCTGTCTTTCAAAAATGTTCGCTGTCGTGTGTTAGTCAGCAAGAATGCAAACAATAGTCACCTCGCACAGCAAGGCAAAAACCTCGTCACCTATAAACAGCCGAAAAAATCCTCCGTTACCGACTGCGACACAATATGGCACACGGGCGCAGTGAAACTACCCCATGATGTAACAAAAAAATACCTGCACGAATTTGAACTTTAAACATTTGCAGAATAAGGTACAAAAGTCGAATAAAGGCTTCGGCACGCGTTGCACTGAAGCTTGAACTTTGACTCGAAATGGCTACACGTTCTATTTAGAGGGTACAACGTCTGTGGTTCAAAAAAGAACGTTCCTCCTTCGTAAGAAGTTTTGTTTTACTTTGTTTATGCTATGTATTCTTTGTTATTTTACCAGGAGTCCGCGAAATGCTCACGTGCGTGTTCCTTTTTTTGAAGTCTCATAATATGGGGACCGTTCAAACCTCTGCGTTACTTGACATTTCGTATGAATAATAGCATATTTTTATTCGTGTAATGCGTTGTAACCTTTATAAGAAAGGATTTCCTCAACGCCATTTTCAGAAGTAAAGTTGAGGGGGTCGTCGCAACTATTATTTAGAACTTTTTATTCACGTTTCGTACAAGTTTTTTGTTCGTGTCTGCAAAATGTACACGTGTCTAGCAGCGCATTGAACTTCTTAATTAAGCCTTTAGTATGTATTGTTATTTGTTATTGATGCATAACGACCTTTGTCATTTGTTTGGCCGAAACTCCGTATCAAACTCTGACGCGTTCCATTGAAATTAAAAATATAAAAATTGAGAAGAAGAACGTAGTTGTCTGACCGTGGCTTTGCTTATACATAAGGTATTTTCCTATCCTTGGCAACAGCACTATTATTTTCTAAATTAATGACAATGTGCAAACAAAGTTTGGTAATGATTGGTTGGTAGTTAAGGCGTGAAATCAAACAGACATACTTATAACAAACACTGGATTTGATTACTTAGAATGTCACTAAACGAGACAATTTATTCGTAGATAGGGTAAAGCTGTATAAAAATGTTTTTGTTTTACTCAGTTACGAAAACCGAATCAATTTATAGATTTTTATGAAGTATTGTCGAAACGTGTTCTCGTACGCGGTTAGGCAATTCATTGGAACGATTTTTACCTCGATTGCTATAAATCGATGACAATAGACTTCGTGCTTGATCCAGTTAGTTTCTCTCACAAATATTCTAGATAAAGCACTTTTTGCAACATTCTCGTTGAGGGACTATTTATTGGTAATTTATTCTCCATCTTATAAAGCTACGTTACAGTAATTATGTAAGTTATTATTGTTTACATTGTAATGTGCACTAAAAGTTAGTTAAAATGTAAAATTAATAATAGCCTTATTAAAATTTAATCGCGACTACATACCGACTAGTAAGGATTCCCATAATTACTCGTACATGCTAAGTAGTATTGTTATGTTATTATAATATAATATTTCGAACATCTGGCACACAACGCTATCTAGTTTCAAACTAAGCAAAGCTTGTACTATGAAAGCTAGATTGACTGATAGAATACTTAAATACTTCGTAAATACATACATATTATACACAGAAAACACCTAAACTCTGAAACATAAATATTTGCAGTTCATACAAACATTTGGTCTGACCTGGGAATCGAACCCGAGACCTCAGCACAGCAGTCGCATACGCTACCGCTACGCCACCGAAGCAGAAAATGTTATGTATGTTATGTATTATAATGCTATGTAGTATCATGATGTTACTGGTTTATAGTAAAAAAACAATTGGTGATAGGGAGACTACCGATTTGAGGACGATGGCCGTTCAACAAGCCATGCTCATTAATAATTGTCACTTTTGGCGATAGGTCTGATAAAAATTAAACGAATCGTAGATACTGGCGTACGGAGTACCCCACGTTACTCTGTGACCTAAATAAATAAAATACTTTTATTGGTTGTAAGTCCATTGACATTGTACATCTTAGGTTCAAGATTTTTCAATTGTGTACAATGAATTTAATGCTACGCTTGTAAATTAATTAAAAGTCATAAAAAAGTGTGATATATGTATAAAAAATAAAGGAAATATTAAAAAAGAAAAAATTATGTGAGGTATGATATTCCTTTATCTTTATTTACCTTTTTGTCGTAATTTATGCACTTTCGGAATACACAAGAAGGCATTTTATGAATTTTCTCGACTTTTTTTTAATATTTGGAGATATGCTTCCGTGGGGCACTATTTTAAAGCGGTACAAATAATTTTCTTGGTGTATTAATGTTTAGATGATGAATTCCGCTACAAAACGTTGTCTAATTTGTAATATAGCTTGAATGACTCAGTGAGCGTTGCTTATAATTGAAGGTACAGCTATGGAACAAGGTAAACAATACATCGCAAAAGGTTTGCCTACTGACTATATAGGCTAGATCTCTTAGAAACACAATAGCGCCCAAATATTATTGTTTCCATAACAATGGGCGAATGTTATGTCCATATCTGTATATTACTTAGATAACTATACTTAACAAAGCGTTCACTGTATCCGCTGAGTTCCTTGACTCGGCCGTCTAAGATGAAAGTAAGTGGGTTTAAAGCTTTACGTATCAACAGATGCAAAATAACCTATTGGACTGTACTCAGTGTTTATGAAGTACTAGCCGGCGATATTAACCTATCCATCGACCTGTATTAATCAACTTATGGACGTTTGAATCTGAACTGATCATCATATATCGATTTCTATTTTTAATGTGTCACTGGGCTTTGTAAACCTGCTATTAAAATATCAGTTATTAATTTAAATAAAGGAATATAAAATGTCAAATATCCTTGTCAATGGGAATTGAAGAGGAATTCTTCGCTTCGCTCGCATATAATTCCTGCCTCAAATCACGGGCGGTATTTTTTTCTGGATGAAAGGTAGCCTTTATATGTATGTACCAAAGTATGGTATAGTACAAAATACGATCATATAATAAGTAGTGAAGCAAATAAATAAAGTGGAAAAGATTTTCTGGCTCCATCGTCTACATGTTGGACTCGTCAAAACGCATCACATCACATCAACAGCCTTTAATAGTCCACTGCTGGACATGGGTCTCTCCTTAGAAAGGAGGTTTTGGACTACTATACCACGGCCAGACGGGTTGGTATAGGGTTTGTGTAAAGTTTTCCTTCTTTTTGCAGTGCTGGTGTCCTGCGCCCTTAGTCGACTCTTACGGCACCCACGGGATGAATTGGGGTATTCTTAATACGTCAGTAAACGGACAAAACGAATGACGTGAATCCAACATCGAGGGATTTACTTGTAGCCAGCCACTAAAGAGGTCCACTATCTAATCTAGATGAGATTCAAAATGTCAAATTATAGTAATGTATACATAACGCGACGCTTGAAAGGCTAAACGACAAAAAAATGTGATCGACAGGTTTCTCTCGTCTTTTGGTATATTTATAAAATTTGATTTTGGGTACTTTTTTCGCTTAGTAATTGTCATTTAAGTGTCTAAAAACGTAGAAATTTTTATATCCACACACCAGTTAGAAGTAGGTTAAAAATTGTCTTAGAAGATTGTTGGTGACTGAAGCTGATGCCTGTTAAAAAACACGCAGATTAAGTGGCTGTTTGATATTGCAAGTTGTATGCATATTTGCCTCATCCTACTGCAGCTGTATCCAGAACTGTCGGGAACTGTCAGGAAATATCAAACGTAACCCAATAACTGAATTCAGTAATAGTTATTCCAACGAGTTGAGGCAGTAATAGGTACAGCGGAGTGTTGTAATTGATTACTTTGCTGTCGCGCGAGTCCGTGAGACACGCGATCACCGTGGCTTGTCCATAAACTGTACTTGTGTGTGCGCCTAACTTTACGTGGGGCTATTATTTTTACATTTATTGATTGTGTTAATATTCATAGACGTGTAAGCTGTATGGATTAAAAAAAAGTACGTTACGGGTTTAAATAGAAAAGTGAAAACAATAACACTCACTCAAATTAGATTTGATCATAGTCAAGATTAAAGGCATCAAAATCAATCAAACTGACATTTCTTTTTTGGTTTAGACATTACGCTAATCTGGCGCACACAGTGATGTTGTAGATGAGTCAGAGGTATGCTGAAATGATTGTAAGATCATATGATTAATAACAGGTTACTGTGATTTTACTCCATTTACAGAAAACCAGTATTAAGCAATTATTTCGTTGCTTTTCACCGAGTGAGTTAGCTTTCGCCGAAAATCGTAATAAATCATAGCACGTAAATTTTCACGAGTTAAATCCATGGTGGATAAAGACACACAAACAGACACACAACAGATAAACAAATGACAGCTACATGAAATAAATTGTAATCGTCAGTCATAGAGTTCCATTTTTAAATGTTATAATTACTTTTTTAATATTGTTCTGTAACTGGCCAGTTCCGGATACATAAATAGCAGCCCTCGTACAACACTAGAATCTTCCGCATAAAACCTAAAACTAAACTTCATGTTATTTTTTTTAATTTGAATTTGGATCAATAATCCAAGATTTTTGATAATGCAATTGCAGCACCCAAAAAGGGAAATAGTCCATATAATTCGATCAAAAACTTGGGATCATACTCTAACCTTTAAAAATAATAGTCAATAAATTGGTTATTACATTGAAGTGAAAGTAAATTGCTTACACATAGTTTTGAACACACATTAATAACTAACCATTTGCCAACACGAGTTACTTCAATGGCAGTGTACGAAGATTCTAATTGAGTTTGGTGCCACAACTAATTTCGCCTTGCTCCCGTAATGTTCAAGTTCTGATCTTGCTTGAAAACTGCTTGGGAATGGTTGGAATTGAAATTTCAATTATACCTTCCTTTAATGTCAAAGAGCCTTTGGCGTGTTTATATTACTCGTAAATTAGAGGATATATTGGAAATTTTTTTTTTTGTAGAATGAACATTATAAGTTTTCCACGTACCATCACATCACCAGGTTGGACACAGCGGCATCTAATACCTTGGAGCCCCCTTTTTTATTTTATTTTCCGTGCGGAAATCCCCTCGGATACCACCTATCGGTGGCATGTCGGACTCGAACCGACTAAAACCGCAACCCGTCTCGGGTACTAATAGCTGGGGAACCAGGTATACCCTAGAAAGGAAGTCCCTGGTGACCTTGGAGCCCCCTACTTCTTTATAGTAGCTAGAAGTACTGCCGTTTCTTTGTTGCTGATTAGGGTTGTCAAGGTTGGCGGTTTTAGTAGGATTGATGACGCATTAGTAGTACTAGAAGAGTTGCGAGTGTTAATATCTTGTTATACCGTTTAAAGTTTATACTAGAGACCGTTGTGATATCGAAATACTTTGGGATGCGTAGGGCTGGTCAACTATGAGCTTTAGTTTTTTATTAAAATAATAAACTAAAGCTTAACTACGCTTTTAAATATACTGTGAAGAAATTAGTAGAAAGTAGTGGTTCTTCTTTGTCTGAATACGTGCAATATAATCATATGCTTTTATAAATACATACATATATCGTCATAATTATATAACGTTTAAACTGAGCCTCTTTTATCTCATTTTACACGGTCAAGAGTCAGAGGGAAAGAGCACAAAGCATTTGATATCTTAATTACGTTTATAAATAAGTCGTTAAATGATTAAATTGTAATGTACCTATCTCAGTTCAGTATGTACAGTTGCAAGTCTTCAGAATACAGTAAAACCTAAAATATTTTTATGGCAACGATTTGACCTGATATCGTTTAGCTATAAATACAGTTTCGTTAGAACAGATTTTACGGGCTGACGCCCCTGTTACGCCATGTTGCCATGCATTGTCCTAACAGTTGTACGGAAAACTATAAAAACGCTAAATTAACTACCGTATCAAACATCTAGGATTGCAATACCGAAATATTTGAACATTGGAGGGCAAATTGAACATTAAAGTTAAGGATTTTAAAGATGAATTTAGCGTGAATGTAACAGTTATCCTACATTTATGACTGGATGACAAGACAGTGAAAACATCTAAGTTTTTTATATTTGGTCTATTTTAGAATAAGCTGCGAAACGTAAAAATTAAAAACATACTACTCTTTATAGTTATCCTTGAGCCCCAGGGACTTCCTTTCTAGAGTATAGGGTTCCCCGGCTATTAGTACGCGAGACGGCGTGCGGTTTTAGTCGGTTCGAGTCCGACATGCCACCGATAGGTGGTATCCTAGGGGATTTCCGCACGGAAAAAAAGGGTAAACAATCCTGTTGTGAAAACCTAGAAACTCTGTTTTTAAACAATGAGTAAGATTTGTTTTTTTAAGAAAATGTATCAGTCTTACCGGAAAACCGACGATAAATCGATCAAACTTATGTTAAAAATATTTGATGGTTTTATTTAGTTCAATTAACCAAATCACTAAACCAAACAAAAATTATGGCAACCCCAAAAATTATTGTAACGAAGTTTAATGATAAGAAATATTTCAGCACTAGTAATCATTTGTTACCGCCATAAATCTTTGAATGGTGTGTTATTTTTTCGTGCTCGAAAGGTGGTTTCCTGTTCTGCCCGGTATTTCTGTGCTAATTATAATTATTTAATTATTATTACTTGTAATCGGAGGAAACTGGTATTGAATAATTGGTTTCAACCGGCACTTTAATGTTACCTAAACAGTGATCCACGCTTGTCCGGAAGTAGAAACCAGATCAAAAGAGTTTTAAATACGCCGAAATATAATTATGTATCTACTTATATATAGCAGGCGAAAACCTCCTTTCTAAGGAGAGGCCTATGTCCAGCAGTGGACTGTTACAGGCTGTTGATGTGTGATGTGATATATATCAGTATATGTATGTTTTTGAAGAATAATTGTTACAGCAGGACTCATTCCCAGAAGTTATACTTGTCTGACTAACTTACGGAGTTGCTATGACTTCCTAATAAAGGATATCCAAATATCCTGTGCCCAGATAACCATGCTGACTCGAAGTTAGCACACAACATTGTCTATAGTTAGAATCATCCACCTAACGACGCATTAAAAGCATAGACTATGCCAGATAATGGCCATTTTACAAACAATACATTTTTGCGCTAATGGAACGTTGTCATTTTCCCGCGTTATTTCTCTGCAGTTTCAGAGACGAGACCATTGAAAAAAATGCAATGAATGTTGCACATAACAAAGGCTCATTTAACTCGTCGAAGCTATTGTGACTGGTCATTCTCGGAAGGTATACCGAGCACCGCAACCACGTAATCGATATGGAATCGATTTCGCTTTTCACTGCAGTGTCATTAAACATTGATACAACCTTTGTGGGGCGGAATGTGTCGCGTCCTTGACGGTACTGTAGTTTTGTTTTATCGCCACTTAAAAGAGCTTGATTTCGTCGATCTATATTACGAGTAAGAGGCGGTTAAGTGCGAACTGGACCATCTTATGCGATATTTAAAAAAGTTGTCTTTAGGGTTGCTGTTTACCAAGGTTTATGTAAAAGTACGATGTCAAAAAAAGGACTCTTTGAAAATCTGTATGTTGTCAACCTTTTTGTATACACTGTTTAATAAGGAGTATTTGACAACCCTAAACTTTAAAAGTCATATAGTATTTTTTCAAATGCAATGTTGTGTAATATTTCTTTTAAGTTTTTAAACTTCTAAATATTTGACCGAGATGCGTAATAACATAATAATATTAAAGATAAACAATTAAACTATTTGAATTTAGGCCACGAGATTTTCGACATGTGGGATGTTGATTCGGCAATCATTATACCGATAGTAATATCGGCCCATGGATTAATTGCTAAGAGCCTCCACCAACATCTTCAGAGGCTCGCGTTAGGCAGTTGGATTAAGGGCCTGATGCAGAAAGCAGTTCTTCTCGATACGGCACGTATTGTGAGGAGGTTTCTGTCTCTGAAATCCTAACCACCAATATCTTGGTCCCTGTACCCGAAACCGATGGGACACTATTTTTTATATTTTTAAATGTATTTTTTTGTACATAAATATATTTAAATATGTAATTTATATGTATGTACATTTAATGAAATAAAGTTAATAATAAAATAGGTTGTGCAGACTCGTGTCTCATTTGTATGTATTTTAGCGTAGTTTTTTTTTCGTTTTTTTTTTTTAAAAAGACAATTCCCGCATTAGGAATATATCCTGTGTCGCGGGGGACTTTACAAACATACATGAAACGGACACAAAGAACACCCAGACTCAGAACAACAATTTGTGGATCACACAAAGTGTCGTCCCATGTGGGGTTTGAATCCACAACACTCGGCGTAGTAGGAAGCGGCGTGGCGACCGCTTAAACCACTACGCCATCCGTGCAGTACTACTCGTGGGCGTAGACTTACGACAGACTAATAGTGTCGGCGCCACTTGAAGGTCAAAGGCCGCAAAACTGTAAAGCCTAATGCTGTATTATCTTATGTAAAGAAATAAATTTACATAAACAATTTTCCTAAAGTATTTAAAACCTTTTCAAATCGCTCATGCTATGAAAATATAAATTGTCTATATTACAGAAGGTCTCATTACGTTTCGTCGACCCAAGCTCCCGGGGCAACGAAATGAATTTCATAAAAACAAACTGCTGACTTCGAAAATCAATCTTGTAGGACAATGCACTGACTATACATATAGTTTGTGGCCAACTGTTTGTGTTCAGCTTTATAGCTTAGCCATAATGCGATACGATTTTATGAATACTCTTGAGTGGTAGGATTTATTGACAGCATTTATTTATGACTAGCTGACCCGCGCAACTTCGTCTGCGTCTCTCAATAGTAATAAATTTTCTCCGTTTTTGAAACATTCTTCATTGGTGCTCCGCGCCTATTGGTCTTAGCGTGATGATATATAGCCTATAGCCTTCCTCGATAAAAGGGCTATCTAACACTGAAAGAATTTTTTAAATCGGACAAGTAGTTTCTGAGATTAGCGCGTTCAAACAAACAAACAAACAAACTCTTCAGCTTTATAATATTAGTATAGATTCGCCTTTCGTAACCTACTTTATTATTTGGATGTGCATTACAGTAAAGCAAAACCACTTAAAATAAAATAACGTCCAATACTTAGATATAACTATACTTTGCAATTACTAATCTGACATTCCTACAAAAGTTATTACGACCACTCTTTTGGGATGGATAGACTTGATAAGCGATACGAAGATATTAAAAATAAAAAAGCTTTTACTAATATAAAATAAATTATATACTTAAATATTGGATTTTACATATATTTAAAATGTTTAAAATAGATTAACGGTTAACATAAACAAAAAAACAATTGAATACCTATGTCTTTTATTTTGCAAATACTGTCACTCGGATTTTAAACTTAATAAGTCTTGTTAGTTTTCCCGACGTTCTCAATGTGCCGTAACTAATACGGTGGTGATATGTGACCCAGTTGGCTCACATCCATGTATCAATAGCTACAAAGAGTTTGCCTTGAAGACACTCTGCCTTACAGCGTAACAATCGCTGGGTTCATTCTGACGCGAGGTCGATGGCCTAATGTCAGTAATAGGTTCATTGTTTATTATCTACGTTGACTAACCTATTATATACCTTGTTGAATATTTAAATATAATGCAAAAATAAATACATTATAAATAGATATTAATCGAATAGTTATAATCGATATGTTGTGTTGTCAATCCGATAGTATAATCGTTCAGCATTCACTCGCCCACTTCACTTGACCTGTGATCATGTGCTAGGCAAGACGCACTTACCTTCCTTGTGACTTATATTAAATAAACAAATAATATTCAGAAGTATCAATGTGTTTTTGGTTCTTAACCTCCTACATACCTAAGTGCAAGTTTTAATTGAACTGTTTATTTTGTTTCAGGTAAGGGCAAGCGCCTATGTTCTCATTTACTATCGAGATCTGGGAGTTTAAAAAAATCTTGCAAGTACGTCACGATAAATTTAATTAATTGGTTTAAGAAGTAAGTTGATCGAGATCACTTATTACATCTATAATTAAAAAAGAAACTGCTCCAACGAAAGTGAGATCTTTATTTACTGTTCTCATAGTAATAATAAAATAAAACTTAGATTAAGGTGAACACTATGTTCGATTTTATACAAATGTTTTAGTGTAATACTAACTGGTAAACAAATAAACAAGATGAAAAATCAAGTAATTACTTACCTTGTAGGAGGTCGAAGGAATAGGCTACGCTTGCCAGATGTGGGTTATTTTACGGTGTAGCGATCAAACGAACATACGGGTTCTCTGAAGATAAGTGGCTACCGTCGCCTATAGACACCTTTTTTTATTTTATAGCCGGAGAACCAGATATACCCTAGAAAGGAAGTCCCTGGTGCTCGCCTATAGACACCTACAACTCATCAGGCGTTGCCGTTGAATCCGTCCCCCAGAATAAGTGCTAAACACTGATTTTTCTGTCAGGCCGTGGTAGTATAACTCCGATTGCCCATTTGTGACGAAGTATGGCTTTCCCACGATGAAAACTACTTAGTGGTGAACATAAATGTATTATTAACATAAATATCGAGGGTAGAAAGCAGGAATGTCCTATCTCAGATTTTTTAAAGTGAAAACTTCTTTAGGCGCGTTCAGCATTTTTGAACAACAAACAAAAGAATGTATTTTATGGGGAAAAACCATTGATTTTTGTGATAGGAACTGTGAACTCGCTACACTGTTGGCGTTACTTCTGTCGGCACTCCCGAAGTGAAACTGTTTTTTTTTATGATAGAGGGGGCAAACGAGCAGACGGAAAGTGACTAAATTGGCCTTATTGTTAAACTTCCTAGTACATAATTTACCAGAACGCCCCGTTCAATGGTATGTCTTCATTTCCTATGACGGATCAATTTAATTGTACAGCATTGACGTTTTGCTACTATTTCTAATGTTCATATCAGTTATAAATGTTTAATATTCTTAAGTCTATAGTGTAAAATTGAATATTTTGAGATACTGTAAAATCGCTTTCTGCCGTCGATGTGTATATTGGCAACGATAATTCCGCACAAGTGTGAAATCAGACATTGTAAGTAAATCGTGTGCTAATTTTATTAAACTGATGTACTCCGTCACAACACTACACTTAAAATAACACAGAATAAGAGAGAAGCTCCAGTTGAAGTCTGCTTTCATACTTCCTAAAATATAATTTCTAAATTCCCATCATTAATGTAAATGTTTTTCTTTCTTTCTTTCAGTTGTAGGACAAAATATGTTTTAGATACAGAACGAAGCACTTTCTCACGTTCAAAAACTGTTGTAATTGCAATCAAAAGTTATTTGTCCAATATCATTACTCGATACCAAGTCAATAAGATGACAAAAAGTAAAAAAAAGCAAAGTTAAATAAAAAAAGTAGCCCAGTACAAAATGTTGTCGATCCCTTAATGGAAGACCAGCTCGTTGTTATGTAAAAACCTGTAAATAGTAAGTATACCCGCCGACGTAGCAGTATTGATAATATTTTGACGGTCAGCCCGCAAGGTCGCCGGTCAACGACCCACCTACAAATAGATAGCCCCGTGCCAACATTTAGATCACTGCTACTCTATTAGATTTAGTACGGTTTAGTTGCAGTAAACGTATATAAATACGACTAGGTTGTAATAAAGTGAGAAATGATAGCTTAAGCTGTATGAAAGAATACTTAACACAAGAAAACCGTTCATTGCAACAGTGATGTATGTTCAAAAAACTTTCCTGTCTTTTATCATAGGCATTCTATTATATGTTGAAACTAGGGTTGTAATGAAGGCCTTCGTTGAGTAGGTGGACATTAATGCAGTGGTGAATGAATGCAGAAGCAAGGGTATGTCCTAATCGACTGCGACTCGAAACGGTCTGCGATATTACTTAGTTTACCAGATCGC
Source organism: Arctia plantaginis (assembly GCA_902825455.1). NCBI lineage: Eukaryota > Metazoa > Arthropoda > Insecta > Lepidoptera > Erebidae > Arctia > Arctia plantaginis. The sequence goes on along the minus strand of CADEBD010000388.1, from coordinate 3,196,217 downwards.
ACCCTATATTTAGAGGATCACATATCCATATATTGTTTGTTCGCGTTAAAGAGTAAGCTATATCATGCAATAACATAATCAAATAAACACAAAAGTGACCCTCGATTGGTTGTTGAAATCTCTAAGTAAGACCTGGCCGCATCACTGACGCAAAGCGTAGGAGCGAGGAAAAAACGAAAACAAAAGAGGAGACCGTTACAAATTTTATGATGTGATTAAAATGTGACAAGATTCACATGACCGTATTTCGAACTGGACAATATTACCTACACGGTTTTTTTACGAGTGCAATTAAACACTCAGTTTAATTGTACTGGGAAGTGATACAATAAACTTGGCACCAGATCTAATTTGAAACCTGAGGAACAGGTTTCTTTTATTTCGCAATATAATTTTTTGGGGTTATCGTTAATAAGTGTTCTTAGAACACATGATGCAGACAGATAAACAGTATTGGAACCTACTTTTGTGTACTCTCCGATTATTGCATAAAAGCACCAAAATGAGCGATAAAGTAGGAGATATACTGGAAGATTAATGTTTATAAATAAATACTTTCCCGTGCAACACTGTAAACATTCCTAATTTATCTGCCACCTAACGATAGCTGAAGATCTAAGCTAAGATTGCTAGCTTAGTATAATAAATTGGTGTGTTTACCATTTGCAGATCTTAATGTAATAGAATTCGATTATTAGAAATCGTTTAAAGATTTCTAAACTTCGTAAACTCTTAGGTAACTATAATAGTGGATGTCTTTTACGAACCTATTCCTTTAAACCATCGTCTGCCGATATGATCCAAGTACCAGCCGCTATGTGAAAGCTATAATAATGTAGAGAAATCGCTTTAACAACCAGCAGTAGTCATAACTCACCCCGCTAGATACTCTTATCTTTAGGGTAAACGCACATATTGCTGTCCTAAAGAGTCATTTCCGAACATAAATACACACCCACTCAATACTCCAATCGTAACTACTGCTCGATACACGAGTGAAAGTACTACGGAATACATAAATCGAGTCAGATATTGGAGCTATTCCTGAATAATCGATTTTAGTACTGTTCTAAAATTAGACCGACTATGTGTCTCTAGAGCAGGGATTCCCAAAGTGTTCGATATCGACCCCTTGGGGTTGAAATCGGATTCCCAGGGGTCGTCGTAGCTCGTACGTAACACAAGCTCTTATTTGAAACTTTCAAGATACTGTATAAGTTGTGTTACGTGTGTAAAAGTGACTAATATGTCTTTAAAATTATGTTCACTCACTCACAAGTGTACTCACTTAACCAACGGCAAATAGAGAGAGAGAATAAGATAGAGATAGGATTTTTAAGTAATTTGTCTGAAGTATCAGTTCATTTTGGAAAAGGGGTCTCTTGCCCAAAATAGTTTGGGAATCTCTGCCCTAGAGAAATAGGACGCATGGATCCATTACCATTATTTTTGAGAGAAACTTGATTTATTTTTAAACGACTTCAAAAAATGAGGAGAAAAATAACCGCATTGTTCTCAATGCGGTTTTTTTTCCGTCATTTATGCAAAAATTTGTTAAAATCTTTTTTATTAGGATTTTATTCCAATTTGGACACAAAATACGAATAACGTTCGTAGTAAAAATGTTCACCTCGAAAGACACGTTCTAAAGTTATGTATCAGTTGTTTTTCCAGCAATAGTCCTTTAAAACACTTTATCAGAAACAGAGTGAAAGCGTGGAACAAGCCCCTAGAATATGTGGTGTCAGGTGAAAGTACCATTCGGTTTCAGAACAGCCTAGACAATTATTACCTTACACTAAAGGAACACTGAAATAAAGAAACTGGATACAAGCACTATCAGTCTTATACGACTGCCTGCTTGATAGTCAAATACTAATAATGTGGCGACTTCTACAAACGGTGAAACGAAGAAACATACTACAACGCCATCTAGAGAAGAGACCGAACTACAGAGTAACTGCTGATCCTGTATCGCGATATTAACAATTCTCTCGCCGATTAGCATATATACAAATGCTTAACAGTAACCGTCGAGCCGCGACCCGCCAGGCATGATCGGCTTTGTGTTGTAGGGACATGACACCCGTTCCTCCACAATAATAATACAGTTTATTACAATTCGGTGCATCGAAGTCGTTGACTAGCTTAAGGGTAAATAGTTTTAAATGATATTGAACGTAATAACTTTTAACTTTAGCAAATGATACTAACATCTTTATTGCGTTTATTATTCAAAGTTAACCTTTGATTTCTCGAACTCATGATCGCTTTTAATGAGTTACCTTTTAATAAGTATTGATTTGCTCCATCATCTATGAACAATAATTCTTTAAGTCTTCCTTACATGAGTGAACTATGGCACAGAAAGTAAAAAGATGTATCTAAATTCATATAAAAAATCCTATGTAATTAAAAAGTAGGTACCATCATCATAGGTACATGTACGGAGATAATTACATCGCCTACACGTGCGTCGGTAAAGCACTTTCCCCCGCGACATTGACATGCGTCGTCCCACTAATGTGTTGTAATCGACGGTCCTAATGGAACTTTTCACGTGGGCCCTTTAAACTCACTACGGAGATATGATGTTACTAGTGAAATAAAAAATAGACCTTAATGACATATCAATTGCAAGTTTATTTTAGTCCAAAAAAATTTAGACATAAAATTACAATACTCAGCTGGATAGACTAGCTAGTTCCTGAGGCTGAAATTTATAAAGCGTACTTAGACTTTGCTCAGACTTTGCTTACGCTAAACTTACCTAAGTTCCTGCTCAGTGTAATCTTAGCATTCGAATTTATAGTCCTCTTGGGCTAAGAATTTACTGAGTGTATGCTAAGCAAGAGCTCAGGAAAAATTTTTAAACGTTTCGATTTGCATAGCATATTAATTTAAATTCTTGGTATTTCAAAAATATATTATTTTTAAAATAGCTGTAATAACCTAAAATATTAGTAATCTTATAAATTTTATCATATTATTGTATTTCAATCAATTAACACCTTTAGTTTTCATTTATTTTAAGTGATAAAAGGCAAAAATAACACATGTACAAGTAAAACAAAACGTACGTATATTTGACTTGTCAAATGTCATAACAATATTTGAGGTTGTCTCGTCTCGAGTTCATTCGCAAATATATCAATTTCTTGTATTAACTTTTTATCTTGACCCTGGCACACCCTTACGGACTTCTGTTACAACGCTTTCGAACTAGATTACGGCTTTTCTTCCTGGACAATCGAACCATCTTTTCACATTGACTCTGGCATATTAATCGTAAGTAATCGCTAAGTCATGGATTTTGGTGACTTAGACTATGCTAAGCATTTGCTCAGCTTGAGCTAAGCATTATGACTATAAATTTCAACGCACACTTAACTCGTGAGGTAAGTCTGAGCAAAGTCTAAGTACGCTTTATAAATTTCAGCCTGAGAGTACAGTGACTGTGACAGATCCTACTTTATTAAATGTGTTACAAGCAGCTAAGTGAGTTATGACTGAAACTTTTAGTGTATATTCAATGATCCTCCATAAGCGCAGGCCTGGGGGTGACAGGTGAGGCCATCTGTCATCCTAGCAGAAGCAGGCCAGGGTGGCGACGAGCGCGTTGCGAAGCGCGCTCGCTTCCAGGGAACAGATGTTGTAGATGGCCCGAGGTATGTCGGGGCACCAGGGACTTCCTTTCTAGGGTAAACCTGGTTCCCCGGCTATTAGTACCCGAGACGGCGTGTGGTTTTAGTCGGTTCGAGTGTGACATGCCACCGAGAGGTGGTATCCGAGGGGTTTGCCGCACGGTAAAAAAAAAGGAAGTGTATATTCAATGAAGCAGGCATTAGGTTTAATAATTAATACTAATAAAGTCCTACCTGTGTAGGACCGCTTGTAGTTTTACTCTAAGTCATGGTGCGATGCGAGAGTGTTCGAATCCTAGCACCCCGTGCTGAGAATATCCCACAGAGAAGTAATCTTCCAATTTACAGTAACCAACCACACCAGACGCTGCAGAGCTGAAACCATATTTTTGTGTATATCATAATAATTAATTATCACTTTGTTTCCTGCGTTTATCGTCGGGAATGTTAGCTTTACCCGTGAAATGTGTGATGTAGACTACCTAGATGCTGTTAAATTCATCCAGTCACTAACAAATAGCTGTATGATTATATGACTGCATAATAATATTCAGATACACTAATACACTAATATTTAATTAAAATACCGGATTGTTCAAAATATAAATCATAACACCTTAGTTCTTTCGATTCTGAGTTTGAGTGAATATAAAATGTTCTTATATTGGCGTTAAAGAAATGCAAAATTAATTATTCTATTTAATTACTATGTAATTTTTTTTATGAATGCTAAATTACTTTTTTTTTTATTTACAATTAGTTTATCAACGTGAATATTGGCAGTAGGTCTAGAAAAATATTTAGAGTAAAATATAAAAAGCGAACGATGCTTTTGATGACAAGATGTGTATTTTACAATTGCTGACCGCGTACTTGTATATTGTATAGTTGTATGTTGTAGAGCCTGTGTCACCAGCTGAGGACCACTAACCAGGGTAGGCCTCACTTGTTATGACTGATTGACATGTGATTAAGTGAATTTTAAGTGCAAGTAGTCAATTACCATTTAGTATTAATTGAATGCGTATTTTTTTCTTTTAAAAAAGTATTTTTATTACACATCACGTGCTGGATCGCTAAGTTCGGATAGCTTTTTTCATATACTCAAGAAATTAAGAACATACATGCCTACCGATGGCATTTCTTTTTCAATTTTGCTAACACATTCACGTTTTAATCAAGATAAATATGCCTACATTTCGGGGCAGTTACTGAAAATTCAACAGTGTGAATTTTGTCAATTCAGGCTCTAGTATTCAGTCGTCACCATTGCGGGCGGTAGGTTATTCGTTATCTCTAGTGGTTCATTAAGCGTAACATGCAAAAGGCTGGCGAACAAAGCCCTATTCGACCGCCCTCGGAAGTCGTAGGCTACAGAAATATACTGCAATACTCGTGAATTTCACTTGACTTTTTGTAAAAATATTACATCCCTTTTTATACTTACCAACGTTTGAAAAACTAATAATGATAAGAATCAGACATTACATTTGATGCGCTTCGTATCGAATATGATCATGTGGAAATACGTGACCAACTCAACGAATTATGAAAATTAAATAAAATGATTTGGTCCTCCTTAAACCAAACCTTCTGACAGAGATATCATCATGGCCTCTAGTAATACGTTTCCTTACTGACTCCAATCACAAAGTTGTGGCGGTACTGGACCCACAGTGAACACTCCATGAGTGTGTTGATAAAATCGAAAATTAAATAGAAACTTAATATTTTTTTGATATTGATATCTGAGATCATATTTAAATTTAAAAACGTGTTGATACTCGTAGCTTAAGCATTGCACCGTGGATATTGTCGCACAAAAAAGAAAAGTACTACCTACAACTGACTGAGTTTGCAATCGATGAGTCATCGGTTGACTCAGACACTTTTAGTTCAAGTTGTTCAATTTCTGAACCTTTTAATGTATAACGTAATTCATCATATTAACACAGGTATGCTTTTCAAATTTTTTTCATGTCCGTTTAGATCCAAATGAGCATTGTTTTCTCCGAAGTTAAACAAGTGTTGCTAATCTCTCTTCTGTCTTCTGCTCATACTTTTTTTTTAAATAAACATACGATTTGCCATTACGATTATTTGGCTAAACAACAGTATTTTTGAATGTGAACCTTGGTGTTATTATATATAACCTTTAAGAAATCTTACTTGCGCAAGTCGAAATACTTTATCAGTTTTGTATTTTTTATTCAATATCAAAAATAAATACAACCGGGTCATCACCTCCATTAAGATAATACTTTGTATGATACTTCGATTATTTTTGCAATAAAAAACTTTACATGACGCGAATAGGATCGTTATTTCATCATGGTTATATCTCCACTTAAAATCGGTGTTGTATGGACCTTTGAACTGGAGTAAAAGACTTGATCAGTTACTGTATACTATATAAACTATTTTAAGTACTTATTTAAGCAGGGGTGGTACGGTGGAAACTTTGACATTAAGAATGCAAAATAAACAAATTATTGTGATGATGACAGTCAACAGCTGTCAAGCTATAAAGCAATGTGTAAAGAGTGGCATGATTTGATATACCTAATTATAAACTATTTTGTGAAATTATAAAACTTGAAGTTGAGGCCACGCTGAGATTTTTAACAAACAAATTCCTTTATTTTATGAACTACACTGCAAGTCGTAATCGTAATATTATTATATTCAAGATAATTCTTTTTTAGTTATTGCTACATTACTTATAAATAACGATCGTAAAAAAATTGGGGTCGAATGTCTTTATTCTTCTTTATTTTCGTCTGGTCCTTCGATCCGGATAGGAGCTCATCTAAAATAATAATGCTATGAGTAAAATACACATCGATTTTGGCTGTATTGTCTGTCTGTAAATGGACCCTTCTCGATAGAATAAAGCAGAGTTAGTAGAGGGCAACTGCGGATGCTGGTCTTGTCATTGTTTATTATCGCTTACTGTTCAACGATGTGGTAGTTGAATAGTATAAATTATTAACTTTAAAAAAGTATTACTGGTTAATGAATTGTAATAAACTATATTCTATAACTAAATTTTTCACCTTTCTTCATACCTCCCTTTCTTCTTTTTGAAATTTGAATGGGACGAAACGACAACGTGTCTATGTGGCATTAGATAAATGTCTTTATTTCTATTAAAATATTCATATGCATACCAGCACATACATACATATGTATATGAACTGGCACTAATGCACTGCCTTTGAACATTTCTGTTTTAATCCTGAGAGTGGTGTCTATAGATTGTGGTATACTTGTAAATGTTTCACATTTTGACATCACAAAAAACTTTCTCTTGTTTTATACGAAGTTAACTAAAATAAACCGGTCCTTGCAGTAATTTAAGTCATACAGGTATGCAGTAATTTAAGTCATGTAGGTATACACTTTCTTTACCATCAAATACAATTCCACGAGTTAGTTTAGTCTTCAACAGTAAAGATAATCCAGTTGGAGTATTACCGGGAACTAATATTGACTGAGCAAACAGCATTCAAGTTAGCATTGTAAGCAATAGTTAGTGTGTAAGCGGTGCGCACGCAAACAAATCAGAGTTCTAAACTTGAAGTTGCTGTCGAAAACAAATATATGCTATATTTCTGTAAGGTTTACACTAACATAGCTGCAGTGGCTTGCATGATAAGTAATGAATTCTATATGTAGGTATTAACATAAATCTAAAATAAGGGTAGTTTAATTAATCATGGCGTGTGTTACTTTGGACTTTTTTATAATATAGCTCGTGTTTGATGATATATCGCGGAGCACAGTTTATTTGTGCTGTATCACTGTACATGAGAACTTATTTCACTTTAAATGATTACACTTATAGTTTGGTTTAAGGTGTGAATTTAGCCAATGAATTATAATTTATTTTTTCTTACAATATCCTCAAAGACTCAATATAATGCAATTCACCAGTGAAGAAAAGAATTACTTAAAATGGAGATTTCGGCAACAATTCGTTGCACCAAAAAATGTTTTAACTGGCCATTGATGTACTTATATCTATGAGAAGCCGGGGCGAGTCGCTGATATGCCAGTATTATATAAAACGGCGTAGTAACTTATCCATATCCATAGTCCTTTATTTGCATTAAAAAAAGTAGATTTATATTAGGGGTTAAAGCATTGATATAATACATTACACTAGATGAGTAATTACCGCCTAAAATCGTTGCCACTGCACATCTATCCACAGCCATGTGCGTAGCAAACGTCAAGTCAAGTTTTTTTTTATCATCATAGGTATAATGTGAAAAAAGTTTCACATGAAAATCTCACACCATGAAGGTTTTATGTCAATTAAAAGTATCTATTACTATACAACGGTAATTTCATTCTTTAACTACCCCTATTATTTAAATTTATTTATTCTATGACAAAAAATTAAATTGTCCTAATAGGCAAGAATTTGGAATGCGAAGTGCAGTAGTCTGATTACAGATTATTTATTAATTTTATTTACTTTTTCTGACACCGAAATACATGTAACTTTGCCGCCTAGACCCAAACTAAACAAAATGAAATGTTTAAATTACAAAACACATATTTATCCTCGTAGAAAGAATATTACAAAACTTTCTATCTCTCTTATCTTAAGCTAAGTACTGGCTGCAAGATGCGAGGCAATAAACTACATGGTTTATTAGGCGCCTTCGTACTTAATATTTCGTTGAAAAGCAAAGTGCGCAGGCGCCGACCGGAGCATGTCGAGATGAACATGCAACAAATATACGGATTAATGACCGCTTATAATAGTTTGTTTGACAATTATTAGGAAATAGTGCTTGTAAGGTATTCAATGTGATTTTGGGTGGGGTAACGACCGGATATTACTTTTTTATGGAGATTTTTTTGTAAAATTTATTAAAATGGCTTAATTCCTATAGAGCATTTTTTTTTTTTTTGCGTTTATTTGCGATCAGCCCAAAGGCTATGAGCAAATATGCTGCTATATATGTGATGCTGTCGTGCGGAGTAGCTTCCCATTGGAAGCATCTACTCATCTGCTGCCCAGAGCTACTGCCGGCCATCTAGCTCTAGGATATGGTAATAGCTATAGAGCATTTGAACAAAAAAGGTAAACGTCAAATAAGGAAATATCTACATAACTAAATTCTTATCTTGGATTCTTTGACTTTTATCAAACCATTTGAGATGCTTTTGGCACTTTTTATCCTCATTAACATTCTCATCATCATCGATCAATCAACCGATGGGCAGGAACACAATTTCCCAAGGTTATAATGATTCGACGCAATATGTAATATTGCAAAAGGGGTTTTGCCTGTTTTTCTTCCTCTTGTAATATCACCTCCCCCAATTCCATTTCATCAAATTGATTTATGACCAATGGTGCTATTTCCATCGTTAGAATATCTTCAAATCTGATTTTGAAGTCTTCATGCAGGGCAATTAAATGTTGAACGTATGCCTGAATATCCTCATCAAGGCATTCTACCCGTGACAAGGTAGAAAATTTTCGCCGTTATTTTGCTTCATTAATTTCAATTTACCAACAAAAGCTAAAATGACACCCTTTGTTTTTTTTAAATTGTAATTGTAAGTTAATGTCGTTCAAGTTTTTAAACAAATCTGTCAAATAGCGATGTCTGCCTACATTGATCAGGTTTTCTTTTAAATCTGGATCTGCACTTTCCAGAAAGTCTAAAACTGATTCAAAAAGTGAGTAAAATCTTGTTAAACATGCACTATATGTAAGAGAAATCGTAGGAAGTCTTTATCATTTTCATCGCACAATTGTGCAAATATTCGCATATTGAACGTATTTTGTTAACTGCGTTAATCACAAATTGAAGCAATTAGTGCAAATATTTTTCGCTACTAGGTGTTGTTGGTGAATGACAGTGAATTTTTACCAGTTACCTGCAAGTCTCGACACGTTGTACTGAATATAGAATATGCAAGTTTTTACAAGTAACAGTCGCTGAGCTTCTTCAAATAGTATCTGCCTACATTGATAGGATAAGTCAAGCCAACATTTTAGTTCTTCACTATCGAAAGCAGATAAATTTTCATGGACCCCCGCTTATTAATATTTTTGTGTCACAATTATATATAATTGTGAGAATAAAAGAGGCAAAAAACAGCAACTTTCTTGTGGCTCTGGAGTTTTGTGGTTTCATGGGCGGCGGTAGTCACTTACTACCAGTATCAGGTAATAATCAACCCAAACTCAACTCTCGTGTAAACGGTACCAATATATGTAGATACTTATATACAGAGGTGGCGGTAACGGTAACAGTGTCGCGAGTTCAATCGTTTTTTCCCATCTCAAAATACTTTCTTTTGTTTGTTGTTCAAAATTGCCCAACGCGCCTAAAGAAGTTTTCACTTCAAAAAATGTTAAACAACATTTACTGTTATCCCCAATGTTTCCATTTTGTTTTATCCTATTTCTAATAGCGTCGGTGTAAACTTTCTACTCCAATATCGTTAAAATATATTGTTACGGTATGTAAAACTACAAAATGTGAATACGAATGTCTGTATTGTGATGTCGTATTAACGAAAGATAAATGGTAAGCTTCTTTGTCGAGTGGGTGGACTGTACTTGATAAGTAGTTTTGACATGACTATTTATACTGATGATAAACGTTCATGCATTTTAATATAACATTTGATATAAATGTAAAAAATATAATTAGAAGTATATTACGGTCAAAATCAACAATTTTGAAAATGTTCGCTGTGCACGTTGCAGCACGTCTTTCTTTTGAACGAATTTCCTTATCGCGCCTAACACGCTCTGAACGGATGGGAGCGAGACCGAAAAATGTGTAACAAGACTTTTTTCCGACGCTTCTTGCGGAACTTCGTTAAGACCGAGGGTCCATAGACACCTCACGCCGTTTTATTTTATATGTATAGTGGTAAAAGACTTAGTACAGGTGTCTTACCGCCAATTGAATTGCCGTCTGCGATCATCTCAAGCACTCATAAAAAGCAACGAACGAATTGTTAAATACCGGTTTTCTGTGAGGCCGTAGTATCACTTTAGTCGAGCAGGCCAATACGTGCCGAAACATGATTCTCTTACAGGCAGACCAATAGTCCAAAGAGGGAGATCTTGCTGCTAGCGGCTCAGTAGCCAGTCTTGCCTTGGTAGATAATTTCTTACCAAGGCTGAATTTGCCATCCGACTGGTTTCCTATATGCGAGCTTCTCGAAATCTATTTTCAGTCATCGGGAATCCGCAAAAGTAGAAAAATTATATTTGTATCTTTAAAGAACAGTTTTCTGTGAGGCCGTGGTATCACTTTAGTCGAACAGGCCAATACGTACCGAAACATGATTCTTTCACAGCCAGCCCAATAGTCCAAAGAGGGAGATCTTGCTGCTCCCGGCTCAGTAGCCAGTCTTGCCTTGGTATATAATTTCTTACCAAGGCTGAATTTGCCATCCGAGTGGTTTACTATATGCGAGCTTCTCGAAATCTATTTTCAGCCATTGGGAACCAGCAGAAGTAAAAAAAGTATATTTGTATGTTCAGTACTTTTACTCCTCTTAGCTTGTTAAACAATTTTCTTATTTTTTTGTTTCATTAAATTTCTATTGACGAGCTTTAGTGTTAAAAACACAAAGATGTAAATTATTGAAAAAATTAATACTTGGATGTGAAATCCGATGTAAAGTCTAAAGCAGCCTACATAATATGATTCATCTTAAAGGAACCGTACGATGTTTAATGACATTGTTTTATTTAGGTTACAGTTAAAAGGTCTGCTTTTAAAATATAATAAATTAAATATTGCGTTCATTGCAATCAGTTTTATGAAGACAAAGAGTACATTTCTAGTTTAAACTACTTCTGACAATTGACCTAAACCGGAAACCATTTCAAATACGGTGGATCTTACGTATCACACACGTTTTTACGAGAGTCGGGTACTAACTTGTCTCATAAAAATCTTTAGTATGCAATTCCCTGACTATCCATAAATTTTAAGTCTATATTATTCTTGTTCGTTGTTTCACAGAATAGAATTTCATAGATCGTTATGTTTTGTAGCCACATAATTTTGTATTTTTTTAACACATCATAAATTGTAATGCAAAACATTGAGCTGACCAAACAGTCTGTAGCCATGCCGGCATATAAAAATGGATGAAATTATTAATACTCAACTTATAAGTAACTATTATGTTATCTGTGATTTAACTATTAATAGTTGCTGCCTAATGACGACACGTCAATTAAACCTAGAAAGTATACAAACTTATGTCGTTATACTAGTCAACCAGCTAATAAGAGCTTTCGCAGTTATATTATTAAGATGAAAATTGCTACAAATCTCAAATTTTACATGTAATGATTACATCACGGGTCTTTAATTATAAAGACCGCGTAGACTGGTATTGTAAACGATGTCTGAGTGACTCGTTTTAGATCTGTGCGGGGAGGGTGGGAGGTCTAGTTGCGTGGGTGGGTAGAGGTAAAGCCGGGCTAGGGGCTCACCGCGCAGCCTCCGCTGTATCGAACGGCCGCGCCCGCAACCATGTGCTCCATTCACCAGTACACTACCAGTGTACCACGTGTGTTTGACCATAGTATCCGTTAAATAGGCCGTAGTAGATGTAAAAATAGTTTTTTGCTTTGTTGTGTACGGCGAGCGTACAGACCATATACGTGGTTGGTTCCCTCACCAATGTTCATACTGATACGTCAGTTTTAAATGATGTTTATCGATGATAGTGTTTAAGATTTACGTTGCACAGGCATTAATGGTCAGGTCATACGTTTATATCTAGCGAAATTGATTCTTTATAGTTCTTTACATTTTATCGTAGTCAACACCTCATTGATTTATTACTGTATTTATGTTAGAGCACGGCTCCGCTAATGTAAAAGTAAATTTTTCATCTTTTGAAAGCAGCACTTTTTTTCTGGATAGAATTGTATCTCTTTCTTTATATACCCGGGAACTTGTTTTTAATGATGATCATTAAACACGAATAAACATATTATGTTGATTTCTGTATATGTGGTAAAGCATTAGCAGGTTCCCTGCTTGCAAATCTTGGTCCCTCTGGACAATGAATGAATAAAAAGTTTTTTTTTTTGTAAATGGCAAACTGTGCCGATGTCGACAATTCTGCCAAACTCGAATGTGTGATGAAGGTGCGTGTGTTTGTAGAGTCGTAGAGGGACGAAACATAACCTCTGAAGGACATCACTACACTGAATGTGATGTTTTTATTGTTTAAAGTTGTTCAATTTAAAGAACAAGTTAAAGTTTGATGGTATTACAACGTATAAAGATCATCAGCGCTTGGAATAGTTCTGGAGATGAATAAGTTAAGAGAGAAGCGAAATTAATAAGCGTGGGAATCTTTAACTTGAATAGAATGTTACTATTTCGTCAAATTATAAATCTTAGTCTATTCCAAAGTTATTCTTTATGAAGCATGGCAGGGTGGGACCAAATTCCATAGAAATCCTGGCTTCATTCTTTCATCGTCTCGTATATAAATCACCTATTTAGTATATTGGTAGAAAAGAAGGTATGGCAATGGTAGAAAAAACTATGTTGCAAACTAATACCTATTTAGTTATGTATTTACTGAGTTATATTCTACCGATACTCTCTAAGAATCCCTTACTTAATGTGATTGGAACATATGTTTATAAAACAACCTCTATCAATGAACTAAAGCGGCATTCATGGCTACATTGACATTTAAAAGATACACCAATAATTAATTGATGAGTTTTTATGTTTCTGGTATTGAAAGGGCAAAGACCATGTCTAATGACCGAAAAATTGAGAAATCTAGTCCCAATTTTAATGCAAACAAGTTTATGTATTAATGGAGCTCAATTCCGGGCCTTAATTGAAACCGAAAGGATGGTTGTTGCATAAATTATCTATTAAATTCTTCGTTAAGAGGAAAATTATCAAGCTCGTTACAAAAGTCTCCGTTATAAATTTAAAATAAACGGGCCTATTCAAGTTTTAATGGATCTTTTTAATGTAATAAAGACTGGCGCAGCTTTATGAATTATGAGTTGATACATTAAATAGCAATCTCGCTGTCAACGGCCCTACGAACTTCACAAGTACTAGCTGATATATTGTCAAATTCGAAGAGTTCTTAGAGGCGAAGACTACCTACGTATCTATCGCTTTATGTGTTATTAACACTGTAGTGATCAACCAAAACTCGATACTCTATGTAGTAACATAGGGTTTGCCTTTTACCTAATTAAAAATCTGTCATCAGAAATAGTACATGACAGCAAAATGAAATTTTAGTCCTCTTTAGACTATCTTGAGAATAATAAATTGACTTTTTAGCTGAGATAAACTAGAGCTTGAAGTTGTTGTTTAAAAAAACATTGGTATCAAAAACACCGGACCGTGTTTTTGTTACTGATTGGAACAGTGAACGAGAGATAGTTCGTTGTTCCCGGTTTCAGAGTTCACGGTAAACATCTTATTTTAAGGAGAGCCAGACATAAACCGCCAAATTGTTGTTTATAGTTTTATTGAATGATGCAGCTTAAACTTTTAGTGTTTTCCTGACTAGACAGAATCTGGTCAGGTAACTCAATTATATCGCCTTGGCCACACATAAAAATTTGATTGGAAACTTCCTCGCAAGCTAAACTAGGTTAAAGCGAACAGTTGCTGGGCGTACATACAAATTGAGCTCTTAGACCCGCCGGATTGGTGGCTCTCCTAACAAGACAATTGATTTATAATTAGATTGTTGGCGGTGAATAGCGATTTCCTTCGAGGGTTCCTCGGCTGCCTACGGCTCGGTGTAACTATTCCAGACCCTCATGACTCTTAGCAACAATCTCTCAACTGTATTAAAAGTTTTAGCGTTATATATGTTCAGTAATAACAACGTCAGCTAAACAAGAGGTCCATATCATCATTAGTATTTACTACTTATATACCACAGCAACGCTAGACCAACCCTTCATTCGTTCTTTACAATCAAGTGTAAGTGTTATGAACGAATTCTAGTAGACTAATGATTTACATTACTATTTCTAATACTATACTATTAATATATACCATTTAATGATGTGATGATGATGATACAAGAAAGAACCTTCATATTTGTTGCCAGTGATTAAAATAAATCATCTGTAGTACTATTTAACGGAGAAGAAAAAAAACTGTTAGAACATAAAAAATCAAGACCTAAAAAACCTTTCAATAATATAGAAATGCAACTAAACTTGATCTCAAATGACGGTAGACGGATGTGGAAATAATATCAATTTGTTACATCGCTTGATCGAAGCGAGGGTATCGCGTCTCTGAAATAAGTTTAATAAAAAATAAACTCCTTCATAACGAGTAGACTGGGCATAGATATACCAAGACGCCTTTATCGTAACAGAGAATAAAAGCTTTTATTTTGCACATCTTGTTTTATGCGGTGGTATGTATATCATGTTTTATGTATCAACCGAGTCCTAAAATGACTTTGAATTTTTTCGCAGGTCCCGTTAGAGTGTTTCTATGAATATTCTCGTAGTAGTCCGTTTAATTTTGCACGGTCGGGCCGACCCCACGCATTTATGTACTTTACATATTGTTAAAGTTTGCGGCTTACATTATGTTTCACGGCCCGTTTTGTTCAAAACACTCGGTTTAATTTTAGAGGTAGAATTCTTAGAAAAGAGAATGTCACCATTTTTAGATTTGTAGGTAACCAAGTAAGGTAAGTGGTCAGTTTCTTTAAGTATACTCTAGGTCACAGCATTATTTAATTAAAGAAGTAAATTATTCCAATTGGATCTCAAGGTTCGTTCTTTAGTCGAGTTTTCTTTATTTCACACAATATGCTTACGATGTGAATCCATCCTATACCTACTAACTACGTAAAATACTAGTAAAAATAGTCTTTTTAATACCTAAATTCTTGCTGTATGTTTATACACAACCTACAAACATCTATGTTAGCCTCTACCCATTACTGCATTCGTCCGATAACTAAGCTTTGTCTTATATATAAAATTCTCGTGTCACAATGTTCGTTCCCGTACTCCTCCGAAACGGCTTGACCGATTCTCATGAAATTTTGTGTGCACATCGGGTAGGTCTGAGAATCGGCCAACATCTATTTTTTATACCCCTAAATGGTAAGGGTGACCCATCCCTGTTTTTTTTTTTTTTGCAATACAACGTTTGCCGGGTCAGCTAGTAATGTAATAATTTTACTAAAACCCGTTCAGTAATTTTAAAGTTTATCGAGTACAAATAATTATTCTTTATAATCTCTGTATACATAGAACGTGTTTGCATTCACACATCCAAATCAAGTTAGTATGATATCCGCATCCTCAAAACGTAGGTCTTTCCGCTTGAAATATAGGTACCCACTTTACCACTTACTAATCTATAGAGATTGAAGTTGCGAAACTAGGTTTCCGATAAGTGCCAGCCTTGATACCGGCCGTCTGGTGGCCGGAAACTCGCTGGACACTAACGGACGCAGACCGAACGTTATCCGACGACTATTCGTCATCTATCCGCTACAATCTATCTCGTAATCTAATTAAATCCATTAGCTAACTGCATTAGTCCAACGAGGGTTTTGTGTATTAATAAAATGTTATTGGCTATAATGGCTTCCTAGCAGTATTTAGTGTTCCATTATATTTTCTTGCAATTCGTTTCATAAACGAACATTCGTGTTCCATATTATAATAAGCTATGAAACTGCTGTCATTATTTACTAAGAACTGTAATGGCCAGGAATATTTTTAAGTTTTTTAATGCTCTTCAAATATTCAAAGCTTTTTCATAATAAAGTCTAATAGCTCGGTCTATGATTTTTTGAAGATATGGCGCAATATACAATTACAAATGAACTTTTACCTTAAGTTCATTTCATATATTAGTTTGTTGAATACATTACCAAGACATACCTACCAAGATTATCAGGTTGAGTCACCAAATAGAAATCGAATAATGTATAAAATATGAAATGGTTTTTTTTTGAAATCTTTTCACATGATGGTAGAAGTTCACATGTATCGTAGTAGACTTAAAACCGACCTCAACCGATTTGCAAAAAATAAAGTACCAGTGTGACCAGTAAAGTGTATTATTAATGTTCCTCATACTTGATGCAATTTGTGACGGATAAAATGGCAGGCGGTGAAGTATTGGGGGGGGGGGGTCGTCTACTCGTCTGTAGATGACCCGAGGTATGTCGGGGCACCAGGGACTTCCTTTCTAGGGTATACCTGGTTCCCCGGCTATTAGTACCCGAGACGGCGTGCGGTTTTAGTCGGTTCGAGTCCGACATGCCACCGACAGGTGGTATCCGAGGGGATTTCCGCACGGAAAAAAAAAAAAAAAAAAAAAAGGCGGTGAAGTATTGAATTATGATGAATTAAAGTCGTGTCGCATTATTGAAAACATTTTTGTTAGTGATTCGCTCAACGGAAAGACGATAATAGAGAGGTATTTGAGCCGGAAAGTGTACACTAGTATCTATTGTTGACTGTAAACATTGGAATGAATGAAAGTTTACGACAGTTTCGTGGTGTTAATTACCTTAATATTCTGTGGATTAATTCCTTACGTAATTATAAACCTTAAAAATATATGAAATGGTTTTTTTTTAAATCAATGGCCTATGAACAATTACAAACATTTAAAATTTCATACACAAAGAACAATGTATTTGTTTGCGGATCACACGATTTTCTGGTCTAGTGTCCGAATCGAACATACAGTACTTGGCGCGACATTGTGCACCATTTAGTGTCATTTTTAGGGTTCCGTACCTCAAAAAGTTAAAAAAGGAACCAGAACAGCACAAATAAAGCAATAATTCCAAAAAATAAAAAAGTTGAAAATGAATAGAAATTTTGGTACTTACAACTTTTCGCGAAAATCTTCGTAAAATCTAGGGTAGGTACGGAAACCTCGGCGCACGAGTTCGACTTGTACCTGACCTGTTTTTTTTTAATTAAACTTGTCATAATTGTATGTAAAAACTCTTTAAAGTTACATGTAAAATGTTTTTTTTTTAAATTATGAATCATATATGGGTTTCGTCTACGGTACGTCGTAACAGCAGTATTATTTAATACTCAATATACATTAGTACTTTGAACACGTGTGCGAAATCATAATAGCCAAATAACATCAATAGAAATATAATGGCGTCTCGACGTCTGTCGCGTTACGCTGATAGCTTTGTGTGAAAACAAGGCATTGTGCGGACACCGCGAACTTATGTTCGAAATAGCTGACATACGATTAAGTAATTGTTACAACTTGTGCGTCAAGCATTTTAAATACAGTGTAAATGTCGAAATTCGATCAAATATCAAACCTTTTTTTTGTAAGCACAGCAAGAAAAGGTTAAAGATACTGAGCTGCTTTGTCTTAGCATATTGTTTGACTCATATTCGTGTGGACATCTGTGGTACCCTTTCCTATTAGTTAACGCATCTACAAGATTCAGATAAGAGACTTTGATTTTCAAACACTTTTCACATTTTCTTGTCTTATGAAAAAACTTCGTTTGAAAAAACGTCTACACTGAAGTATGTACTCAGATGAACCCGGCTCGAAGGACCAAACCAATATAAATAAAAAAGAATGAAGACATTCGACCTCCATTTTATTTACGGTGGTGATTTATAAGCAATAACTGAAAAAGAATTCCTCGTAAGGAAAGAATTGGGTTAAGACTTCTACTGATATTGAAGCATAAGAATTTCTCTGTTCTCTCTTTTCTTTGTAATTCAATTTTTATATTATTTAATATAGTCGTATCACGTTCTACTTCAAATTTAAACTTATGGATATCTTTTAGTTCATCATGCTCTTCATCGTCTTTGAGGATATGCGTTACAAAAGCTCAGAGAAGCGATTCTCGAGCACCAATTCACAGCGTTGCTGTAAGTTTGTGCTCGAAAGTCGTATTTGTTAAATTAAACACTTCTTATTCATTACATAATTCCTGCTCGAGCTCACAATAATTTCATATATATAACCAATGATATTTTTTTTAATAATTTACTAGAGTTGTCATTGTAGCATATATAAATATATACAAAGTTACAAAAACTAGATAGCGCGAAGTCATATTTTTGTTTAATTTTGTAGAGAATTGAATACCTTCTAAATTCCTCCAAGATCAAAGGAAATTTAAGTGCCTTAAAACAAGACTTAAGACTTATTTTAAATGTGCACATCTAAGGTTTATCAAATATTAAACTTTTGATGGAGGCTCTTAATGTTGTTTAAAACTGCACTAGGATTTTTGCAGAATTAAGGGTAGTAAATTTAATTAAAGTCAGCTAAATTTACACGAAGTGAGTTCCTTCAAGATATTCATTGTCAGGGTACCCGGTCAATGTTTTGAAAGCGTTTTATTTGCCAAATTTGGCAGCTTCCCAACTGTAAAGGTCTAGCTGCCAACTGTGTCGGTTTAATAAGATTCTCGGTGCAGTATGTCACTTCAAAATTTGTCCATCCCGTACTGCGCTTTTATGTCCGCAATTTGTGCACTTGGCCGTTGTCCTCGCAAGTTTACGAGGTAATATGCAATTTGCAACGTTGGCAGTCAATGGCTACTGGCAGACTTGCAGTAGACCTAATAAAGAATTGAGTGATTTATTGTTTGTTGGCAGCCCTTTTTATTATCATCAATAAATCAAATGGAATGTCATCGTCCGCAAAGCTCAGGAAGGGACAAAACAAAATCCATTATTCATGGTTTCCTTATGTAGGTACTTTCTAATGTAAAACAATTTGTATTCTAATGTTATATCATCAGCCGTGGTCTGGAGGACGGTTATAACAGAGATCGTTGTTATACCTCCTTATCTTATTCCTCTTGATTCTGAATGCTTATTAGCCACACCTATTTGATTTGACAATTATAATATCTAGTAACTTTGACACGTGGTCTCGGAAAAGGACTTCTCTAAGTACATGTTACAGATTATAAAACGTGGAATAAGTACGTGAGATGATAGATGCTTAATATTCAGTGGTGAAGTCGCAATGCTTCGCTAGTAAATATTTCGTTTTGCAGTGAGAGTACACTCCTTTCTTGCAGGGTTGGAAGTCGTATCGTATTTCGTATGAGTAGATTTATTAATATTTTGTCGACGACAAAGTTATGTTATGTATGTTAACTGTGTGAGAACTTTTATTATGAATGATCTTATGGTAAAGGCTTTATTATATCGCATGTTGTGAAAATAATAATTTAAAGGCATATATGGTGATGTACAGGTAGGTTACTTCATAGAATTAAGATAGTTTTGTTTTCTAATGCTTTATGTGTATCTCTAAAATACGTTTCGGACGATCGAAAGTAATTCTTTTTTAGACAACGGCCGTGTCATCGGTCATATCTGGTGGTCTATCATTGTCCAGCGAAGTAGAAAGTTGTTGGAAACAATGGCTCGTAACTATCATAATTGCCTTACAATGAATGAGTTTTGTTGTTTGGCTTTATAAATGACACTTAATGCAGGCTTTGTTTAGAAAAATAATTATATGTCATAAAACATGTAGAGGTCAGGATATCCCTATTATGGCAACTCACAATTTTACTATCGCAACGCTAGTGCTAGAAAATTTCTTACCAGTGACGTTGGGAGTGTCAATACCATTTGTTTGTTTATGAAATAAACAAGGCAGTTGACTGTATCATAAATAAATAACTATGTACGATTTATTTGACGGGCCTGTTGGTCTAGTAGTTAGTTGCCCTGAATGCTAGGTCTGTCTGGGTTCGATTCCACCGAGGATAAATAATTATGTTATGGGCACAACGATTTGTTCTGTGTCTGGGTGTACTCGTAATTTATCATATATATAATACGTATATATTTAGAAATTTATAAGTATGTTTAGTAGTGTATGGTTCTGCCTAGCTTGGAACCAGACGGCTGTGTGTGAGATGTGTAAAGCTATTATTATTATCAAAACAAATATCTCAAAACATCTCGGCAAATAAATTTATTCTAGCTTTTTATAACTATTTTAAATAAAATAAACATTGAAATATATTCTCCATTGAGCAGTCTAAAATAGTGGCGTCATAAGTTGCTAAAAATACGTAATTGTCATTTGGACAGATGATAAAAAATAACTAACTTGACTAAGCTGTCAAGTACCCTATTCTATAAAACCAATGAAAAAAGTTTCATTATTAAGTTAATTGCGTAGTCTAAAGCGGTGAGTCCAGAAGTAAGTAACTGATGTTTTTCTTTTAATTTACTAAATTTTGACATTTAGTATAACGCCTGTAACATTCGCCTCAGGACATTTTAATCCTTGTAAGAAGGCTCTCGTCAGGTTCTAAACTAGTTGGACACATCCGAAATATGCACGTGAATAAAATTATGTATATTTCGAATATAAATATAACTCTCGAAAATATTTATTTAGCACAATGGAAATACGGTGAGGAATACGGTAGCGAACTAAAGTCACAGTACAGACTAATAAAGAAAATGACTAGCTGCATTTGTAGCTTTCTAATGGAATACGATCTTACACTTCAAGGCTAACTTAAAAAAAAATTGGCTATATAAAGGAAGCAATTTTTTTGTGTTCATAGTTTGGCTGTGTTAAAATAAATCGTTTGTTCTTGTGATAGACGTGACGGTTTGAATTCATATCTCTTGGAATATCTATTTTTGAAGTGATACACCTACACAGTGCATAAAGGTGAACACAGCGTGTAGGCGTGTCAATAGTAAAATATACATCTTTTATCTAAAGCCGTATATTCGGTTAGTGTAACGGAACGTGTTGGCTATGGTGCAATATCCTATTCCATATTTGGTCAGCCTGAGCCACTTATACTGGTTGTCCAGTACTATTTTGGCTAGATACCCATAAATAAGATAGGGTTACGTTTTTATGCACAATAAGTGTCAAGTCAGTATTCATGCTCTGGTACAATATTATAATGGGGTAGACTGGGGTAGACGGGTAGACCTTTATATGACTACCAGATGATATTTGCTGTCTACGCATTATCTATGGAGGGAAGGAAGGAAGCTCCTGCTGCTGCAGAAAAAGGAATAATCAAGGAACACTGAGGTATCGCCGCAGTCAACGGCAAGGAGGGGTCCTAGTACCGCGAAGTAGTGCTAAAGCCCCGCGGTTTTAGTACAAGAGGGGGTTTTTTTGTTGGTAAAAAATCCCACACTACCGATCTACAACAACTTTAGAACAGAAGTCTTTTGAAGATTTCCTCCTCTCTCAATCACCATTTTGCTGGATACTAATCAGTTTTCCGACTAGCAATTGTTTAAGTAATTTTCTACTAAAGAGATTGTCATACTATAACATTTTTTTAATAGCAATATAACATTTTTTTAATAGTTTTTTTATAGTAATTATTGTTTTATTTTATTCTTAGCTTGAGCAAGCATTAGCTGGTTGTTTTTTATAATTACTAACACTAATTAGTGAAAAGAAAATTTTAAACATAACATGTGCAGTTTTCTTATGGTGGTATACGAGTATATACTTCAAAGTTGACAAAACTTGCAATTAACAATGGACTGGCGACATGGTTGCACATCGTGGTTTTAATTGGTAGGATTTCGACACACCGCCACACATTCAAAAATACATGTGTTCAGCAGTGGATAGCAAAAGGCTTAGATTTGCTAAGGTGTATATAGTTTATTCTGTGACATGGTTGTTAAAATTTACACTTAACGTTGTAAACACGAAAATAACTGTATCTTTTATGAATTTCAATATAGAGATTGAATTGGGTGATGTGTGGATGAACCTTTGTTTCGAAGAGCGTTCTGCCATAGCGATTCTTATTTTGACAAATAAATTCTTGAAATGTTTTCATTGATCCGATTATCATACATTAGTACCCCGCATTTTAAATCTTTGTTACATATACATATTAATTCAATGACTAACAGGCTGGTGTGCACGCAAAAACTAGCCTAGAGTTTATTTATTTAACAATCTGAGACGAGACTCAGTTTTAATTTAAATCTTAAAATCTCTATTTATTTGTATACCTGTTTAAGTGTCGTAGAAACATCATTAATTTTTTCGATCACCTACCATTATTAATATCTATATAACTCTTCTGTGCCAGGATTGTTTTTATCTATTTATCGCGACAGTTTTGTTCCTCATTTTTCATCAATGCAACCATTACAGTACACTACACTACTACTAACACTACACAAAGCTACAGAAAGCTAACGAAAAACTATCTACTTATAATTTATTAAATTAAATATTACAAATATCATATCAACAGCCGGTCTATCCAGCCAGCAAAATCATGGTTACAGGGTGGGAACTACAAAGTATAAACCTGGTTGTCTATCTTAGGTAATTTACCTGAATTAGCAACACTATCATGATTACATTATTACAGGCTAGCCGTGACTTCGTGACTACGTGTAGGTCAGTACCGATTGGATAATAAAGAACAGTTATTGTTTTATTCGAGGCAATAACTAATCGCGCCACTAGCATTGACGTTAAATCTGATAGACTTAGAAAGGAATCCATGATGTTTTATAGTCTAGGAGAAGTATCCATGTTGTAAATGTTAATATTGTGCGCATTTGGCGTTATAGCTCGATAAAATGTCTAAGCGATAGTGATCTTGAAGATAAATAAGGCGCTATTATGCTTATCCATAGGCTCATAAACGTTTCGCTTAAAAGGTCGGTTCGGGTTAAAAGGTACTCCATGCCATATACTGCTAAAAACGTGCATGTAGAATATCATGATGATCTGTCAAGTAGTTTAGCATGAAATTGTAACAAACAAGTAAAGATCCTACGAAATTGTTTGTCTGTCTGTTTGTTTCGGGTAATCTTCTAAACAGCTGTACCGATTTTGATAATATTTTACTACCAGGTAGCTGTCCATATAAGGAGTAACTTAAGCTATTTATTTACTCAGAAAAACCTTCTTAACGAACCTACTAAGCCAGCGCTTTTCAAATTCAACGCGAACGAAGCGGCGGGCACCAGCTACTGGTTGTTAATAAGACCAAAACCTATTTAAGAGTAAAAGATTTATTTTATGATATAGGAGACATAGGAATAGACGGATAGTTGACCTATTTCGTGATGGTGAGTGACCTCCATCGCCCATGGACACTTGCAATTCGATATAGAATCGAATCTTACTCGTTATACAACCTCGTAAATCATAGCTTTCGAGACTATCGAAAGCTTTCAACACTATCTAAGCTTAAGTATTTCATATACGTATGCGAAAAGTGGGTTATAGGTCATAAAGCTTATTTACTACGCATATTGCCAAGAAATCCAGACTGATACAAGTATCTGCGTCATAACTACATAGAGGTCGATATTCACCGTCTGTCCTTCTGTGCAGTAGAACTTTACCGAGGCCGTGCACACGCGACCACGTAATTGCTTTTATCGTAGTCTGCAGAATTTTCTCGAAAAATGCATGAACAATCTAGGCATACCCTTGAGAATACCCCAGTTGAAGATCTCTAAAACATATAAATGGATGTCGGTATAAACTTTTTTCCAAGCTGTGTGCAGTTAAGGCGAAAATTTAAAAGGACAATTGCAAATCTCAGGCTAACATGGCTAAAGCTTTGTCAACATGTTACTAAGCACGTATTTTTGATTACCATTATATTTCTAGTTTTTAGAATTAATTGTTAAACAATAAACACGGTTCACCTGATTTAATACGGTATTTGCTGCCTAAACACTCTTGAAAGACAAGTTGTTTCAATTCCAGTATAAACCAATAACAAAATATTGTTTCAAATGTATTTTTATATTTGTTCTGAGTATATATGTACCATGCATATTGGCACTATATGTTTAATTATTATGAGCCAGATATATTATATGTCTGTGTGGTGACGGATTTAGAATACAGAGTGTCACCACACCTATTCATCCCGTGGGTGTCGTAAGAGCCGACAAAGGAAGCAAACTAAGCAGAACAACAACACTGCAGAGAAAAGGAAAACTTGAAACAAACCCTTTTTTTTTGTTACGTGTGGAAATCCCCTCGGACCGTCACCCCACCGGGGTTTGCGGCGGGGTGGTGTGTCGGATTCGGACCGACTAAAACCACACGGTGTGCCACTCTGCGCCTGTAATAGGAGGGATCCGGGAACAAACCCTATACCAACCCGTCTGGCCAGCGTGGTATAGTAGGCTAAAACCTGCTTTGTAAGGAGAGGCCTATGTCCAGCAGTGGACTAGTAAAGGCTGTTGATGATTGATGATAATGAAATATATTATAATATACATCTACAATGTAAAACAACCTTAAAAAATATTGCTTTAAAAGATTCTCTAAAATGCCTATAAACATAGTTTTAATAGGTTATGTAGTAACAATTTTATGAACCAATACAGGTTGTGATTGCAACAGCAATGACGATATAGAATAAGTTCGGTCGAAAAAAAAAAAGATCTCACTTGTGGCACAACCTTGTGAAACACAGTGACTCATCGAAAGCTTCCGACACTATCTAGCTTAATCGTATTTTTATTTCATGCTCTTTCGGTCAATAAACATTGTGGTCCGTTCCTCATAAGGTACAGTTTATGTTCAACACACCAGTGATTTCATTACACTATAGAATAATCCGTTTATTGACGGATTAATAATACGGAGTGTCAACGACCCTATTTATCCTGTGGGTGTCGTAAGAACCGACTATGGGGGGGCAAACTACGCAGGACACCAGCACGGCAAAAAGAAGGAAAACTTGACACAAACCCTATACTAATCATTCTGGTCAGCTTGGTATAGTAAGAAAAAATCTTTCTAAGGAGAGGCCAGGCCAGTCCAGGTGTGGACTATGAAAGGACTATGAAAATAATTAACTTTAAAAAAGGTATTACCGACTTTTTTTTTGTAGTATAGTGGTGACAACCGCCGCTCATGGACATGGGCAACTCTAGAGTCACTAGTGCTTCGCCCTTACAGTCCCTCAGAGGGAGGGAAAAGATTAGGATTCCGTTAGCCTCACTCACTCGGTAAAAAGCAACGAACGAACCGTGGCCCAAGAGCGAGTTTATTTCACATCGACTAGATCGTTTAACACCGGTTTTCGGTCGGCGGATAAAATTTAAATACGCCTACATCATTATGAATTGTAATAATGAATTTTATTCTTCATTCCTTAATTTCCCCCTTAGGAATTATATACGCTCCCAAAATAATTAAATCGATTCATAAATAAAGGAGCTCTGAAATGACAAACGTAAAAAAAAGCGAATTAAGAACCTCCTCCTTCTTTTGAAACAGTTTAAAAGCTTAAGCGAGTATCTACTGATTGCTAAGAAACGAACAACAGAAAAAAAGATTCGTGAAACTTACTGAATCAGTCTTTGTTAATGGCTCTTTGTAGCCTGTGCGATTTCTTGTATGAAAGATTTTGTTCTCAACATGGTATAACCAATACTTACGTTTTTTTTGCTTTAGATAGATAGATAACGTTACATCCAAAGTATTTAAACAATCTCTCAATTTATTGAAATCCTTCTTATAAACCTTCAACGTTATTAAAATTTGGTCTCGATCTGAGACCAAAACCAAGAATCTGAAAAATATCTTGTACAGGCTACAGTAGATATTTTTAAAGTTGTCGTACATTTGAACTTTACCAAGCATACGATCAACGTCATTCCAGTTTTAGCTTATTTGGGACATTTAACAAAGAACCAAATAAGTGTCCCCCACGTTAGTAGTAGTCTCTAAAAAATAGATATTGCTAGGACAATCAACAAAGACGGAAATCCCTCGGAACCAGTTCAAATTGCCAAATGCATTCACACGCTTCATTAGATTACAATTAAAAGTTGCTGCGGCCTTAACATGACAATGACGCCGCGTACTACATTCAATTGCCGCCAATTTGTGGCGTGACAGAGCTCCACATTGCTTTATTAAGGCTTATACTATCGCTTGCGTGTTATGACTTTCATTATCGTTTATGAACCTCAAGAAATTTGTTTTTTGTTTGGTTGCTTGCTGATTTGTCATAAAATGTTATTCTCTGTTTTAAAATGAAGTAGTTTTTTTCGGTATTTTTTTTGTGTTTATTACCTAAGAACTCCGTCATTCAAGAACCGAATTGGAAAAACCCTTTTTTCTTATTTGGGAAGGTATATGGTACCCATGGAAAGGATGAAGAATATAGTTTATTACAAATCATCATTATTTAGGCGCTTTGAAGTCAGTTATCCTGTTTTTTTATTTTCTTTATGTATGTATTTCCTACAAAATTTGCTAATTCAGGCCATGGCCAATCCAATTCAACGTCTGTTTTTCTATCTTTCTATTGTGTTTAAAATTGTGAAGTGCAGGATCTCTAAATAATATTGTAAATCCGTTTGGCTGGGACACACATTTAATTTTCAATTGCATTGGTTAAGAGTAAGTGAAATAAACACAACTATAATATTTTACAAACAATTTTTTATGTTATTTTCACATATTCGTACCATATCATATAGCGAAATATTAATTAAATTGGTAATTAATTTGTCATGATTTAACGCTGTAGTAAATTGTTATAATAACTCCATGCATAAAATTTGATAAAGTAAATTGCTTTACAAAACGTTGCATGGTCTAGTTTCGTTATATTATCCCAGAACGGTCCTAGTTTGCTCTGTGTCTACTTATCTGGGAAATGCGAGCAAATGCATTCAAGATAATTTGAATGGTAGCGATAACACCTCTATATTGATACAATGGTCCGTAGTTGGCACATTTAATGGTAGCTACACATCATGTGTGGTCTTGTAGCCGTGCGCGTATGTACACCTACCAAATTTGTTTTGCCGTATTTTCCTCTGATTGTTTTAAAATGTCTACAGCAGCTTTGAGGCGTGGTGTACTATAACTTGTTTCGACAAGAAGCACATTACGTGCTGACGTTTCGGTGGAACTTAGTTTATAATTGATGTTGCTGGGTTTAGAACGATTGATGATGTTGATGCTGCTGGCATGTTTTGACATGTAACACGAGTAGGTACAGTGTAAGACGTGTTTATTTAGTTCTAAACACCAACGATACCATGAAATATTTCAAGAAGTTGGTCGGATACATTCGTATTTGTCTTCCAAGTCCTAATAAAATGTGACAGTGGCCGAAGTATAGGTAGGTATGTTCTTGAAATTTTGCGTCTTTAATGCTCCTTCTGTCTTTGACTATCTTTATATCCTTTTAATTGTAATTATGACTCTCTTACTTATATCTAAGGCTAATCCGATATGCTTGTTATGCTCCTCAACTTTTTTATTTCTCAAATCAATAAATAGATTAATTTATCTTGCATTTGTGTCCAACCTTGGTGTAAGTAATGCCCCGGGGTTGGACAACATCTTGAAGCTTATATTTATGGACAATTTCCTTAAAGCTTCACGCTTGGGCCCTTAGCATCGGAGCGTAAGTGCGGATGAGGCTGCGGTGAATGGCTATCGTAATATAAAAATGGACAACTCTGTAAAAAATGTTGCCTTCGACTTTACGTCCGATTGTCGACCCAAGTACATAACTTATGTTTTGTTACAGATGTGCTCGCGGTGAAAGTACGCTACAATCGGTCTGCGCAGCCATGGCTTCGTAGGCGCTGCCTTCGTTCAATTGTTGCGGTAAGTTACTCCGTAATACTTAGATTTAATACACACTAGATAAAGATTTGTGTTGCAATGTACGCCAATCCTCGAATTCTTATATTCGATAGTTCCACATGTTTAACGTGCATACATTTCATATATTAATATTCACTGAGTGTTCCAGTCACTATACGTTGCAATAGTTTGATACAAAAGCTGCAATGTATACCTAGTCTCTCTAGTTTATTATTTAACACAAATTAACGTATTAGAATCGTTGTATGTATTCTGCATGCATGCTCTCAAATGTGTAAAGAACAGATGCGCAAGCTAAGTATTTTAGAAATAACTTTTATCTTTTATTTATCTTTTTGTAGGATATTGTACTAAGTTTAGTAGTGTACTATTTATATTATATTTCGGCTCGATTGTTAAGAGTAATAAATGTGAATGGAAAAGTATAAACTAAAAGAAGATGCCCACCCTAACCGTTCTTTATAAAGTTTTGTAAATAAATACATATTAATTTAAAAAGGCAGGGAATGGAAAGTTTTTAAACCTTAAAATTAGGTTCAGGGTAAATAAGTTAAAAAGTAGGTGTAGATTGATTGAATTGAGTAAGGCAAGCTCTATCAATCTCATAATATTCTCATAATCCAGTTCGAACACAGCTGAACTCTTCTGGTTAAAAGTTAAAAACTACTTAAACTACTTTAAAATAATTTGTTGTTATTTACCCATGTTTCCTTTAGTTATTTTACCTTTTTTAGTTTTAAAATTGAACTAGAACTAGTCAAAGTAACATTCTCGCGAGTCTTTACAATTTGAACCACGAGTGGGTACATCTCTTTACAGACCCGACTATAACTGTCTTCCTTCCTGCAGCAAACAGCTAGTTAGGACGCTAAATCTAAAAGCGAAACGTACGCTATTTTAGCTCACATGAATAAAACGCAAACACGTCACTCATTTACCCGTCTGCTAATGCATATAGCTTTAGTAGCGGTAGTACTAACTTTTGATCTATCGCGTTCTATAATATACACCTTTGAATTGACTGACGTTTTAACCAGAAGGCCCATTTTTGTAATAAAAGTTGGGTCAAAATATTAAAGTATAACTAAGACCAGCAGGTTATTGATTCAATTTTCGGTTACACTCACCCACAATCACATTTAAGTTAACGTTGGATGTTTAATAATTTACTACTAAAATACCATTTATGACAATTTTGAGATTTTATTGCGAGAATTAGCCTTCATGTTGCACTGGTCGTGTTCAGTTCTGACAGTGACCGTCAGGCAATTCTAAGGTGTGTACTTAATGCCTATCACGTAAGCATAATTATAATATTTGGCGTTAGTACTATGAATGCCTAGCATTTCTGACTCGACAGCAATTATCTCAGAATGATATTCAATTGAATATAATGCCTAAGAATCCAACCAGAGAATAAGAACTATAAAATCATCTTTGTTACTAATCAAATCCTCTTTCTATAAAACGTCAAATAAATCGTTGTGAACTAAGATTCCTTGTTTTTCAAAGGTTATAATTCAAACACTGAATTTATTCTTTAATGGTTTAAAATCATATACAGCTGATAAAATATAAATCATCGTTTGTCCCTGCCACTCGCTTAACCAACTTCTTACAGTTTTCCACTTTGATGTACTCGCCTGTTTCGATTTGTTATTCCTTATAAAGACATTTATTACATCATTAAAAGTCGATGACTAATAATAATAATGTATGTGTGTTAGTGTCAGCGTGTGAGCTTTCACACCATGTGCTCTACGGCTGCGGTACCAGGGCGCGACGTTAATTTTAGTTCATAATTAGCATGATGAGCAATAGTTATAATTATGTGTAGATTCTTTGATATCTTCGGTGAGAAAAATATCAGTTATTTGGGTAATTTCGTGGTTGGAATGAAGTGTGAAATGAGTTAAGAGAGTTTAATTAGGAATTTCTTACACATTTACATGCGAATTAGTTTTATTTTAAGAGGCTAACTTTGTTCGTTTTTCTGTTTAACTTTACCCGTAGGAGAAATATACTTCTAGTAACTGGAATTACACTAAGAAACAATTTTTAGAAGAAAGGACTGCACATTCTTTGTGGTCCACAAATTGTTGTTCTGAGTCTGGGTGTTCTGTGTATCCGTTTCATAAATATTTGTAAAGTCCCCGAGACACAGGATACATTCTTAGTGCGGCAATTGTCTTAAAAAACTTCGACGCTTTCACAGCTTCGTCAGTTTATCTAGACATTAAAAGTATTACATTTCAACTTAAACCATTATGAGTTTATTGGCGTCCCATTGTAGGTCCTTCGCACCTGAATTTAATAAGAAAATTTAAGTCGATGTCACAATCGAAGAGTATTATTGATGTTTCTAAGCTTACCCATTGAGCCCCATATATCAATGAGCTTACCCATTCATTTATTTTCTTATTAACAGTTTCTATTAAATTAAAATCTTAAACGCACTGTTAAAAAGTAGATAGGTAGATTAGATAGAAGAATGCAGAGTACACTTGGATCGAATGTATTATAAAATGACAGAAAAGGCAATAATATTTGTGAAGCTTAATGTCAAAAGTAGGCAGATTTCAAATAAAATGATAGTTACCCAGTCAACAGCCACATTTTATAGCTAACAATTTGCATTTAAATTATGATAATCTTATAATTTATTAAAATACAAAATCTTATTTGATGTAACATGCTGCCAAGAGAAAAGTGGATTAAAGTGATAAAAATATATTTTTATTTTATGCATACACGTTTAATTTATTAATGTTTTCAATACTAATTATTTGCAGTTATGTAAAACTATTATAAATATTACTTCTGTAAAGAGTATCAAGACTCTTTCCAAGTTATCAATTATTTTTTTGAAAAACAGGTATAGGAATGCCTTTTTGTTAATGAGCGCATAATTTTAGAAACTAACATAGATGAATTTCCTGAATACAGTTGTAAATAATCGTTGTCTATATTATTAATAAGATTTTCAGGCGAAGCAAATTCGGTAAAGCATAAACAAATTAGAAGATTTTGGAAAAGGAAATGATGTTTGATAACCACGTTATTTGATACTGAATACGGACGATTATCCTGATTTCGTATGAGTATGTTTTCTTAGTAGTAGAGTAACGTTAAGTCTCCTTAAAAATTAAAGATCCCTATTTTGCCTGCTTCATTAAATATAACAAAAAAAACTAAAACCTATAAAACCTAAACTAAAACTAAACGTGTGTGACGGATTAAGAATACGGAATGTCACTACCCCAATTCATCCCGTCGGTGTCGTAAGAGTCGACTAAGGGCGCAAAACAAAGCAGGACACCAGCACTGCAAAAAGAAGGAAAACTTGTCACAAACCCTATACCAACCCGTCTGGCCAGCGTGATATAGTAGGCCAAAACCTCCTTTCTAAGGAGAGGCCTATGTTCAGCAGTGAACTATTACAGGCTGATGATGTGTGATGATGTGAAAACTAAACTAAACTAAAATCTGTATAACCTAAATAAAGGCTTATTTCCAGCAGTAGACGATAAAAGGCTGTTGATTTGATTAAATATAACATCTTAAAGTACAGCCTGAATTGTCCTCCATTACCAATTTAATGTTATATGTTGTTTTGATATCTTGAAATCAACATCTCATTAAATATCCATGATTTGACAAAAGTTAGGTAAGACGTTACGCCGTAGCATACAAAAATATGCTGCGTCTATCGTTTTGACGTTTAATAAAAAGATTCTGATTTGAATTGACAGTCATCTACCCAATAACCATGTTTACATGTGTCAGCTGTCCAGCCTAGTTAGTTTAAAATAAAATATCTCTCGGCTCTGTCAGCGTGTATGTCGGTAAAAAATTGCCTATAATATAATATTGTACCACATTCTCACAAAGCCATCTAGTCTCAAACTAAGCAGAGCTTGTACTATGGGTACTAGACATCTGATATAAATACATATATACTTTTTTTTTTGTAAATACATACATATTATACATAGAAACACCCAGACCTAATCAAAAATTTAATGTTCATGCACACACATGTTTCACTTGAGCGGAAATCGAACCCGCTATCTTTAGAATAGCAGTCCGTTACACAAACCATTGCGCCATTCGGTCGTCGATCGTCGATCGCCGTCGTCTATGTTACTCGCTAATAATGTTTGCTAAACTTTCCATTTGTGAAAGAATTTTTAAAATCGGTTTAGTGGTTTAGCGTTAAAGCGTAACAAACAAACAAACTAACTTACTCTCACGGTTAAAAACGTAAGTAAAGTAAACGTCTATATCTGTGTGTCTATTCGTGGCGTAATAGGTCCTAAAGGCATGGACCGATTCCGTTGTGATAGTTTGTTACTAGGTATAGAAAACTGTCCAGTCATTCCATGATCATCCTTTCATTCATTGTCTTTGAAGAATTTTTGACTTAGAAGTATTTTAATTTATGCTTTTTCGCACTTATATATATGTTTTTAACATTACGCTCATAAAAACGCCGATTAAGAATACATAAGAACAAGTATATGTGTTTTATGTGTAAATATTTAAGGAAGAGATTGCTCTTAGAAATAAGGTCGCCCTTTGTACAATATATGTCTGATATTGATGATGTCTGTCTGATTTGACTGCACGGATGGCGTAGTGGTTTAAGTGGTCGCCACGCCGCTTCCTACTACGCCGAGTGTTGTGGGTTCAAACCCCACATGGGACGACACTTTGTGTGATCCACAAATTGTTGTTCTGAGTCTGGGTGTTCTTTGTGTCCGTTTCATGTATGTTTGTAAACTCCTCCGCGACACAGGAATATATATTCCTAATGCCTTTTAAAAAAAAAAAAAAAATATGTACCATGATACTTGTTAGTGTTCTCACTATATCTGCCAACTACTGCTACAACTGATACTACTGTTTATCTATTATCTTTTAAAAGGTTTTTCTAATCAGACACATTCAGATTTTTCCTTGTTCTAAATCGATTATAAGTTTTTATAATACTTGGTTTCTTTATAGGGCTACGTCTTATACCATCTAGACGAGTGATAGATAATTTAGTGGCACGACTAAAATAAGCCGTGTGACATGTCCATATGACTAAAATGGTTAGGTTTGCGGGTGGTTTCATTTTGTAAAAAAACGACTGCCACGGTGGCGCAGTGGTAGCGTATGCGACTCCTGTTCTGAGGTCTCGGGTTCGATTCCCGGGTCGGACCAAATATTTGTATGCTCTGCAAATATTTGTTTGGGATTTTGGATGTTTTCTATGTATAATATGTATGTATTTACAAAAAAAAGTATATAAGTATTCTATCAGTCAATCTAGCTTTCATAGTACAAGCTCGGCTTAGTTTGAAGCTAGATGGCGTTGTGTTAGATGTCCGATAAAATATTATTATTAAACTGCATATCGCATATGACGTGCAACTGCGTAGCAACTGACATCTCACGACCTAGCATTGCGCGCATTCCTTAGTCCAAGTGAATAATTCGCTTCAGTAAAAGACACTTCCGTCATTTATTACGAAATCACTCGAACAGATTCTAGAAGGGTAGCCCGTGATGCTAAATGGGAATTTACTCGAACGTCAGGGGAACCTAGAGAATTTGAGGAAAAGAGATCTTATTATAGGGATTCTGTTGTACAAATTATCTGGACACTACAGAAAGAATCCTTGTTGTGCTCTTCACATCATCACATCAACAGCCTTTAATAGTCCCCTGCTGGACATAGGCCTCTCCGTAGAAAGGAGGTTTTGCATTGACTACTCGTGTAATGCGTCTCATTCACATATTTAAGACACTCAGGGAGACTGCGAACAGCGCTACATTAAACTTAGTATATAATGTCTTATGCAAATCAATTATAGAATACTGTATCGTTGTTTGGGGAGGAGCAAATAAAACAAAATTTCTGAGAGTAGAACGAGCACAAAGAGCCATACTTAAAGTTATGACCAAAAAGCCCAGGAAATACCCAACTACAAAATTATATTCAGAATGTCGAGTACTAACAGTACGTCAGCTCTTTGTGCTCAAATCGATCCTTAGGAAGCATTCGAGACTACCCCCTGCGGACCCTACGAAGCGAACCAACCTTCTCCCAGGCACCCCACACAATACCACATTTGCTAAATACCAGTACTATACGCAAAGCACTCACGTATATAAGCAAATACATAAAAAGTTGGGTATTAGAGATCTTAACATATATGAAGTAAAGTCTAAAGTGACCGAGTGGTTACAAAATCAAGACTACTTCCAAACAGAGTCTCTTTTAAAATACCTCTCATGACCCCCCCAAACACACATTCACACACACAACACATATACACACACAACACACACCCACACACATACACTCACACCATAAATATATCCATACAAATCGAAAATATTTATATTATATAAAATAGATTAAAAATTGCTTGCCTTAATGAAAGATCAACACTGCTTCCAATCTGTTGTATAATTCTTTTAGTGTAAACTGATAGCCTGACACTAGCTCTTAAAATACAGGAATACCTAGTTTAAGAGATAGCGTTATTATTTTTGGTACAGATTATACTCGTAGCAACTAAGGACTAAGTACAATGTACTACTGTAATTACAATCTAATCTGTTGTTCTTTTTATGCACAAACCATATCTGTATTTTTTCTGGTAAATAAAGATTATTATTATTATTATTCTCTTTATTTACTTTATATACATATTATTTACATTTTTAAATATACAGTTTATAAAAAAATACATTTAAAAATATAAAAAATAGTAGACCACCGACATCGGGTACAGGGACCAAGACACCGGTGGTTAGGACTCCAAAGATAGGAACCTCCTCACTATACGAGCCGTGTCAAGGAGGACTGCCTTCTGCATCAGACCCTTGATCCAGCCATCCAACGTGAGCCTCTTAAGGTGTTGGTCGAGGCTCTTGGCTATCAATCCATGAGCAGATACGACTATCGGAACAATGATCACTGAATCAACATTCCACATATCGACAATCTCGTGAGATAAATCCAAATATTTAATTTGTTTTTCTTTTTCAACTTTCACGAGATTCTCGTCATGAGGAACGGCGATATCAACAATCATTGCGCGGCGCTCTAATCGATCTATCAACACAATATCAGGCTTATTGGCAACAATAGTCCTGTCTGTGATAATAGATCGATCCCAATACAACGTGGCCCGACCATTCTCGAGAACTGGGTCGGGCACATACCTATAGTATGGCACCTCTAGATTCACAAGATGGTATTTAAGGGCAAGCTGTTGGTGTACGATCCTGGCTACTTGGTTGTGCCTGTGCAAATATTCTCCGTTAGCAAGACGAGAACAACCAGAAATAATATGCCTGATTGATTCGCCAGGACGGTGGCATGCCCGACAGATGTCAACCGTACCATCTTTCAGGATATATTTCCGATAGTTATTCGTCATGATAACTTCGTCCATAATCGCACAAACAAAACCTTCAGTTTCTCCAAAGAGATCACCATGCCGTAGCCAAGTCGTAGATGCTTTTAAATCTATATCGGACCCGTTTAGGGCCCGATAAAACCGACCATGGAGCTCTTTGCCCTTCCATACTTCCCTGCGATCATTAACACCAAGTACTACAGGTCTGCGCCAATTCTCTTTAGCCAGAGCGAGCGGGGTGAAGCCGGTATCCACTGCAACTACATTGCGATGCACTCCCACGTCGGTATGTAGAAAATATTCTCTGAGATTGCATACCTCGCGATTATGTAGGGTCTTGATATTTAATAGACCGCGACCCCCAAGCTTTCGCGGGATATACAATCTCATAACTGATGAACGTGGGTGGTGCATTCGGGATGCAGTCAGCAGTGTGCGGACTTTCCTGTCAAGGGCATCTAATTCGGTCTGAGTCCATCTAAGTATACCAAAGGAATACATTAGAACCGGCATGACCCAACCATTGCAGGCTCGCACCTTGTTGCCCCCTGATAAAAGACTTTTAAGTACTTTTTTCAAGCGGCCAAAAAAGCGTTCCTGCAATGTTTGTTTCATGTTAGATTCTGGTATTCCCAACGACTGTGATATACCCAGATACTTGTAAGTTTCAGTGGCAGACAGAGATCTGAGTTTTGTTGAATCCAAAAGCTCTATTCCTTCAGATTCAACTATCACACCCTTCTTTACATACATGACTGCACACTTGTCTACACCAAATTCCATTTTGATAGAATTACTAAAGTTTTCCGTCACCTTTAGTAACTTTGTCAATTGTAATTTGTTGGAGGCTAACAGTTTCAAATCATCCATATAAAGAAGGTGAGATATAACTTGATCATCTTTCTGCAACCTATAGCCTAACCCTGAACCCTCTAATAAAGTGCTAAGAGGGTTCAAAGCCAGACAAAACCACAAGGGACTCAGACTATCACCTTGAAATATACCCCGCTCGATCTTTATTAGTACATCGTGTATCGCTGTCTGCCGACATCCTGGATAGCGAAGTGCCGTTCTCCATTGCCCCATACATGACTTCAAGAAAGTGCACAGAGTTGTATCAATTTTATACAACTCCAGCACCTTCAAAAGCCATGTGTGTGGAACCGAGTCATAAGCCTTCTTATAATCTATCCAACACGTCGCCAAACTCTTACGATTACAACGTACCTGTTGGCTAATGGTCATGTCTATGATAAGGAGGTCTTTAGTGCCACGGGTCCCACTTCTACATCCATTCTGAGAAACTGACATAATCGAATTATTATTAATATGTAAAGTAATTTTGAGTCTCAGAATAGATGTTAGAAGTTTATACATGGTAGGTAAACATGTAATAGGTCGAAAATTTTTGGGATCCATGACACTACCAGACTTATAGAGTAAGTGGGTTATGCCAGTGGTTAAAAATTGGGGTAATGAACCCGAATCCAAAGCTGCCTGGAATTGAGATGCCAAACGCGCATGTGAGCTTCGGAACCACTTAAGCCAAAAGTTGTGCAGTCCGTCTGGACCAGGTGATTTCCAATTCGGTAATGAACGAACTGCACAACTTACATCATCTTTATCAATTTTAACAGGTTCCATAGGTGTTATAGACTCACATGAGCGTCTGACATCCTGCAACCAATCACCTTCTATATGAGTGACAGGCACCGACCAGATGTTACGCCAAAATGTATTTGTGACATTTTCATCTGGCAAATGCCTATCACCCACACATGGATCCGGTTCCTCCCATTTCCGGTACACCCACTTCTCATTTCTTTGGAACATCCGATTCTGATTATACCGATCTATTCGTTTTTTATACCGTCTTATCCTATTTGCCCATGCATAAATTTTCTGCTTTAGAAAGTCTATGCGCTCTGTGACACATGACATGTACTGCTGAGGACTAATGGTAGTCCCCAAGAATGCCTGTTTCACAAAGCGCATCACTCTCGG
The DNA here is from genome assembly GCA_902825455.1 of Arctia plantaginis. Lineage (NCBI taxonomy): Eukaryota > Metazoa > Arthropoda > Insecta > Lepidoptera > Erebidae > Arctia > Arctia plantaginis. The sequence continues at coordinate 3,158,498 of CADEBD010000388.1, read as the reverse complement.
CCGCATATTCCCTGATCGGTAGCTAATAAGCTTACCGATGAGTGTCCTGGTCTCAGTAATACGACGTTCAATTCTATACTGCCAAGCTGGTACAGTAGATTTAGGTCGAGTAGTAGTGAGATTGTTAGCTATTTTAACACCAGCTACTCGACAAACTGCAATAGCCGCACAATATAGAATAGAATGTGTATCACTAAGATCTTCGCTATTATCTAAATATTCAGGCAATAACGAATCCAGGGCACCCACCAGCGCTAAATTTCGTTTATGAATGGGCAAACGGAATAACCGGGGCCTATCATTGCAATTTAAATATCGGTATTCCAGAATCGCATCCTCCAAAGCACTCCTTATCCTATCATTGTATTGGGTACTTACGGATATAACTTCACTCTCCACTAGTTCATCAATATCATCAGTATATGATGCCAACTGAGGTGTGCTGTTGGCTACCGAATCCACAGTGTGTGACGAAGAAGGGATAATTAAGCTATTCCGTATGTCAGAGCGTATCCTCTCAAGTACTGCATCATCCAGCAGATGACAGCGCTGTATAGCTCGTACTTGATCCGACAATCGTTGTGCTGATACGTTGACAGCTGGTTCAAGCTTCTGAAACAAAGAGACTAGTCGAACACGGTACGCAGTAAGGTTCGTTCCCACCTCTGTAGCCCGATAATATGCCCGCATGACATTTTCATTAATAGACTTTGTCCACTTCATGCGGCGCACATCACCACCGGTAGCGGGGACCCTGTTCGAGGTCAGTAGTCCTCGGGATCCCAAGCTGGTCGGTGGCCGGCCTCTCCCCTGCCGACGTACAGGTGTTGGCGACGTCGGCGGAGAGAAAAACTCGTCGCCTGAAGTTGAGCTCGACGCCTCAGCCACGGCCGGAACTTCTGTTGTAGCTTCCGGGGACGGCAAGACGGAGCGGAGCGACGAGTCCGGGGATGTTGTCAGTGCTCTGGATCTAGCTCGGGTTAACATTTTCTAGTCGAATTTCTAATTTCTTTCATTTTCAATATTTTTTGTATTTTGACATGACGTTAAACGTCATGTCTTACTATCAACATATATCTATATATATTATTTATTTAAAACGGTTTTGTGTTATATTTTTATAAAAAGGATCCATTTCAATACAGTTTAATAGCTTTTAATGATTGTACGGGATTGTAAATGTATAGAAAACTTGTTTATTTCGAAAATGTGAAGAAATTCCGACTGATGTAGGTAAGTGTTGCTCGTGTGTGTGTGTTGTTGTGTGTTGTTGTTGTTATTATTATTATTATTATTTGACCTACTATACCACGCTGGCCAGACGGGTTGGTATAGGGTTTGTTTCAAGTTTTTCTTCTCTTTACAGTGCTGTCGTCCTGCGTAGTTTACTCCCTTAGTCGGCTCTGGAATGACACGCACGGGATGAATAGGGGTAGTGACATTTCGTATTCTTAATCCTTCACCACACTGCTCTTATGGTTAAATATTCACGGTTCTAAATAGATATAGAAATGCTCAAAGCCAAGTAATAACGGATGATTTTTTTGTGAAAAGGTTGATGTATTCCGACATGATTTTGATTAGACTTTGATTTTGATTTTGACAAGTTAGATGTAGACATTCCATTCGCTTATTCTTACGAGTACTTACGTTATTCATTCATATGAAACGTCTTCGATTAACGACATTTATACAACACTATTCAAAAGCTATTGGAAAAATAAGTCTTGAGACTGGCATAAACTAGTTGCATTGTGTTTAGTTTAGTACGGTAGATAAGTATTGATGTTATTATTTGTGTGTCTCCAGGTGTGATCGTGTTAAGTCGCGATGGGCGCGCCGGCCGTCTCGGACGAGTACTCGCCGCCGCGTCTCTCGCGGCTGCTGCACTCGCTGCCGCATATCAACGTGACGCTCCATCGCGTCAACGACACCTTCGCTCCCAATTCGCCTGTCTATCTAGAGGTAAGTAACACTTTTGTAAGTTTATTCATCTGCGTTACCGGGGAACACTTTTGAACGGTTTCGTTTATAGTTTTTAAACCTTTTAAAGTTTCGCGTTTCACAATATACATGAGCCAGTCTGCCTGTGACCATGACCAGTGCAACTTGATCAAAACTTCAGGCAATTCAAAGCAATGTGTAGTATCTATTAACCAGCACAACTATTACCCAAACTAGTAATTATATATTTAGTACCAGGTTCGCAATGCAATAGCAGCAATTAAAAAGAACAAGACAATAAAAACTCATTGATCTTTTATTATTAACTTCGCCTTGGGTATACAATCAATATACATGTAATATACTACAACCAAAGCCCTCTAGGCCCAGAAAAAAGATTAGATTATACATCCCGTGAATATATTAAGACAAGAAATTTGTTTGCTAACAAATTTGAGTACAATGTTTATATACTTACCTTTATATTAAAAAAATAGTAAACAAAAGGAAGTAACTATTATCATCTTTTGCGTTATTCTATTGTGTCCATATATATAAAACAATTGTTGTCACCTGTTCAATAATACATCAGTACTGTAATGCATTCAGTAAGTAGTTATGTATCGTCACCTTTAGCCCTGTTTATTGTTCAACCTTGTAAACTATTATGTATTCTGTTCTTTGATTGTGTTGTAACTCTAATTTATTCCTATATGTCTGTTAGAGACATCTAATTACATATGCACTGCCTACAAGGTGCGCTTCATTAAAACTGTAATCATCATATCAAATCAACAGCCTTTAATAGTCCACTGCTGGACATGGGCCTCTACTTAAAAAGGACGTTTTTGCCTACTATACCACGCTGGCCAAACGGGTTCTATACCAACCCAGTGCAGTGTTGTTCTTCTGCGTAGTTTGCTCCCTTAGTCGGCTCTTGCTCTACGAGATGAATGGGGATGGTGACTATCCGTATTCTTCATCCGTCACCACACGGATGAACAAAAGGAAAATAAATGCTGTTATATCTAACAAAAGATAACTTACACTATTTGGGGTGTTATGAAGATTCTCTATCAGAGAACATGTTTATAAAATAATTGTATATCTAGTACAAAAATGTCTATGTATGTTTGTCGCCTCTTACGACACTCAAAGGATGAATAGGGGTGGCGACACTGTATTTTTAATCCGTCACCACACTGTTGAATTATATTATATCACACTAGCTGTTGTGTTTTATGCGTGTGTGGTAACTACATACTCCTAAAGGTCGTAATGTGAAGTTACATAACCGATCCTCTACTTTAACTATATCCAGTATTAAAAAAAACGAATCGACATCATTTAAATGCTTCTTTTCTTTATTTCAGAGCTTGGGTATTCTTGGTTCGATACCGGGCGCGTGGCTGATATTGACTCTTACGGTGCTGCTTATATACCTGCTGACGAGATGCTGCGACAGGAAACAACGTCCACCCAGAAGTATCACTGCTTTGAAGGTCAGTGAAGGCAATTTGTTGATGAATCTAAAAAAATCCAACCAAGTTAAGCCTTTTGACGTATCCAGAAGCTGCAGGGCTGAGCTTTCATACTTACAGATGATATGAGGTTCAACACTCGTAACTTTAATTTTTAAATTAGAGGAACGAGACTATTAACAGTGAACCTCGATGCAGTACATAATAATAGGGTTCTGGTAGTTCGCGATCCATTTTAGTGATATAAGAATGTTTAAATATTATCAAAATATCCACTCTACGACTGGTATAGTAGTAATCAATCATATTGTAGTCCTTACTTTAAGTGTTAGTTAGTTACCTCTACTCAAACACACATACAAATACGTATGTTTTAAAACAATGAAACATTTGCTTACTAACACGTGTAATTTTGAGTTAAAACTAGTCTAGATCATTACGACGTCAGCTGTCGCAGTAAATTTCTCTGTTTTAACTTATGTTGAACAATTCATGTACGCCCCGAGGGTATCCTCGATCTAAATGTAGAGACTGCGAAGACAATCAAAATAATTTTCACAGGACGTTCCGAACATGTGTGCGAGAACTAGTGTTGTTTGAATGTTTTTCTTATTAACTTTATATCGTTACAACAAAGACGTGTGTTACGAAATCGTAAACCTATTAGCGATTACATTTAATTACACGCCGAATGGCATGATATTTGCAAGGATGTAGTGCCTATGTTTTGCGAAGTTGATGTTCTGAAAACCGTTGAAAGCACGCTTGAACAAAGTCTGAAATAACTTTTTTTTTTAATTACTGGTTGTGTTTAACTAGAAGACGGGGATATAAATAGAAACTTATAAAAATAATGTAACGTAACACATAACAATACAAATAAAACATTTTTACTAATCATTTTCTCTTTGGGAGCTCTGCATTCTAATTATATCAATCAGATTCCCTGCGCTTGAAATTTCTGAAATTTTTACTTTTAATAATTGTATATACAAAGTTTTCATTTCATTGAAAGTAAATAGAAAAACTCCAAAAGAAAATAGCTAAACACAAATATTGACGTTAAAGAAATAAGAAAATGTCCGAACTTTCAAAGTCGGTTCATGGTTATTCTACCAATGACCCTGTACCCTGTACATTATGATATATAGAACATTAACTTTATGGGCTTTGATCTCTTTGATTCGTCTAACATAAATATTTCTATGATCGTTAGTCTAAACAAAATTGAATGTACTCAGTGAAGCATTCCCTTTGTTTGTTCCCTCAATAAAGCTTTAAGTTCCTTTGTTTAAGAGTAAACTAATCGTGCATTTTATTTCTTCACAAGTCTATCTCTAGGTAACCAAAGTATGTAATATTTAGTAACTTATGTTAAATGTCAATAATAAAGCACTATGGAGGTAATGTTATGAGAAAGTCGGAGAGGTGGGAAGGAATCCCTTTTTACTAAACTGAACCCCAACGTTCGTTGTAATTTTTACCATAGACAGTGGTTAATTTTATTGTATTTCTATAATTTCCAGATAACTCTAATGATCCTGTCCGTGCTGTGTTGCGGTGCTATCGGTGTTGGATTATTTGGCAACGATGACCTACATAATGCGATGCTGCAAAGCATCCAGGCCGGCAACCAGCTCTCTGCACTGGTCAATACTGTTAAGAACCAGGTTAGTGTTAAATTTTATAGTGTTTCTTTTTCCTTAGTTATGATGAAAAGTACCTAGTGGTAATGCATTTAATAATACTACTCACTACCGTCAGTGTTATCGGGCTCGATAGGCCTTAGTACCGATCCTAAATGCACTTTGTTTGATCATATTTAATAGTTTATGCTATAGTAAGTGTCTTCGTTGGTATGTTTAATTGTCTTGTGAAGGTAAAATTATCTCTTATTAACTCACTTATTTTCGTTACAGTCAAGCATTTTAGAAGAGGCAATGGGATCTCGTGCGCGCGCTCCTCTAGCTCGCTTGGCGGACGCTCTAGACGCGCCAGTGGCCAACCAGACCGCACTGGGCACATTGTTACGAGCGCTCTCTGCGTTGAGAAACAATGCAAGCGCAGCCGCTGCAGCAGCTGACCATCTTAGACAGCCACTGGCCAAGTTGAATCTTGATGCTTTTATGAAGGTTAGATTAGAATTTTATTTAATTTGTTGTCTTGTGAAAATGAAAAACGAAATGATCTTATATTTTTTTAGTGAAGATTTATCTGAGATGTTTCGTTATGTGTATCCTGACCTGTATATGTTACGATTGTGAGCGTGTACGTGTGTCGAACAGCGCGCGTGGGTGTGGGAGGCGGCGCGATGGGCTGGCGGCATGGCGGGCTGGTGTTGCGGCGGCGCCGTCTGCGTAGCGCTGCTCGCAGCAGCCGCCAGGCGCTCGCGACGGGCCCTGCTACTGCTATGCGTATGTACCGGCACTCACCATGTTACACTACCTTTCTATGTTTCACTATTCACTAAGAAACATTCATTATTACACGGAACATCCACCACTTTGTATTAAACTGTAAAATTTATTGTTATCCCGTGAGTTTTCTCCGTTGAACTGTGATAACAACGGACTAATAAGATCGTGTGTGGGTCGGTTGCAGGTGGGCGCGCTGGGCGCGCTGGTGGTGTGCTGGCTGGCGGGCGCGCTGCTGGCGGCGGGCGCGGTGGCGGCGGCCGACGCGTGCCAGGACCCCGCCGCCGCGCTCGCGCACCACGCGCCGCACAACCTGCCCGTCGATGTGAGTCTCACCATCTATATATTAATAGCCAAAGACAATACTCCTCCCTTAGTCTCTCACATAGGAGAATGCCATAGATTCTTTATTTAATAATAAGACCTTAACCTAAAAGAGAAAAATAAAAATAGGTAAAGCTTTTTTTTGACCGCCAATTTTTCTGAAATGTAAGTTTTTTTCTTTAGTAATAAATTAGTACTAAAAAGTAAATTAGTACTTTATTGTTAGGGTACTTTTGTTCCGATCGATTACTATGTTCCTTTTGGTTGCAGATGGTGCACTACTATCTATCGTGCAAGGTGTCCCGAGAGAACGTACTGACCGCTGAACTACGGAACGCTCAACGGGCCGTAGTCGCCGTGCGACAGGCGCTCGCCGTACTCAGCCGAGGAGCTCCGCAGTTGTTTAATGATCCAGGTACGTTTCGTGACCTGGCAAAGATAGCTATTAATAAATAACCATTTAAGTGTAGAAGAATTACTACTTATTTAAAAAAAAAATTAAATATTTGAAATTCGTTTGATATTCTATCTAAAAATTAGGAACCCGAAAGGCCTAGGAACGTTTTAAAAGTTTCTACAGGTTTTTATACTTTGTATCTAGTGTCTTCTAATGACATTTTAAACTTTTTAAAGAATTATGTAGTAGTATATTGATTGCAGATACCAAACTTTTGCAGAAGCAACAATCGCTTCAATTAATCAATTGCTTTTTAGAGATTTTATTTATAATCGCGCAATTTATAATCTCAGTTACAGGCAGTCACTGAGGGAAAAGTTTAAAGAATTTAGTATGATGACAGCTGTCAAAATATATATGAAAATTTAGTGTATGTAAAGAAAAATATTCGTTTATTCACAAAGTTTAGCGACATTCATAAAATAAATACTAGAAATAAAGTTAAATTCGTGTTACCAACGACTAGACTACAAAATGTAACTAAGTCTTTTCGATGTCAGGGTGTGCGATTCTACAATAAAATGCTAAGCAAATTCCATGAATTAAGTAATAACGAAGTCAGACGCCAAAATCCATTAAACCGCGTAGGCTACAGAGCGTGCTAAAATAAAATATACATACACTCGAAAAAATTACCCTCTTTTGACGCTGTCAGGTAAAGACTAAGTAAATTGTTATGGACAATTTTAGAAAAAGAATTTCCTTCCATAGACTTTTCATATTTATTTTTAATTTCAATGTGACCGATTAAGGGCGGTTACGACCAAATTATATTTGGAAATACGCCTCTCGCTTCTTCGGCGGCACTGCCAGCGTTAATGTGAGCGGGTGTGCGCAGGGCTGCAGCCGGCGCTGGGCGCGCTGGGCGCGGGCACGGGCGAGGCGGAGCGCGCGCTGGTGGCGCTGAGCAGCGCGCTGGAGTGCCGCATGGCGCGCGCCTACTTCGTGGCCGCCGCGCGCGCCGCCTGCGACGCCGGCCTCCAGGTACTTGACGCTCTCTCTACCAATACTCAATATATTTATTGCATTCCACAATGTTTACTTAGATGGTACTCAAATATATTATGATCAGATCATCATGGACCCTGTCGAGCACAGCAATAGATGAGACAGGGAGAGATAATACAAACTAATAACAATAATCATACTTCAGTTTTTTATGTACATGCTTAATTTATTGATTGCTCAGATATTCATTGACGCTGTAATACCATTTTTGTAGTAATAATTGTTTTAATTTATTTAAATATATATTTAATATGGGTTCATTTCTAATTTCTTCGGGTAATTTATTGTAAATTTTGATCGACATTACTTGAGTGCTATTTGAATGGATTTGGAGTCGGGATGAGGGTAGGTTTAGTCTAGTCCTATGGCGTAGTGTGTAGTTTTTTTGTTTATCCTCTCTTTTTGTAAACAGATGTTGATTTTTTCGTACGAATTTACATATTTCCAAAATATAAATTGATGGCAGTGTTAGAATGTTGTGTTCTCTAAAGTATGGTTTACAGCTATCGGTGTCCTCTATATTGACCAGAATTCTAATTAGTTTTTTTTGAAGTGTGAAGAGTGTTGGAGCATCTGTGCTGTTACCCCATAATATGATACCGGAACTAAACCAGGAATAAGCGTATGCGTAATAAGTGGTGAGAGCTGTTTGAAGGTCGGTGGTCTTTTTAACTTCGCGTAAGGCATATGTGAACTTAGAGATTTTAGATCTTAATTTCGTTATGTGAGATTTCCAATTGATGTGTGTGTCAATTGACAGGCCTAATAGGGTAAATTCGGGGACTACTTCTATTTTTGAACTATTATATGTAAAATTTATATCTAGTGGGGATTTTTGATAAGGGTGGAAGGACATAATTTTAGTTTTGGAAAAAATATTTCGAGGTTATGGTTTTTCATCCAATTTACGGTTTTGTCTAATGTTTTGTTTAAGTTTTTGTCTAAATTGGTAATATTCTGGCACGAGGTGAGGAGCGAGATGTCGTCTGCAAACAATACGCAAGGTCCATCTATGGTTTTTGGCAGATCATTGATATATACCCTATATACCCTACTATACCACGCAGGCCAGACGGGTGGTGTCAAGTTTACTTATGTTTGCAGCTGTTATTCTGTCACCAACGGGATGAATGGGCGGTGACACTCCGTATTCTTAGTCCGTCACCACATGGACAATTCCTTATAAAGTGAATTCATAAGTTCACTGTCGAGCCATTACATCTTATCGATTTTATTTCTCTATAAATAGTTCATTAAAATTACACGTATTTTGTGTGTCCGCCTTTCTATAGCTTTAAACTAATCGCTGTAGATTATCTTCTTGTCTCGTGCTCTCTGTTAAGATATAAAAACAACGTCAAACCCGACGAAATTACAAAACAAAATTAGAATACTATAACGAATATGAACCATTTTGATGTCAACAGTATATAAATGCATTATATACTTATTCTTCAAACAATTTTAGTCTTTGTGTGTAACACATTAAGAGTGAGTCGAGTTAAAATGTGCGCTTGCTCTCAGCGAATGTGTGGCTTATTGATTGATTTTATTATTTATTCTAGGCTTAATACTCCCTTTACTTTTGCAGGCGTTATCACTACAGCTGCTGGCGGCTGTGGTGGCTGGATTTCTATTCACAGCTATAGTGCTAGTCGACTCTCACGCATGGATTTACATCAACACTAAGTAAGTATAGCTTATGACAGATTTTTAGTCTTGTATTGATGTTCTTGTCGCTTTCTTCGTTCCTCGTTAGTACTATTATTACTATATTCATAGACCCTCTCCCCCAACTGTTAATAGTACTTAATTTTTCCCTTTTCATTTCAATGAGGATTGGCTATAACAGTGAATTACTTTTTTCTTTAAAACTATTGTTTTCGTTGTAGTTAAGTTCAAATTATAAATATAAAATTAAATAATATAAAGTAAAAGTAAGTAGTGAGTAAGGTGAGGTGAGGAGTGTTGCAAGCGGTGTGTTGCGTGTGCGCAGGCGGTCGGCGGGCGGCGAGGAGCAGGCGCCCTTCCTGTCGAGCGGCGCCAGCAGCGCGGCCAGCCGCACGCTGCCGCGCCCCGCGCCCTTCCCCAACGGCAAGCCGCCCTCCTACGGAGCCGCCGTGCAGCTCATGGACCTGGAGAGGCCACGGTATACTCACACCTTTACTTACACATATACCGGCGAGGAGCTGCCGTAAGTTGGACCCTTCATCGCTGTCCGGCCGCGTTATCTACTTACTCGCTCGCGTAAATTGTCTCTCCGACGCGACGGCGACCCGCGTTTGGATTTTTTTTTTGCATCCTACCGTAATCGTTAAGTTTCGTGAGAAAGTAGGTAACGCATTCGGGCGTAAAGTGTATCATGCTTTCGTTGACCATCATTAATAACCATTATACATTTTACACGACTAATCGATATGTTTTCGAATACGCGTGATGATTTAACGAGGGCGCGGTGTTCAGGTCGCGCATGTCGGGCAGCGCGACGCTGGGACGCGGCGCGAGCGGGGGCGGCGCCGCCGCGGCGATGGGCGGCGCGCACACGCTCGGCCGCGCGCCGCACAACGGCAAGTACGCCACGCTCAGCAAGCAGTGCAAGACGCTGGAGAGCAGCGACTTCTACTGAGACAGGCCCGGCGGCGGGGCGGGCGACGCGCTCGAACCGGCGGCGGGCGCGGCCTCCCGCGCCGCCGCGCTCAATCGATTCGACCCCAAGTACGCGTCGTTCGGGCCGCGCGCGCCGCGCCTGCGGCCCCAGGGCGGCGGCGTGTCGCTCGGCACGTTCGGCGCGCCCGCGCCCCCGCCGCAGGACAAGTACGCCACCGTGCGCCCGCCGCGCCGCGCCGAGCCGCAGCCGCTGTCCGCCGCCGCGCTCGAGTACCGCTCGCTGCAGAGGCCGCGCCGCGCCGCGCCGCCCGGCACTGCCACCGCGCACCGTCGCCGGGCCGAGCGCCCCGACCGTGGCGACCGCCCGGACCGCCCGGACCGCTCAGACCGCCCGGACCGCGGCGACCGCCCGGACCGCCCTGACCGCGGCGACCGACCTGACCGAGGCGACCGACCCGAGCGCCCGGATCGCCCCGATCGGGGTGACAGACCGGATCGCTCCGACCGTATCGAGCGCACGCATCCTGACGCGCGAGACTTGTACGCCGTCACCGAGCTGTAGTCGTCGAGCCCGCGTCCCCCGACGTTTTGTATCGAACTTACCACGATCGCGTGCTGACACGTTGAGCTCGCCACCGTCTCCGTAGCGAATTAGATATATTTACTCTCGACTTTCAAAAACATTCATGCGACTGAAATATAATTATATTCTCGACCGTGAACACTGACCGCCAATTGCCGTGCCGTCAGAGTATTTTATGAGAAATTAACAACAAAAACAATAGCATGAATTTGCCTAAGTTCCATGTGTACGTTCTTATGTTACAAAATGTATATTTCATGGTTACAGGCTGATATGACTGACTCTGTCGTTTTTTTTAAATTAAAAACCGTTTTCTTGTCAAAATATTTTGAGAGCACCGGTCACACTAAACGAATAATTTCTACCTGATGAGTGATTGCTCAAACATTGTAATTTATTGTGAATATTGGTCTAATTATGTCATAAAGAAAGTTTTGGCATACATTATGTTGTCTTGACGTTTTATAGGGTATCATTTTAGCACAAAATATTTAGATGTATTATGAAAAATTCGAATAATTACTACTTGCAATATGAAAAATATTGGAGGCCTATTGTTTTTGAATTATTTACATTTTTTTTCTTTATCGGCAATCTAAACAAAACCTGACGTTTATATTTACGTGTTTATTTAAATGTACTGTTTAAATTCTATAAGGCTGTGTTAGCGAATGTTAGCGACCAATGTTTTATAACAATTTTGTTGATGATTTCACAAGAAAATGTATAGCGACGACTGCTGTTTGATCAAGACTTTGTTTAAGAATTCGGGTTTATATAGCTCAAAATAGGTTTAAGAAAATAATCACCAATGGTCTAACTTTCTGTCATAACTCATTAACGCTTCTTAGCGATATCTTAAGGGAACATGGAAAGCCAAACTATTGGGAAATATTGGGAAGAAATGGGAAATCGCCAAACTGTTTGCGTTTCTCGTGTTATAAGAAGGCAGTAGGTATGGCTCGGAGCCCGAAAGTAGAAATTTTATTGCATTGTATATCTCTTTATAACATAAGCCTGTACATAGACACTTTATAGATAACAATTATAAATGGTTTTATGTATATTTTTTTCCATTATAACTTTTTGTTGTTTTAATTCTAATCAGGAATCTCGATATATTTTTTGTTTCGTATTTAAGCTCAAAATTTAACTGATTTTACATGGACCTAATGTACATATAAGTTAGGGCTATTTAATTTTGAAATCGTATACATTTTTATTTTATTTACAGCTAAATAATTAATTGTAAATAAAATAATAAAGAATAAGCATTCCATCGTGTGTGAAATTAGTAAGATGTGGAATTGTTAGAACACCGTTTATATTGAACAAATGTATTAGTTATTTGTAAATATGGTGCAAATGATAACTGCCATGAACAAATTTAATCGGAATATGTAGCTAATAGATAATATTGAAGAGAAAATACTGCTCTCGCTATAAACACCACAAAATGTAACTATTTAATATTTATTGGAGGACTATATTTTTGAAAATAATATTATTTTACCATAAACTTTCTTGAACACCAATGCTCAAACTTCACAACTCTATAGTCAAAAACACGAAGAAAATCACTGTTAGGAAGTGACTTATTAATCTGTTCTGACCACTACCTCACCATGGAAATGATAACTATCCTACAAATGTATATATTCTAGTCAGTAGAAGTCTGACTTAACGTTTTCCACGCTCCATAACTTCCATTAGCGATGAACTCGTTGTCGAACAATCTAGATTCGTAACTGAACCAAAATGATTAATTAATCTAAACACCATATCGATATTGATCCCGTAAAAAATTACAGCTTCAGAGTCGATGAATTATTCAATTTTATGAGTGGTCTAAACTAACTGGTGTGTCGTTAAAATAAAATTATTTTTAAAACTATATTTCCACAATAATCTTACTAGTTGTATCTATATTAAACTATGTAGTTGTGTAAGTTATGGTACCATTTTTTATTCTATATAGCGAACAGTTTTGTATCTCAGTATTAAATAGAAATTTTTTGTGAGACTTTACAACGACGTTCATAAGTAACTTTTAATGTTCAATATTTTTAAGTTTCACACGTTTCACGGTACCATAAACAGTGTATTCGCCAAAGATAATGCATAATTTAACTTAAGTATTTTATAAGGTATAGTTAGGAGTAAGTTTCGAGTTTGTTAAGTAACTGCGGTTACTGAAATATCTTTATACGGTCCCAGTAGACGAGAAAATAATTAATAAAATCATTGGCCATTAGACAAAACAATCGATTTAGGATTATAATCATAGTTATTGGGATCGGAATGAAGAGCGATACCCGTGTGTCGTGTCCCTTACACATCTTAATGACACGTAGACAAAGTAGATTGTGTCGCCTCTACTGTCCACATTAAAATTAAATGGGTGTTATGTTTAAAAAAAAGTAAAAAAAAGTTTTATTTTCAATTCTTTGTTCAATTTGAAATATACACACTCCAGTACCTTTTTCATTATTTAAAAGAGGTAAAAGTTAGAATAGGCTCACAAAATCAAGATTATGTTATTTTCCCCAGTCAGGCTTCTCACAAGATGTCTTTGCCCCGTGTCTACTTTGTCTATGAGTTAACTACGCGTATGCTGTACGGTCACTATTGACACTACGAATTTTTTATATCTCTTTTTTACGGCGTAAATATGAGGTGTCGTAAACGTTGTTCTATTTATTATGTGTAATGTTTCACATGAAATAAAATATGCAATAACAAAAATATACTATCTCTACACTGTAAGAATACACAAATCTTTCAATGTAATTACTGCACACTATTTATAATCGTTAATAATAAACACTTAGACAGTTGTAAAATGTGTTACGGACTTTTGAGATCATTTTTACCGGGCAATATCCGGACGGTTGTGTTTTGCTCAGGAGAAGAAATCAGCCATTGACAGTCGGATGTTTTTTTTTGACATTATACGTCAATCTGATTGACAATGGTGTCAATTCTGTGGTTACAATACTATATTAGGTCACTTAAAGTTAGTTTAGTCCTGACGTTTAGTATTCTAAAACATAGGCCTAATGATTTCATTAATTTACTCTTTCTCATATTAAATTTTTAGCAACGGCAACACTTTTCTAACTATTTTATAACTTTAAATAATATGTGACAACACACCTACATACATCGTTTAAATAAAATAAGAGAGGTTTAGAGAAATTCTAGTTTAGTGAAGTGAACTACAGAATCGGCACCAATGATGCAGTCTTCTCTTGGAGTGAACAAAACAAGTTGTTCCCAACCTTCACCCCGGTTTTGTTTAGCAACCAAGGACATTGCTACATTTGATTTAAATTTTGCCAACAACAGAAAGTTACCTTAGTGCGGTAATATTATTTATCATATTAGGTATTGTATTTCAGCTATAAAATACATTTTTTTTAAATTAATTGATTTAATTCTGACATTTTGAGGATGTCATAGGATTGAACATTGATAAATATAAGATTAGATATTTATTTTGCATTCTCTAAGTAGACTGTCTACAGATATAAACGATTTATGAAATTTCATGATTATTTAAGTAAAGATTTTTAATTGGTTCTAATGTTTCCTTTATTAAGAAGTGCCATAATTTATGTTACATAAACCTGGTGAGTTACATGTTTTTGTTTTGAGATATTTTTTTATATATTCGCTTAATTGATTGTTTTGCTTTTCAAGTCAATTATGGTGCGCCCGAGTATATTATAGTAAATGCGTTTGACCCTTTATGCGCTGTAAGAGATATTCCTTGTTTGGTTTATGAAATTATAGTAAATGAAAAAAAAACAGGAAAAACATAAATTATAAATTAGCAGTTGTTGTTTTTTTTAAATAATTGGTCGAGTGTAGACGCTTGCCTTTGTCAGGAATTTATTATTTACCACAGTTAATTTATAATTCGTTCATTTTACAGTAATTTTTAAAAATGTTGACGATATTGATAATATATGTTATTAAACTATAGTTATTTATTATACTTCGTTTAATTTTATGAACAGTGGACATCTCTTACAAGGTATAAAGCGCTTTAGTGTTTAAGTCTCATCTCGTGATGTATGACGTGTATAACGTAAATTATAAACGGTTGATGATAGAACAAGTGTATGAGTTTACAATGAAAATAATAAATGGATTAAAAATAGAAAAAATATATTTTCTTACATCCTTAACATAAGCAACCCGGGCACCGTAGCACCGCGCTGATAGTCTTTAAATTTAACAGAACTGAGGACCTAGTGCGAGTCTGTTTTACATCTACTAGATCGTCACGGTGACCGCGACTGGCCCGCACGGAAATCTTCACCAATCGCAACGCCGATCGCGCTCGACGTCGAGAGCGAGTTGATGTGAAATAAACTCACACTAGGCCCTCTGGTGGTCGCAGGCATGCCGCAACACACATTGATTGGGCCGATAGGCGGGAGGAAGTCTTTCCCTGGGATAGGGCCTGGCCAGGCGCGGCGTCGATAGGGGGGGGGGGGGAACTGAAATAACTTGGTCCGGGTCCTCCCCAGAGCAGGGCGCCTGGGACTGGTCTCAAGTGGGAACACCACATACTCCTGGCTCCTGCGTCCCAGAAGAGCCGGAGATCCGAAGGAATTTTCCATCCCGTCAACAAAAAAACCCCTCTGTTGGACTATTGTTAGTGATTCCTATTGTTACTCACTAGTGAGTAACAATAAAATAAAATGTAGCTTCTTAATAAGATAATAAATAAATGCAGTATTGACAACATATGTAGTTAGAAACTGGTACAGAGCTATTAAAAAAGATCTACAAAAAGTAATTTTAGTTTATGATTCCGGGAATAAACGAGTCTGGTAACCTGATGGAAAGTAATAAACCGCGTTGTTCATGAACGCCTGCGACTCAGTAGTCACAATCTTAGTACTTATTTATTTCTTTATTATTCTCTATTATTAAAGTTAAATACATTGGTGAACCATTGGCTGACACCAAAATATATCTGTTACACTTACTAGAAAATATACCCTAAAGGTTTTTGTAATGAAAACTTTTTATCTCTTCTAATAGAAAGGGAGTTTCACAATTAGGTCTCATTACGGACATATCAATTCATCCGACATACTAATTAATAAGGATGCAATAAAATCATAATCACATGGGGTACTGATTTACAATTGATTGATGATTTACATAACCACTGCTACCTAATTATTATTAGTACGCTAATGCTAGACTCGCGGGAGGTCTAAAACTAAAAAAAAGGTCGTAATCTTTTATGAGAAGAATTTTGATTGATTTTAATGCCACCTATCTTTGTGTCCATAAAGAAATCTGTATCACACGTGAAATCGCAATCATTTCATCACATGAATATGGTTTGAAAGTAGCTATAATTTCCACGTCTACTACTTAAGCATCCATTTTTGCGCCTATGTCTACTTAAGAGGCAGTGTCATAGGGCAGATAAATCAAGTGCCTTGGCTTCGTTACAAGACAAGTTCTAGTAGAACATCTTTAGTTCACAAATCCAATGGTATTGTGAAAAAATGGGTATTATGCAAGTCCCTAAAACACAAGGTAAGTATCCTCCGATCACGCTAAATGTTCATGCCTGGGGGGCGCGGCCCAGCTGTTGATAACGGGAAGTGATATATATGCTAATTAGCGTGTGAACTTCTTATATTGCGATACAGGAGTTGCAATCACTCCGTAGTTCGGTGTGCCTTCGGTAGATGGCGCTGTAGTATGTTTTTTTTGTTTCATTGTATGTGGAAGTCGCCACAGTACCTACGTACTGTACAACTCAAATAATGAGTGCTGTCGAAACAACACACGCAACTATCATTTCTCGTTGAGAGAGTCTTGCGATCACTGGTTATTAATATCTTTTGGCTCCGCTGTCATACATGTAACACATAATTTATGTATCTATGTGTTATTTGCGATCGTGGGCACAAACTAAATGCAGCATGAAATGAAAAGTTATTCAAAAAACATGTTTATTAAATTAGTATATAATGCTATAAACATGTGCAAGTAAGTATATTATATAAATTTATTTTACTTCAGGGAATCGCAAATCAGTCTCTTTAAGGTTCTTTTCCATAAATTCTTCAGCTTCTTTTTGCATCTCCTCGTCAAAGTATTGAACCCAATTGCCAGATTTACCTGTAGAAACAGAAAAAAATGTAAAATACTTCTATCACGAGTAATCGTGAACGTAAAAGGGATCCGTTACCAGGCACATACCTATGCCGCATTGTATGAGTATGCAATTGTTAAGAACTCGGCAATTATTGTTTTTCCATTTCTTAATTTTCTACACATTGTAAATAAATTTTCATCATCATTATCAACAGCCTTTACTAGTGAACTGCTTTACATAGGCCTCTCTTTAGAAATGAGGTTGTGGCCTACTGTATCACGCTGCCCAGACGGGTTGGCATAGGATTTTTGTGAAGTTTTCCTTCTCTTTGCAGTGCTGTTCTCCTGCGTATTTTGCTCCCTTAGTCGGCTCTTACGACACCGACGGGATGAATAGGGGTGGTGGCACTCTGTATTCATAGTCCATCACCACACGGACAGGAATTTTGCTGATACTGAATCGTTAGACTGAGTAATTATCAATAGCACACATACCTATATACAATGTAATGTTTCGACAAATTGAACTGTCAGACCGATTGTCTTTTAAGATTTTTATATTTATGGGCTAATGTTCATCAGTGCCTTTTTTGCGTCTGCTTGAAATTCTGCTCTGTGACCAATATGTCGTCGGCGTAACAGATTACGCTCAGACCGGCAGCAAGTCACTTCAAATAATTCACTTAACCGCCTAGATCTTTCTCTCACCTTTTCTGAAAAAAGTTAGCTCGCTGTCTCCACCTTCTTCAGTGCTAACCACACGGGTTTTCTTCATGTTGCTGAAGTTGAGGTGTTCAACTAACTTCTGCTTTTGCTCGTCACTGTATTCCTTGCCCAGAAACTTGCAGACCCGCTCTACGACGCTGCGAAGGTCCTTAAACATTTCTTTAGGTTACATGTTGCCGATCAGCAAAAAACAACCAATGGAACGAAAAATTATATTGAATGTAGATTGCCAATGAATTTATAATTTATGCTAGTATTTTCTCTCAAACAAATCATGACCGTGTCTATGTTTAACGAATATAAGAGCAAAATTGGTGTTGCATCTCTATCCACCCTAAAACAGTAAAGATATTTTTTTTATTACGTCGATATTCTTGCAAACAAACTAAGAAAAAACAAACATTGAAAGTGACTGTTTTGACAATAGAGGACTATGACGTCATAGTCCGTTATTATGCAAGTGTAGTAAAGGCGAACTGCGTTGACAGTCCGATACCGTATTATTATTATTGGTATTAAAAGTACCTCGTTCTTAATAAGCTTGTTGATTGTGTTCCATTAGTCTTTAACTAAATAACGCATTTGTTTATAATACTCTTATTTACAAATTCCTTACATTTTGCATTTCTTCGTAAAACAAAAACATCATGTTCGGGTGATTGCGCTTTTCCCATGCTTCTATTATGTGGGGAAAAATAGGAGTGCGCAAGACTGAAAAAAAAAGGTTTGACATAATGTGTAAAAAACTTGACAGTAAATGGAACGCACTTAAAAAGAAATAACTGAAAGACCAACAATGAAAAACAGAATGTTAGCAAAATAAAAATCTACATTACAGATTATTGTGTTTATTGCAATTGATTTCAAAAAATTGTGACTCTACCGTGTATAATTCGATATATTCATTCAATGATCACTCACACCACGAACAAAAGTTTCTTAAAAGTATTAGTAATAAGTTAATAACTTACTCAAATCTTTCCGGAAGAGGTTCCAGAACTCCTTGAACTCCATGCTTTTGTCGAAATAGTGGAATAGTATGTGTGCGAAATGGAACGACACCGCCACATCTCTAGGATCCCGAGCGACGTAGATCACCTATAACAGCAGAGACAAACCAAGAGTTACCATACTAATATAACATTCAGTTTTTTGTAGGGTGGTGTTAAACAGCCCATTACCTTAATTGACAAATAAATATGTATTTCAAATCTACATTGAACTCTCAGGATTTATTAAGTGGGTATAGATGTGTATTTAATCAAATAATGATGGGATGTTTGTATATTTATCTATTTTTTGTATAATTGCCGCGAGGTATCATCTTAAAACTTCAGAATAGCAATTTCAGTTTATACAGTTGTGCCTACTGCACTACTACACAATACTAAAAAACAAAGTTTTTAAATGACTGAAATAAGACGTACGGAGAATCGATCCTCCAGCCAAACCATCAACCCGGTTTTGAGGGACAAAGAATGTAATGTTATGTTTATAAAGTGAAGTTGAAGATAAATAAATAAAAAAAAAAATTAAAAGAAGAAAGGTACTTTTACTCTTATATTTTCTGCACTTACGCCACCCGTGCCCCTGGTTGATAACAGTTTTTTAATAAAATATGGCATTATGCAACAGGATTAAGCAAAAACATATATGAACTGTAATGTCTGTCCGACTTACTTTGGCTGTATCAAGAAGTTGTGGTGGGAGCAAGGACAACGGTAAATGTGATTTGAGATATCGCGGCGATTTCACACTCGCCACAGTTTTGAAGTCCTCGTAGGTCGCTCTGTTCCCAGGCGTGCTTAAATCTGCCCGATTCTCTGCTTTTAGAGTTGGATATCTGAAACAAATGTTGCTGTAAACAAACAAGGACGAACTGACTGAACTTGAGATTTGGATTGACTGTTCTTCTCTGTGTGTGTCGTCGAGGTCTCGGCAAGCGACTGAGAGCAGAGAAAATGTACGAGTGTGACATGACATGAGGAAATGTGACGGGACGTCGACGTAGCATGAGTAGGTTGTAATGCTCTACCAAATACAGAAGATGTCATATAGAGCCGCTAGAACAGAATATATAATGAACGACGCTCATAGGACGCCCCGTCCCTGCATCGTCCTGTCACGCCAGTTATCGGCCCAAACTTTTAACTCGCAGCGGCGGCACGACCAATTCCACGGGGAGGACAACATAGGTAAATTATTTGTTTCTGCGAGGTGGGCCCCGATCTGTCGGACGCCCAATTTGGTTTTCGGGCGGGGCGTTCGACAGTCGACGCCGTGTTGCGCCTGAGGGCCGTGACCGAAGAGGCCGTGAGCTGTGGCGGCGTGCTGTTGGCGGTGTCATTAGACATCGCCAACGCATTCAATAGTCTGCCATTCAGCTGCATCAGGGAAGCACTCCACTATCATGGGGTGCCAAAGTACCTGAGGCGGCTGGTGGCAGACTATTTAGAGGAGCGTACCGTCGTGTACGAGGACCGAGAAGGTAATCTGAGGTGTCGGCCCATGTCGTGCGGTGTTCCACAGGGGTCTGTTCTTGGACCCCTCTTGTGGAACATAGGGTACGACTGGGCCCTTCGCGCCGATTTCCCCCCCGGGCTGGGTGTAATCTGTTACGCAGACGATACCCTCGTGACAGCCCGGGGGGCAAACTTCCAAGAGGCGGCGCGCCTGGCCACAGGGGGAGTCTCCCTGGTGGTCGGGCGCATTGAGGCGCTGGGCTTACGGGTGGCCCTAGATAAGACGGAGGCCCTGTTATTCCATGGGCCCCGTCGTGGTCCACCCCCTGGCGCCTCAATAGTGGTCAACTCGGTCCTCGTACCGGTTCGGGCCCAGATGAAATATCTGGGCCTGATCCTCGACGGGAGGTGGCTCTTCGACGAGCACTTCCGACAGCTTGCTCCAAAGCTGGTCGGCGCTGCGTCTGCCCTAGGGCGACTCTTGCCCAATATGGGTGGACCCAGCGTCGCGACAAGACGGCTGTACACGGGGGTTGTCCGGTCAATGGCGCTGTACGGTGCACCGGTGTGGGCGGCGGCTCTGACCGCCCAGAATAGGGTACGCCTCTGGCGCCCTCAGAGGGTAATGGCGGTCAGAGCCATACGCGGTTACCGCACCGTTTCTACGGAGGTGGCATGCGCGTTGGCCGGAACTCCCCCGTGGGATTTGGAGGCGGAAGTGCTCGCCGAAGTTTATCGGCGAGTGGCTGACTTCCGGGCGGAGAGCGGATTTCGCCCTCCGCCCGAGGATGTGCGCGAGTGGCGCGAAGCCGCTCGCCGAGCCACGATGGCTCGTTGGTCGTTCCGGCTGGAGACTCCACGCGCTGGCTTCGCCGCCGTGGAGGCTCTCCAGCCGGTCATCGCCGAGTGGGCAGGGCGGCAGCACGGGACCCTTTCCTTCCGACTGACGCAGGTGCTTTCCGGGCACGGTTGCTTCGGAAAGTACCTGCACACGGTCGCTAGGAGGGAACTGAGTCCCGCCTGCCACCACTGCGACTGCAGTGAGGACTCGGCCCAGCACACGCTGGCGGTCTGCCCCGCATGGGCGGCGCAGCGCCGGGCCCTCACTGCAGTCATCGGAGTGGATCTCTCGCTACCGGCCGTAGTACGCTCCATGGCCGGTAGCGACAGTTGTTTTACCGCGGTCGCAACCTTCTGCGAGGTAGTAATCTCGCGGAAGGAGGCGGCCGGAGAGGGCCCGGGAGGACGACCTCCACTCGGACCCGATCCGCCGCCGGCGAACCGGGCGGCGGAGGCCCGCCTACCACAGCCTCATGCCGCCCTGAGTGTGGCCGCGGGTGGACGGGGTGGGTTTCCCCTCCACCCGCATTAGTTGGCCAGCCGCGAGGGGGCGGCGTCCGCGTGTGCCGGACGTCGCCTAAAGAGAGGAACATCCACATTGAGACGGAGCCCGCACCAGGAGCGGGCTGGCGCTAGGAGGGGTCCGGATGTCTTAACAACAGCTGTTCCCGGATCCCTCCTGTTACAGGCGCAGAGTGGCACACCGTGTGGTTTTAGTCGGTCCGAGTCCGACACACCACCCC
Source organism: Arctia plantaginis (assembly GCA_902825455.1). Classification (NCBI taxonomy): domain Eukaryota; kingdom Metazoa; phylum Arthropoda; class Insecta; order Lepidoptera; family Erebidae; genus Arctia; species Arctia plantaginis. Next base: position 3,136,774 of record CADEBD010000388.1, on the reverse strand, counting down.
GCCGCAAACCCCGGAGGGGTGACGGTCCGAGGGGATTTCCACACGTTAAAAAAAAAAAAAAAAAAAAAGGTAAATTATTTGTTTAATCAGTACAAAGATATTATATTTTCTGCAGTACAAGTGTTGCCAACAATTTTTTAATGATAAAAACACTGATAACACAGTTCATCTGCACTCAACTTTCTTACGCTTGCTTATGAGATAACATATATTTGTTTATTATATAGGTGTGGTTACCGGTAGGTGGATTCTCGATAAAAAATCACTTTTTGCACAAACAACAATGTTTATTAATTGTTCTACAGTTCTGTCACACACTATAATAAAACAATAAGCACAAGCGTCAAGCATAAGCAGAATAATTTGAAAGCTTAGGAATTAAAACAGGCAAACGCGATAGGCGAAGCGGAACGCCAGGGGATATGCATCTCCCGTCGATGCCGGTCTCAGACTAAAAAATGCGCCCGCGGCGACGGACCGCGTGCTGCACCGGGCCATGCGAACCCCGTAGCCACTGTACGTAAGCGGCAATAGGTTTCGCATGCGTCAACTATGTTGTGCACTCGGCTCCGCTTGTTGATTTTTATTTATAAAACTATTTTATTATTTTAATGTTATAATATTAATTAACTAAATTATTAAAGTGAGCAGAGCGGTGGGCACAGCTAGTTTAAGACATAAATTAGTTACTACACTACCCCCCCGCTGAGACCGGTGCTACGCTACGGTCGATAGTAATCCGGGAACCGTACTGCTCGTCCAGATTTGGTCTTCTTCACGATGTCATCTGACTGTGCCTCGGTGGATGTGGTCGTGTCTTCCCTGGTCATATAAGCTGGTTTCAGTCTATCTAAAGTGACAGTTGATTCGCGACCGTTTATGTTGATCTTAAAGGTCTTCACGCCGCGTTTCAGCACCTTATAAGGGCCAGTGTAAGGTGGGTCAAGGGGACGTTGGACAGCGTCTTGCCGTAGGAACACGTACTCTGCTGTTGGTAAGCTGCTTGGAATGTAGAATGGCTTACTTCCATGACGGCTAGCGGGCTCCGGTGACAGTTTCGACATGTGTAGTCGAAGGCGTGTCGCGAAGTCGGTGATGTCGACCAGGGCAGCGGGCGAAGGGTTAAGGAATTCTCCTGGAAGGCGAAGCGGCTCACCATATACGAGCTCTGCAGCTGAAGCTTTGATGTCTTCTTTCCAGGCGCTTCGGATACCCAGTAGAACCAGCGGGAGAACTTCAGTCCAATTGGAGTTGGCGTGACATTTGATTGCTGCCTTCATTTGACGGTGCAGGCGCTCCACCATGCCATTGCAGGCAGGGTGATACGCCGTTGTGGGCCGGTGCTGCGCTCCCAGTACTAGGCTCAGAGAGTGAAACAGTTTTGATTCAAACTGCCTTCCTCTGTCGGTAGTGATGCGATGAGGACACCCGAAGCGAGACACCCAGCCAGCAATGAAGGTACGGGCGCATGTCTCTGCAGCGATGTCGGTTAGTGGATATGCCTCAGGCCATCGAGTATAGTGGTCAACGACCGTGAGGCAGTACCTGAAATCACACGAAATTGGTAAAGGACCTACTATGTCCATGTGGACATGGGAAAAACGATGAGTAGGAACAGGAAAGGTAGCGACTGGGGAATGGGTATGTCTAGAGATCTTGCATTTTTGGCATTCTAGGCATTCTCTAGCCCATTGCCTGCAATCCTTCCTCATGCCAGGCCAGACAAAACGTTCTGTCAAAAGCTTTACGGTCGCCCTTGTACCTGGGTGACTTAAACCATGAAGTGACTCAAAAACTTGTCTTCTGAATGGCTTTGTAACAAAGGGTCGACAGTTAGTTGTAGAGATATCACAATATATTCTGTCGTCGGTATCTGTAGTCTTGATATGTTTGAGTTTGAGTGTGCTACCTTCGTGTAGTAACGCTTGCAGCTCAGGATCTGTTGACTGCGAACGTGCGAGTTCCTTATAACTAATGGGTGATGACACTGCTTCTATCCTAGACAAAGCGTCTGCTACAATATTATCTTTTCCGGCCACATACTGTATATCCGTCGTGAACTGAGAGATGTAATCGAGGTATCTGAATTGTCTGGGAGAACATTGGTCGCGGTTCGATGAAAATACGTACGTCAACGGTTTGTGGTCAGTATACACTGTGAAGTGCCTGGCTTCGACCATATGCCTAAAGTGTCTTATAGCATTGTATATGGCCAGGAGCTCTCGGTCGTACGGGCTATACTTCTTTTGAGCTGGTGATAGACGCCTGGAAAAGAACGCTAGTGGTTTCCAATCGTCACCCGACTTCTGTTGGAGAACTGCCCCAATCGAGACGTCAGATGCGTCACAGTGTATAGCTAACTCAGCGTTTGATTCCGGGTGTGTTAGCATGGCAGCTTGAGACAAACTTGACTTACAGGCGTTAAATGCTTCTAGCATCTCTGGCGACATGATGATACTCTGCGAGCCTTTTTTCTTAGGGCCTGTTAGAAAGATGTTCAGAGGCGCCTGTGTATTTGCTGCTTCAGGAACGAATCTTCGATAAAAATTATACATACCAAGGAATCGACGCATTTCTTTCACTGTCTTAGGTATAGGAAATGTCTGAATTACCTTGACTTTTTCAGGTAGCGGGCGAACGCCTTTTGAAGACACTTCGTGGCCTAGGAATGTGATTGTCGATTGGCCAAATTCACACTTTGCTGCGTTAATCAACATACCATATTCTGCCAGCCGCTGGAACAGCTGTCGTAGGTGCTGGATATGCTGAATTTCAGAATCTGAGAACACTAAAATGTCATCTATATACCCGTAACAAAAAGGGAGTTCCCTTAAGACTTCATCTATAAACCGCTGAAATGTTTGCGCTGCATTGCGTAGCCCGAAAGTCATATAAGGGAACTCAAATAAACCAAACGGCGTGGTTATTGCAGTTTTCATTATATCAGCTGGATTGGTGGGAATCTGATTAAAAGCCTTTATCAGATCTATCTTTGAATATACCTTTGTGCCTGCTAGCTGGTAGGCAAAGTCCTGGACGTGTGGGATCGGGTACTTATCTGGTACGGTTCTCGCATTCAAGGCTCTGTAATCACCACAGGGGCGCCATCCAGCATCTTTTTTAGGTGTCAAGTGTAATGGAGATGACCAAGGACTCTCCGATCTGCGAGCTGTTCCATTTTCTAGCATTTCAGCAAACTCTTTCTGGGCGATCTTCAATTTATCTGGCGGCAGGCGACGGGGGCGGCTTGATACTGGAGGGCCAGGCGATGTACGAATATGGTGTACTGTTCCATGCTTTACCTGGCGCTGGGTACCAGCGGGCCTGGTAATGTCTGGGTACTCACGTAACAGCTGGTGGTAACATGAGTTACCAGTCACTGCTTTTACTGAAGCGATCTGCTGTATTGACTTCGTTGCCGGTGATGCTATTGCAGACAGCCTCGTTAGACCATCAATCAGGCGGTGGTTCCTCATATCTACAAGGAGGTTATAGTGTGCCAGGAAGTCAGCGCCTATGATTGGTTTGGAAACGTCTGCTACCACGAATCGCCAAGGAAAGTCGCGTCGCAGTCCTAAATTTAGGGTGAATTGAATCCAGCCGTAGGTGTTTATCAAAGTACCATTTGCTGCATGTAATTGGTAGTCGGTCCTGCTGCGTCGCTGGCGTAGGACTGCCCTCGGGAATACGCACAGGTCCGATCCTGTGTCTATTAAAAATAACATTTTAGTGGTACGGTCGGTAATAAAAAAGCGGCTTGGATTTACAAGGCAGTCGCTAGCCGCTACTTCCGGCTGCCGTTGCTGTTTCCCGAGTACGAACAAGGCGTTGTACACCTGTTAGCCTTGTTGCCGAAACGGTTATGGTACCAGCAGTATCCATCGATGCGTGGCTTAGATTTCGATCGGGAACGCCAGCGATCGGGGTTAGGCTTTCTATCCCTGCTACGACCGCGATATGCTGGGGAAATGGAATTTACCTGACCTTTAAATGCAGCGAATTCTCGCGTCAGCTCCGCTACTTGCCTCGCTAGTTCATTCAGCGGACCACTGCTAGCACTGTTGTCAATCCTTGATACCATAGCCACGGCTGGTCCAGGAGGCGCGATCTCGTACACCCTATCGGCTAAATCTGCAACAGAATCTATAGGTAAGTTAGGCTGCGACGCTATTACAGTTTGTATATTTTGTGGTAATCTGCTCGACCACAAGGTACACAGAAACGAATCTGGTACAGTAGGACCAGCTAAGGTGCGGAGATGTCGCCAGAATTGTGACGGCTTGCGGTCGCCAAGCTCCTCATGCATTAACAGCTGTTGTACTTTTTTTTTCTTGAGAAGCTGAGAGGCGTCTTATTAACTCAGTCTTTAACTTGAGGTATTTATTTTCAGTCGGGGGTGAGTTAATAATGTCTTTCACTTCAATGGCGTACCTATTTTCTAGCTGAGACACTACGTAATAAAATTTGGTACTGTCTGTAGTAATACCTGATAGGACGAACTGTCCTTCCATTTGCGCAAACCATAGTGCTGGTTCTTCTGGCCAGAAAGGAGGTATTCTGACGCCAACTTTAAACACGCCCCGATCACCGAGCGCATCGTCAGAACCTGCGTTGCCGGGTGTACGCACGTATGTTCCGGAACTTTCGCCGGTCGCTGCCGCGTCGTTCTTACCCTTACTCATAGTCTTGCGTATTTTTCTTCTTCGGGGTCACCAATATAGGTGTGGTTACCGGTAGGTGGATTCTCGATAAAAAATCACTTTTTGCACAAACAACAATGTTTATTAATTGTTCTACAGTTCTGTCACACACTATAATAAAACAATAAGCACAAGCGTCAAGCATAAGCAGAATAATTTGAAAGCTTAGGAATTAAAACAGGCAAACGCGATAGGCGAAGCGGAACGCCAGGGGATATGCATCTCCCGTCGATGCCGGTCTCAGACTAAAAAATGCGCCCGCGGCGACGGACCGCGTGCTGCACCGGGCCATGCGAACCCCGTAGCCACTGTACGTAAGCGGCAATAGGTTTCGCATGCGTCAACTATGTTGTGCACTCGGCTCCGCTTGTTGATTTTTATTTATAAAACTATTTTATTATTTTAATGTTATAATATTAATTAACTAAATTATTAAAGTGAGCAGAGCGGTGGGCACAGCTAGTTTAAGACATAAATTAGTTACTACAATTATATTGATAGTGGAAACGCGACAACGACATAATTATATTGTATACTGGATGAATATGCTGGCAGGTAAAATTGCAATCGAGTAAACGGTAAAGAGATACCTACATTTATCTAGGTACGAAAGTTTATACGAACTAGAAAGTGGTTAAACGAAATGCTTGATATTGAAAATATGAAATCAATAGAAACCTTATTAATAAACAACTATTAAGAAAAACTAATCCCAACCTACGCGTCACTTGTGCGCCATTTTTTTTTGCACACAATATTTTCGTCACTTCTCCTAACTGTTCTAAACAACTGGCGCTACATACTTTTAACATGATAATAATACAATACATAACAGTAGTTGAACTTGATTTTTTTTTTAAATAAGAGCCTATTTATTAAGTACGGAAGTTATTCTTAAAAAAAAACTGTTTTACATTTTTTAGGCTACTTACTCTATGAATGCGTATCTCTTGACGAGCGGGACAGAGCGTGCGGTCTCGAAATCAAGGTTGTTTGTCACAAGCCACACTAATTCCTGGACCCATGTGGTTCCTGCAAAAGTCGTATAAGAAATTATTACGTCCAATTTGAGAGCTTACTTAATTCTAAACCATTTTTAGTTCCAGTTTTTCTTTTTTTTTCAACAATTCCCGCACTAGGAATTTAATTTTTTTTTATAAAACGGACACAAAGAACACCCAGATTTAGAACTGAATAGAACATATTGTGGATCACACAAGATATTGCTCCATGTGGGGATCAAACCCACAACACTTAGCGCAGTAGGAAGCGGCGAGGTGACCGTTTAAACCACTACGCAATTCGTACAGTCGTTTTATTTGATCGTTGCATCTTAAATTAGTTGTTCTTGTAAAAGATTTGTATATCAAAAAGTCACGGTTCTCTGACGAGGGACAATATGGAAGGACCATTTGAAACTTGGTGTGTGAGAATCAGAATTTTTAACCGATTTAAAAATTGATTTAGGTCCTATTCGAAACCCCTCGGCTCATCACCTACCGAGGTTTGCGACAGGGTTATGTGTCACAATTGGACCGACTAAAACCACACGGTGTGCCACTCTGCGCCTGTGATAGGAGAGATCTCGCAACTGCTGTTATTAAGACATTCGGACCAAGCAGTGAGTACAGGTTCTGCCTAGTTAGAACGTGTATGAGATGTGTTAAGTTATTATTATTCTTTTCCTGAATAAATATTTCTGTTAGACATTAATATTAACCTGATCGGGAGAACGGGGTGATCCAAATATCGTCAGGTCTGACCTCCAGGTTATAGATTTCTGAAGCGTGTTCGCCGTAGCCTGCCGGTGATATGTACCCCGCAGGCCCCACGCGGATGAAGGGCCTTATATAATCTGTAATAAATTAAAGAACACTCATTAGTAATATCTAGTATTTAACTGCAAGTTGTGAGGTTCTGGTTCGATTTCTGGTTGGTCATTTACACAAATGTCAACTATGCGTAATTTCTACAATATACATTATTAAACATGTATTTATAGTTCGGCAATAAGTCCCAGTATACTATATTCTTAGATTTTAAATTTATATTTTAAAAACATGTTAAATTGTACCTTTATAATATTTCTTTATAAGTTTATCCTCTTCGTCTGTAACGTTTTTTATTTCGTGAGGGAACTTCAACGCCATAATATCTGAAAAATTAAGAGTAGGTACACAGTTAGCATTAACATAACATTTTCACGCAGTTATTTTACAATGAATGTAGAGTTGTAGATTTATATCTACATTCACGGCTAAATCCCTGAGAGAATTTTGTTCATGGTGTAGGGGCAAAACGAGCAGACGATCTTTGAGTCAGACTTTTAGTAAGGGTGGGGGGGCTTCTCCGAACAGGACACTAGTTTCCTGTGAGGTCGTGGTATTACTCCGGTATGACCCATTTATGCTGCAGCATGGCTCTCCCACGTCTATGATAGGCAGAGGCATAAAACACTAACATTTTCAACACTATAACTATAAGTCTTTATTACGTAATAGCTGGCAAGCGTATTCCTGCAACCGGACGCTTTAGGAATTAAATGGTAACATTGGCAATTTTGTTTTGGAGTTTACTCAGGTATGAGTCTACTCTACAGGTATGAAAACTTTTTTAAATCTTTATTTACGAGGCTTAGCCATAATTACGACCATGTCGCTCCATCACAGCCATGTTTCGTTTTCAACCAAACTTAAATATTTAAAATACACAGTACAAATAGCCTTAGCTGTATCTGTTAAAGGACTGGCCAGGATGCTGTTACATCTTCCATCTTCCAATTTCCATCCTTTGGAAGTTTATCAGAAGGAAAATTAGGTTACAACGATAGGAAAAATTAGAATAGAAAGAAAGGACCGTTTATTTTGACAATAACACAACACTTTTGTCAATTTTGCAGCTTGAGTTACCATCGATGCCAAAAAAGGAAAAGGAAATTGCTTAAAAGAAATAGCTCGAGTTTAGATTTATTCAAAATTCAAATTTCTTTATTGTAGTTATAAGCCCAAACAATTGACACATGTCCAAACCTAAGTGTACAACTAAATTTGCTTCCATTTAATACATTTTAGGCTATTTTTAGCAATATATCTGTACCTTCTGAACTAGTTGAGACTGTGACTCAGAAGGTAAGCTAGGTATTAAGGAACTATCTGGTACTCGTGACTTGAATTTGAAAAGCGCTACCTTGGTAGTGTAGTAAGGTACGCGACTGCAGTCCCAGCGGTTTGATTCCCGGATCGGTCAAAATTTTATAGGGTTTTTCAAAGAAGAAACAGCCTAAATTACTCCATAGACTACCCATATTACTTATTACATATTACTCCATAGACTCCATAGCTACCTGGCTGTGAAATATCATCAAAAACGGTCCAGCCGTTTTCAAGATTACCCGGAACAAACAGACAGAAAGACAAATAATATTTAAACTGGTTTTAGCAGAGGTATCGTGCAAATAACCGTGTGAGCATAAAAGTCTATTATACAACGTCTATTATATAAAAAAGTTTTGACATTACGAACAATACGAACGAATGCACACTTAAATTTTATTTATTTGTATAGATTCGTTATAAATAAAATATATTAAAATACTTGTTATTTAGGGTCACGGGTTAAGGTTAAGCGACTTACCGCTACTTTTTGGGACAAAACGGTGGGACTATTTCTTACATAAAAATAAATAAATATTTAGTGTTGTAAAGTCTCATCAACAACCTTTAATAGTTCACTGCTGGACATAGTTCTCTCCTTAGAAAGGAGGTTTTGTTCTACTATACCACGTTGACCAGACGGGTTTTTACAGGGTTTGTGTCAAGTTTTCCTTTTCCTTGTAGTGCTGTTGTCCTGCGTAGTTTACTCCCTTAGTCGCCTCTTACGACACCCACGGGATGAATAGGGTTGGTGACACTCTGTATTCTTAATCCGTCACCACACGGATAATGGTTGTAATATATACATTTTGTATTGAAGAAGGACAAAAAAGAAGAAGTAGGTAGAAGTAGGTAGGCCTTATGTCTTTTTCTCTACCTTAGAGAAACACGTAAAAAAAAAAGTTTTATTTTTTATGCGTGGACACAAGACTAGGTTGAAGAAAAAATATTCTTAAAAAAAGACACACGACAGTCTAGTCTAGTCCAAACTAGGCAGAGCCTGTGTTATAGTAACAAGATTGCTGATTAACACACTACTAGTCACATTTATAATACTATTTAGAATTTGTGTCAACATTCTGAAAATCAAAGCCAAGAGAATTAACATAAGTAAATACAGTTAGAGAAATGAGAATTTATAGAACTGCCTGCGTTCCGTTCTGTCAAAAGGCGGCTTTCTGGTAGAATCATTGTGCGTAATTACTTATGAATCAATTGACAGTAGAGTTATTAGACACTCGTGAATTTATAATATCGGGAGTGATGACAATATTGATTTTGCCTTAAGTATTTTATTTAAATTTAAGAGAGAGTGTTATTCTCGCTATAAATGTTCATAAAGTATAAAACTTAACTGAAAAAAATACAGAAAATACAGAATAACGATAATAAAGAAATCGACGCTTCTAAAAACATATTACAAATAAAAAACGTAGATTATATGAGCATTGGTCAGTTACGGCCTCTCCAATTATAGGACTGACATACGGGTACATCACTCCAGACTTCTAGGTTCTGTAATTTCATTCCAGTTTTCCTCGTTTCTTTCTCTCTTTTCTATTTGTCCCAATCCCGAATAAAAACGATTACATTCCCGGAGAAACTACCTACGAGTAAACCACTGTGGTACATTGCCCTTATAGGATCACTTTGTTGTCCGTCTGTCTATCTATCAAGACCCTTCATCTCATGAACGCGTGTAGGTATCGAGTTAAAATTAAAACTCAGATCTACAGTACCTTGAAGTTGTGAAAAAATCAAACTTCTAATTTAACGTAAAAAAAATTGACGCTCTGAAGGGAATCAAAATGTATAGGGTGCTTCTCGTTGACTTACAACTATGAAATTGTCAAGTAACATTGTCTTGTACTACTAGTACAGGTAAAAATCTGAAAACTATACATTTGTAATTAAATCACAAAAACATAGTCTTTATTTTAAGTACGTAATCATCGAGGTCAAATTTCACTAATAAAACACAATAAGACTATATATATATTTAATTATTGTGTTTTATAATTGAAATTGTACGGAACCCTCGGTGGGCGAGTCGGGCTCGCACTCGTCCGGTTTTTTAATTAAATATGTCTATACACAGATTTATCAAACACATCGAAAATTGTCTAACTTTTACCCTTCTCAAGTTTACCCTACTCAACCGTGATTTTTTCCTCTAAATATATAGGAGAACATACATTACAATATGTTTTGTTTTTATAACTCTTCTTTCCTTGTATCTCCATCTCTAGTTCCAATTCAGGTACCGGTACACATACTGAAAAGAGTTTTTTCATTTGGGTTTTTGTACATTTAAAGGGTGTATAGGTTACATTTAAATTTAATGCAGCAGAGCAGCGCGGGTCCTCTCTTGCAACAACAATTATTAACTACTAACAATTATTAAGACTAACATATATCAAGGCCGACTAGTTCTACTCGTGTCTATTTTTGTCGGATCAGGTTACTTCGTATCATATAGCAGGTTTTTTAATCCGATTTGTGGTAAAACTAGTGAAAGCCCTAAAGCTATTAAATACGGCTTCGTCGAGACGCATCAATTTAAAAAAAGAATACTCTGATGTCAAATAACTAGTTAACAATCAAGTGGTTAAGAAAACTAAACAGTTTAGGTCGACCGGAGGGGTCCGGGTATCCTAATAGCTGCCCGGATCCTTCCAATTTAAGGCGCGGGAAGGGACACCGTGTGGTTTTAGTCGGTGCGACGACACAGCGCCTTATCGTAAACCCCGGTAGGGTGAAGTTCCGAGAGGGTTTCCACACGTATATAAAAAAGGGGTTAGGGTATTAAGTCCATCATCATCAACATAGAACAGAATAAAATAATATATATTTCATAAAGCACAGCATACAAAAAAAAAACAAAAGTTAAGAACAACATACACAAAGAAACTAAAAATCAAGTAAAAATCGTCATCAACAGACTTTAATAGTCCACTGCTGGTCATAAACCTCTCCTTCATCATCATCATCATCAACAGCCTTCAATAGTCCACTGCTGGACATATGCCTCTCCTTAGAAAGGACGTTTTGGCCTACTATACCACGTTGGCCAGACGGGTCTATACCCAATATCAAAGAGAAGGAAAACTTGACACAAACCCTATGGATTGTGTCAAGTTTTCCTTCTCTTTGATATTAAATCCGATCTACCTAAAAGGTAGACTTAACCACTTAGTGATTTAGTCAATTCTGAAATGCCAAGGCCATAGAGATGACGTTAGTGATTTAAAAAGTCAACTGTAACTAAGGTGATGTCTACTAAATAGATATATAGTAAGATTACGAAACGGGACGTCATCAGGACTAATCTTCATTTCTGTTTAATCCTCATTTGAATAATTAAAATCAGCAATCCGTTCAAAACTTGGTTCTAATCTAGAGTTGCTTGGTGTACTTAAAATTAGAGATAGTTATAGACACTACAAAATAAGTATAGAACAGAAGTTAGAGATCACATGACGTCTACAATCGAATGGTTTAATCGGCCTTTATAAACCCACAAATATAAATTCACTAGATAAGAATTTATATCATACTGGATTATGTGTACAATTTAATTCATTATCGGGCAATTAAAGATCATTCGGGTTATTACTGAATTAACAATATCTTACTACAGTATTAACAATATCTTATATTATTAGTGTTTTATCTTAATCCAATAACATCCGATTGAGAGTTTTAGCTATTCTATTTTATCTTATTTAGTTTAACCGCAGTTGTTACGCAGAAATCTCTAAGGTTAGGACATCTATTTAAAAATGTTAAGTTCATTTGTGATCGCTTCAAAAACCCAAAAAGTTCTGCACCGATGGAGCTCAAATTTTGACAGAATAAACATCCCGCTTTAAAGATTGTTTTATGTATTTTTAGTGTCAGTTTTATTCTTCATTTTTGATCACTATAACCAGAATGTGCCACAACGAAGCACAGGGTCCAGCTAGTTTAATAAATAATGTATTATATGTTTATATACTTACATAGACTTGTATTGATGATTGGTTCCTATGTTGAGCACACCTACAAATATTGATCAATCAAAGACGTTGTAACTAACAGACTGGGTACTAAAGGATTTTATACTCGTTTTAAGTTTCTGCCGTTGCTAAATTTAGAAATATATAATATTAAACAACAATAATAATTGTTAGGTATATCGTATAGGTTGCACTGAGAATTTCTTTCAAAATACAAGCGTATTATCACAATCTAAATACTATGACTGCCGAACATATTCTCCGTCGTCTTTGACTCGATTAGGTCAATGATGGGGCCTTGGTGGGAAACGAACGGCGCTGTCAGGCAGGAATATGTTCCTTTCTCTTTCCCTCTTTATGAGATTAAATAGTTCTGCGATATTTTGCTGCAATTAGAACTTTTTTATATAAATATGCGATGAAATTTGAATTTAACATTTTGACTGAAAACGCCCTGTACGCCTGCACCTTAGGACTAGGGATGAAATAAAATTACAATCACATGTGATTATACGTATGATTTATAAATAATATAAATACACCTGTGACTGATTTACAAAGTTACTGTGACTTATTATTGTTATTACGCTAGCGCAAGACTCGCGAAAGGTCTAAAAAAAAAAAAAGGTTGTACTTCATCATCATCATCAACAGCCTATAACAGTCCACTACTAGACATAGGCCTCTCCTTAGAAAGGAGGTTTAGCCTACTATACCACGCTGGCCAGACGGGTTGATATAGGGTTTGTTTCAAGTTTTCCTTCTCTTTGCAGTGTTGTTCTCCTGCGTAGTTTGCTCCCTTAGTCGGCTCTTACGACATCCCCGGAATGAGTACCTAGGGGTGGTGACATTCCGGATTCTTTATCCGTCACTTTGTGTACTTTGATAAAAAGAATATTGATTGATTTTAATCGTAATTATCTTTGTCTATGCTGCAATCGCAATCACATGTGAAATCACGGTGACTTATATTAATCATTACATCAAATAAATATGATTTAAAAGTAGCAATAATTTCTATGTCTAATCAGGAGTGTTATTGAGGTGAGAGTACGCTGTATTGTTTTAGTTTTAAAGGTCGTAACGGCATAAAGTACAAGTTAAGGGGAGGTATAAAATTTCCTAATGAACGCACAGTAATGGAGTGCCAATTATTCAAGTGAAGGGGATGGTCGGAGGGATGTTTTGCCGCGTGGAACGATGGTGGAAAGCTGTAAAACATGTCGATTGTTTTCGATAATGTCTATATTAATTGTTTATATTGTAGGTTTGATATTATTTACATACCTAATGATAATATGGTATCGTTACAACGCTGTAGCAACTACATTGACTGATAACGATAGGAACTAAATATGCACTTCTTGTATAGGTACATTTAAGTGCACTTTAGTTAAGTGCATACCGCGTAAAGTTTTATTGAATCCATTCATTACTCATAATACTTCTAACTCTAAAATCCCAATTCAATAGGAATTAAATAATGTGACGAAACTAAGTGAATTTTAAAAACTACAAGGAGTAAACGCGTTAGTTCATAGAGAAAAGTAACCAAATATGGAATTATGACTTGATTTTTAGAAATATATGAAAAAATTTAGGACTCTTCATAGGACATAAGCCTCTCTTTAGAAAGGAGAGGCCTATGTCCAGCAGTGGACATAAGCCTTTCTTATGTGTTATTATACAATATAATTTATCGAAAACGATAAAAGGCTAAACTATTAAAGGCTGTTGATGATCGAAAACGACGTCAATATACGGTACGACTGGTCCACAAGCATAGTAGCTCAGCGTGTTAAGGGAAGAGCTATGCTGGGCGTTTCTCTAAGGGAACGCATCAGGAATGAGGCGATCCGGCAGAGAACCAAGTTCATCGACATAGCACACTGGATTAGCAAGCTGAAGTGTGCTGGTTATATTCGAACGAGTTCTTGAGTGGGGACCGCGTCTAGGCAAACGTAGTGTAGGACGCCCACAGGTCAGGTGGAATGACGATTTGCGCAAGATGGCTGGCAGGAGCTGGATGCGAGAAGTCGAAAATCGATCTAAGTGGCGTGCAATGGGAGAGACCTAGGTCCAGCAGTGGATTGCTCTGGGCTAATGATGATGAAATGATGTACCTCAAATATGGAATAATATGAAAATTGAGTGTTGTGGAGTAAAAGGTCGTGTTATAGATTACTTGTAGTAACAATTATTATTCATCATCATCATCATCATCAACAGCCTATACTAGTCCACTGCTGGACATAGGCCTCTCCTTAGAAAGGAGGTTAAATTATTATTATTTAGTATTAATTATGATGACCGGATGGCGTAGTGTTGTGTAACGGACTGCTATTCCAAAGGTCGCGGTTTCGATTCCCGCTCAAATCAAACATTTGTGTGCATGAACATTCAATGTTTGATTTGGTCTGGGTGTTTGTATGAATAATAAGTATGTATTTACAAAAAAAGTATATAAGTATTTAAATCAGTTGTCTAGTAGCCATAATACAAGCTCTGCTTAGTTTGGGATAAGATGGCGTCGTGTGAATGTGGTAGAATATTATTACTATTAATTGGAAAATGTTTCCCCAATAAGAGTAAAAGTACTCTTACTGGAGAAACCCCGTGGTGGTTTTTTCTTCAATAAATTTTATACTTTTATGGTTACACTTTTAGTATTAGGTAAGATTAAATTTATCAACAACTTCGTTTATTATATTAACAACAACAACTTTACAACTAATCTTTACCACTTTTATCTATCTTCTTTTCGTTCCCTATCGCTTATTTTGTGGAACGCTGTTCTATCTGACTACTCCGGAGGGAGATGGCTCTGAATTTACGTGTAGGGATTATTTATTGTTGTTTTAATTAAAATTACTTTTTCAATATTGATACAGTAGAAAACAACTGAAGCCAAGGATCATTCAGTCGCTTTTATGAGGTACTTCCTGACGCAAAAAGGTAGACCGTTAAAAGTTAACGGGTGTACCTATCTCTGTAACTATCTGTAATTTTCTACTTTTTTTAAAAGACCACTCCCGCATTAGGAATCCTGTGTCGCGGGGGACTTTACAAATATACATGAAACGGACACAAAGAACACCCAGACTCAGAACAACAATTTGTGGATCATACAAAGTGTGGTTCCACGAGGGGTTCGTACCCCCAATACTAAGCGCTGTAGGAAGCGCCGTGTCTACCGCTTAAACCACTACGGCATCCGTGCACTCTGTGTATATGTGGCATCGTTGGTTTTTAATGGTAGAAGGGGGCAAACCAGCAGACGGGGAACCTGATAGTGAGTGACTACCTTCCATGGACTTCTGTGTGTGCCCTTTAAGTCTCCTCCGACAATCAGGAGGGGATTGATCTCCGGTAACCTCCCTCACTCGGTGAAAAACAAAAAAGGAATTGCTCAAGGGGGTTTTCTGTGAGGCCGTGATCACTCCCGTCGAGCTGACCGATTTTTGAAGTGCATGGCTCTCCTATTATAACTGGTCGGACCGATTTTGATTTAGTTTAGTTTCTTTGTTTGCAAGGTTCGTTGAGTAAGATATTTTTAGGTTAAATTCTAGAAAATCCGTTTCGTCGTTCTAAAATCATTACCTGTTTTTTATTGTTCAAAGTATTTATATTGTATCTGTTTTATGACTTGTGTCGTGCGACGTAAAAATTATCATATGTACTAAATGTCCATTAGTATAAAACTAGGTATGTTATGTAAAATACGTAAGAATTTACAAAAATGTATCTACTTCTTATTAGTAGATACATTTTTGTTAATGTAGGTTTAATATTAACATGGGTTCTAACACGTATGTAACCCATACCACAAGCTATATAGATTGGTGTTTGTATTTGTGGGGGGTTCTACTTTAGCATAAATACTCATAAATCCATTATACTTGGGGATGAAGTTGAGAAGGTGAGCCAGCCTAGCTCTTGCCTGAAGCACACAAGCCTCTTGAGTGTGGGGGCGTTCGCAGGATACTAGGGTATCCGGGGAATATACTAGCCCGTTGTGTGGCCATTCCCACGCACTTCAGTGGGCAAAAGTTCTCTCTGCGTTAAGACATCGTCTTCGTAGGGGTCTGTCCGTCGCATTGATGGTGAAAAGGTGTCGATTCAAAGCCAGATGTCCCGTAATGGTACCTACAACTATTCAGCTCTCTAGTCTGTTTAGTCTGAGCAGTCTGCAGTCTACTTGGTACTAGAAAGTGCTGTGCTTTGACAAAATGGTAAATTTTTAACTGTTAAATTACACATAAAAAACGAGCGTACTCCGTCTTAAAAGGCCGGAACACGTTTCTGACTCCTGAGTTGTAGGCGTTCATGGGCAACGCCAGTCACTTTCCATCAGATAACCCGTCTGCTCGCCTGCCCCCTCTTCCATAAAAATTTTTTTTTGCTTTTGCTACAAAATGGACGAAAACTTGATAACACCCGATAACCGACTAAGGAATGTCGGTCACACTTGTTATGTTATGACACATGCAGTACAAGTGCAAGGTCATTTAAAAAACACACTCGAATGTTTTGATGTGGTCATTTGTTGTGAAATAATCATTATGTGATAACGCTTATCGATATTTATTGTCATTCATCCAATCACAAATAAGATTAACTAAAAAATGGGCGGTAAAATTTCTACCGTTTTGTATTACTTGGACTGTCATCCATACTTTTATTATAAACGTGAAAGTAAGTTCGTTTATTACGGTTTCACGCCTAAAATACTGAATAGATTTTTAAAATCCTTTCACCAATGGAAAGCTACATTACCAGCGAGTAACATATGCTACTTTTTACATACACGCGGGCGGAGACGCGGTCAAAAGCTAATTCATAAATAAAACATCATATTTGTTTAACAAGGGGTTCAAAGGATTTTCTTCTCGCATTAATACATAGACAACTCTATTTTAGTAGTTTAATGTTTTTTTTTATTATGGCTAGTGAATGTAAAGGGAGATAAAAAAAAAACAGACAATTATGAAGACAGAAAAGAACTTTATTCTTATACTTTAAGAAATTAACATAATTTGTAATATAGAGAGAACAATGCAGTTGGTTTTCTTACTTTAAATTAAACTTTTATTGGAGAATCTTTAGCGTTTGTTCAAGGCTATTATGCAGTTAGCACCTCAGTTGTGGAAACTATCAGACCCCTGCAGTACGCCCGTAATTAATACTTTAAATCTTTCCACCAACTTCTCCGTGAGTGTTCTAAGTGATAAGCGATGAGTCTTTTTACAAACTGAAAGTTTTTAAACAGTTTTCTCAACTATACATACCAGAACTGATTTTTCAGATTGTATGGGGACCTATTTTATTTAGATCAGATATCGTATCGATGACATTTTCACTGATATGTCCAGTTTTTTACTAGACTTTGTATGTTAGACAGTTTTATACCGCCAATTTTCTTATATGTATATATAATATGTACACCTTTTTTTTTTCCGTGCGGAAATCCCCTCGGATACCACCTGTCGGTGGCATGTCGGAATCGTACCGACTAAAACCGCACGCCGTCTCGGGTACTAATAGCCGGGGAACCAGGTATACCCTAGAAAGGAAGTCCCTGGTGCCCCGACATACCTCGGGTCATCTACAGACGAGTAGACGACCCCCCCCGAATAATATGTACACCTAGAAAAAGGAAAACAGGGTGCCTCGAGTGATCACTTTGTTGTTCGTTTGTCTATGGGTTAAGACCCTTTTTGCTCGGGAACGCGTAAATATATCAAGTTAAAACTAACATCAAATAAATGTGTAAAGAACCTTTGGTGCTTACACTTGTGTATTATTTTATGAATAAAAGTGCCCTGTGCTATTTTATGATTACCTGACATCGTATGGAAAATTTCTTTGTGATTAGTTAAGGAGTGCATGATAAACAAAAAAACTAACATGAGCATTTATAATATTCCTTATTATTAGCGATGTAATCATCGCTAGTTTTTAACAGAACCAGTTTCTTGTTTAGACTAGGTATTAATAACAAAGGTCCTACCTAATATGAGTGTGTGTATTATTAGTCGTTGGTACAAATAAATATTTAGAATTAACTTTCAGAGGATGATAACTGCCTTATAAATCATATTAGGAATTTATCCTATTCCCATAATATGTAAGCTTATCGTACGAATAAGAATGGCTGAACGGATGGCGTAGTGGTTTAAGCGGTTGCCACGCCGCTCACTACTACGCTGAGTGTTGTGGGTCGATCCCCACATGGGATGACACTTTGTGTGATTCACAAATTGTTGTTCTGAATCTGAGTGTTCTTTGTGTCCGTTTCATGTATGTTTGTAAAGTCCCCCGCCACACAGGATTTATTCCTAGTGCGAGAGTTGTTTTTTTTTAAAAGAAAAAAAAATCATAAGTAAAACAATTTCATGGTAAACAAAATAATAATAATCCAAATAACGAACGTGTGCATTTGTTTATGCGAATATCATTATATACTAAACTACTATTAAGCTAACATTGTGTACTAATTGAGTATAAAATTACTTAATAAAATTTCAACAAATAAGGTTATGAATGATCTAACGTTTTCAATAAAACGTAGGAAAATATATGTAGGTACATAATAAAGCTATTCACATTTCTGTATAATTGTAATTATTCATTGGTACTTCAAAAGAGTTTATCAACTGATAACAGGACACCTACTTGTTGCTGTATGGAGATAAGGATGTTTTGTTGACGACTTTAATTCATTAGTATTTAGTTCATACAGTAGGACATTTCGATAATACTAAGCAGCATTTTTGTACTCAAAATTAGGATATTTTAGGTATTTTATAACTTACCTGATTTCAATAACAAAGTAATTAAAACACAAATATAAATATTCAATATCAAGACTCTCCACAACAAACCGCAGACTTGTGAACGAGAGTGATTCTCAAAACAAAATGAATAATATCTGAATGCGCGTTTTCCCGTTAAGAGTAGGCTGGGACCAAGTGCGCTCGTACGAGCCTGCTCTTATAAGAGTGCATTCGGATTTCAGTATGTGTATGTATACTCGGACGCTGTCAAACTCGTAACGTGTGTTACGAGTTGAATAGCGTCCGAGTATAATTTAATCTTGTTGTTTCATTGCTAAATATGAAATTCATCTCCCTATTCATCCCGTGGGTGTCGTGAGAGCCGACTAAGGGAAAAAAACTACGCAGAACAGCAATACTGCAGAGAGAAGGAAAACTTCACACAAACCTTATACCAACCCGTCTGGCCAGCGTCTGTTGTTCTCGACTGTTAAAGGCTGTTGAAGATGTTTCATTGTTCTTCATCCATTTTCAAGATGTCTACTTACTACTTACTTACTGAAATAGTGGCAGATAGTTTATAAAATAGTAAAGAGTAACTTGCGCCCTATATAGCTGGTTTATTGAGACAGACTTGCGTTACGACGCTCTTTCAGGAGAACTTATAGGACCTGGTACATGGAGATAAGAATCAAGCTCCAATCATACAGCTGATCTTCTGAACTAGGTTAATGATCATTATTTTCGGTCAGCGAAGAACGAAGAACTGATTTCAAACACTACTCCATCAGAGAATGTGTCTTCACGTGCTAAAGTATCAGAATATTCTGAAATACCTACCTGTGTTTTCTTATACTGGTAAAACATTTTTTTTTATTATTTCAGACATCTAACACAACGCCATCTAGTTTCAAACTAAACAGAGCTTGTACTATGAAAGCTAAATTGACTGATAGAATACCTAAATACTTTTTTGTAAATACATACATATTATATATAGAAAACACCCAAACTCCGAAACAAATATTTGCAGAGCATACAAATATTTGGTCCGACCGACGGGAATCGAATCCGAGACCTCAGAATAGCAGTCGCATACGCTACAAATCTGTAGTTTTTTGTTTTTGCCTCGGTGGCGCAGTGGTAGCGCAAATAAACTACTATAGTCCATCTAATCTAAGAGGTACCGTTTGACAGTTCTGAAGTAAAGCGATGGGGTCAATGATATCGATTACCAAAATATCTGATTCTTAAGAGATTCCGATATCATTTCTTAGTATATACTTATCCATTACAGTTTTACAGATTTATGTATGTTACTATAAAAACCCGTGTAATCATAGGCTTTTTTCTAGTACACACTAGACTTGGACACAAGTGATTTTTGCCTACAAAGATATATTTAAAATTACATTAACTTACATACTATCAATTTTAATTATGCGCTTTCGTTGAGATGTTGATGTCAGATGAATTTGAAGTATTTTTAAACGCCTGGACTGAAAATTACTCTTTATTAATAAATTAGATTTATCGTACATTTTAATGATTGTTCGTATTCATGTGAATTTAAAGAGCTGCAACACTACGGTAAAGGACCTAACTACGTGACTTTGAAATGAAGTTTATTTATTTACTTTATTTATTTATTAGGCCACCAACGGCAAGTACACTATTACAATGTATTTATAAACATATGAATTTTAAAGTTAAGCATCACGCCACTTAAAGGTAGGCACAGCATGAACCAACAAAAGTGCAATAACGAAAATAAAAGTTCGAAATAAACATCTATTGTGTATAATTTGGTCATTTTGCTTTGTTTCAAAGATTTTAATTTAGGTATTAAGAATTGTAAATCTTGCGACAGAATAAAAATAGCTACATAACTCCATGGTTTTACGGAAAAGGTTATTGGAAATTGTGTGACTGATATGGGTATAGAAAGTGATTTTGTCTTGAAAAGTATAAAACGTCAAACGGTACCTCTTAGATTAGATGGACTATAGTATTATTTATGATTTAACTGTTTTAAACCCTAAACATTTTATAAAACGTTTTAGTTTTTTTGATTACACGTGATAGAAATATAAGTGGCTTATTAGTGGCTTAATGCTGGCAAACCGTATCCAGTTTTTACACGGTTTATTTATTTTAAATTAAAGGATATCATATTTTTTTGGGATTGTTTTGTTTGATAAGTATGACTCGTATTTTGTCCTTATCTTTTCATTTATTTCTTTTTGATAAAATCTTAATTTGATGCATGGTTTAAAATCGTAAATCCTTGACACAGAATTTTACTTAAAGATAAAGAGTAATAATACCCTCTTCTGTTATTTAATGATGACATAGATTATATCTTAGATAATATTTATACCTTTTTTTTGTTGTCTTTGCGGAAATCCCTTCGGGTACCAGTAGCCGGGGAACAAGGTGTACCCTAAGGAAGGAATTCTCCTGAATCCCGACGGACCCCGGGCTATTTACGGCTTATTGACGACCACTTCGTGTCTGGGTACCATGGTGTTTCCCTTCTACAACCTAAAGGGCGCACGCACTCCCTACGCGTCGCGCCGCTAGCCCGGCCTGCTTCTGCAATGGTGTCAGAAGGCCTCACCTGGGACTAATCCCACCCACACGCCCATCACTGTAACTCCTGTACACCAGGATCCACAGCAGTGACCCACGAACACACCGAGTTATGACACTCGGGAAGTCCCAGGAAGAAATTAAACTGTCTTGGAACCCGCAACGAAATTAATCAGAAGAAAATTGGAGGAGTTGGAAATACAGTAAATCCACTTCCCTCCTTAGCAAAGCGGGAGACAAAATGAAGTAAAATGGGCATACACCCTTTTAAACAGGGAAGCACCAAGCCACAAAATATTACGGGTCCTACGTGAGCTATATTTGATTTCTATAATATGTATGGCAGAATCGCCTAAACGCACGGAAATTCACCCTAGTTGACACAAGATCCCCATAGTATACCGCCCCAGATGTCACCTGCAAGCTATTCAGCATTATATTACGTTCATTAGGCCTCACCTGTCACCCCCAGGCCTGCGTTTATGGAGGACGGACGTCGTTTTGCGACCTCCGGCGCCTGAGTCTCCTGCGGTACCTGGCCCGTTCCCGGTCTCTCCGTCTCCTTCGCAAGATAACTTGCTCGCAGAAGGAGACGGCGGAGTTCCACGCGCTCTCGCTCCGTACCATGGCCGCAATCATGGTACTAAGCGAGACAATTCCTACTTCGATGGCAGCCACGAGGTCACGCCTCTGCTGGAGCGCCGTGTCCACGGTCCGGCCATCGCAGTCAGCCGCAAGGGCTCTCGCCTCCAGATTCCACGGTGGAGTTCCGGTCAGGAGACTCGCCACCTCAAAAGAGATCGTGCGGTATGACCTTGATAGCCAGCACTCGGTGCGGTCGCAATAAAGCGACGTTGCTGGCCTACAAGGCCTCCATCCCATACTGGGGCTCCCATACTGGGGCCCCATAAAGAGCCTCCTGCAGGAGTCATCGGGTCCCCTTATGTTGGGCAGCAATCGCACTAATGCACGCGCTACTCCAACCAACTTGGGGACCAGACCTTGGAAATTATGTCCGAAGTGCCACCGGCCATCGAGTATGAGCCCCAGATACCTCATCGAGGACTCCTCCTACTATGAGGCTGGATCCCTCAGGTGGCTTCCACCGAGGCCCATAAAAGAACAAGGCCTCGGATTTGTGCAGAGCCACACTTTTGCTACACGACTTCGGCAACCCCGGCCGTGGGTTTGAGGGTAGCTTCACGGTGCGTGTTGCCGCACGCCGTCACAAGCTGTCGTCTGCATAACACGTGACGGCGACACCATCTAAGAAGGCACCGCGAAGCACAGATAATACTTCTCAATACTAAGAGCCACAGTGTGTAAAATGGTGTGTGTAAAAGCGCGTCCCCTAATTTCACGACTTTTCGCATTAATATGCCGATACATGGGTAGTGAACATGTTTCATTACTGCTGCTACACTGTGAAGTACGCTGGTTGTTCAACTACGTCACGAAATCGATAGTGACTTCAACATTTTAATTCCGATTTAAAGATAAAACCTGGCTGAAAGGAGTAATCTATTTAGGTGACATTTTTTTCTTGTCTCAATGAAAGGAATGCTTCGATGCAAGGTTCCACGTGCAGTGTATTAACTTTCTTTTTTTTTTTCTTTTGAAAAGACAACTCCTGCATTAGGAATACATTCCTGTGTCACGGGGGACTTTACAAACATACATGAAACGGACACAAAGAACACCCAGACTCAGAACAACAATCACACACAGTGTCGTCCCATGTGGGGTTTGAAACTACAACACTCGGCGCAGTAGGAAGGGGCGTGGCGACCGCCTAAACCACTACTCCATCCGTGCAGTCGAAGTATCTTTAAATGTTTTCCTGTTTTGCATGAATTTATCACGACGAACGCATTATCCTTGGATTCCGAAATAAGGGCTGAAATAGTTCTTCATCTTTCTCAGCTCTCTGACGAACTGAAAAGATAAATTCTAGTTTGAGTAATTTCCTTTAACCGTACAACATACTTATGTGACTCAATTTGCGACAAGAAACAAGCCCACCCATCACATTAATATTAAAAAGATATTTCTTTTTGCGCCTTATTTTACCTTATTTTATGGGTATTGGGGTATTAATCAGGTAACCTTAGGATGGACTGTAATTGTTGGAATATTTATTATACGTGTATAACGAAAACTTATTAGTATGTTTTGCACGTCGGGACTGAGTAAGGGAACTGCGAACAGCGGTTGAATAGTTTTATAGGATATAGGAAGCAAAGAACAGAAATGTCGCCTGATTGTAGATAATCCAATTGCATATCCTTGGACCGGGCCTTTATTCAAATTATACATATATTTGCTATAAATGGGGTGGTACATATTGTGGTATTAAAGGTTTAATATGATGCGAACAGGCCCAGCCTTGAAAATAGCATGCAAATTTAACATTTTATCCAAATAACTTATGTCATGTTCTATTCATTACACTTTCTACTCTCATCCATTCAAAAATTCTTTGACCGAATCAAATCTATTAACCAATCTTTCCGGACCGGTATTAACATATTTAAGAATCGTTCTGGGATTTTATTGAAGACACATTGGAAATGCACCGCAGCACAATCAGAGAATATCAGAGAATAAATTAAACAGACGCTATTCTTTTCAGAGACAATCACTCATTACTTGAACCCCTTTTGTTCTGACTTTAACAAAGTCAGATTTTCTTTGTTGCATTTCGGGCCAACTCGAACTAAAATGCGTTTATTAAATTTGTTTTCACAATCGTTGTGAAACAACGTCCTAACTTGGTTTCGCCAAACTACAATTCGAGATGCTTTTGGAAACTACAAATTTCCTCTGTGGGAATGTGTTTCTGTTATTCCTTTGTGAGATAAAGGTGTCCTTGTCTTTCTTGTTTTATACACATTATGATTATATGCCTCTTTACACCTACTTATAGTATTTGGCATATTTATATGTGTGTGTGGCATATTCACAATGATACATGATGGCGTGACAATGTGTGTATATTGGTAAACCTGGTAAACATGACATGACAGCGTAAAAATAAATTTATAAATATAGGCATACATACCTACACATACATATATATTGATAACCATGAAATCATTTCAAATCATCACACATCAACAGCCTTTAATAGTCCACTGCTGGACATAGGCCTCTCCTTAGAAATAAGGTTTTGGCCTACTATACCACGCTGGCCAGACGGGTTGGTATAGTGTTTGTGTCAAGTTTTCCTTCTTTTTGCAGTGCTGGTGCCCTGCGTTGTTTTGCGCTCTTAGTCGGCTCTTACGACAATCACGGGATGAATTGGGGTAGTGACATTCTGTATTCTTAATCCGTCAATACACTACATATTCTTAAATGCTGTCAGTGTTTGGGCATGTCTTATGGATATAAACAGGGTTGGAAATGTTCATTCTTGGAAAAGAAAGAGCTAGGAACATTTTATATACAACTAGCTGTACCCTGCCAAGCTTCGCTGTGGCAGATTGTGGTTGAAAAATATAGATAAAGAGCATCTTTAAAGCGTGTTGTATAAATTTGAGCCCAATCGGTGCAGAACTTTTTGAGTTTTTGAAGCGTACACAAACCAACATAACATTTATATAATATATAGGTATAAAGATTGCTATAAAATGTGTCATTTTTTATATTTAACCTTACCGTAATAAAATATAAAACCCCATAATTGCAAAATTTAATCTTTAATTTATTTTTTGATGTTATGTGATCAGGACTTCACAGATTTCATTTATAACTAGCTGGTACCCGTGACTTCGTTCGCGTGGAATTTGAAAAACGCTGCCTTAGTAGGTTCAAAGCCCGGACCGGGCAAAATTTTAAAGGGTTTTTCTGAGAGGAAAAATAGCCTAAGTTATTCCTCGTGTAGACAGCTACCTGGTAGTAAAATATTATCGAAATCGATCCAGCCGTTTAGAAGATTACCCAGAACAAACAGACAAAAAAGTTTTGGTTTTTAGGCATAGATATCGTGCAAATAACCGTGTGAGCATGAAAAAAACCTATAATCTTGACATTACAAACAGACACTTCAATTTTATTTATTTGTATAGATGATGTTCAGAATATTCGTCCTATTTTTAGCTCTATGCAAATGATTATAATGACCGGTCCGGTCCGTATGACCGGTCACAGTCAAGGTCACATTAAGGAGGTTATAACCTGATTTAAAAAATAAAAATAATGGCTATGACATCAAAACTAAGGTTGTAGACTCATTAGTATTCTATCTGTACACTTACTGATACTTGCCATGATTGATTGATTCACGAACGCAGAGCTGTAACCGCTAGGGCTACAAACTTGAAATTTTGGAATCTGATGCATTTTTATATTGCAAGTACCCACTTAGACAGGATTTTTTATTTATTTTATCCCTAAGCAAGGGATAAACGGTTATATGGAAGTTCGTCATTTTACAGAGTCAAATAATATATTATACCACGTGGCCAGACGGGTTTTTTCCTTCTCTTTGCAGTGCTGTTGTCAACAACAATACTGCGGAACACACACCGCCTCACCGCGAACTACGGTTTGGTGACGGCCCGAGAAGGTTTCCTCACGTTAAAAAAAAGAAAAGTGCTGTGCTATACCTGTCAGCTTAATTTTAGGTACCTAAGACCCTAAACATGGTTTCGGGCTTTTTTTTATAGAAATAGTTTTTTTATAAAGGGAGCAAACGAGTAAATGGGTAATCTGAAGCCTGCCGCGACCAAAAAACACCTGCATCTCAGGAGGAGGTTACCTTTCTTGAAGGTTTATAGATTGAAATGGACCGACAAAACCGCAGGCGTCAATTTATTTAATTGATTGGTTGAGCGAGACAAAGATTTTTTTAAAACTGCTGTTTAATTAAATTAAAAATTCATACTTGTATTAAACTCCAAGATCAAATATAATACATACATCAATCATTTTGAATATGTCGAGTGTTGCCGTCGAAGAAATTTCTCAAACAAATATGCTCATGATAAAGTAAGAGATGATTTGTAGGTGTCAGCCGACAGGTGGCGCTACTAATCACGTTACACGTGAGCTATGACTCGCGGGGATCTGAGTTATTTGTCAAGATAAACGTCATTTTCCATATCGCGTAAAATTGGCTGAGAAAATGACGGCATCTGTATTTTGGTTTAGAATTTTTAACAGTAAGGTAGTCACGTGATTGTGAGCAGATAAAGTATCAGTAATTATTTAAGACACAGCAATATTGTGTTCATCACTATATACAGGGTGTAAGGGACGTCGTAACGAATACTGAAATAGTGTATTCAGACCATCATTCTGAGTTAAAAAAAAAAAACATTTTTTTGGTTAAAAATGATATCACAATGAGTAAACAGATTTTTTTTAAACAATTTCATAAATACCGCATACGGTTATAAACTGCAATGTAATTAATCAAACAGCCGAAGCGCGCGGAGCCTCCTCTCCGGGGGCCAACTTGTGTTAGTGTGCGTAAACTGTTTGTACAGAATACACATGTAATTATTAATTTTGTGCGATACCTACAGGGAATAACTTCAACAGCAGTAAAATTCAATGATTTTCGACTCAGAATTATGGTCTCAATTCACTTTTTCAGTATTCGTTACGACGTCCCTTACACCCTGTATAGGTATATCCTTTTATGGTATAGGGAGTAAACAAACAAACGGGTCACCCGATGGTAAGTGACTACCTCCGTTCATGAACTCTTGCAATTCATAAGTCACAAGTGCGTTGACGGCCTTGAGTCCATCTAGAAATAGGGGGGTTTTGGGTTCTGGTAACATCTCCGGTTACTTGGTAAACAGCAAGAAAAGGTATGCTAAGCACTAATTTTCTATGAGGCTGTGGCACCATTCCGCTTTAGCAGGCCCATTTGTGACGGGGTGCTAGGCTAGGAAACCTCCACGTGGTGCACCCTGGAAACGTTGGTGATGGCGCTGTTTCTTCCTCCGCTATTTGGGGGAGAGCATCACCGCCAACGCCTAATATTCTATTTCTTATTCTTCGGCCTTTCGGTCATGGCTTGGTCCAACAGAGCGGGTGTGTCTGCACAATATTTAATATAAATAACAGATGCAACTCAAAATTCGCGCCAAAATGGAAAACAGTTGTGGCAATCTAACAACAACAAAAAAAAAAAAAAAAAAAATTTGAATTTTGAACCATAAACAAATCATCCATTCCCGATACTTTTTTGACTGAATGTATAATATAAGTGATATCTCAAATAGTTCAGTAATAAGCCGCACGAACTTTAATTGCGTGATAATAAATTTGATTGTACACATAATCTAGTACAATATTAATTCAGTAGATAACATATTTGTATTCGTAATTGTTTTACTCTAACTACCTTTAAAGCACCTTTAGATTAGAACCAAGTCCACATGGCTGATGCCGTTTTGAACATTTGCCAGATTTTAATTATTCCAATGAGAGTTAAACAGAAATGAAGTTTGGTCTTGATGCCCTTTAGACATCCGTTTAAAATACCAATATATTATTATTATATATATATATATTATAGACGAATGTGCTTTCTACATAATTTGAATCGAACTTCATCACATCACAACATCAGCCTTTAATAGTCCGCTGTAGGACTTACGCCTCTCCTTAGAAAGGAGGTTTTGGCCTACTATACCACGCTGGCCATACGGGTTGGAATAGGGTTTGTGTCAAGTTTTCTTTCTCTTTAGTTTTCGAGAAGGAATCGAACTTAAGAACTACATAATAGATCTAACAGATTCAATAGACATTCAAATCTAGTTGCAGTTCCTCTGCGTTTACGAGCAGGAATGTCTCTGCGTAATCGAAGCAGGAATGAGGAGATCCGCAGACGAACCAAAGTCACTGATGTTGCCTGGCGAATTGCCAAACTTACTTGCACGTCGTAGCGACCGCGTACTGGTAAACAACTGGGTGAAGGCCGAGGGAAGCCGTTGGATGCGTGGCAGCACAGGACTGGTTGTTGTGGCGAACCTTGCGGGAGACCTATATCCAGATATGGGTGTCTTTTGGCTGAGATGATGATAATGAGGAACATAACTTAGTTACAGTTGACTTTTAGATTTACTAACGTTTAAAATTGACTGGAAGAATAATTGAACCCACCTGATACTCAATGATTAACCATAGGACGTGACCAAAACTGACATGACTAATTTATTAATATAAATTGTCAATATAAATTGTTTATGCTTATTTTGTTTATAAAATATTTATGTATTTGTGTGTATGTGTGTGTATGTATATAATTATATATTTATTTTTACGCTACGTTAGGTTCAATACACCTAGACTAACCACTGTTTCTTCTCATCTACTGTAAAATAATAGAATTTAAAATGTAATTTATATGTATACTTAATGTAATAAAGAGGATAATAACAATAATATTAATTAACGTCAAATGAGTTACAAATTACAAATGACGGATTAAGAATACCGAGTGTCACCACCCCTATTCATCCCGTGGGGGTCGTAAGAGCCGACTAAGGGAAAAAACTACGCAGAACAATAGCACTGCAGAGAGAAGGAAAACTTGACAAAAACCCTATACCAACCCGTCTGGCCAGCGTGATATAGTAGGCCAAAACCTTTTTTCTAAGGAGAGGCTTATGTCCAGCAGTGGACTATTAAAGGCTGTTGATAATGATGATGAGTTACAAATTTTCTAATATAACTGGATGTTCTAGCCAGGCTCTGGTACCCACGGTAAGATTAAGCTTGTGTAGGTAGTTAGGAACGCCGTAACTAAGGGATACACACTTACTTATTGATGAACCTATCTCAACACATTGTGTTCTGTTACTGAGATAATTTTCAAATATTTTCAAAGAATGTCCTCTAATGCCCATTTTGTCAATTTTAGTAATTAGTTTGGAAACAGAGACAGTGTCAAAAGCTTTGGCGAGGTCAAGGAAGATGCCAATAAACTTCTGTTTGTTATCCATCTTGTTTATTATATTTTCTACAAGAGATATTACTTTATTCTCTGTAGATTTAGCGTTTCCATGATGTTCCAAATTGGCTGCTTGCTAAGATATTTTATATATATTGAAGATATTCTACATATTTATTATGACTTGTTAAATAATTTGTCAGTCTCATATTCAGAATTTTATCCAAGATCTTCGATAAAGCAGACAAGACTATAGGTCTGTAGTTGTTGACACTGTCTCTATCTCCGTTCTTATAAACGGGATGCACGATAGCCTTTTAAAAATTGTAGGATAAACGCCTGTATCGATAGCAACGTTACATATACGAGTTATGGGAGGGAGTAAAATGTTAGAGCATCTTTGTAGCAAGTGTGAGGAAATGCCATCCCAACCCTTGAGTCCTTACGTAGACATAAATAGTACAAGTGAGTTAGGTGGGTAAATGTCCTGTGAAGAGGCATTTGTGATTTGGGGATCGTTAACATGTTTTTGGTCTAGATCACGGCCAATGTTCGCAAAGAAAGTGCTTATCTTGTTGACTAAAACTTCCGGATCAGATTCACTTTTGAGTAGCTTAATGGCGGGGCTGGCTTTAGTTTCAGTATAAATAATACTTTTTACTACGTTCCAGGCGGCTTGAATGTTAGACTTAGCCTTTGTAAATTCAGTTTTTTCATAGGCGTTCTTAAGATTTTTCAGGCGCTCATTACAGAAGTTACGATATCTTACATACGTTACTTTTAGGTTATAGTTTTCAGTTTCGCTCCTTAGCATACGACCCATGCTATCCCTGTTGCGAATGCAGCGATTCTATTTTTTGAGGGAATGTGTACTACCGAAGTATGACGTTAGTCGTCTCGATAATAGTAACTAAGTGTTCTGCGGCAACGGAACTAAAATCTAATTTAGCTGTAGACGATGACTCCTGTTCATAATCAACGTTTATTTTGCGACCAGAAGTACTTGTAGTCGTGCAGTCTGGCAAATTTTCGAGTTTCAAAATATAACTGACGCATGCTACCAGGCAGATGGTCCGCAATAAAAACAGGTCTACGATCTCCTTTAATACCAATAATATTTTTATTAAGCTTTTTCTCGCGGGGACGCTTCTGATTCAACTTACGATTAGCGTCCAGTACTCGTTCTTCATACAGACATTCATTGTCTCAGCCACTATAGGTCTGTTCCATTCCCTTTTCCCTAGCAGTCGGTAGACGTCTCTTAAATCTGTGTTCTTGATAGATAGCTGAAGAGCCTTACACGTTTGCAACACCACGGACTTTAAATCTTCTGAAGTTTCCTTCTTAATGTATGGTATGTTTCTTATCTCGTAAGTCGAGGAGCGTGAGTACTGTTGTAGATCTGTGACTCTCTTTTCTAACTCGGCGATGTATACAATTTGACGTTCACTTTCTAACTTTTCTACATATTTTTTCAAATTTTCATAAGACTGGTTTATAAATTCTATAGATTTTTCTATTTCTGTATTGCTTTTTTGTATTTCTATGTTATGTAGTATAGGCTGTTGATGATTCATCATCAACAGCCTATAACAGTCCACTGCTGGACATAGGCCTCTCCTTAGAAAGGAGGCTTTGGCCTACTATACCACGCTGGCCAGGCGGGTTGGTATAGGGTTTGTTTCAAGTTTTCCTTCTTTTTTTCCTTTTTTTTTCTTTAAGGCCGCCCATTGTACATTTCCAACTGTAATATTTAACCAACTTACTGTAATTGGTGTACAATAAAGCATATTCTATTCCGAACCCTACTTTTATGTTGGTCTGGTTGAATTTTAAAACCCGTGTGTAAGTATTTAATTTTCTTAACCAGTTGGGGCCTGTTGGTCTAGTTTAAATATCGTTAGATTCATGACGTATTGGCTTCCATAAGCTTCAACACTTCAGAACATGGCTCTTAACATCTCATTATATGAGCACCCGTAATTATTAGGAGTCGAACCCTCTTTAATGAGGAGGCAATAATCAGTCACAGGCAAGCGAACCGTCGAGCAATTAAATATACGTGTTGATTAAGACGGGTTTCGCTTTTGCGGAGCCCGTGACACCCCACCTCTCAGCTCGTTAGCCGGTGTAACACTTCAAAGCAATTTCACCTTTGTTGCTCATCCGCTTTGATCTCGATGCGGATCGATTTAATTTTAGCTTTCTTGTAATTAAAATTGGGTGACCTTTCAGTATTTTCATTTCACTGCACATTTCTGGACAAAATTTGTAACATTTAAAATTTGTTGATCATAACGATTCTGCCTTTAGCCAATTTTATTTGAGGTCGGCGCTATGTAAACCTTAGCAATGGGTCTTAGCATGTGAACCAACGACTTCTCGGTCAGCTCGTTCACTAAAGACTGGATCAACAGACAACTTAAATAATAAGTAGGTAGGTGAGCAATAAAAATAAATCACACGTGCTGAGACTGCCTCGGTGCGACTGCTCAGCTCTCGGTTTCGATTCCCGGGTGGGAAAATGTTTGTATGATCTGCAAATATTTGATCCGAAGTTTGGGTATTTTCCATGTACAATATGTATGTATTTACGAAGTATTTAAGTATTCTATCAGTCAGTCTAAATTTTATAGTACAAGCTCTGCTTAGTTTGAAACTAGATGGCGTTGTGTGTCAGATGTCGGAAAATATTATTTTTCGTATATTATTTTTACCACAACACACAATCAGATAATATTATCATTTTATCAGTTCCACTACAGCAATAGATAGTATGTAAGTGCTATTTAGTGATACTGCGGTATTTTGCGGTACTTTGAACGTTGACCCCATCATATCAATTTTTACATCACCGAAAGAATTGTTTAGTTTGTGTTGTTTTTACCATCCCGGGTATGACATATTTTTTATCATTCTATTATTTCAGATATCATAAAATTGTCGTTTGATAATTCAAGAGATATTGGATGACATTTAAAAACAGAGGTATTGATGCCATAACACGGCCATACCTCTCTCTCTTCCCGACTATTCGTCCCACATAGTGTTGGAGTCAGCCTTCTTCGTAATTCATTTATTCATTTGCGAATATGGGTATACATTTTAGTAACCATAGTACAAGGTCAGCTTAGTTTGGGATTAGATGGCGTAGTTTCAATCATCATTATCAGAGCGTAGTGTTGTATGCAAAAATTTGAATGATATATAATTATATATATATATATACGTCTTGGACAGGGTGAGGACTGCTGAAATTCACTTTCACAATTCACAAATTCATTTCCTCCTGCCACTTGAGCCACGCAGCTGCTATGCGGTGCTAGATATTGTGCTCTAGGTCTCCTGATCTGTGTAAGATGTTACCCAGGTATTTATCATTTGCTGATTACTTGACAAAATAAATATGTTGATAGGTTGATCATCAGAACGAGGATTATTTAAAGCCCTAAACTGGGTTTTAGCGACACTCAACACCAAACCTCCCATTGCTAGTTGCAACTTCCAGGCTGAAAGAGCGTTCTGCCGAAGGTCTCGGCTCTTAGCGGATATAGCGACATTATTAGCGTAAAATAATGTTCATACTGCTTTGCGCCTCTTCTATAAGCGAATCCAATACCAAACAAGACAAAAAAAGGCTCGGATCGATTTAGTATTTCCCGCAGCAGTCCTTACTACCGATTTTGCGTCTTTATATATGTCGGCTATGATATTAACATAACTTTCGGGGGCAGTTTTCTTACGAAGACTTCACCAGCTCGTGTGTCTAGGTACACGATCGAAAGCCATTTCCGTGTAAGAACGCAACATACAAATGGTTGCTGTTAGCTTGGTGCTTTTCAGTTATTAAGCTAAGATCAAACATAATATTAATGGATACGCCAGTTACAAAAACGGAATGGTTCCCTGAGTACGAATTTTCGAATCTTAATCGTCTGTCGATGATTCGTTCATAGAGTTTCATCGTATGGTCCATGAGTTTTATACCGCGATAGTTATTGCATCCATGCATACTTCCCTTGCCCTTACGAATTGGGACTATTGCGCTTAACGTCAATGCTTGAGGCATTTTGGAAGCCCGCATCACGTACGTAATTAGTATGAGTATGCTCTTATCGCCCAGACATCTCCACACCTCAACAGGAATAAAATCCGGTCCTACAGCTTTATTTTTGGACATCTTCTGAAGCTTTTTCTTTACTTCATTGTGTGTGTTACTTCATGGGTGTATAGGAGGAATTAATCCAACATTTTATTCTAAACACGGAAGTGCTGTGTTAATGGCATTGGTATTGAGGAGTTTTATATGGTATAGAAATCTATAGCATATAAGACTCTATATATATTATCGGCTTTTATATATATATATACTAGCTGACCCCGCAAACGTTGTTTTGCCATATACATTATGTCGGTTTACCATAGCAGTGCCATCTATTGATTACTTACTCAATCCAGTCGAAAAGTATCGACATCTGTTAGAATCTTTTGGTTAACAGATAATTGTGACTGTCAATTAATTATAGACCAATAATTTGCAATAAAATAAAATTGCGACTATAATTAAAGATCTAAGCTATCCTATCTCTTAAGTTGGACCAGACTGCTCACGGTGTGCCAATTTCATTTAAAATCGGTTAAGTAGTTTAGGAGTCCATCGCGGACAAACATCGTGACAGGAGATTTATATATATTAAGATAAAAGCCGATAATTTCAAAGCTTTGTTATGAAAACATGTTTTTCTGTGCTAACATTGCAAACGCTGGTTAAACGGTACGAGATAGACCAACATAATGTACTACGGAATTGTATATCTTAAAAAGATCTACAAAAAATCTGTAATGGTATATGTCTATCTCCTAAGTAAAACCATCAGTAAACATTTTTATCTTTTAAATATTACAAAAAAATATGGGTTATTTACGAAACTATTTTAAACAATACTTTATTATTCTTTATCTAACTAAATACACCAGATAAGTTGTGCATTTAATGTAATTAAAATTGCTCTTTACAGCATATAATTAAAATGAATATTTTACAAGATATTAAAGGTTTAAAATGCGGGGGCCCAGCTACTATCGAGCCGTACGTCCGTCCCGGGTAGCCGGCAGGATCGCAGCGGGCCTATTAATATTGCATTTAAAGATGTCCTGTCCTATCACAATAATATAATTAATTACTCGCTCGCTAGTGAAATCTATATAATAAAATTTTAATTTGTTATTGTAACATAGGTCCATTATCAATACAATAAACACAAAATATCGTTATAAATGACATAATCAGATTATCAAATAATTTAGATAGTGGAGTGCAGATGAACTGCCTTAGCCCTCTGAAGTTGTAGACAGCAGCGACATCTACTAATTAGATTGCAGATTTGGTAGGTATACTAATATTATTGCCATGCGGACCATGATAGGCCTTTACAATTTGCAAGCATGCCAAGCGCGAACGTGGGTATGAAAAAACACATTTGGTACATAATTCATGCAAGACACGCTTTAAAAAAGCACAGAAGAATAAATATGTACACTCGTTTCTCATATTTGAGCGATATATTCTAACAAAATATACTATAATGGGCTGTCAAAATGCCACAAGATTGATGGTTCAAAGAACTCAAATAAATGTCGTAAGACGGGGTTGTGTTTGCATAAAAAGCTTTTTTGTTACGTTCAAGCTGCTTTACAAGTACATGTTGCGCAACTCTTAAAATAGTATTTAAACTGTCGCAGCTTATGTATTATGGAGTATTACATTATTATAGAGTTATTCATAATAGAAAACAATTTAAAATACTGCGCCCTACGTGTGAGCGACATAAAATTATTTGTTTTTTGGTTCAATTTCTTCTACCAATGCTTAACTACTTAAAAACAGCAGTAATGGATCGAAACAGGCGAACAATGCAACCTATTATTGCGACGACTTTTTGAATTTTTAAATTTGATTTTAAGAATAAAAAAGAGTGGAATATTTCGAGTTTTATGAGTGAAACAATTGACGTTAGTCAATGGATCGGTCCTTTATTTGTCAACCGATTTTTTAAAATTTATATTGAATGATATGACATTATTTTGACACATTTCTCTACTAAATAGCTTTTTTCCTGGGAAGATTACAAAAAGATCCGCTAGGGGCAGCACCGGTGGGGGTACATAGGTTTTGAATTCTCTATTGACAACAACGTTAAACGTTTAGAATTATTATGGAATTAACGAAAGATGATGTACCTGGGACTTAAAACGATGGCTTGCATGTCGTGGCTTAACCGTGTCAGGTAATAAAAAAGTCCTAGTTGAAAGGTTAGTTGGTTCAAAAATTTGATCGTATATGTCATTGCGTTGTTTAAATGTTTATTTTTTTAAACATATTTTGTATATTTAGGAATCGAAGAACGCATTGCAAATGGCAATAATAATAAAAAAAAAACATTGGAATTGATGGTGGTAATTTTAAGAAATTACTCGTTGCATATACAAAACTCCTTCATACGTCCTATGAATCTTTCGACATGAATTCGAGCGGCAGGTATTTCTCTAGCTGTTCTTATCTCTCCTTTAGTGAACCGCCTACCTATTTAAAAAAGGTGGAATCAGTAATGAGCACTTGTGCACATTACACAATTCTTCGAGATTAAATCCCCGATCTGCCATTATTAAATCTCCTTATTTTATATAATTAAAAAGTCCACTTTTAATTGTTATTTCCTTATCACTAAAACAACCCTCGTAACCATCAGATAGAAAGCAGCACCCTCCAGTTGGGATAATTTCTTTTTTCAACCGCTTAAATCTGCTCTTCCTAATAAGTGAATCCACTCCAAACACATTTTTTTGTCAACTTGTGGTTTAATAAAAGGCTCGAATTTTGCAATTTTACATCAGGTACAAACAGGTTGTACCGACTATCAGACGTAAAATTAGAGAATGCACAATGTTTTGTAGGCATGTTTTATTTTTTGAACACAATATTTATTTAAACTAATAGTAATAAGACGTACTATTAACGTTGTTGTCAATAGAACATTCAAAACCTATGTACCCACCACCGGTGCTGCCCCTAATGGATCTCTTTGTAATCTTCCCGAAGAAAAAGGCTAATTGAACCGCCGTGTAACTTAGGATGTCTGTTACAATAGTAAGTTCATATAATATATTCTTCGTAATATACAGCTACAATGTCCGTGTGGTGACAGATTAAGAATACGGAGTGACACAGGCTTGGTTATATTGCTGTGTGTTCATCAACACGTGTTGCGTAACGCAGGACAACAGCACTGCAAAAAGAAGGACTGGAGGAGTCCAACAGTGGACTATTAAAGAGTGTTGATGAACACACAGCAATATAACCAAGCCTCAATTGATGCGAATGTTAATTTGTATGTGAAAGAGCATAACTTGGAATAGATACGGAACGATAACAACTTCTTATCGGTGGAAAAGTTATTGTTTGCGGTATTTCCGGACCGATAAGACCTTCAAATCTTTAAGAAAAGAGCGTGCTACTTCCTCAAAAGCTGGCAACGCACTAGTGACTCTTGAGCTGCAGGCGTTCATGGCCAGGGGTAGTCACTTCCTATCAGGTGACCCGCCTTTTCGTTTTCCCCCTCTTCCATATAAAGACAACTTTCTTAAATTCAGTTTTGCCAACGTTTTGCACTTCTCCGGGCAATTATAATTTTTACCTTCACAGGTGCGCATGCCTGTAACTTGGCTTGCTGAAAGTCTGAGCACTCCTTAATTTTTTGTGTTTTATTATTGCTCTTTAATTAATTTTTTTTTGAATTCCAACTATATTGTAAAAGTGTACTATAATTCTGTTGCCATTCTGCCGTATTTGTTTTTCATTAGAAATTAAGTTCATCAACAGCTTTAATAGTCGACTGGACATAGGCCTCTCCTTAGAAGAGAGGTTTTGGCCTATTACACCACGCTAGCCACTTGTTTCAAGTTTTCCTTAAGTTAGCAGATCTGTTGTCCTAAGTAGTTTGCTCCCTTAGTTGGCTCTCACGATACCCATATGATGAATAGGGGTGATGACACTCTGTATTCTTAATCCGTCAACGCAAGGACAGTAAGTAAATAAATTGCATGATTTTAATTTGCAGTAGGATGATAAATGTTTTAAGAAAATCCTACTGTACTGTACCGACACTTTCGTCTGTGGTTCAATCTTCACTCGTAATTGGCGTTTAAGAAGTTGTGAGATATAGAGTTGATCGAAACTGAATTGTGACCAAACTTTTATTACAACAAATGGCCTTAAGGTATTTCGTTTGCCGTGTATGCGTATGTCATCGGTGCCAAAAGATCTTCTTGTCCAGTGAGCGGATTTAGTATTGATAATTCGTCTACCATAAATAAATTTCAGAGTGGCTCCCCTACACTAATGAAGAACATTCCCCAACGAACCTTAAATATTGCCATGTAGGTACATAATAACTTTCCAAATTAATAAATTTGGAAAGTTCTATCATCAAAACAGAAGTGTTGTGATGACTTTTGACGTCTATTAATCACGAATCGATTTAAACATATAAATTAAATTAGAATATAGAAATCTAAGTTATTTTTACGGTACCAAAGCTAAAACATGCTTTCAGTTGTTTCGTTTAATATCTGTCTGTGTGTTGAGAACAAACTAAACAACGGACTAACACTTAATCCTGTATTGTGTAATAAAAGTCTTTGCGGCCATTAGTAAATGAGTCGTGTCCAGATCATACAAAAGATCACTTTATGATGTCGTTCATCAATCATCATCATCATCATCAAAATGTTCGTATTTCTTGATGTGGCTAAAATTCCTTTCAACTCTTACATTTAATGACCAATCTCTGCCTGCCTCGGTGGTGCAGTGGTAACTTATGAGACTGCTGTGCTGAGGTCTCGGGTTCGATTCGACCTAATGTTTGTATGATCCGCAAATATTTGTTTGGAATTTGGGTGTTTTCTCTGTATAATATGTATGTATTTACAAAATAAAAAGTATATAAGTATTCTATCAGTCAATCTAGCTTTCATAGTACAAGCTTTGCTTAGTTTGAAACTAGATGGCGTTGTATCAAATGTCCATAAATAAAAATTTGTTTAATCTTTTTGCGTTTAGCCATTTCACTAATTTCGTGTTTCAACGACAAAGGCTCATAATTGTTCTACTTAATCAACGTTAAAATTAATTATTTTTTCACGCGATAACAGAGTACCAGCCTAGCATTATAATAATATTGAGAATGACTCATTGATAACAACCATTACTCTTCACAAATGACATGTTTTTTATCTATGAATGATGAATTTAGATATGAGAAGATGTGTCATTCTTAATGTGGTGGGCATTTCCCAAAAAAATATCATACATAGTACTGAACTCAGTTGTATTAATCCCTAATGAACAAATGTTATTATAATATTGCAAACATAAATTACTTTTTTCTTAAGTATGGTTGTACCTACTACTACTTAGGTACCTATATAGAAAAAGAATTCTGAAAATTAATATCTAAAGAAAGAGATCATTAAAAATGAACTTATTAAAAATTATTACTGATGTCACGGCGCTTAGGTATATCAAGATGGATTGTAATAAACTGTATTCTTCATTGCATATTTTTTCACCTCATTGTGGTATATTTTCGTTACATTTAAATAGGTCCGAACGAGAGAATACCCTCTGATAAAGAAAACAAAAAAGAATATTCTAAGTCGGTTTATAAATAACGTAGTTCAAATAAAGAAAGTACAATCGGACTGAAAACCTCCTGTTTCTTTTGTCAGTTAAACCTAGTGTCTACTTACAAAGACGACTCAGGTGACGGCAGAATCCATGTTCACTTACCCAGACGGCAGAATGACCTCCGTCCTCCATAAGCGCAGGCCTGGGGTTGGTAGCTGAGGCCATCTGTCACCCTAACAGAAGCAGGCCGGGGTGGTGGCGAGACGCGCTGCGGAGCGCGTGCGCCCTTTCGGGAGCACAAAGGGGACATAGGGGTTTCCAAACTGAAGGGGATCATTTACACACCGTAGATAGCCCGAGGCACGTCGGGGTATCGAGGATTTCTTTCCTAGGGTACATCTGGTTCCCCGGCAACTCGTACCCGATACGGTGTGCGGTTTTTGGTCGGTTCGAGTCCGACATAGCCACCGGTGGGTGGTATCCGAGGGATTTCCTTACAGTAAAAAAAATGTCCACTTACCTGTAATATATAAAAATATAAAATACCTAGAACACATATTTGAGAACAATTTCTTCAAAATATCATTGAAATAAAGTTTACCGAACAAACAGTGACACTTGTCAAACGCATTGTTATACAAATTGGTACTCATCGCGCAGAAAGCGCACAAGGAACTACAATTATCTTCTAATGGCTCTGTGCAATGCAATGCTCGAC
This sequence comes from Arctia plantaginis, assembly GCA_902825455.1. Classification (NCBI taxonomy): domain Eukaryota; kingdom Metazoa; phylum Arthropoda; class Insecta; order Lepidoptera; family Erebidae; genus Arctia; species Arctia plantaginis. Next base: position 3,097,244 of record CADEBD010000388.1, on the reverse strand, counting down.
GGAGGCGACTGTATAAAAATGTTTCTGACTGAATTTGTTGTCACTACTGCATATTTGTTATCTCATTAAAACATAATTTGTTTTAAAATAAATAAAACACTTTCTCGTTGGGTATTTTAATAAGAAAACCTAAATCTTAGTTTATGTATAGGTACTATATTACTCACCTATATTTTCAGTAATGAACATCAAATGAAACGACTACATGTGTTCGGGAATGAGTGTCCGCCCGCTCGTAAATATTATGTATTTGTATTCTACCCTTTTTTTTTTCCGTGCGGAAATCCCCTCGGATACCACCTGTCGGTGGCATGTCGGACTCGAACCGACTAAAACCGCATGCCGTCTCGGGTACTAATAGCCGGGGAACCAGGTATAGGTACCCTAGAAAGGAAGTCCGTGGTGCTTTGTATTCTACCCTTTTTTTTTTTCCGTGCGGAAATCCCCTCGGATACCACCTGTCGGTGGCATGTCGGACTCGAACCGACTAAAACCGCACGCCGTCTCGGGTACTAATAGCCGGGGAACCAGGTATACCCTAGAAAGGAAGTCCCTGGTACCCCGACATACCTCGGGTCGGTACAGACGAGTAGACAACCCACCCCGTGTGGGAACCCCATGTTCCCGGTGCTCCCTGGAAGCGAGCGCGCTTCGCAACGCGCTTGCCGCCACCCCGGCCTGCTTCTGCTAGGGTGACAGATGGCCTCACCTGTCACCCCCAGGCCTGCGCTTATGGAGGACGGAGGTCGTTCTGCGACCTCCGGCGCCTGCGTCGCCTGCGGTACCTGGCCCGTTCCCGGGCCTGGCGGGCCGGGAGAGTTCTAAACCTCTCCCGGTCCCGCTCCGCCGTCTCCTTCGCGAGCATAACTTGCTCGCAGAAGGAGACGGCAGAGTTCCACGCACTCTCGCTCCGCACGATAGCCGCAATCAGGCTATCGAGCGAGAGAACTCCCACTCCGATGGCCGCCACGAGGTCTCGCCTCTGCTCAACCCACGCCGGGCACTCTGCCAGCGTGTGGAGAGCCGTGTCCACGGTCTGGCCATAGCAGTGGTGGCACTCAGGCGTTGGCTCCTTGCGGATCAGACACAGGTGATCTCCGAAACATCCCTTCCCAGTGATCATCTGCGTTAATCAGTATGAGAGGGTCCCGTGACGCCTCTAGAGCCAATCCTCCATAACGGGTCTTACCGCCGCGATGACGGCGTGCCCGTTTGTATTCTACCCTAAACTTAATGCTATTAAGTAATGTTATTAATGTAATTGCTTATGTTATTTACTTATTAACTGTTAGGTACTAAATTGATTTTGCATGTTGTGGAAAGTTTTTTTTGAAAATGTCAAGAAATTGACTGTATACAATATTAAAAATCAGATGACAGTACAACAATGTCAACCCGACCATATTGATTTATATTGTCGTTCGTTATCATATTGTACTCGTATTTTGCATTCAGTGAGTCACTTCGAATTGAATCTTAACTCTTTCTCTCTCATTTGATAATAAAATAACTGTAAACAAACAAAATGTTTGAATTTTTTTTTGACAACATACCTGTGGCATTAAAACGCGTTTTTTTTTATTAATTAACTTTTGACATCATGTTGATAGTTTACATAATTTTAATGTTGCTAAATAGAAACATGAGTACCTTATGATTGGTGCGGAAGATAAAATAATGAATCAATCGTCGTTTTCTAAATGTTAAACTTGCCATAATAAACCAGATTCATTCAATTCAATACGAATCCTGAAAAAACTTATTCTGGATATATTTTTACCTTCTGCCTTTATAAAAACTATAGTTCATGTAAACAGTTAGTTAAGATGTAAGGAGGAAAAGAATATTCGAAAATTTCCTAACGTTTCTACAAAAATGAACAAATAAATAAAAAAATTGGCCAATGAAAAACAAATTATAAACAACAGATTATAAAGGCGCATTTTTCAAAACGCATTCACAGACCAGAAAGTGAAATTACACTGCATAGATGCCGATAGATATTTTTAAAGTTAATTTTTCTATTCTTCCGCCTTATCAGTTTGAAAAGTTACGAAAAACCAAGTCACTATTAAATTCATGATTAAATTATTATTAAACAAAAGATATAGCCCCAAAGTAGCATTGTAAATGCTCGATGAAAAGCAAGAAAAACAAGCTTTATTAATGTTGTAAAAATGGTTGCCGGCGGGGATAGCCTTATTATAACAAAACAGATTTGCTTAAATTGCAAAGAAATCGTTTGTTGAATCCGTAGGTTTACTTGCTAACTTAATTATTGTAAAAAACTGATTATCAAAGAGTAACGAATAAGTTAGAGAAAACTGGCCAGGATACATGATGCGACCCTGAATGCCTGGAGCTATTGCTTACGTCCATAAACCATCTTTGTAATCATCATTCTTCTCCTTTCTTTCTTTCTTCTTGATTCCCTTCTTGCCCACCTTTCTCTTTCAGTGTATTTACTCTTAATTTTTTCAAATATTTTTTTAAAACTCAATCATTTAAATTGATTGAGTAAAATAGTGATATAAAAAGCACCATTGGTAAATTCGTGATTACCATTAAATCCTTTCGGATTTTCTCTGCAGTAACGACGACGAAGATAAATCAATAACATTATTATGTGCATAATAAATCAAAGTTATTACTAGATATCAAACAGTGTCTATAAATCAACAGCGGAGCGTTTTAACTCATTCAAATAAATTCAATTGGGACTTACTCCACTGACTAACGCAGCAAGTCAGTTACAATAAAAACCAAATGCAATTACCTTCCCTATCAAATAAAAGTGCACCTTAAGTGTTTTGAAACAAGAGTTTTAAAATATGTAAGTATTTGATGGTAGAATTTATCATTGGATTAAGTTGAAATGGCTGAAGGAAGCAGGCATCCAAACGGAAAGTATTAGATTATACACGAATCAATAAGGGGCGGTTTTGTGCACTGGTTTTACAGTTAAGTAGGTTTTGTGCTTGATTTAATGGTTAAGATAGTGATTAAATTGATGATTTGTCAACCTTTGAAACAAATAAACAGAAACAGAAATATACAGAGTGAGAGAAACCAACTTTTTGACAGTTATAAATAAAAGAAAACCTATTTATTTACTTATTTTTAAGTTAAAAAAACTTTCTTGATATGTACCACTATAATATTAAAATCTGTGAACGTGATAAGGTTTGAGATATCTTTATTTCCCATAAGAATTTAAAATAATAATTCCCTTACATGAGAAAGGTTAACACAAATACACAACAAACAATAGTCTCAACCTTGGCGTACACTGAGATATCAAATCATTACACTTAACACATTCAATCACAATATTATAAAATGTTAGGCTATTTTTACTAAAAATATACACAAAATACAATATATAGGGTACTTGTAAAAAAACTTTCATACAAAAGAGCAAAGAATGCGTGGACACAGATCGAGCGTAGCTAGAAGCGATATGTGAAATAGTGAACGAATGTGCGCTCAGATTGTATGTTAAATGGCGTAAGCTAGCATTGATTTTGCTTCATTAATTTGCTTCAGTAATTAGTTATACAATTCCGTACCTTGATATTTACCGTGATATTTTCTTATTTTTTGCTGTAAACTTGCTTTGCTGCATTAAAACCAGATATTTGGAAAATCTAAATCTTTTAGTGCGTCTTTAATAACGAAGTCTATAGAATGACCAAAGTAGAATAGACCACTATCATCGGCGTATAACGTTATGTTTCCCATAAGCCCGAGTTCTCTTATATTATTTACATATATAAGAAACAAGAGAGGCCCTAGAATAGAACCCTGAATGATACCACAAGGCACAACTCTGGGCCCACTCTATACGTCACCGATCTTAACCACTTGCCGACGATTAGTGAGGTAAGATCTGAGTATCTTATTAGCGATTCCTGTAATGCCAATGTCTGATAGTTTCTTTAGTAACAGGTTATGACTAATTGTATCAAATGCCTTCTTTAAATCTATGAAGACTCCTAGTGCTATTTGTTTTCTATCAACGTTAAGTTTCACTGTTATTAAAAGATCTGCCATAGCTGACAGTGTGACCAAAATGTCTGCTATGGCAGACATTTTGGTTTGAAGCCATACTGCTGCTTGTAAAAGAAATTCTGTGATGAGAGATACGTCTCAAGGCGCTTATATAACAGTTTTTGATAGATTTTTGAACATAAATTGGGCGGTAATTGCCAGGCTCCACCTTATACCCAAATTTAAATATGGGTGTAACTTTGGCCATTTTAAGACTGTCGGGGAAAATGCTATTTTCCAGATAAAATTTATGCAGTTTGTAAGTTCATGAAGGATGATATTTTTAACGCATTTGATTGACTTGCTATTTATTTCTTATTTATTATTGCTATTGACCCATCTAATCCGGAACTAGTATTTGTGCTTAAGTTATCTATGAACTTGGCAACTTCTTCCGTTGTACATGGCTGAAACTGTGTTAACGAGATTGACCCAGCAGTGTTTGCGCCTTTTGTATACGTTAGATTATTATGGTATGATAATAATATTCATAGGTCTAAGCAACAAAAACGCAACTTGTTTGAGCGTTTTTTTTTTTAAAGACAAATCCCGCACTAAGAATTTATCCTGCGTCGCGGGGGAGTTAAAAATTCTTTACACGCAAAGAACACTTTTTTTTTTGTGCGGAAATCCCCTCGGTTACCACTTACCGGTGGCAATGTCGGACTCGAACCGATTAAAACCGCACGCCGCCTCAGGTACCTGTAGTCGGGGAACCAGGTGTACCCTAGAAAGGAAATCCCTGGTGCCCCGACGACGGAAAGAACACTGGGACTCAGAACAACACAAAGGTTGATTACCATTTGAATTTTACATTTCACACACACACACATTTCATAAACACAACAAAACATAAAATAAAACTATTATGCAAAGATTTTTTAGATCTATTAGAATTGATATTGTGATACGAAGTGATGATCATGTGGTAAAAAAAACAATGGCACTCCGGGAATGCCGACAGAAGTGAAAATTGAAGGTTTTTTTTCGTTTTATTCGATAAGTTTCGATATGAATTTATTTATATTGTACGTGACACAAAATATATGTTTGAATTATATAACAATATAATAATATTATCAATGTATTTCAACCCAAATTCAACTCTCGTGTAAACGGGGCCAATATATGTAGATACTCATATACAGAAGTGTTGGTAACGGTAACAATTTCGCGAGTTAAATGGTTTTTTCCCATCTCAAAAAATACATTCTTTTGTTTGTTGTTCAAAAATAACCAACGCTCCTAAAGAAGATTTTACTTCAAAAAATTCAAAAATTCGCGTGTTGAACCGTTAATTATGATATTTTATGCATAATTTATGATGACAGAGGTATAACGAAGGACACATGATATCTTTCATACACCTAATTGTTCCTAATGGATGAAATTGAATCGAATTTATGGGCCACAATGTTTATTAAATATATTAAATGAAAGGTATCGAATTGTTTTCATAAATATATAAATGTTAATTTTATTACTAGCAAACTAAACTTTTACTAATTATTTGAATTGATATTGTATTCTAAAACATTCCACTTGAATCTACATAGAGAAACAACTGGAAATGAAGTGTTTAATTAAATTTCTAAGTAATATTAAAATATTGGATTATAATACAGTCGTGGCCAGATGGCGAACACTTTTGTCTTAAGAATTATTTCTTAATTAAAGTTTTACGTAACAGTTATAAGATTGAATTAGAATTCGTAATATCAATCCGAATGTCTTATTGTAATCTAGTTATTCAGTAGGTAACTTTCATAACCTTTTTTATAATATAGAAGGGCAGATGGGTCACCCGATGTATCCACCTAAGTAACTACCGGCACCCATGGACTCCTGCAATTCAAGAGTCACACTTTGAGTCAGGGGAAGGAGGGGCAATTCCCTTTTATATCCCGTCCATCTTTTGTACCTTTTGTATCTTACCAGCTTCTCATGGCGGCCCTAAGTGTGGCCACGGGTAGTCGGGACGAGTTTTCCCCTCCGTCCGCTGTAGTAGCCAGCCGCGTGTGCCGGACGTCCCCTAAATAGAGAATTCAGCCAAAGGTGCCTTAGGTGCCTAGGTTATATACATACGAGTATAATATATAGTACCTGGATGATCGAGTCAAGCTCGGTATTTCTTTTTGGTACATTTTCTAAAAATTAAACCTAGTTAATCGCCCCCGAAGCCCTCTGCGTACTAAATTTCATGAAAATCGTTGGAGCCGTTTCCGAGATTCAGATCAAAGGTACTAGATACTGGGATAGTTAGGCCACCTCACAAATATTAGGCAGAAACACCCTTGCCAGTTTGCCTTTAAGTACCTCACGCCACCGAACAGAAAGATTGTTGATTACTTGTATGTTATTAAATGTGCACATTTACAAGTACACAAGTACATATATCAGATTTTCTGTTGATTCGTATAATAATTTATGCATGTACTTAAATATCTTATCTTAGCTTTTGTGATTAATTTAAATTAAATTTATAAATAATCTTATTTGTTTTGTATACAGATAAGGGGATTTGTATTATTCTGATTTTTTAAGTTAAAAAGCCACCTTGCTGTGAATTGTATTAACTAGATAGAGCAGTAACCATATCATCCTGTTCTTCTCAACTTTTTCCAAATTCATTTTGTGTCGACGTAATGTTTTATGCATCCGTTCTCCTCTTCCACTCGTCAAATGACTGCTTCATTTCATTTGAATGGTTTTGGCTTCTCTCTGTCATAGTCGGCTAGCTATAACACCCTTCTTGTTCTTCCATTCTCCTCTTCCACTCGTCAAATGATTGCTTCATTTAATTTGAATGGTTTTGGCTTTTTTTCTTTCATAGCCGGCTGGCTATAACACGCTTCTTGTTCTTCCATTCTCCTCTTCCACTCGTCAAATGATTGCTTCATTTAATTTGAATGGTTTTGGCTTTTTTTCTTTCATAGCCGGCTGGCTATAACACGCTTCTTGTTCTTCCATTCTCCTCTTCCACTAGTCAAATGATTGCTTTATTTCATTTGAATGGTTTTGGCTTTTTTCTTTTATAGCCACCTAGCTATAACACCGTTCTTGTTCTTCCATTCTCCTCTTCCACTCGTCAAATGATTGCTTAATTTCATTTAAATGGTTTTGGCTTTTTTCATTCGAAGCCGGCTAGCTATAACACCCTGCTTATGAATGTAATTAATTGTATTTGATACGCTGAAATTGCGAATGATATTTGTCTTGAGTAAGAAGGTTCTCCTATTATATGAAATACAGCTAAAAGACACTGTTACTTGCGGAAGCACGCCGCTCACATACTTTTTAGGGTTCCGTACGTAATTCTCTTTTTCTTTTATTTTAAAGGCTACTACTACTAGCAACCGAAAATACTAGTATTCCCGTTAACCCCTACAGCTAAGCTAAATTGCTTGTGCTAGGAATGGGTTCATGTCAGTAGTGTACTGGTCAGAATTTGAATCCACGACCTCTTGATCGCAAGTCGAATGCCTTAACCGCTACCGCCGAAATTAAGAAAAGGAAGGTCGATAGGATGGTCCGACAAATTTTAATTTTAACTAGATCAATCAAGTTAAAATTAGGTACAAATGTAAACCTCTCAAAAATATTTCTTTATTCATATATTACAGAAAAACCTATAAGAAGCCTTAGTTTTAAACAATCGGTTGGTTTGCTCAATATTATTTCCGAAAACCTACTTACATTTGTAGTAGGATTATGAGGAACATGTATTTTAGCTGCCTTTTCTTGGAATGGTATGAATCCCTCTCCAACCTAAGTTCTGCTAATTTTATCTTGATGGAATAATTACGTCTGAGCTTTACCACACATGTCTTAGTCAAATTTGTAAATTAATCAATAAAACATAAGATATCAATTTCAAGAAAACAAATTCTATCGCGAAGTCCAGGAGTTCAATACTGAACCTTCATCCTTCCTATTTCATAACCCATCATATTTTTTTTAAGAACGAATTTATTAGTCACATCGCGAGAACTGAACTGAACATACCAACTTGCTTGATATACTGTGATGTGCCTTGAATGTTATTTCTCCAGAAATATGGTGAATATTACCTAAATATACTCCACGTGTATTTCGAACCTATCCGGAACAGCATCGTGAGTAGAATCCATGGCGCGAAATTAATTAATACGTCTCGCAACGCTAATGAAGTCCCATTGTTGCGACATTAATAATTAAACAGGTGTGGCCAGACTGCTACAGTTTGTACTGTAACGGTATATTTAAAGAATATGGTATACAGAATAAGAAGAAAAGGTTGGATAGTACTACTCGAACGAATCAAAACGTTTTACAATATGACAGTTGACCGCGTGTACAATGACGACATAATGAAGATTTATCTCTATAGCTCATATCATCATGGTTTTACCATCCATTTCGAAATTTCAAATGGAAACGTCGCTTAATATCAACTTCAAAACTGTATCTGGAAAGGGATCTTCAATTCTAACGTTAATTATAATTAATTATGTAAGCACGCCTGATGTTTTAAATATGTAATAACATATTGCTTGCTTCATTTCAGTAAAACAAGAATAATTAAAAACAGCAATGGCCCTTACAGTCTTCGCGTATGATGAATAACATCTGATATCACTTTTCTTTTTTTTCTGTGCGGAAATCTCCTCGGATACCACCCACTGGTGGCTATGTCGGTCTCGAATCGACTAAAAACTTCAGTACCCTCGGGTGCCAGTAGCTGGGGAACCAGGTGTACTTTAGAAAGGAAACCCCTGGTACCCCGATGTATCAAGTCTAATGCCGGAATTCTATCTGATTAGTATATATGATATATATTATATTAATTATTTTTTAAAGTTGTTTAGTATTTTTTTTAGAGTTATTAATTTCTGATTTCTTATATTCGCTTTTAGCATTTCTGCTTAATGAATTAATAAAATTGCGAAAGACGAAAGTCATAAGCTTACTTGTAGTAAGCTTATGACTTTCGTCTTTCGGATCTATTTAGTCTTCTGATATAATTTATCCCTATTTCTTATACACCTTAATATCCCCTTTGTAATCCAAGGTTTTAAGATATTCAAAAAAAATTCCAACTCTTCATAGGTGGAAATAAAAACGCAGACTCATTAATTTCGCTCATTGGTAATATTGGACTTAGATTTATCTCATTGAGACCCTTATTAAGATAGTTGTAATCAACTCTTTTGATATCTCTTATAGGTCTTTAATTTTTAGATATCATTTTTAGACTAAGTAGAAGACGCTGTTGTCTTTTGTTATAGTCGTAGATGCAACAAAACATTTTGCAAATAATTTGGTCTTGAGGACGACGTGCGCCGAGGGTTCCGTACCTACATAGATTTTACGAAGATTTTTGCGAAAATTTGTAAGTACCAAATTTTATTTTATTTTTTGGAATTATTCCTTTATTTGTGCTATAAGACGTTTCTTTTTGCTTAAGTTTCGTGATTCTAGGTCAACGGGAACTACCATTTAGGTTTTTGACCCAAAACCTATAGGGTACTTCCGGATGACCTAGAATTGACAAGTTTTGTTTAAAAGCAAGGTCTTACAGCAAAAGTAAATAGAAAATTTAGAAAAATAAAAAAAGTTGAAAATTAAGTTAAATTTTGGTACTTACAATTTTTCGCGAAAATCGAAAGTTGCCCATATCTTTTTATCGTGTTGACCTTGATTGAGTAAACTGCAATGCCAATATATTCATAGTTCAGATTTAATAACTCCTAGGTGAACTAATTTAACGCAGACCAATCAAACACAAATTTATTTCGCTAAAGCTTAAGTTCTTAAAATCTTGGATTTGTTCCAAGTTTCACTGAAATTTGACGACTAATTACCTTCTTTCTGGGTACTTTCTCCGAGATCGATTACGAGTAATATAAAAAACCCTATGCAGATTTTTCTTATCAAACATTTTTTGTGACTCAAGGTTAGAATTCCGCAAACGTCATATAATATGTACTAAATTTATTGCAGTCCGATAACAACACCAAAAAACCAATTCCTATCAGTCAAATAGACACTGATACGATATTTAGTATTGTAATACTTAGATCCAGCTTAAGATACGACATAACTATTACTTACGTCGAACTTTGCCACACAATTTGTTTTAGAAACTCTTGGCTAACGTCGTCCCTCCTTGGGGATAATAATAACTTTTAGATGGTCGAAGGGAAGAAGTTAAATTGAGAATGTAAAGTGAATAAAGGAAAGAGCGTGCGAGTTGCAGCTAGTCTTGGATGTGAACTGAAGTAGTTTGAAGAGGCCGGAATTGCGTTGTTTTGTTATGACATTGACGACGCCACAAGGTCCGGAGATTTGTAAATTTTACCGAAAAATTAGTGAATGGAAGTAGTCGTCTATGTTAAGGTTTTGAGATATTTATGGGGCGCTAATCGTTAGACTAATAATTTTATCAAAGATTTTACCAAGTTCCTTATTATAGGATAGAATGGTTTTACTTATGTGTGGATTTCTGAGATGACCGAATATTTTCGGACCTGACGACACAGGGTTGATTGATATTTTCAATGGTCCGACCAAATGTTTGTATAATCTGAAAATATTTGAAGTTTGGGTATAGTTTTCTATTTATAATATGCATGTACTTACTTATGAAAAAAAGTATGTACGTAATCTATCAGTTAATCTAGCTTTCATAGTACAAGCTCTGCTTAATTTGAAACTAGACGTCGTTGTGTGTCAGACGTCCGAAATATTATATCATTATTAATACACAGAAACCGAAATACTTATACGCGTGAATAAAACCGATTATCCATGCTAATATTATAAATTTGAAAAGTTCTTTTCTTTGGTTACTACTACTGATTTCAATTGAAAAACTATTTTAATATTGGCCTAATTATCGAGGAAGGCTACGGAGTGTATAACATTACCCTACAATCAATAAGAGCGGGACATCAATGAATAAAATAAAATTCTTTTGAAAAAAAGTTGAACCGACTTCAAACAATACTAACAAAGACCAACTTAACGCACTGCTTCAATGAGCTAGCAAGGTTTCGTGTGTAAACAAAAATATAATCGATAGATAAATTTTCTAGATTTTTGTTGATTTTTCGAAAATTGCTTGACCTGGGAAGTATACCATTTAAAACGAAAAAAAGAATTTTCAAATCGGTTCAGGCGTCTTCGAGTAATCGGTGAACAAACATAAAAAAAAAGATTACGACGAATTGAGATCCTCCTCCTTTTTTAAGTCGGTGCAAAAACGTTGCAAAAACGCTGCAAAATATTCCTTTTGTGAGACGTAGAGGAAGTTGCCCGTGGTAGATAGTCTTTAACATATATGAATACAATTTAACGAAGTTCTCAATCCAATAAAATTACTGACATCGCGGTAAAACCATTTTTTTATAACTGTCAGTTGTGACGTTATCGCTGATAAATATAATGTTCAAAAGCTTTTTGCCGCGATAATGTATAACATTAATACATGTCTGTCAAAGTTATAAAGGCGATAGTTAACATCCTCATTTATTAATTGTAATTTGGTCCCACTCACGTCATTTGGGGGAGGCTATCGCCATTACTTTGGGACTTAAGAAGAAGAACATTGGTAGTATATTATTTATTTAAAACTTAAAGCAAATGTTGTACTCGTATAAAGGCGGACTTAATGCCATGGGGCATTCTCATGGGTCAACCTTCAGGTGATGTAGAAAATTTGACATCGTAGAAGTGTAAAAGTGTACACAATATATAAACACACGTACAAAAATACACATAAATATATGTAACTAAAAACAAGAAAAAAGCGATGGTGTCACCTTTAAATACTTAGGTAGTTTCAGACCTTAGAGATGACGTAGACATTGAGATAGATACTGTGTTTTCCAAAAAAAAAATACTCATTCGAGTAACTAGCGTTGTGACTGTTCTGTCAATTCATTCCAAAGAAGATCGCGCACTTTTGTGTTCAATGCAGGGCAGTTTCTGACTATCCTGATGTCGGCAGGGAGCGCATTCCAGAGAAGAACTGACTGGACGTAGAAGGATGGAGGTGTCAGGATAAGGAGCATATTGTTAATTAACCAAAGAATTCGGTCGTGACAGGACCATAAAAAACGGAAATGGGGTACGAGATATTCAGGTAACGATGGAGAAGAAAAAAGAGAAGTCAGTGCTTGCAAACTGCGGCGCTGGTGAATTGGGGGCCATTGCAGCTAGGAACGCAAAGTAGACACTTGGTCATACTTGCGAAGATTAAATACGAATCGAATGCAGTTATTGAGAAGGCGATCTAGTTTTTTGAGAAGGCCTGCATTCAGGTCAAAATAACACACATCACCATAGTCAATTAAGGGAATAATATTAAGGACTGCTGAAGCGTAGCCTTAGTTTTAGCGGAAGTTTTATTATGAGGTAAAGGCAGTAGGTATGGTCGCTGCTAGTATATAATGCTTGCATTTGATGTAACAATAGAATGCCAACTAGTTTTTACAACATCAAATGAAAATATTCTGTTCTGAAAGTAAAACAAACCTACGTTTTATACACTCGATAATTAATTAATGAACTAAATGAACTATCAAAGACCTTGATCCACTAGCACAAAGCGTGAATGTTACTCGTACTTGAAAAATTCAATTGATAATGTTAATGGTGTTTGTGCAATGAGTCAGCTGATAACTATCAAAAATTATCTTCTAATTTATAATTTCCACAACGTGGGGTTTCCTAATTTGCCCTTGATAAAATGAATCATAAATAATAGTTGTATTGTTAAAGGGAAATTTTCTATGTGTTATAATTTTTATACACTTTTGGTATACACGATGCTTTTTCTGAACGCAACAAAAGAGATCTCACGTTTTCTCAAATCTTGTCTCCCCTTGTAACGCCGATTTCAAACCTGGTTTCCTATATTTTTTGTCTTCTTCTCCGCAGTTTCTAACGCCCATTGTTAATTCATGTCTTCCCCAAGCAACACTGGCGATATTACGCACTCTTCGACAATATTTATCACTACTAAAATGCGATTTGATAATCCTGCTTGCCTTTTAGCAATACTATCTGGTTCAGGCGCGCCTTGAACCTGTCTCTTACCTGTCACGTCTCCTACCTGTAACAATGAGGTAATGACTTAACAAAGCTTCGCCTCAAGAAACACCTTTAGTCTCAAGGACTCTTTATTAATTCTTATTTCACCTTCACCTAGCACTGAACTAACCAGTAGTACTTATACAAGAGTTCTTCTAATTTGATATCTGCCTGGTCCCAAATAAAGTTTCAATTGCTTCAATTGCTTTCAATTTCAACATTTTTAGAAGTTTTTTACTTCGGTCGTTTCAAACTTATAATTGATACTTCTCCGTCATCACTGCCACACAATGATGTATTGTATTTACTGGAACAAATTAATAGATTTATACCATTTCTTTGAAGTGAAAATATAATTTTCACGCTAAGTTAATACTTAAGTTAAAAGAAGTAAGAATAAGTTAAAACTTTAAACAGGAATTTTAATTCTTTCACTTATTCATTTTTAATTACAGTAAGGACCCTTTTTATTTGTCTCTTACTTTAATTTTAGCCGAATGTTAATGGACTGAGAGTTAAAGTTTTAGAGTGACACTTTGAATTTAAATTTAAATGTTTAATGGAGCGCGTTGTAGGAATGTTGCTGATAAAGTAAGTTTGAGTAAGTTATTTTTTAAATAACTGGTACTAGTTCCCAAGACATTGTTAATTTTGACATTAGCGAAACACAAATTATCTCACTGACTTAATTGTGTTGTAGAAGAACGAGCCAGGCTTGAAAATTGTTCTGAATTTGGAGGGTCATACTCTTCTAATTCAGAACAATCTTCATACCTGGCATAATATTCATATATATTACTAATTGGCGCAAGAACTTACTCCGCAGGTCAGTGTGACTTTGTTAGGTGTTGTTGTAGTTTATTTTTTCATTAAACCCTCTTCCATAGAAAAAAGATTTTCGTATTGTACCTTATTAGAGTTAAATTAGACAAACACAATACATACATATAAAATTCCATTTTCGAATAATAAAACATTAAAAATATTACATATAATAATACAATATTACAAATATTCAGAGCTAGAATAGATAGCTAGCTCAGATATTAAAAGAGATGATTAGATATTAATTATAAAGTAATATAAACCTCCTTTCTCAGGAGAGGCCTATGTCCAGCAGTGGACTAGTAAAGGCTGTTGATGAAAAGATGGCAGCACAATGAGGTTTAAAATGATGAACAAGATTTTTATTAAGCATATTATCTTATCTTTGGATACTGTTACGTGCAGTCTTAAAGATTATAATCCATTTATTTGCAAACACCTAGAATAGGTCAACATATTGTTTGTATTCAAATAATATCAATAAGTACCAGAGAAGGATACAAAAGGGTTAATGCTGGTGTTCTGTGAGTAGTATCACTCCAGCGGAGAAGGCCCATTAGAGCTGAAGTTAGACTCACCGACGGCAAACAAAGAAAACAGTAACAAAAAGAGTGCCCGTGAGTTTGTTAACCGTTTCTTCTCATAATTCTCAACCTCTTGGAAACGAGCAGTTGTAGATCGGCACAGACATATAATAGATTTCAAGCCATTTATATTTATTTTACCAATTATTTGACAAAACAGAGATTGTTGCTATTTTCCTTTAAATAATCTTCCGAAATAAATATTTTATCGTATCTTTTCCCAATGGTAATATAATAATATAAAATATCAATATCATTCATAAATAATTAATAGCACACGACGCGCTGCGGCGGTTGAAGCGATATGAAGCTGCAGTCTATGATAAAATTTAATAAATACTTACGACATAATCAATTTCGACTTTCAAATATCAAGTGACAATATAATTATACAATAATTTTGTACCTGATCAATTCTGAAAATCTGACACTGCAAATGTCTCCATGGATGGCGAAGTGGTTTAAGCGGTCGCCACGCCGCTCACTACTACGCTGAGTGTTGTGGGTCTGATCCCCACATGGGACGACACTTTGTGTGATCCACAAATTGTTGTTCTGAGTCTGGGTGTTCTTTGTGTCCGTTTCATGTATGTTTGTAAAGTCCCCCGCGACACAGGATATGTTCCTAATGCGGGAGTAGTCTGTTTTAAAAACAAACAAGACAAGAAAATGTCGATCTTTTAACCTATATACTTGAAAATCTTGAAAGTTAAGAATACTAGCTTAGTAGAGGTGAAATGGCAGTACATGCGACATAACTGTGCTGTTTCGACATTCCGTATAACAAGTTTCTTACATGATTAAAAGTGTACTATAAAACTGTTTACTCTATCCCAGTGTCCCGATTCTAGTTCTTTACTCCAATCTTGTTATCTAGTCTTGTTTTTTTTAATTCTTATGGCTTATATTAAACTTAGCAATGTTACAACTTTCGCTGACTCCAAATATAATTGGCAAAAGGGTATGAAGATGTAGATGATGATTAAAATGGACTGAAAAGTTACACTATTTGGGTTATAGCCATATTATTATTACAAATAAAGAGAATAAGTTGATTAGGTCATAAAACAATTTGGTGAAATTTAGTGCAGCGAGAGAGCAGGCCTCGTCAGTCCTGTCTTCTATTGGACTTCTGCCAAAGGCTGCGCAAAATTTTCAGCTCTATAATTTATGCCTAAAAATACAAAGAAAAAATATAATATTGACTTATATTTGGAAAACAATAAATTACCATTCTTACCGTAACAGGTGTTTTTTACGGGCGTGTGGTATTATTTATACCGCTGCAAAAATATGGCCACCCCATCCCGACACCTGGCTACACCGGTAATATTTTACATTTTTATAAAGGGATGAGCCCTTTTACTAAGCTCTGTATGATTGGAGCCGTTTTTTTACGTTTGTACATAACTGACATTGACTTTTAATCTTTGTACTTGAGTGATTATTTTAGGTAAAACTTTGGGCATCAAAAGTCCCTAATAATGTAGGTGTTCTATATTGTTATCTTTCCGTGTGTTGACGGATTTAGGAATACGGAGTGTCAGTACCCCTATTCACTCCGTTCAACCCAAAGAATTAGGTTTAATGTAGTATATTTTATCGTTACCACTAAGAAATTTAGAACAGTAAACGCAAATTAATTTCAAGATCATTTTAAATATATACATTTAAATCGGTTGTTTTCAAAGCAGTCATTAAAAGATTTTGTACACGAAGCTATTTTCAATTGTATACTTTTCTCAATTTGGCATTGATATGGGTTCAGTTTTCAATTTCTTAATTAACAGGCAAGATATTACGAAAGTTTTTTTGATCAAATTCCGAAAAAATGCTTTAGTCATTTATGTTTGAGTAACTTCATAATTTTGTAAAATGTTAGCAAGTTTTGAAGTACAAAATATTATAATGGTTTTGGACTCGAAGTTTTTCATTCATTAGTAAAGTAACAAAAAAAAAAATTAAAAGTTTATGGACTGCATTCACGTTAAAAAAGAAATAAATACCTAATTTGACTTTAGGGCCATTTACAATGAGGGGGAGGACCTTGAAACCACATGGTTAGGGTAGTTTCTAGAGAACAACGTCTGAGTCTAGCTGTTGCGATAGTTTTCCACGTCAAGACATCCCACGTATTGTTTACATATTCTTTTCTTGCAAGGTATTGTTGTGTGGGTCTCAGCAAATCAGGTAGTCTATTGTATATATTGTATATAACTAAATTCAATATGTCAGGTACTTAATATTGCTATTGACCGTGTATTTATTACCAACTGTCATACTTCGCTGTGCATACTTGTAGTTGCATTGATGAGAAATGAGGAACTAAACTGAAATAAAGAATAGATAAAAACAATCTTTGAAGGAGTTTGAATATCGTGTTAAAATTTGAGCTTAATGGTTGTAGAACTTTATGAGTTTTTGAAGCGTACACAAACCAATTTATAGATATATAACTTTTTATCTTAAATATCTCCTACGTAATAGGTGTAAAGATAACTTATCTTACGCCGTAGTATACAGTGTTTGGGTACTCTGCGATCATTATCAGAATACTTGTTTTTGAAATAGGTTGGAAAGGAGCAGATAGGCGGCGGTGAGCCTTCTTCTTTAACTTCCTCTTCTGTTAGGTAATTGGTTCCGGTACTTTTGACCTATCCTGCTTTTAGAACCAATAATTTTCTGTATGTAATAAATAGTATTGACCATGCTACCACCGGGCACACCACTAACGTACGCCTTACATGTATTCTTCTTCTTTATGGTTTCCACCACTTTTCCAAATCGCCATACATCTTTAAATTTGCCTCATTAAGTCGTTTTAAAGGAAATATAGTGTGGGTAGTTTTTTAGTTCCATTTTGCATGTTTTCCTTCACTTTCAATTCTATTCATCTTTTTTCTATAGCTTGTTTTCTCTTCATTACTTTTTACCATTTAGTCCTTGATAACTGATATATTGGCACACATCAATGTTGTTGTAGTATATTTAATTAACTATATCTATCTGTAATTAAAAAAGAGTGGGCGTGAGTTACCCATTGCAAACGGGCGGTTGTAGATCGACACAGGCATATGATGGATTCGACTTATATTAATAAACTAGCTGAGACCCGTGGTGTTACCCGCGTTTGTTGTTATAACCGCGGGCAACGCCGCGGGGCAAAGCTAGTCTAAAAAAAGTAGCCTAAGTTACTCCTTATGTCATCAGCTATCTGCCAGTGAAAGTCCCGTCGAAATCGGTCCAGCCGTTCCAGAGATTGGACCCGGAACAAACAGACAGACAGACAAAAATTGTAGAAAAATGTTATTTTGGCATATAACATTTTTCTACAATTTTTTTTTTCTTTTTTATTTTTATATAATGTTATTTTTTTTATGTTTTACCGTGTAAACATACATATGCATTTAGTAAAAAGCGGTTATTTTAATATTACAAACAGACACTCCAATTTTATTTATTTGTATAGATATAGATATTTGGCAAAACAGATGTAGTAAATGTAGTAAACAGTGTGTATTTTGACTTTGACTTTGAAAAAGCGACACTACTTCCCAATTCCTCTTTTATAAACTGGATATATATAGGAAGATTTATTATTTAAATATTTTAACAATAATTAGTCTGCACACAGTTTGCTGTTATCCCAAGTCAATAGCATTCATTTTATCATTCTGTTACATCTAACCAGTGTTGGGACTGACTGAGAGCGTGTTGAAGACTATGGCATTTAAGACGATAAGATGACAATACAGAAAATAACCAAAATAATAATAACACTTTTTATTATCGCGTTCCAAAATATAGAATTATGTTTCCGTAAACATCATTATATATTTTGGAACTCCCGTGAATGAGCGTTATCCTCAAGATAGCTACAAGGCAAATTCTCGTAATAAAAGTTCTAGTAAGATCTCGTAGTACGTAAGTATTTTACTACGATAATATTTTTTATAACAGTTATGAGATCGAGAGTTGATCGGAACTGAATTTGGACCGACCTTTTATTACTGGTCGTAGTCGCAGACTTACTCGCTCAAAGGCAGGCCTATGAGAGGGCGCCTTAAATTCCCGTAAACATAATTATAAAAAGACGTGTGGCACTCGGGGACTGCCGCGGTAAAGCTATTGCATAGCATTTTGTATCAACTTATGCAATTATAAATAAAATTATTTATTTTATTTACGCAGTATTTCTTTTTCTTTGATATTAATTCAAGTTACACTTTTTGAGCGTGGTGACCGATAAGAAAACAATTTTTTTTCTTTTATTAAATAAAAATATTGAAGCATATATTACAATTTGTTTTTAAATAAATAAATGAAAAATATTATTATTAAATCAAATTACATATCCATGTAAGATTTTTCTGCATTATTTTGACGAAATTTCCTTTGACGTTCAGCATTTGATTTTGGTACTGTTTTTTGTTTTGTTTATAGCGTGAGGTTTTTTTTCGTTATGGAATTTCTGGATTCGGTCCCCGCGCTCAAGGCCCTCGATAGAAGCTATGCAATAGCTTAAAATAACAATTGGTTATTTTCATTTACTTGTCGTTTTAATTAAATTTGAGTGGCGTACATTGTGGTTAAGGTAAGGTAGAAAGTATATTAAAAACCGATACTGGGTTGTCATTTAAAAAAGATATACAAATATTGCAAATGTTACATTGAAGTGGACACCAAAACACTATCACTGAACTGTCTTATCAATTCTATAAATCACGTCAAGTTTTGAAATAAAACGTTGTATTGGAAAATTAGTCAATACTTTTTGATGGCTAATAGTCGAATAAGGTAGGTAGGATGGAAGCTGAATAACCGTTATCGAAGCAATAGATTAATCAATACCTGATTAGATAGAGGATGGTAATGTTGGTTATTGAAATATCTCGCCTTTAGCAACAGTGCTACAGTGCGGAGCTGTTCGTTGTACAAAGCGGAATCATGGCGCCCTGGCTGGACTTACCGTACGAAATAACGAACGTCACCGCAGAAGAAGAAAAGTTCATTCGCAAATGCCTTTTAGGTCAGTGATAGTGTTGTGATGTGAATATCTAGCGATGTTTTTTTGTTCGTGACTATATTTTGTGATTTTTGGATGTGGTAACTTGTATGTTTTTTTTGTAATTGATTTACTGGCAATAGTATTTTTTTTTTCTATTAACATTTATTTAGAAAAAAATAAGATCAACGATAAAATCACTAGGTTATATTGTGGTAAATATGATTCTTTAAAACATATTAAAAAAGTTCAGTAAAAGTTTTTAATGAAAAACAAGCAATAATGGCAACCAGGGTACTGAACCCTTTAGTAATCTCATTTTATGAGTGCGCATGACAGATGCATGGTAAAATAATAGGTAGGTATTCCTTTTTATGTGACCGCCAAGAATCAGGCGGCCCATGAATATTAGAAAAAATAAAAATTGAAACCGCGTAAAGTGTTTCCGTGAACATAATTTAAAAACCAATCTGTGAGGCTCTGGACGATGTCATAAAATAAAAAGTCATTTGTTGATTGAGATTATTATCTTCGGATACATTTTAGATTCTTCATTTTGACACAAGTTATTCTAATATTAGTAATTCCTGTTACTCAAATGTTTAGTACTGCATCTAAGTTTGCGCAGTGGTTTCGATGGAAAGAAAATTGAAACTATATGAAAGAACCATTGAGAGAACCATGTTCTAAGGCCAAGATATGTTCATTTTCATTATTAACCTTTAAAAATGGTTCACCGATTTTAATTATGGCTAAAAGAAATGTCTTACAGGCAACCTTTGAATTGACAAATCCACTCTTAGATACACCATTTTATAGGTAGTTTTGGTGTGTAAAAATATGTAGAAGAATCATAAAATATTTATAAAGCAAACAGCATTAGATTTCTATAAATAGTAAACTACAAAAGTAGGTAATTATAATGCAGTCAGTTCTAGTAATATATTTAATATACAAATGCACATAAATATAACTAAACAGACTGCGAAATAATATACCAGATTTAAATATACCAAAATTATCTTAAACTAGGTCAGTAGAAGTGGCGGTCTTATCGCTCAGAGGCAATCTTTTACAGGCAACTGTGGTTTGGAGTGAAAACATGAAGGGGAGGAGGTATTGGGTAGTGGCTGGTGTATTAGGAAATATAAAAGTAGATGAAATCAAAGTAGTACATACATAGCTATAAAAAGTGATAATTACACATAGTATTGATTTGTTGGGCTAAGGCTAAGAATATATCACATATAAGGTGAATTTATTATCTACATTTTCATTTTTTTTATATTTTTTTTGTTCGGAATACCAACAGCACAAATAACGCAAGGTAAAACATTTTAATAAAGTAACAACGAAGCTGTTTACAGGTATTCGCAAATAGATTCCAAGTGTGAAACAACAATTCAAATAACTGACCAACAACAAAAAAAAAGTACATTAAAAAAAACTTATTATGACTCATTTTTGGATACAAAACAGAAAAAAAATGTCACGCTCCTAATATTGGGCTTAAAAAAAATTTTGAAGCATAAATTTTTTGAAATTTAAAGTTCTGGATCTGAATAGCTCAAACTCGCTACTTAATTCATGCATATCATTTACAGATTTAATGAAGAAGCTGAAGAGTTTGTTTGTTTGTTTGAATTCTGAAAATTCTTTCAGTGTTAGATTTATCATATAGCCCATTTATCGGGGAAGGCTATAGGCTATATATCATCACGCTAAGACCAATAGGAGCGGAGCACCAATGAAGAATGTTTCAAAAACGGAGAAAATTTATTAGATACTATTGAGAGCGGCAGACGAAGTTGCGCGGGTCAGCTAGTAAAATATATAATACTAGCTGATCCGCGCAACTTCGTCTGCGTCTCTAAATAGTAATAAATTTTCTCCGTTTTTTGAAACATTCTTCATTGGTGCTCCGCTCCTATTGGTCTTAGCGTGATGATATATAGCCTATAGCCTTCCTCGATAAATGGGCTATCTAACATTGAAAGAATTTTTCAAATCGGACAAGTAGTTCCTGAGATTAGCGCGTTCAAACAAACAAACAAACTCTTCAGCTTTATAATATTAGTATAGATGGTTTTGGAACGATTTAACAATTCATCTATGTTACTATATGTAACGAGTTGTAATATTATACTGTAATATGTAGATTGTGTAATATCAATAATAGTAAAGATAAGTGAGTTTCTAGATCGCGATGCACTTAAAGACATCTTATTTATCGAATGTTATCGTATACGGATTATTATGTTCAAGTACTGCGGTACTCGAATACTTCATCCGACTATAGCTTAGATGACACAGCATCATCAATTATGAAGTAGGAGATGCTTCGGGATGGATGGGTTAGATTGGTATTGTATCAGAGAATCAGAACCATTGTTAAGGTATTCTTTCATAGTTCTTCACAGAGTGAATAAGAATACCAGAGGGCCAGATATTTTTCCCTAATCCAACGCATTTGTGTGACTTCAGTTTTTATTTATTTTACATCTTAATGCACTTATGTACATTGGCGGGCTTAATGCCATTGGTATTCTCTACCAGCCAACCTTAGAGTGGTTTTAAAATCTTGTAAGGCACCAAGGCTAAAGTTGTAATCAATAGTTATAATTTTTTTTTAATAACTATTTAAAACTAACATAAACTACATATGAAGTTACACATACATATAAATATATAAATCCACATAAATACATATTTTTTATGCTCGTACACTGTAAATACTAGAATATAAGGAGGTGTACTATTGATTAAGGTAATTCTATCAATCTCGTCAAGAGTTTATAATGGCCATCAAAATATATAATAAGCTCCCAGATACTATCCAAAGTGAAGAAAACAATATTAAATTCACTATTAATCAATAAAGTATATTATACGCTACAAGAATACCCTAATGATTGACTGCACGGATGGCGTAGTGGTTTAAGCGGTCGCCACGCCGCTTCCTACCACGCCGAGTGTTATGGGTTCAAACCCCACATGGGACGACACTTTGTGTGATCCACAAATTGTTGTTCTGAGTCTGGGTGTTCTTTGTGTCCGTTTCATGTATGTTTGTAAAGTCCCCCGCGACACAGGATATATTCCTAATGCGGGAGTTGTCTTTTTTTAAATAAAGAAATAAATAATAATACCCAAGCAATTGATGGCAATTTAATATAATGTAATATCCATGGCCTTTACCAGTCCACTACTGGACATAGGCCTCAGGTCATCAGGTGGCCCGTCTGCTCAATTGCCCTGTATGCCATAAAAAGGAGAATTTCTAGTTTCATTTTAAGAAACTTCTCTAAAGATCTAAAATTTCCAGGTCTAACTCGAAAACTAAATCTTTTTATTAAGTATTCTGATTGTGGTTTCTGTGAGATTTTTTAGAAAAGTTTATACATGCTGATTGAGTGTGAAAAAATCATGAGCCTCGGCAAGTGTCCACAAACACAAGCGTGTATAAACGAGAAATTTGGCTCAGAATGCGTGACCTTGCCGTCACGCGGGACTAGTGTCGGTTTTTGAACATAGATCAAAGGACGCTTGTGGCAAGCGTTTGCGACGTACGAGTATTTACATGTTGGCGCGTACTTCTTCCCCACCGTTCAATTTGATATAGGTTAATCAACATTAAGTCTCAATGCTCTACTGGTTGAGCAGTAGGGCTAGAGGGTTTTTTTTAAGTTAGGGCAGCCCTTTATAATGTGAATAAAAATATGACCATATCTGCGAGGTTTGCCTGTCTGGAACACACTAACACACTTGCAAGCGTCTAAATGGCATCCAAGTGGTTGTAAAGGCTTGGAGCTGGTAGACGTTTGCCACTGTTCCCGGATCCCTCCTGTTACAGGCGCAGAGTGGCACACCGTGTGGTTTTAGTCGGTCCGAGTCCGACACACCACCCCGCCGCAAACCCCGGAGGGGTGACGGTCCGAGGGGATTTCCACACGTTAAAAAAAAAAAAAAAAAAAATGGTAGACGTTTGCCAAGCTTCGTATTTCATGTAATTGTCCGTTTTATCTAGGAAGATAAAACGGACAATTACATACATATTATAATACCGAATAATATGTTTACAGACACTCAATAAAAACAGAAATGATAAAATTATCATTATATTACAGGTACATATAATTTTACCTTCGCACGAAACAATAAATGTCGTCATGTATGACATAAGCTATCACGAAACGATAAGCATTATGCATGTTCATAATATAATCATTATAGAAGTTTTGATATAAACATTCCTAAGTAATATTACCTATATAAATATGAATTCTATTTGTGAGCAACAAAATTATCTTATCTTATCGCTATATATCTTTACGATTGAAAAATAACAATTCTACAGATCATGTATATAAGTTAACTTTTGTGCTAACAAAATGGTAATAGTAGTAATAGTAATACTAAGTAAATAAAATGGTACGCTGTGAACAAAAAAGTGAGGCCAATTAAAACTACGCCTTTGCGTGTAATTACATAATTACACGCACGCACGTACAACGAAAGTACGCCTTGTAACAGTCAAAACGTCATCAAAAATGTCAGCAATATTTACAAGTAAATGCGTAAATATTTACAAGTAAAAGAGATAGATAGTCGGATGGAATCGAATTTCACACATAAATAAGAGTAGAAACCAATATTTTCAGTAAAATAAAATTATGGTGGCAGCACCGGCCTACGCACACATGTTTATAAAACCGGCGTCACTTCATTAATCGCAAAGTTCCATCTTAAATTTTATTATTTGATCTGAGTTTCAACGATGCTCTGTAATGGAAAATGATGGTAGAACATTTCATGATAATATTATGGGTATATTGCGTTCGGGAGAGCTATGCTTCGAAACAAATGGGTCGGTTCGACCGGAGTGATACCACGGCCTCACAGAAAACCAGTGTTTAGCAATTATTTTGTTGCTTGCACCCTTAATTCTAGGTCTCAAGGGCCGTTTACGAACTTTCCTCCAGACCTTAAAAATGGTAAAAGAAGTACATTCTAGTTTGCAAAGAATATTTATTATAAGTATAACTTACGTAATGACAAATGTTCAGAATACGGACGGTTATCGTAAAAAGAGAGTGAGATAGAGGGTGATATCTAATTGTTTACAAAATGTCCTTATTATTTCAATAGTAACTCTCGTGTGAGAGACGAGACTGCGACTTTGGTTTTTACTTTACCCACTACGCAACAACGCAAGTCATCACTGCATGGCTTATTTCCGCATTATTCCATCAGTTACATAGATAAGATCCCATAAAAATTAAGTACTATTCTGATAGCAGGTTAGATAAGGTCCTATCGAAACATGACAAAAAAACCCATGTCTCACAAGTTCCAACGTAGTTCTTCTGTCGTTAAAGTTATTATATGTAATAATTATAATAACTTTACACACGGCCGTCTGATCTCAAACTAGGCAGAGCCTGTGTAATGGAACCATTGCACATACTTAAATATTTCTAAATAAATACATATTACAGATAAATTATTCCCAGACACAGAACAAATGATCGTGATCATCACACGATTATTTTGACGACCGGCTTAGTGGTTTCGTGTAACGGACTGCTATTCCAAAGGTCGCGGGTTTGATTCCCGCTCAAGTCAAACATTTGTGTGCACGAACATTTAATGTTTGATTTGGTCTGGGTGTTTCTATGTATAATATGTATATATTTACAAAAAAAAAGTGTATATGTATTTATATCAGTTGTCTAGTAGCCATAGTACAAGCTCTGCTTAGTTTGGGACGGCGTTGTGTCTATTTGGTAGATTATTGTTATTATTATAATTTGTCCTGGGTGGCAATGGAAATCTCGACCTCCGGCTTAGCAGCTAGGGCACTAACAAATATACCAACAGGCCCACCGATAAATTAACATCGTAGTCTTTTATACAGTAAAGATCATGTAAGCACTTAATTTAATACTGTTTACGAAGAAGAAAGACCCTAGAAGTGACATCAGGCAGGTGGTCGGGTGTAAAAGAAAACATCTAAACATTTTTGCTATGAATGCGGGAGTGGGTGAAAGAGGATGTCGAGTAATAGAGGAGAATGGAAGAAGTAAACTCTTTGCGCAGACCCTAAATAAATTTGGTAAGAAGATGATAATGATATAGAACTTAAGTAAATATAAGTAGGTAATCAAGACAAATCGTTAGGTGTTCTACAAATTATCACGTTGAAAAAAAAACCAGCCAATTGTATTTTTTTCGATCTGAACATTCTCAGTACTGTTCTGTACTGTTACAATACAGCGAGTTTCAGTTCGATTACAAAAGCTTGTTTAAGAAAAATGTTTTCAAATATTGAGTTGCTACCCTAAGGTAATAATTTATTTAGTTTCTGTATATCATATATTTACTGAATTTACAGTTCTACGGTCAGCTATTTACTACTATTCGAATTTGTCTTATCTTATTTTTGATAAAGGTAGATAAATTATATTATTTTATTTTTACAAGATCTAAAAAGAATAAGTGTGTAAAGTTATATAGTTACTAATGGATATGTTGTTTTAAAAATTTTGAAATCATTGTTATACAACGGTGGCCTGAAAAGTTTCCGACCTAACAAAGATACAAGACCTTTTTTCAGTTTTTTTTTTTATATTTTTCAACACGGTCTCCTTGTAACTCTACACACTTCTTCTAGCGATGCTCCCATCTCTGTAACCCGTCCAAATAGTACTCGGCGTTTTTCTCTGCAAAATAATTGTTCACGAAGGTGATTGCCTCTTCATTTCATGAAAATCTGTCCTCCGAGCGCAATTTTTCGCTTGGGGCTAGACCGTGAGTAAGGCGGATGGTTAAACAGTTCAAACAGTAATTCGTGGATTTTCGAAATGGCAACCGCTGAGGTGTGAGATGGTGCGTTGTCTTGTTTTGCCGCAAGTTCTGCCTTCAGCTTGTCAAGTAATGATGCGTAGTATGCTCCTGTAATGGTTTTTCCTTTTGTTGTCATGCTTGTATAAATATAACCTATTTTATATTTTTTCCAAAAGGTAATAAGTAAAATCTTCATTTTCCAGGTTACACCAAGCAGTTCGTGAAATGCGGCAAGGCAGGTTATGTGATGCCTGGTGCTTTTAGAAATCACGCCGAAGCTATTTACAACTTACAGGTCCGGCCTGATGATATATGGGTCATCACCTTTCCGAGATCTGGTAAGTGTCATTTAAGTCAGTAGAAAAAAATCTATTCTAAAGGTAAGTCCCCTCATTGTACGAATGCTTGCAACACTACTGGTTTTACCAGCAGTAAAGATATTACAGGCCTTTAATATCTTGATTAAGAAACTCGTGGTAACAATAATAATAGCCTTTATTCAATTGACTGCACGGATGGCGTAGTGGTTTAAGCGGTCGCCACGCCGCTTCCTACTGCGCTGAGTGTTGTAGGTTCAAACCCCACATGGGACGACACTTTGTGGGATCCACAAATTGTTGTTCTGAGTCTGGGTGTACTTTGTGTCCGTTTCATGTATGTTTGTAAAGTCCCCGGGGACACAGGATTTATTCCTAGTGCGGGAGTTGTCTTTTAAAAAAAAAAAGAAAAAGAAAAGAGAAGAAAATTGTTTCACACCAGTTCGTGGAGATTGTATTATTGTCTAACATAGGCCTACCCAAGAGTTCGCCACCGAGTGCAGTTCAGCGCTTGTCTTTTCTAAGTATTTCCTGCTTTTTTCTCAATATCGTCCTCCCATCCAGAAACTCATACTCTGTAAATTATAGCCTGTAGAATTTTAACTTACGAATTACGACCGCGATCTCTAAAATTTGAGACGGATGACGGATGACTATCCGTCATATTTAAATTCCATAGATAAAAGATATTGCTTTTGATACGTCACTGATACATTATTTTATTGTTATGTAAATAATTCAGTTTTGAAAAATGTATCACCGACTTCGATGTATTCTTAATTTAAAAAGAAGTGGCTGTTTATCTTCAAAGGGGATTTTTTTAAATTGGTATCGGTTATGGTAATCGCGTATGGTGCAGGTCGTTTTGACTCCAACTCTCCTTAGAAAAGTTATATTAGACTCTTCAACGATTCTGTCATTTCCAATATTTCGAAAAACATTAACAACATCCTTGATATATTTTATCTACAACTTCGATAGACAGATAAATATTCTACGATAAAATTTACGAGTAAAATGTTGTATCCAAGTGAATTGTATTATAGTACTACCTATACAGTATTGCCTAATTGTAGTTTCTTTTCCAAATTTATCATGCCTTTCATACAGGCTTTCAAACAAACAACAAACAAAACTTAGATTTTGAGTAGTTAAGTTTGAGTGCTAACTGCTTACGTTATGAATACAAACACCTATATTATAATACACCAATAGATTGGTGTTATCACGATAGTTTCTCTGATAAAGAAGTGCTCCGTTTTTTAGGTTATTACTTACCAAAGTGCTGATAAAGTTTAGTCACGTTTGAAATAAAGTAAAAAGATTAAAATTCATATAAATGTTTACACCCATATTTTATAGCTGGCTATAAAAACACAATAACGTGTTAAAGGCAGTGAACACACGTCATCAACAATCGATCCATTTGGTAATATGCGGCCATTCCTTGGGGCCTGGTCATACAAACGTCGATTTTTAAATGAATGAATGCCGTTACTGGTGAATTTTAACGTTAATTTAAAAAAAGACTAAAAGTTAGTTAACAGTAGTTTGGGAACAGTTGTGTATATAGTCTGTGTAATCTCATGAATGTACATAGGACCTGTCATTGTATACTACATACCTCGTATATTGTACTAATAATAAAGTTAGGGAGTTTGATTTGTGGGATGTATTCATTTCTGAAACTACTAGCTGGATTTGGAAAAAAATATTTTCCATTAAATAGTCTGTTTCGTAAAGATGATTATAGATATATAAGTAAAGTTCCGTTGGACCGATACCTTGGGATCTATTAAAAAAGTTAAAAAGGCAGGTCCGGTTCTGGTGGGTTCTTAAATAACTCAAAGTTATAAGGGGGGCATACAATAGAGATATTGACATAATCACAAATTCATGTTATTTTGTTAGTATTTAAACATCAACGCAAACACCTTGATGAAAGAGCCTGGAAGCGGATGGATACGGATTGCCCAAGATCGGGATAGTTGGCGATTCTTGGGGAGGTCTTCGTCCAGCAGTGGACGATGATAGGCTGAAGACGATGATATATATTTAAAATTGTACAGTTTAAATAAAATTGGCAAAAAAGGTTTAGGTAGTAACTGATCAACTTCATTGCGTTAAAACCCAATGACAGCTATCTGTTGGTATCATAATATAATCTATATATACATAAACTGCTCTGTTAAGAACTGTTATTTTATCGGTTAGTGATGTAATCTCCCAACTTATGTGGTACAGGTTTTTTGATGGTATATTTGGGCAAACGAGCAGACGGGTCACCTGTTGACAAGTGACTTCCGCCGCCTATGGACATCTCGTCGTCTTTTGAGCCCACCACCCTCCCAATCAAGTGGAGGAAGGGTTTGGTCTCCGGTAACCTCAATCACTTGGTGAAAAGTAACGAAAGGATTGCTTAAGGTTGTCTGTGAAGCTTACGGTTAAATTTAACTAATCGTTTTTAATGGACTTCAAAAAGGAGGAGGTTATCAATTCGTTTTTTTATGTATATTCAGGCATAATTTCGTCATATATAGACGGACTAGCTGACCCTTGTTGCAAACGTTGTTTTGATATTTACATTACTCAAATTTTTTTTTTAATTTCTTAAAATCCGTTCTTAGCTGACCTCTACTCGGTGAAAAGAATATTCCTACCAAATTTCAAGTCTTTAGCTCTAATGGTTCCAGAGATATCGTGATGAGTGACTATATACGTGGAAATCTCTTATATATATATAGATTTTCTAAATTCTGTTGTTACGTTACAATCAAAAGTCAATCTAGCTTTCGTATTACAAGCTCTGCTTAGTTTGAAACTAGATGGCGTTGTGTGTCAATGTCCGAAAATATTATTTATTGATATTTTATGATCGATCCCTTGTTCAAAATGAAGTGTAACAGAAGTGACAGTTTTCATTGTATTTCTTAAAAAAACCATTTGTGGGTGTGTCATGAAAGCGATATGTACGGGATTAAACTTAACTACAAAATTTATCATTAGATATTATTTTGATTTACAGGTACGACATGGATGCAAGAGTTGGTTTGGTTGGTAGAAAATAATTTGGACTTCAAGAAAGCGAAATCAACACCCTTATACCAAAGATTTCCCATGTTAGAGTAAGCATTTTAGATTTTTTCATTGTTTAACTAAACTTTGACTACAGATACATTTCAAAAACATTAGTAACTGAGCCCCGAAATTACAAATTCATATCAAAGGCCCATAGATCTGCTGTATAGAACAAGTGTATATACCCCTAAGGCAAAAAAAAAAGTATTTATCTTGGTCCACGACTTTGGGTTCTCAGTTAAAGGATTATGTGGAACAGATAGCCTAAATATCCATGATATAAAGGAATTTTTGTATGTTGCCCATTTATAAATGAAATATTTTCGTTTTTAGAACAACAACTCAAATACCGGAGATTGCGTTCGATTTGATCAAAGTGAATTTCATGAACCTGGGCAACTTTCAAGGGCTTTCTAAAGCGGCGAGAGTTCCCAGTTGGCAATCAATAGATGAAGCGCCATCGCCGAGGCTCATCAAGACACATTTGCCTCTGTCTTTACTACCGCCCAACTTACTGAATACTGCTAAGGTTGTGTACGTCGCAAGGGATCCAAGAGACGTATCTGTATCATACTACTATCTTCATAAGATGGTGGGCAAGACTTTACTGAGGGCTAACTTCACTCATTTCTGGGAGGCTTTGAGAAGAGACTTGAGTAAGTACCTACAAATAATGTTTTTTTCTGGTATTTTTTATTACATGATGATGGTAATAATGATTTGAATGAATTTGAAGGAAAATTGTTTGTTATTAATTATATTTTCTACTTTCCAGTGCCATATTCTCCGATAGTAGCACACACAAATGAAGCCTGGTGTAAGAGACATCACCCAAACATGCATTTTATGTTCTATGAAGACATGATTAAAGTAAGTTATTCAGTATTTTTACATTTGCTTTGTACGTGAATTTGTATGGTTATGTGTTCATAGTGCTACATTATGTCTTCAGTACACTATTTTAGTGAAAAGCGCTGACAAGACAAGAAAACTGTTATTTGCTGCTTAACATTTATACTGAATTGATCACTTACTATTATGCCAGTAGGACCTGCTTAGAATTGCAAAAATAATAATAAAATAAACGTAATTTAATTGCAGGATTTGCCAAAAGAAATACGCGGAGTAAGCGACTTCCTCAATAAGAATTATAATGATAAAGAAATAAAAAAGCTCGCAGAACACTTGAGTTTCGAAAACTTAAGAAAGAATAAGAACGTTAACAACACTACTAATACAAACGGTGAAGGCATCCAGTTTGTGAGAAAAGGAGAAGCTGGCGGTTGGCAAGCACACTTTGATGAGAAACAACAGCTCCAAGCTGAAGAGTATCTTATTGATAGGCTGCAAGGTTTAGATTTAAGATACCCATCTTTTCCTCTCAATGAAATAACCAGGTTATAATGTTGCCGAAGACTGACCTGTATATTGGTAATTAGAACTGCTAGATTGTATATATATGTATATATTTAATTCGTTGTAAATATTACAGATGTGAGAATGAAGTGTGATAAGATTAAAGTAATTGTTTTAAGATTATGTGCAATATTCATGTCAGCTTATAAGATTAATTTATATGTGATTGTAAAATGATTTATGCGTGCATGTGTAAAAACCGCGTTTTCTTGGCAGATAGTGTGAAGTGGTTAGATATTTTTTTACACAAGAATAATTTAAGAGCTTAGTGAAATAGTTTTAAGGAGCGATAGTGGAAATACCCGATGTCACTTATATTTGATGTTTGCGCCACAAATAATAGAACAGTTAAATGCTAACGAAAAGTCAACCACTCCATTACAATTCTTATGATAATTGTGTATAGTACTGATACTGAATGGATAGTTGTTCTGACAATTCATATAGGTTCAGTGTAGTAATATTTTACATTATATACATACTAATACATTTTAAAATGATGTTTACCTACCAATTTTACTAGTTCAGATTAAATATATTGCCATAAATAGGTATGAAGCTATAAATACTACAAGTACGCGGCGGGCTTGACTTTACAGGTCAAATTCAGTGCGATGAGTGTTAGTGTTAGTTCGTTATTCATATCTTTACCTATTTCTAGTATCTAGGCGATAACTTTATTGTGAAAATGCATTTTTTATTTCATAATTATCTTATAAGAAGTAAATGGCTTGGGGGAATAGTTCAGACTAGTCAAATAATGTGAATGAATACATCAAAAAGTATCACAGGTGAAACAATTCCTACTCCTTACTTAGTTATGTAAGACCGTGTTTTTGGAGGTAATCTGTAGAGATAGGGGAGGCAAGAATTGGTGATATATCTACCTTTTAAAGGAAAAAGTCGTAACTTTAAAACAAAAAATTGAAAGCCTCAATCCGGTCTAAATTTTTCGTCATGAAACCTACATTTAATTTAAGATTTCAATAGAACAACAATAATCAAATTTGTGTAATTGTAAGCGTATTTACATTGTTCTTTCTATTACCTCACAAATTAGATAAATAAGATTGTATCGGTATGGTGCGTTAGTTACTGGAGGTAAATTTATCGTTCCTTTTGTATTGTGATTTATGTATAAGAATTTTTAAGTTATTTGTCTGTTAAGTAAATATAATACTTTTATTTCTATAGTTACCTTTCTTTATTTTATATCTGCATTATTCATCTAGGGAATGGTAGTTTAGCAGTGCGTTAAAGCACTTGGAGTTTTTGAGTGGAATGCAAGGATGGCGTACTGGTTTAAGCGGTCGCCACGCCGCTTCCTGCTACGCTGAGTGTTGTGGGTTCGATCCCCACATGGGACGACACTTTGTGTGATCTACAAATTATTGTTCTGAGTCTGGGTGTTCTTTGTGTCCGTTTCATGTATGTTTCCTCACTCACTCGGTGATAAGAAACCAAAAATTGCCTATCACTGGTTCTCTGTGAGGGTATCACTCCGGTCAAGACTGCCCCTTTAACCCAAAGCACGGCTCTCTCATTGCGAAATAGCCATAACACATTACATAAAGTTCAATGGGTCTGGATTGTTCATAATTAGATTTCTAACTGATTAAGAATTTTGGGTTAAGAATTAAAGGTTTCTTGTATCTGTTTGAGTGTATAATGGAATTGCCATCTTTATATACAGCCGATATTATTAAAAGATTTAAGGATAGGGGGTCACTTGATGCTATATAAATAGTTTTTGTAAAAGCTTTTGATCGTGTGGATCATGCAATACTCACTAGGAAGTTGAACCATGCAAGAATATATAAATGTCTGTTACGACAATTTAAGAGTTATTTCTAGAATCGTTCGCAATTTATGGTGGTCGCAGGATTTGTATTCAGACTATTTGCAACTAGTTTGGGTAGTCTCCAAAGATCCAAATTATATATTAGGACCTTCATTGTTCATAGTCTCATAGATATACCAAGTGTAGACCAATAATTATATTTGGTTAATAAAATGCACCTGCAAATTGTTCAAATATTCTCGCAAAATAAATAGAATTTAGATAGTAAAACGTCACAAAACGTAAAAAACCGCTCAGGTACGAGTCAAACTCGAAGGGGCCGAGGGTTCCGTACCTACCTACTCCGTAGTACTACCTCCTACGTAGATTTTCGCGAAAATTTCTAAGTAGCAATATTTCTCTTAATTTTTAACTTTTTTTATTTTTTGTAATTATTCCTTTATTTGTGCTGTAAGACGTTTCTTTTTGCCATATTTCGTGATTCTAAGTCCACGGGAACTACCATATAGGTATTCAACGAAAAACCTATAGGGTCCATCCGGTTGACCTAGATTTGTCAATTTTGGTTAAAAGCAATTTCTTACAGCACAAGTAAAGAGAAAATTATGAAAAATAAAGAAAGTTGAAAATTAAGGTAAATTTTGGTACTTACAAGTTTTCGCGAAAATCGAAATTTGCAAATAGCTTTTTATCGTGTTGATTCAGGACCTCGAATTTTATACACCTAATAGTGACCATAGAAATCAGTATCTGGTATAAATTTCAACGTCCTTGGTTTACCCGTTCCTGAGCAAATCGGTGGTGACACACGGACAGACGGACAAGAAAGTGATCTTACGAGTATAAGGGTTACTTTTTTACCTTTTGAGGTACGGAACCCTAAAAAGGGTATCAATTTTGTAACTATTACAAAAAAGTCTAAGTATACGACTCTCACCCGGTTTGTCACCCAGGAGTCACTTTTCATGCCGGAATGTCATTCCACTAAATGAGTCAGGACAATAATGCTCGGTTTAATCATTCGTATAACAAAACCGTTTTGCAAGAACAAAACGCTCCATTTTGCGATAAAACAATCTGGTAAAGAATACACTTTTTTTTTCCGTGCGGAAATCCCCTCGGATACCACCTATCGGTGGCATGTCGGGCTCGAACCGACTAAAACCGTCTCGGTAATAATAGCCGGGGAACCACGTATACCCTAGAAAGGAAGTCCCTGGTGCCCCGACATACCTCGGGCCATCTACAGACAAGTAGACGACCCCCCCGTGTGGGAACCCCTTGTTCCCTAAGCGAGCGCGCTTCCAGGGAGCAGAGGAGACAGATGGCCTCACCTGTCACCCCCAGGCCTGCGCTTATGGAGGACGGAGGTCGTTCTGCGACCTCCGGCGCCTGAGTCGCCTGCGGTACCGGGCCCATTCCCGGGCCTGGCGGGCCCGGAGAGTTCTAAACCTCTCCCGGTCCCGCTCCGCCGTCTCCTTCGCAAGCATGACTTGCTCGCAGAAGGAGACGGCAGAGTTCCACGCACTCTCGCTCCGCACGATAGCCGCAATCAGGCTATCGAGCGAGAGAACTCCCACTCCGATGACCACCACAAGGTCTCGCCTCTGCTCAACCCACGCCGGGCACTCTGCCAGCGTGTGGAGAGCCGTGACCACGGTCTGGCTATCGCAGTGGTGGCACTCAGGCGTTAGGTCCTTGCGGATCAGACACAGGTGATCCCCGAAACATCCTTTCCCATTGATCACCTGCGTGAGTCGGTATGAGAGGGTCCCGTGACGCCTCTCGAGCCAATCCTCCATAACGGGTCTTACCGCCGCGATGACGGCGTGCCCGGTAAAGAATACACTGGAATACTGTTCTAGTGTTTGGTGGCATTTTTATTCTTCTCATTCTGATGGCACGGAATAAATTTACTTTATAAATGTGGGTCCGTAAGTCAATAAATTTACTTGTTTTTTTGTCTGTCTGTCTATTTGTAATCTTCTAACAGCGGTTTAGAAGATTACCTGAGATTACCGATTTAATAATATTTACTACCAGGTATTCCACTGTAAGGAATTAAGAAGGCTGTTTATAAGGAATAACTTAGGCTATTTTTCCTCTCTGACAAACCCTTTGAAATTTTGACCGGTCCGGTCCGGGAATCGAACCCACCAAGGCAGGGCTTTTCAAATTCCACACGAACGAAGTCGAGAGTACCAGCTAGTAGTATATAATAAACAAAGAGTGAGTTCTGGTTCACATATTATATCTCAACCTCGCACTTCCGTGGTCATGATCTGTGAGGTTCTTGAGCAACGAATACTTTATTTTACTAAGGCAGTCAAAGTTTAGGTCAATCAAGTCACTACAGCTATTGATGACTTTTCAAAACTGAGGATATGTCGAATTGGCTTCCTCCTACCCAGAACCGTCCTTCTCTGTGGTGTGTGGCTTTGCGAGGTATTCTTGACAGGATGCGGAAATTAAAGCGATATACGATTGGTGAATTAATCATTGTAGGTTAATATACATCGACAGTGTCAATAAAAAAAAAAAAACAACTGAGCAACGTTTTCTTCGACTAAGCATAACAAACAAATTACATATATAATAATACCAATGTTTACTTTTCTATTTACCTACCATGTTCAGAGTTGTCTTTTTTTGTTATTGCAGTGAAAATTTTAAATTAGCCTTCACCTATTAGTCTTATATTAATTGAACCTTTGTAAGTTTTCCTCGAAGACAAAAAAAAATACAAAACATTAAGTTAAACTAATAACTTAAGTCTTTTTGTAGTTGTTTAAAACCTTTCTCAAAAGATAAAACTTTGAAAGCATAATTCCCAAAACATAACTTACACGTAATACAAATTTTGTATTCCCTACGTCAAACAAGAATGTATTTATTAATAGTTGATAGTAGTTCGGAACTAATACAAAGCTGAAACTCAATTTAATTGACGTGTTCATGCCTCGTGTAGTCGTGCCGCAGCTAACTGATATTAAATTTATGTACGATGTTCAAAATGAGCTATTAAGGTGTTTAGGTGCAATAACTTGAAGCCTAAAATGTATTTTAGTTATATAGATTATGTGGCTGCATCTATCCATGGCCTCAATTCTGCTATTTTAATATTGTATCAATAGACTGTCGACGGACTGTCGTCAGAATAGTTTTTTACCTTTTCGTATTCTACTAACTGTATCAAACCAATGATGACTTGCCATGACTTATACAAATGTCGTTGTAACAGTTTGGCAAACGGTACAATTTAAATTTGTAAGGAAATTATATATTTAATTTTCCTGATATGGCAATGTTGTTAATATCGCCAGTGATGAGCCATTGTCACTACGTCGACAGTCTATTGACACTATAAATTTATGTTAGTAGAATACCGATATTTTTTACCGATATCAATGGCATCTCAATAGCGTGTCAATGGAATGACAGTAGCTTGTATGTTAACATAAAATAGCAGAATTGAGGCCCAGACGTGAAGTTCCAAAATGACATAGAGCATACGAGTACTGTCAACAATTGTATGTTGTCTTATTCTTAAAGGCACAACGACAAAAAATCTAGATAGAAAGGATAAATCATCATAATTTTCCTGATGCATTTAGGGTCACCGCAATTTAGTACATATAGACTGTCTAGTCTGGAGTGATAATAAACAGAAAACCTATGACAAGCAATATTTTTTCTTGCATTTAACAGTGTGGTGACGGATCAAGAATACGGAGCGTCACCACCCTAATTTATCCCGTTTGTATCGTAAGAGCCGACTAAGGGAGCAAACTACGCAGGACTGCAAAGAGAAGGAAAACTTGACACAAACCCTATACCAACCCGTCTGGCCAGCGTGGTATAGTAGGCCCAAACCTCCTTTCTAAGGACAGGTCTATGTCCAGCAGTGGAATAATAAAGGCGGCTAATGTGTAATTCTGGTTGTAGCAGTCAGAGGCCGACAACGCACTGGTGGGTTGCAGGAGTCCATGGGCGGCGGTAGTTACTTACAATCAGGTGACCTCTGTGCTTGCCATTTAGTTTTAAACTAAGCAGAGCTTGTACTATGAAAGATAGACCAGATTTTTGTATATACATATTTATTTTGGTAATAAAAATGTCGGATGCAAATTAAGTCGTACTGTGGTAAATTTATATTGCTTAAAATATATATTTGGGTATAAAACTCCGAAACAAATATTTGAGCATTTAAAAAATTTGTTCCGCCCCGGGAATCGAACCCGAGACCTCAGAACAGTCGCATACGCTACCACTGCACCACCGAGGCAGTCTAACTAATCAAAGCAAACTAAACTAGTCAAACCAAACTATTTTATTTACTCAAAAATACATGGTTAGGTAAATACATGACAAATGTGTGCTAGATAATCTAATGGCTAGTTTTTGCATCCGGCAAAGTAATTATAAACGTTGGGAATGAAATCGTATCAGAGAGGTAATCGAGAAAGTTAGTGATTGCAGAACTGAAGCAGAACATACATTACCTGTATACCTGTATTTGTGAAGACGGAGTACTTTCCAAAGATGGGTTGAACGTGGTACAATAGAACTGGAAGTACTTGTAACGAAACTAGTGGATTAATTTGTTAAATTGTATCTATTATTATCGGTATTGGTGGTGGGTTTCGGTTTTCGCATTTAGACTCAAGAACGGTCCTTTATGCGTCATGGTAAGGTAATTTAAAAAACGCAGAAGCCTTCTGGGGCATCCAGGCTTCTAGGAGCGATTTATTTTCCGAGTCTATCGCTAATTTAAAAGTTAGTTCTTTGAAAAAACAAAATAAATACTCTTTTTTGAAGTCGCTTCAAAATAGGTAAATTTACACGGTATGTTTTAACTAAGGTATTGAATTTTGTTAGATATCTCCAGATTATTTTCTTAAGAATATAGTGCGGGAGTATAAATAAATAGATAGAAAAAGATTAAAAGTACAACAATACAACAATAATATATCACAACTTGTGATTTTTTTAATACATTAACAACTTAACTCATCTTACACACGACCGTGTAACCCCAAATTAAACAGAGCCTGTTCCACGGTCACCAGACTGCCAGACAGACTTACTGTAGAAGACTTTTCTAAACACTGAAAAATCACACAACCGTTATTTGTTATTGTTTAGGTAACGTTGTTTGTTGAACTCAACTGTCACGATTGATAACAACCACATTGACAGGCCAGTCAATTACATGGCTACGTATAATTTTGCCAAACAGTAACGCTGACTTTATGGTAAACTTGGCGCTGTCTTCACATTTGGCCGTCTAGTTGGTTAAAGAAGTGGTAATAAAAATGTCGGATGCAAATTAAGTCGTACTGTGGTAAATTTATATTGCTTAAAGGATATATTTGGGTGTAAATAAAATGGTTTTCACAAAATAATTGTTCCGCTAAAGCGTGAATCATTTTTATGGTGTCATAAAGCATTGCAATAGTAATTATAAGCATGGCTTTTGAAGGGTGTCACTGTAAGAGTGCGCTTTTTGATTTTAAAATAACACCTACCTATGTGATGAAAGAGTTAAGAAGACATGTTCTGAGTAAGTACGGAATAAAGTATACGGCAAATGGCCCCCACGGCTCTGATGACAGGCCATTACTGTTTTCATGAAATTTTCCATGACTTTTACACAGAGACGTGGCTGTATCTCACCGATGACCCGTTGGGTGAATGACCCCAGGGGTATTGAAATGGCAAGACAGCCTCTTGATACTGATACGCATTATAATAAATTTTAATCTATAATCTTTTATTCCGTATAATATAGGTCCGTGTGGTGACGGATTAAGAATACAGAGTGTCACCACCCCTATTCATCCCGTGGGTGTCGTAAGAGCCGACTAAGGGAAAAAACTACGCAGGACAACAGCACTGCAGAGAGAAGGAAAACTTGACACAAACCCTATACCAACCCGTCTGGCCAGCGTGGTATAGTAGGCCAAAACCTCCTTTCTCAGGAGAGGCTTATGTCCAGCAGTGGACTATTAAAGGCTGCTGATGATGATGAATCTTTTATTTATAACCTCTCAGCAGCCTAATATTCTCTCATGTGCTGTTAAACTGAAGGCCAATTCTCGTAATAAAAGTTCGGGTTCAAAATTCAGTTCCGATCCACTCTTGATCATGTAACTGTCATAAAAGTTATTTTCGTAGTAAAATAGTAAAGTATAACTAAGACTAGCAGATTACTGATTCAATTTTCGGTTACAATACGATATAATCACATTTCAGTCAACGTTGGATGTTTAATACTTTACTAAGAAAATACCTTTTATGACAGTTTTGAGATCGAGAGTTGATCAAAACTTGTGACCGAACTTTTATTAAAAGAAGATTTACTTCAAGCGCCTGTTAAAATAAAATAGCAATGCACTCTAGGTAGTATTAAAAAAAGGACGGCTGACGGTAGGTGCTATAGATTAGGCGTACTATATAGGTATGTATTTATTTTGAAATAAATATATCTTAATTTTGATAGTTACAAAGTTTAGTAAAAGATTGCAATAGAAAATAAGAACACGTACAGTTCTAATTTGAAGGCGATCTTAGGTACCTACTATGAAGTCTCTTCTCTGTTTCCGTTAAATCTTATTTATAATGATTTATAACCTATATAAGGGTTAGAACTTTTACTTAAATTACTCTTTGGAACATTACCTGTATTAAGAGTACCCAAAAGATTTATTTAGTTTCTAGAAAACAAATGTGAAAAGAGTCATCAATGGGTATGAATACCTAATATTATAATCGTGTTCATTATCGATATCTAAAAACAAAATTTCATAACATTATCAAAATTTTTAGTATAATCGTTTATGTTATGTAATCATTCATATTTAAATCGCATGGCACTTAGAGTAACTACTGATTTATAGAAGCAGAAAAAGAGAGAAGTAGAGAATAACGGAATTGTGGGAGAGCCGTACTTCTTCACAAATGTTTTCGACCGGAGTGATACCACGGCCTCACAGTGACCTGGTTTTAAGTAGACAGGGGCAAAATCACTGTGAACTGTGATTTATCATTAGATTTTTGCGTACGTAGGTTAGGGTTGCTAGGTAGATAGGTTAGACGCTATCTAACTGAATCTATCTCTTTGAATGGTAGCTATATATATAAAATAATTACTAGATTTACAGCTTATTGGCAACAACGCGATAGTAAGTTGACTGCACGCATGGCGTAGTAG
The DNA here is from genome assembly GCA_902825455.1 of Arctia plantaginis. Classification (NCBI taxonomy): domain Eukaryota; kingdom Metazoa; phylum Arthropoda; class Insecta; order Lepidoptera; family Erebidae; genus Arctia; species Arctia plantaginis. Next base: position 3,057,034 of record CADEBD010000388.1, on the reverse strand, counting down.
TTTAAGCGGTCGCCACGCCGCTTCCTACTACGCCGAGTGTTGTGGGTTCGATCCCCACATGGGACGACACTTTGTGTGATCCACAAATTGTTGTTCTGAGTCTGGGTGTTCTTTGTGTCCGTTTCATGTATGTTTGTAAAGTCCCCCGGGACACAGGATATATTCCTAATGCGGGAGTTGTCTTTATTAAATAAAACTTAAAAAAATAAAAAGTAGTAACCCTAACTTAAGGTACAAAAAAAATTGGTAAATCACTGGTAATTCACAATTCACTGTGATTTTGTCCCATGGTAGTTTCAAGTTATCATTACTTTTCATGGGGTGTCCTCCTGATTCTGGCGGGGGACAGGGGGGACGGGACGGGATGGGAGCAGTACTCAAAGTGCGGCAACCTATTGTAACTGTTGAGTTGTAGGTGTTCATGGGCGGCGGACCAGACCGCTCGTTTACTCTCCCATCCCAAAAACAAAATTTGGCATGTCACTACCTCATCATGATTGCTGGGGAAGTATTAAAGTATATTTATAATGTCCGTGTTCGTGTAGTGACGGTCCGTAATGTCCGTGTAGTGACGGATTAAGAGTACGGAATGTCACTACCCCAATTCATCCCGTGGGTGTGGTAAAAGCCGACTAAGGGCGCAAAACAGCGCAGGACACCAGCACTGCAAAAATAAGGCAAACTTGACACAAACCCTATACCAACCCGTCTGGCCAGCGTGGTATAGTAGTCCAAAACCTCCTTTCTAAGGAGAGGCCTATGTCCAGCAGTGGACTATTAAAGGCTGTTGATGCGATGTGATGTGATATTTATAAAAATAAATATGAAGTCTATTTATAAGCAAGTCCGGACGTTCTTTTCAAGTAATTTCATTTTTTTTTAATAGTTGCATTCAAGTTAAACAAAGGTGGTGTGACAAGCTGGTGAAGGTGGAAGGGAAATCGCTGAATGTGGGCAGCACAGGACCGGTTAAACTTGACATCTTGTGATTGAGGTGCTTGGTTTCTTTTGGTCTAAAAACACACATAATAATATGCCCAGTTAAGTCATGTACAGTAAGTAAAAAAAAACCATAAATTTCTATCTTGGGCTGGCTGATCAGTGAGCAATGATGACCTAAATAAAGTCAAAGTGCAATCATCCCAGGATACAAAAGTTTGGATAGAAAGACAAGAATGGGTGACCCCAAAATATTTTATTTGCTAAAGGATAAGGTTAGGTAAAAAGAGAGAGGGAGAGAGAGATATTATATTCTATTCAGCTAACATGGTGATTACTATACGTAGTACAGATTGTAATACTGTTATGTTTAATTTAGATATTGTTCAATCACACTTATTCTCTTTGTATTGGTATATACTTCAAGGTTATTAAAATTAGACGTAGTCTATAGTACTATGCGGGTCACAGAATGCACAATGCACTCTTGGAGAATAGTACATGGCGCCAAGACCGGTTCAGTTACGTTGCGCATGCGACGATAACGAACGTGTGGCTAAATAAAGAAACAACATGGCGTCGAGTGCCACAAAGTGTTTTCTAACAGTGACTAGGCAATACAGTGCTAGTGTTGATAAAAATGTGGGCTTCCTGGGACTTGGGAACATGGGATGCTTTATGGCCGCTAACCTCGTCAAAAAGGTAAATTAAATAGTTGAAATACGCCTCATTATTATGCAAAAAAATCATAGTCGTGTATTTGTTTTGAGTAAAATGTTGTTTTAAAATGTTGATAATAGTTTGTGTGTATATTATATTGATAGTAATAACAGGGAAGAAGACGGGTTCGATTCTCGGATTTGATAAAGTTCCTTATATATGTTTGTTTAATAATAATTAACACGATTTAATTAGCTTAACTTCGAAGTATGTCAAGAAAGATTAAAGGTCAATTTTATTATATAAATAAAACAGGTATTTTATTATAAATAAATGAAAACCCTTGTGTTCCTATTAAACTACTTACTACAAAACTGCATCTCAAAATAACAATAACTAGCGATGTTTTTGTTTTGTTTATTAGTTCTTTTTTTAATACGCAACATAACTACGAGTAACTAACGAGTTAACAAATCGCCATCATCATCTCAGCCGAAAGCTCTACGTAGGCCTTTTTTTTACCTGTGGAAACCCCCTCAGGCCACCGGGGTTTTACGGCGGGGTGGTGTGTCGGAACCGGACCGATTAAAACCACACGGTGTGCCACTCTGCGCCTGTGATAGGAGGGATCCGGGAACTGCTGTTATTAAGACATCCGGACCCCTCCTAGCGCCTGCCAGCAACGGCGCGACACCACCTTTGGGTTCATTCTCTATTTAGGCGACGTCGAAGCTGTACCTCCTCAAAAGTTCGACTATTAATAAATATTGGAAGTTAATACTAAAGTACTTCTAATTTTTGCTTGTAAAGGAAGCTTTGTATATACATGAAGTTTGAATAACTATGCTAATATTTGACATCTAGGAACTATTTGACGATGAAGATAGCTGTATGAAGGTATACTTTAGTGGCTACCAGAAACTTCTCGAGTTTGAGCTGATATTTTTCGTTTTAACAGATTGGCTTTATGACGATTTTCTGATAAGAAAGTTAAGAGATGGACAGTAGCCTGTTTCACTAAATAATTTCTTTTTGATTACAAAGAATATGATTCGTATGTCAAACAGGCTTCCTATTAAGACTATAGATCTGATGGTGATTGGTTACCAGTGCCATAAAACAGTCTCATTAACGAAATTCGTTCCGACGGCTTTGAAGGAGTCGTTGAATAAATACTAGATTATGATTGTATCAATTGTTTCTTTTTTTTATGGTAGAGGGGACAGACGAGCAGACAGGTCACCTGATAGAAAGTGACCATCGCCGCCCATGGACGTCTGCAACTCAGGAGTCACAAACGCGTTGCCGGCCTTTTAGGAAGGAGTACGCTCTTTTCTTGAAGGTTTGTGATGTTGATTTGAAAATGTACAGCGGCCTTGTCGCATCTGTTTTATTGTTAGTGTCGATAAGCATTGTCCAATGTTGTCTGTTTCAATTTCAATCGTATTTTCTTACTGTAAGTTTTAACTTTTCGCTTATCATGAAATATATGATAATGGTATTGAAAATAATGCTATCACCCAATTTGAAGGACCTATGTTAACATGTTACCATAGGTCATTCAAATAGGGTAGGTATTATAGTTTTTTCGAAAAGTGTTGTTCGATTAATACTGTGCGTCCTCATATTTTTGTATATTATAAAATGTATACTTACGTATATAAATTCATTTATACTTGTAATTTTCTCACTATAAGTACATTGGAAAATATAATATATGAAACATATAAGGTGCGCATACGCTTGTCTATCTATAATATCTTTCACGAAGGACTGATCCGATGTGATGTTGAATATAGTAATTATAGTAATTATATTGATCGTTCTAGAATCAATTAGATAGATAGATTATAGATAGATACAATTAATGATAATAATAAATACTTAACACATCTCGCATAAGGCTGTCTGATTCCAAACTAGGCAGAGCCTGTTTTATGGTAACTAGACTGCTGATAAACATACTTATAAATTTCTAAATACATACATTACTGTGCAGTCAACAGTGAGTGCAGTGCAGTGTTCTTTGTAATCTAGTTTAAGGGAAAGTCACTTGAAATTAAAACCATTTTTTATGGCATAGGGGGTAAACCAGTAGTCTGGTCACCTGATAGTAAGCGACTACTGCCACCCAAAGACACTTACAAGTCAAGAGACAAATCCATCAGAATTAAAATAATCATATTATTTACCAACATCATAAAGTCCACATTAAATGTTATAATTAATTACGTCACGATCATGTGTTTAATTAGTATTATCTAACATTATTATTGCGAGTTGATAAAATGTTAATAATATGATTATGCATATGAATGTTAAGTAAATGCCAGTTCAGTCGAGCAGCGTGCGCGCCTCTGTCGAACGTGTTACACTTAAACATAAATAATTATATTTTTAATCAAAATGGCGTCGCGCAGCACTCAGTGTTTTCTAACTGTATCGAGGAAATACAGCACGGGTGTTGATAAAAGTGTTGGATTCCTTGGTCTAGGAAACATGGGTGGCTTTATGGCTGCTAACCTCGTGAAGAAGGTTTGTTTTTATTGTATGAACTCTTTTGAATTTAAACTTCGAACGCTATAGATTACAAAATTCAAAATCATAATAAAACCTCTTCGGACGAATTTATTTTAAAATTATAAGTAGTGAAATCCATAGTTAATTTTATTGTAATATCTATTGTTTTTATCTACCATTCTTCATTCATCTGTGTTTTTAAAATTTTAATTAACTATGTATTATTATTTCAATTATTTCAATTATTATTTTATGTTATTATTATTTCAAGCAAGTAGTGGGTGTTGCAGCTGGCAATGAAGTGTTTATCTATATTCAGTACGAGTATTTAAACTACAATTGATAACACAGCGAGGTCGCGATTACGAATAACCTTGTCCTTAGTTGTACTTTTAAATTCCTTCAAGTCATTTAAAAGTATACATACATACATAGCAAAGTATCTACGAATTATCATATTATGGCCATAACAGCAGATTTGTAGTCCGGTTTTGGTTACTTTAAATATCTTAAATGAACATAACTATTTACTGAGCGAGTAACCTTATACTATCAATATTAATGACATTGCGTTTTTTTTAAATGTACTACATTAAAAAAAACGCAATGTCGGTACTGGTATTATTTGATTTATTATTATATTGCTATTTATTTAGCAGAAAAACATAGTTTCCGTTACCTATAATGATTTCAACATTTAATTGCTTAGTAAGTGATATCTAATGGGTATGTTTTCTAAAGTGAGCAGTGGACTGTTAGAGGCTGTTGATGATGATGATGATGATGAATAGGCATGTAAATGTACTGAGAAGTTCAGAGTTACATAATTTAGTAACTTATGACTAATGTAGATAAAGTATTATTAATTATTTTGATAAATGATTTGAAATAATACGATATAAGTCAATTGAGCCAAATCAGTTGCTTTTCATTAAACGTCAAAAACATACGTTGTAATGACTTTTGACGTCATAACCTACTATTGCCAAATCACAACAATTAAACAAATAATAAGAAACTTGAATGCAGTGACGAATATAGTTGTGTAAAGTCATACCTAATTTCATTATTTCATTCTATTAAACAATTTATTTTAACTCCAGAAAATTACTCTTGTATCGAAAACAAGGTTTATTGGTCGGCAATTATTTAAATATAAAAATCACTTAGTCTAAGAGATGCTTTACATTGTGAAAATCTAGTTTATAAGTAGGTATACTCATTTCGTATTGTGTATAGCGATCAAAGTTCAGATCTGGTACATGTAGTACTACTAAAGGATTCGATCCCGGTCCATTTTTCTAAGCCCGGAATTTCGGGATAGCCCCGGGATTGTATTGCTAATGGAAAGTGGAATAAACAGACAGTAAAACATGTCAAAACCAGTTTTTTATATATCTTTTAGCAATATATTTAAGTTTTAAACCTTAAAAAAGCCGCTTAAACTAAATTATCCTTAAAACTTATTTTAAAATATATTTTTTTATTGACTTCAAATAAATAAATGTATCAAAAACGAAAATCTCTCATTAAATTTGAGTTTCCGGTGATATTTTAGTTCCAAAAAGTGCCTTAACTCAAAACAGACATCAAGGCCGATTCGGTTCAACACTATGGAGAAACCGGTGTCATATCCTTAAGACACAAACTCGGTCGGTTGATGATAGATAGTTGTATATATGCTAATCGGTTAGAGAATTGTTCATACCGCGATTCAGGATTAGCAGTTACTTCATAGTTCGGTTTATCGAAAATAAACTTTATCTTATCTTATCTTATCTATCTTTGTTAGATGGGGCTGTAGTATGTTTCTTCGTCTTCTCCGCAAACACCTAATTATGTCTACGAGAAATCGTCTTGTACGATTGGACTTATCTAAGAGTTACAGAGTTACAGGGATCGTTAATTGTAAATATTTCGTCATGCCGAAATTCATGGATGTATGTTACGATGATTTGAAAACTATTTGCAGAATTTCAGACTATTCACACCTAGTTTGAGTATTACACAAGAATCCAAATAAGGATCTTTACTATTAAAAGTTTAATTAATTTCTTAGATTTAATAAAGTGTAACATGTTGTCAGATATCAGCAAACACTGGTTTAGTCGATTCTATTGTGAAGTATGTGAAGATTGATTCAAATGTATGAATGTATTGAAGATTGTGTCACCTATGAGAGTTCTCTCTATTTATCTTTACCGAACAGCATATATTTTCGCTCAAATTTACAACGTTTTGTTTATTCTTCTACTCCCACGTCCACCAAAAATTCCTAAATAAAACAGGTTATCAAGAAGTGCATATGCATTCTTACATAAATATTTTAAAATCCAAGCAAAAATTATGTGGTTGAATAAACCTCCACTATTTCTAAAGAAACACATAGCTACCCCATAATATACCTCTTCTGAAAACGAGTTTTATACTTAAAACCCAACTTTCAGCAATAAAAAGTACAAAAGGTAAAAATGCCCCAGATCCAGCCATCGGTTAATGGTACATTACTGTAATTTAAAATTAAAATCCCTTCAGTTCATTTAGAGATTATGTAAAGTTATGCAGATGGAAGCTTTTTACGTAAAACATTTTAAGGTCGAGGCGCTTCAGAACTTCGATTTAGGGTCACGCCCAGTTAATTCGGAAAGGGATTTAGAACCTCCACGGTTTTTTTTTATCACAAATCTTATTAGCCTGTTTTCTGCTCACCTGGATTTTGCGTTTGATTGTGCAAGGGGTTGTAACTCGATTAGTACTGAGCGCTATTGCCTTTTGTTAAGGGTATAAGCATAAAATGCCGATTTATAATAACAAACACGCTTTTGTTAACTTGATGAGTTGAGTGGTTTTGTACGTATTTGTGTAGCTGAGTCTTTCAATGTTATTTTTTGACTTGCAACTTTGCCTGGCCAGTTCGTGCTGTCGCGAATAATCATGTCTGACTACTGAGCTAAATATCGTGGGTATGAATTAAACAAATGATAAATAATTCTGTGCATAGCATGACTGCTTATTTTATGTATTAATAAAAAAAAAGTCTGTATAATTGTAACAACAAAACTCACCCCTTCAGAATTTTGACGTATTATAAATACCATGTCTTATTTAAGTAAAATACCAGAAAAACCTTTTTATTTCCAGGGCTTCACAGTACGTGGTTACGATCCATCTTCAGATGCTGTTAAAGCAGCTGCAAAAGAGGGAGTTAAAGAAGCTAAGAGTGTCGCAGATGCAGTTGACGGTGTTGATGTTGTTGTGTCAATCCTGCCTAGCAACAAGATTGTGCTGGACGCATACCTTGGCAAGGATGGTGTTATTGAAAGAGTAAGCATCTTATTTTCACTGTAAAATAATTAAAGATTACTTCTGGTAAATCTAACGTAAAATCACATTGACAAGAAGGCTTGGCGATAGGCAAATGGCCGTCGAGGAAAGAGAAGGGCAGGTAAACGATAATGATGAGTGAGTGAGTGACGAGATGAGTAATGAAAGGCTCTAACATCGCATAAAACATATTCCAAATTCCTTTATTTTTATCACTAGGTATTTTGCAAGAGATTTAAATTGCATATTTTTGAAAGCAAATCGAAACTATCATCAAATTTAGTAATATTTACTTCAGCAAAACTAAAACAGTTATAGAATGGACAGAAATGGAAGATCATCTTGCATAGACGCCAAATGATTTAGAGAAATACACAATTTGAATGAATAAAGAACAATATGAACACTTGTCTTTGTCTATGAACTTTGGTGTTACCTGTCAAACAATTGGCTATTAAATTTAGTTTTATTTTAATGGTAATGTTCAATCGTAAAAATTAAAATAAATAACTTAAGTACTTAATTAATATTTATTAATAAAGTTTTGTGCGTTTTTTGTTTCTGTTCGAGAATGCATTGAAATATGTTTGAGATGTCAAATCGATGGACTTGTACGAATTGAATTTAACAAGTCCTTAATTTCATTCATCTATCATCATCATTTATTCGACATGTAGTAAACCCTCTTTGGTTGTAAACCCCAACGATGACAGCCAAAGATTTATTCAATTAATCTTCATAGATAGGAAAGGCAAAAGAATTTTATTAGCGCCACCAAATGGTTCAGCATTGCTACAAGACATTGTCTAAATTTATTCATCTTTACATTAAATCTTATAATAACTCTTTCTATTTTGCTTTCTAGAGCCGCAAAGGTGCTTTGCTCATCGACTCTAGTACAGTGGACCCAAACGTACCTAAACAAATACACCCCGTCGCAGTAAAGAATGGCAAAAGTTTTACTGACTCCCCCGTTTCTGGAGGTAACGTTCAAAATAATATATTCTTCCAATAACAAAATTTGATTTAATATAAGCAAACAATAATTATCTCCAACAAAAAGAGAAGTTCTTCTAAGCGGACTAGGTGATAGTATAGTATACTCGTACACTAATCTATGCAGGGTCTTTTATTGTGCGATTCAGGATATGTACGTAGTTTGACGTGTCATTGCTAGGTGGCGCTGAAGTATGTTTTTGGTATACATAAATGTTGTCGTTGTAAAAACAAAAAAATAGATATTTTTACTGCGTGTTCTGAATATTTATATACATATGAAATGAGAACATAAAATGGTTTGATTTAAAACCTTCATATATATTATCAATAAAATTTATTTATAACTTGCTAACTCAGCAATCTTAGTTTTAGCAAAAGCTGTTGAACTTTATCAGACCTTCCCAAAGTTAGACTCAGCGGTTTTGGAATTTTGCGCCTAGCAACATTTTATCCATGTAGATATAGGTAGTTTAAATTTATCATCAACGTACAAATGAACACATTGTAATCTTAACTGTGATTTTGTTTATCAAATTATTTTGAATTGCATCACTTGTCTTATCACAATATTGACTTAAATTTAATCTGCTTCAAGCGAATAATTATTAAACACTATATAGATATTGAGAAATGTTTTTTGGCATTCAAAGCTGCGTCCCGTCTCTCGCATGAATAGTAATTTTAAGCCATAAATACGCTTACAGATATTATGGTTACTGCTCTGCTTGTAACATTTCTAGCGTTTATAATATCCTACAACATTTCAAAAAAATTACTGTTGGTGTACCGAACAGTGTAGTTGAACACACATATCACACACAGTTTTTTTTTTAACAGAGAAATGAAATCTGATTAAGGTTTAATCAAACATTCGGCTGATAATAATAATAATAATAATGTTACTATGCCACCACTGGATTCTCTTGTCAGTCCTATCCAAAACTTCACGGAAATTTGGCAATTGGAATCTTTCCGCGTACAAGTCGCGTCTAATAAATTCTCCACTAGGCTAGTTTATTTTTTTTAAATCGAATCAATGTAAAAACCTTATGAAATATATTTTTCAAAGAATACTTAAAAAAAACTGTTATTTTATATAAATAGTTTTGAGCGTTTTTTAAATAAATAATATTTCATCGTAACTGCTTAAGACGATTTGATAACAATAAACATGTTGTAATATCTTGATAGGATGGACTCAAAACTGTCAAGACTAGGTTATCAACTGACAACTCAATAAAACAACAAAATAATTATGATAGACACCGAATAAATTGAAATTTAAGTATTTGTTTTGTACCTGAGTTTTATACAAATTATTCACACTAGTAGCTATATTTATAATTACTGCAATTACTAAATGTTAGAAAGGCGAAAGTATGTCTGTCTATCTGTTGGTTTGTTACTTCTTCACGCTTCAACCGCTGAATATATTTAGATGAAATTAAGTATAGAGATAGGTTAAGTTTTTATCTCAGAAATCGTCCTTGAAGGGGGTGAAAATTTGGATTGAAAGTTTGTATGGGGATTCAATAACCACTGAGCTAATTTAGATAAAAAATGAAAGGGAGATAGTTTGATACTTGAGGAAGGAAATAGGCTAGATCGAGCTCAAATTTTGACACGGTCAACACGCTTCAAAGATTCTTCTTGTTTAAAGAGACAACTCCCACACTATTAATTAATTCTGTTAATTCTGGGACTTTCAAACATACATACATGAAACGGACAAAAAGAGGACTTAAAACAACAATTGGTGTGATGTCCCATGTGTTGTATAAAATACACAGATGACTGCACGGATGGCGTCGTGGTTTAAGCGGTCGCCACACCGCTTCGTACAACGCTGAGTGTTATGGGCTCGATCCCCACATGGGACGACACTTTGTGTGATCAACAAATTGTTGTTCTGAGGCTGGGTGTTCTTTGTGTCCGTTTCATGTATATTTGTAAAGTCCCCGCGACACATTATGTATTCCTAGTGCGGAAGTAGTCTTTTAAAGAGAAAGAGACAGATTAAGACAGATTTTGGTGAAGGTATTTCAATATTCCAATACCTCGTACACTTAGTTTTACAACTGTTACTCAGGAAATCGTTAGGTTTTAAACTTGCAAACAATAATCGGTTCTCAGGTGTGATGGGTGCCCAAAACGCAACCCTCGCCTTTATGGTTGGTGGAAGCAAGGAGGACTTTGAACGAGGTTTACCCCTTTACAAGGCAATGGGTGCTAAGCAGTACCATTGTGGAAAGACAGGGTGTGGCCAGATCGCCAAACTCACTAACAACATGATTTTGGGAATTGTTGGTGTCGGTACTTCTGAGTGTATGAATATGGGTATTAAGTAAGTATTTCTTTCCGTGTTTCCTAGTATTAAATTGTCATGATATTTTATATAAATGTACTAGCTGACCCGGCAAACGTTGTATTGCAAAACAAAAAAAATTAGAGGACCCTTACCATTTAGGGGTATGAAAAATAGATGTTGGCCGATTCTCAGACCTACCCGATGTGCACACAAAATTTCATGAGAATCGGTCAAGCCGTTTCGGAGGAGTACGGGAACGAACATTGTGACACGAGAATTTTATATATAAGATATAAATGTTTTATAAAATGCTAAGGTTTTCTAGAGACTGAAATATATGCCAGTTAAAGTTGAAAAAACTGTTTTCACGTAATGTATGATATGATTTTTATCTGAGAAATGTAATTCGTGTTTTCTTATTTAATTGATCCACTTATGATTCTTTCTTTCTCTCTTTCTATCTCTGTTTTTAATTTATATAGATATTGTTTTTAAGAAATAAACCAAAATATTTACTGTGACTTGACAAGTTAGTAACCAATCAATGAGTTCAATTAAAAGTATTAAAATCGCAAGATATACTTAATTAATGCATCGGTATTTTTTTGTTTTAAATTTTTATCAAAAAATAGCTGTCAAGTCTATTTTTTCAAAATCATGCTTTGCATGTGGTTGCAAAAAAGTCGATAAAACCATTTTTAAAGCATGTTGTGCGTGTAAAAATTTCCGCTGGGCGCATAACATTTAGAGTTTTTGAAGCAACATTTTATATATAAAGATAACACCTTTGCTTTTGATGGATTTTATCGTAATTCATCATCATTATTATCAGCCTATCGAGGTCCACTTATAGGCCTCTCCCACTGCCAGCCACTTAGATTTTAAGCTTCTTTCTTCTTCTATTGTAATTGTTAGATGCAAAAGGGCAAAAAAATACGCCGCATTTAAGCTCAGTCACATGAGTGTAGATATTTTCACATTTTTACGCAATCTCTATGTGGCTTGTCTAAGCTCGTTCTTAAATAATATCTTCACCAGTCACGTTCCAAGTTCCTGTCTATTGTTTTTTCCCGATGTATCGAGTTCTAATAATCGAATAAAATAAATGAAGGTGATTTCCGTCTTCTTTAATACGAAAGCTTACTAATGACATCACGTCTTTAATAAGTTCTTCGATTGTTTATGTTATTTTGAAGTACGCTGAAGTCTGATGTGTTATATGACAGAAGACACTGTCTATGTTATCGCTATGAATACTGACATTACATTTTTTTGGGCCATAATAAATAGTGTAATAAATAGATGTATTTAATATCTTGTAAAATGCAAACCACGTCAGAAATATAATATTATTATCTACTTAATATTGATGCAAACAGGTTTAGATACTTGGTGTTACCATAATCAAACAGCAAAACAAAACAAAAGTGTTGCAAGAAGAAAAAGTAGTTCCTTTTTTTGGTTTTTGTAACCCTTTTGTGTTATAAAATGTTATTAAAGCCCGAATTTTAAATATATGAATGATTTTATTCTAGAGCTGGTCTTGATCCCAAAGTTCTTCTGGACGTTCTAAACAACTCTACGGGTCGTTCGTGGACTACTGAGGTCTGCTGTCCTGTTCCCGGACTCATTCCTACTGCTCCTTCAAGCAGAGACTACGAAAATGGATTTAAAATTGAGCTCATTACAAAGGTTAGTATGTAGTTATGGTATAACCTTTCTTTTTGAAATAAACGTCGATAAAGTAGGAGTTAGATTTATAAAGAGGTACTTAAACGTTTCTTGTTCAAACATCACTAGTAAAATGTGTCACATTTTATCGTAGTTCCTTGCATCAAATTAACCGCATGTGTTATAATTTCAAAGTCGTTTATTTGTTCAGATGTTTCATTTTAAATATTTTCATGTTAATTCTTCTGACCAGCTTCCTTTACACTCTTTTGATTATATTAGAGGTTATAAATTCACTTATTTGTAATATAGGACCTGGAACTCGGATGTGGGCTGGCTCTCGGTGTCCGCTCTCCAATTCCCCTCGGCGCCCTCACTACTCAGATTTACCGCATTGCTCAATCCCGTGGCTACGGACAGAAGGACTTCACTTACATATATGAACTCTTGAAAGAGGACACAGAAAAGAAGCAATAATATAAAAAGTAACAAATAATAAATGTATGTTTCTTTTTTCTTCTTACCAATACTGTAGCAAAATTGCTAATGTATTCGAATAATAGTCGAGGTAGTTGCTGGTTTTTAACTATTTTGGACGGCTATTACTATAGAAAACTGATAAAATTATACTATTGTAATTTATTTGAGTTTAAAAAAGTGACCAAAAAGTAATTACTGCAGATTTCAAAATTTATTGTATTGTCATTAGACGTATTGTCTTTCAACCCGGTATTGACGTTCTCTGCTAGATTAGAATCTCTTTGGAATTCGTATTCGAAAGCTATTCCATTTTTAGATATCGAATGCATAACGATTCTTATAAGACCATAAATTGTTAAAACATTTCAAAATTTAAATGTCATAAATGAATATTCAGCAGAATCCTTTTAAAGTTAACTATGACCATTAAAAGAAAAAGTAATTTAAAGCTAAATTTTAATTTTGGTAATTAAAAACTACACTATTACCAAACATATTGATATTTATACAATGAAATACTGTAGTAGTTTTGTCCCTTTAGATTTTACACTTCGAAATTCTACACTTTCAACAACAAAATCCCTACTATGTTGACAGTGACCTTTGGCAAGGTATGGTGTCATAATATACAATTTAAATAAGATGACATTGACATAAGCGTGACCTCACTTATGTCAGGTAACCATCATTGGTGTATTTACGTTCCGTTCCACTCTATTTCTGTGTATTATTATTGTACAAAGTCAACATTACGAAACAATTTTCATACAATATTGATGCATTTGCCGTACTGTAATATTTTACATACGTAACAACATATAATCTCGATAGTCTATCCCCAACAAAAAAAAACAGAAAAGGTTACAAGTAATTCGATTTTAAATAACATTAGGAATACAGAAACAGGCACACATGGCGCAGGGAAACGAAAAAAAATGAAATAAGAGTAATTTTATTCAAATTTAGATCGGATGTCGACCCAATCTCGCGAGTACAGCCGAAAGGCAGTTATATGTGAGGGTAGAATATCATACCTACCTAATACACTGTGATTGGATTCAATCAGAGCTCGAATGTAAAATCCGATTGGGGCAATAAAGATCTAGAATTGTAAAAGGTCACAGTTTTATATCTAAAGTTATTAAAGATTTAAGTATTTGACTTCAGAATTTCAGATCGGATTATATTTGAATAAGGAATTCCTTAATTTATTTTAAATAAATTGTTTTATTCTATACTAGACTAGACGACAGTTATAAATATATACCTTAATAGACTACTAGAATTAACTTGTTTCAAGTACCAGAGTGGTGAACATTGATTATCTAGTAAGCTTCTACAAGCAAGCATGGCTATACTTGTTTGTTTTTATACAAAAAGTAATAAACTTAGAAGATAAAAGAATGTTCGACATACACATCCACTAATACCTGCGACTGCCACACAAAGTATCTGGGAGTATTTATTGATAATCGTATTTAACAGAAATACCAACTGACTAATATTACTGCCCGCGTCCGTAAGATGATATAGATTTTCAAAAAAATTACGTCAGGTAGCTGATTTTGGCACACTAAAATCAGTGTATTATGTACTGTGTCAGTCTGTTTTAACATATTTTATATCTGTCTGAGATGGAGGTGTGAAGTCTTATCTTCTGCCCCTGGAACGAGCACAAAGAGCAGTCCTGTCCTCCAGTCCTCCAGTCCTGCAGTCAATGATATGACGAATGTGATGTGCTTACTGTCAAACAGCTCCTTGTTCTTGAAACAATCTGCAGAAAGCATGCTGGTCCGAAATATGACATTCCAGTCACAAGAAAGCGCCGTGCACACAAGGTCTGCCAAGTTTTAGAAGTGCGTTTGCTGAATACTCCGACATATATCCATTAACTAGATCTCAATGCAAGAAAAAAGTTACCATATAGCTCTTGTCCAAATCTTATGAAGATACAGAAAATATAAACTAAGTATCATCGTCATCAACAGCCTTTAACAGTCCACTGCTGGACATAAGCCTCTCCTTAGAAAGGAGGTTTTGGCCTACTATACCACGCTGGCCAGACGGTTTGGTATAGGGTTTGTGTCAAGTTTTCCTTCTCTCTGCAGTGCTGTTGTCCTGCATAGTTTTCTCCCTAAGTCGACTCTTAAGATACCCACAGGATGAATAGGGGTGGTGACACTCTGTATTCTTATTTCGTCACCACACGGATTAAGCTAAGTATACTATAATTCAAATGCAAAACTTAAGCACACACTAACACTACACACACACACACACGCATACACACACACGCACACACACAAACACACTTATATACATACTTTGCAACATAATAAATATAAACATGTAATAATGCGATATATATAATTATAATATTAATATGTATTTTGTATGTTATTCTTACCTTAAGCAATTCACCTCATGCATATGCAACTACGATACACTACACCTTCACATCAACTACCTGTTGCAATTAAGTACGAGAGCCCTGGTACCCATATCAAAAGGTTAATCTTACTTTGGGTACCAGAGGTCAACAAAATTAGTGTACATGTTGTGATTGTAATAACTCATGTGTGTTTTCCCTGTATGTATCTTTTGGAGACATTAATATTATTATTATTATATTATTACTTATAATGAAAAAAAGTATACACAAAAAAAAACAATTACTACTTATTTTCCAAAAAAAAAATATTTCTTTTGACATTTACTACACAGCCATCGTTCAAAAATTACAATGCTTAATTTAAAAGAATGAAGAGATAGATACCCATCACGCTGCACAGGTCAATGCTTCAAACGCAATAATCCATCAAGTAATTTGCATTTGTTATCATACTGCCGAAATTCCCAGCGCCAAAATGGCTGTGCGAAATCTCTTCCGGTCACACAAGGGGACGAAAATAAAAACCATGCTTTATATGGCGCTGACTTTCATTTATTACCAGTTCACATTAACGTAAGAACTCCTTTGTGCGAGAAAAATATGATTATGACATGGACCGACCTTCCTATTGTCCTTTATTCGATTTTTTTTCCGGGAAAAAAGCTCAATATGGCGGACCTTTTTGCTGGCCGTAAACGGAGGCGGGAAAATTAAAAAGTGAGAACACGGTGTTAGAATGTACTTTATGATATGATTTGTTTTGGATAGGTACTCGATATCCGGTTTTAATTTCGAATTAAGAATTATTTAAAAACAGAATTCCTGAAGGGAATTTGAAAATAGAAGTTTGAATACTTTATAAACATATTGAATGTCAAAGACCGTAATCGTATCGTTATAATTAAAAAACTTCAACGTGAAAATGTTAGTTTGACATTACGTTATTCTGCAACTATTCTATTTATAAACAAAAAAATTATAAATCTTGCAACAAACCAACACACACTTTGTCTTGGAAGAGTCAACAATTCGAGAAATTAAATTATAAATAAAACTCAGTGTTTTTCCAGATCCCAAACCAAATACAATAAGTATTTGGATCACGTTTTTCTTTCCCACAAAAGAAAATTAAGGGGGGGGTGTTACATTTTTCGGCGTACTACAGTACATAAACTGTACCTATCGGGGAAATTCAAATGCTATTCTTGTCACGATCGCCCATTACTTGTCGACAGTGACTTCCAATTTCTAACAACACAACAATATTACATATACATACCGTATCTTGACGATCTAAAATAAACTTTCAAGGCACAAAATAAAGTTGAAAATTTTAAGTGTGATTTTTGGAGTTGTGTCATTTTAGTCTGGGCTGGACAGCATAGTAACGTGAAAATTTTAAATTTCGTGTTTAAGTGAATTTTTATTGGGAATCCTTATTTTTATTGGGCCTATTCCAAAACGTTGCATGCTACATTATGATAGTGTCGTGTAATATGAACAGCAGCGGTTCTCGATTCAAGTAAAATGTACTTATGTTTTTTTAAATGTATATATTTTTAAAGTGGACTGACCTGTTGGCCTGTGGGGTTAGTGATCCTAACAAATAAGCTAAAGATCGTGGGTTCGATTCTAACTCAGATATTTTTTTGTGTGATAAGCACGTTCATTTTTTCTGTGACTGGGTGTAATTTATATATTTTTATATTATGTATATACGACTGCCTCGGTGGTGCAGTGGTAGCGTATGCGACTGCTGTGTTGAGGGCTCGGGTTCGATTCCCGGATGAAACCAAATATTTGTATGATGTGTCAATATTAAATGTAAGTACTGGGTCTACCAATAGGGAATGGGGTTTTTAACAGCTCATAGCGGCCATGTTTGATGATGGATCTTTGACGTCTCTTGACATTTGTGTTCAGTAAGGTTTGCCATTTTATCATGTCACGTTTCACTTTAAACCAACGCTTGGAAATTGTCCAAAACTTCTTTGAAAGTGACGAAGAAAACCCTGTTACTGTGAATGGCGAGCGCTATAACTCGATGTTAACCGAATATTTCTTTCCGGAATTTGATGATATTGATGCAGACCACCTTTATTTTCAACAAGACGGAGTGAACATGGAATTATTGAGTGGAAAGTTTGGTGAGTCATTAATTTCGAGAAATGGACCGATCAGTTGGCCACCAAGATCGTGTAATTTAACACCTTTAAACTATTTTCTTTGGGGTTACGTTAAATCTAAAGTGTACAGCAATAATCCAGCTACAATTCGTGACCTAAAAACCAACATTCGACGAGCCATAGCCGACATACCGGCCGAAATGGTGCACCGCGTCATCGAAAATTGGCGTGAGCGGATGACCGTCTGCAAAAAGGGCCGCGGCGGTCATTTGGCCGATATATTATTTAAAACATAAATAGCATAAGTATTAGATGTCGTTGTTATTTCCCCGGGATTGGGCCTGGCTAAGCGTGGTGTCGATACGGGGGTGACCTGAAATAAAATGGTCCGGGTCCTCCTCGGAGTAGGGCGCCTGAGTCCGGCCGTCGGGGTGGTTTTTAGTGGAAACACCACATACTCCTGGCTCCTTCATCCTTAAGGAGCCGGAGATCCGAAGGGGAAAAAAAACAAGGTCCAAAAATATTATGTATTTAGTCATGAGTATATTTATTTAGTCCGTGTGGTGACGGATTGAGGATACAGAGTGCACCATCCCTGATCCACCCGTGCGTGTCGTTTCTTTACAACTAATATTGTAGTCTTTGTGTCCGTTTCATGTATGTTTGTAAAGTCCCCCGCGACACAGGATATATATTCCTAATGCGGGCGTTGTCTTTTTTAACAAAAAAAAAAAAAAAAAATTGCAAAATACACTGCACTAATGGCGTAGTGGTTTAAGCGGTCGCCACGCCGCTTCCTATTGCGCCGAGTGTTGTGGGTTCAAACCCCACACGGGACAACACTTTGTGTGATCCACAAATTGTTGTTCTGAGTCTGGGTGTACTTTGTGTTCGTTTCATGTATGTTTGTAAAGTCCCCCGCGATAGAGGATTTATTCTTAGTGCGGGAGTTGTCTTTAAAAAAAAAAAAAAAAATATGACAACTATAACCTCAGTGCACCTATCTCGCCAGATTTCTACACCACCCAAAGATTGGCTGGTAGAGAATGCCGCCGATAAAGTTGTAAATAAATAAATAAATAATATCGACTATTATATTTATTTATATAAATGTGGGCGTTAAATACACCACTGCCTATCCTTCTTAGGATAAAGACGTGGACGAATGTACGTATGCTAATGTGTTGATTTTATTGTTTTAACATATATATGTATATGATAAATAAATAAATGTATTAATGTGTTATTAAACCTATTTTTTGTGCTAGAAAGCTTATATACAATATTTAAATAATTGGAAGCCGAAAATCCCCTAAGTTATTTCGTCCAATGAGTTCAAACAAAACGGGGTCGATTCTGTTGTACACATTTAATACTTACTATAATTATCTACATATTTGTAGAAAACTAGTTATATTATCTATATATGCACGTATTATTAAAGTATTTAATGACAAATTATTTCCGTTAGCGGAAGAAACCTAAAAAATTAGAGAAAAAGGCTTTTTTTTCATATAGCGAGCAAACAAACTGACAGGTCATCTGATGCTAACTGATGCTAATTGACTCAAGAATGAATGTAACTCAAGAGTCATAAGTGCGTTGCCGCTCTCTGAGTCTCATCATCATCATCATCATCATAAACAGCCATTACTAGTCCACTACTGGACATAGGCTTCTCCTTAGTAATAAGGTTTTGGCCTACTACACCACGCTAGCCAGACGATTTGCTAAAGGGGTTGTTTCAAGTTTTCCTTCTCTTTGCACTGCAGTTGTCCTGCATAGTTTGCTCCCTTAGTCTGCTCTTACGACACCCACGGGATGAATAGGAAGTGGTGATACTCCCTATTCTTAATCCGTCACCACACATTATACTAATAATATGGCTTTCATGGGGCATTGTTTATCCATGAGATACTTAATCGAAAACAGTAAAAAACAAAATGCCTTTTGTATAACGAAGGCTATTTTCTTTTATGACATGCTTTCGTGGCCTAAAACTCAACCAATTGTTATAAACCATTGTATACCTTGTCCTTGTCTCTCACCTTTTACCATATCAAACGTACTATTCGAGGGATTCTAAAATATGCAAAAACAAGTAGAGTATATAACAATAGAATTGGCACCATCGCTGTAGCGTGCATTGAAACTGTGCGCTTTGTATGGTAACCGCAAACTATTAATTCAATTAAGACTCGAGGCCATTGGGATGCTGCAGCAAAATTTATCTGAACAAAGCGCATATTGTAAAATACTAAATTAGAAATTTAATTAAAGGAAGTTATTTATTCTTTAAGTTTAGAGAATGGCTATTAAAATTTATTTGCGATGTTTTTGATATGATTTTACTATATACTACATTTAAATATAGAATAGATAATATTTATCTAATATGTATATAAAATGCTCGTGTCGCGGTGTTTGTTACCAAATTCCTCCGAAACGGCTGGACCGATTTTTATGAAATTTTGTGTGCATATCGGGTAGGTCTGAGAATCGGCCAACATCTATTTTTCATACCCCTGAATGATAAGGTTGACCCACACCTAAATATATTTTTTTGTCAATTTTTTTTATTTTATTTTATTATGATTTAGCATTAAAAAATACATAAAACTGCACGGATGGCCCAGTGGTTTAAGCGGTCGCCACGCCGCTTCCTACTACGCTGAGTGTTGTGGGTTCGATCCCCACATGAGACGACACTTTGTGTGATCTATAAATTGTTGTTCTGAGTCTGGGTGTTCTTTGTGTCCGTTTCATGTATGTTTGTAAAGGGAGTTGTCTTAAAAAAAAATGTTGTAGCAATAGTACAAGCTCTGCTTAGTTTGGGAGTAGATGGCGTTGTGTGAATGTGGTAAAATATTATTATTTAAAACGTGTAAGATTACATCTTATAGCTAACAAATAGTAAAAAACCGTTAGTAAAGAAAGTAGCTTTTTAGAAAAACATGTAGTATTTAACTATTTCAAATAGCGAAAATTAGTGTTCAATGAATATTAAAATAATGGTTTTAAAAAGCCCTTCTTGACGTCACAAACTTGTCTAGTCATCTCTGTCTATCACAACTTGGAAAAAGACCTCCTCCATAGTGTTAGTTCTCTTACTCCCTGCAATAAAGATAATAAAAAAACATTTATTTAAAAGTCACTATGATAATTACCAAACTAGCTCTCGTTACAAACGCCGAATAATCATTGGAGAATATATTATTACAGTAAATAATTAAAAGTTTGTATAACGAACCAATTAGTAGAATGTATTTCAGCGGTTTACGGTTGAGCAACTACTAAAGAATGAAGAGATATCGATAAAATACATCGATAACATTAACGAATGATATTTTTAGTGATGTGTTCGATGGCGGTGATTAACGGACATTCATATCCACATTTAATATCATAATTACCGTTGCTTTTATGTAACGTATCGAGTCTGTTTTGTGAATCAATAATGGAATAGCATATCAAACGAAGTAATAATGTTGATGTAACAATTGTTAGTGTCCGTGTAGTGACGGATTAAGAATACGGTATGTCACTATCCTAATCCATCCCGTGATTGTCGTAAGAGCCGACTAAGGGCGCAAAACAACGCAGGACACCAGCACTGCAAAACGAAGGAAAACTAGACACAAACCCTATACCAACCGGTCTGGCCAGCGTGGTATCGTAGGCCAAAACTTCCTTTCTAAGGAGAGGCCTATGTCCAGCAGTGGACTATTAAAGGCAGTTGATGAGTGATAATGATGATGTGAACAATAGTTATCGGATTTAAACTGGAAAAAAACTTTTTTTGATTTGTTTCTTGATACTTTTTACCGAAGTTTTCGGTGGGGTGGTATGCCAGAATCGAACCAACTAAAACCACGCAGATTGACACACTGCGCCTAAAAGAAGGGGGATCTGGAAACAGCTTTTACTTACATTTCCGCTGACGTAATTCAACGAAGATGATACACTGCGATTTACGCTTTAACGTTCCAGGGTTATAACTGTCTGCATAAATAGCTGGCAACTTTGGCAAGTGAAACGGAGCTTTAGGAGTAGGTTCGCCTTTTTCGTGTGTTGTCGGAAAAATATATATTGTTTGATAGTGTTTTATATAGAAGATGTGTTGTCGAAAAGTTTGTGTGCAGTCCTCCTACTAACAAGAAGTAAGAGTTCATTTAATTCGAAGAGATTTTTCCGAACACTGATTTGTAAGCAAAACAACGCAGGACAACAGCAGCCAACAGAGAAGGAAAACTTGACACATCCCTTTTTTTTTTTTTTTTTTTTTAACGTGTGGAAATCCCCTCGGACCGTCACCCCTCCGGGGTTTGCGGCGGGGTGGTGTGTCGGACTCGGACCGACTAAAACCACACGGTGTGCCACTCTGCGCCTGTAACAGGAGGGATCCGGGAACAGCTGTTGTTAAGACATCCGGACCCCTCCTAGCGCCAGCCCGCTCCTGGTGCGGGCTCCGTCTCAATATATTTTCCTCTCTTTAGGCGACGTCCGGCACACGCGGACGCCGCCCCCTCGCGGCTGGCCAAACTAATGCGGGTGGAGGGGAAACCCACCCCGTCCACCCGCGGCCACACTCAGGGCGGCATGAGGCTGTGATAGGCGGGCCTCCGCCGCCCGGTTCGCCGGCGGCGGATCGGGTCCGAGTGGAGGTCGTCCTCCCGGGCCCTCTCCGCCGCCTCCTTCCGCGAGATTACTACCTCGCAGAAGGTTGCGACCGCGGTAAAACAACTGTCGCTACCGGCCATGGAGCGTACTACGGCCGGTAGCGAGAGATCCACTCCGATGACTGCAGTGAGGGCCCGGCGCTGCGCCGCCCATGCGGGGCAGACCGCCAGCGTGTGCTGGGCCGAGTCCTCACTGCAGTCGCAGTGGTGGCAGGCGGGACTCAGTTCCCTCCTAGCGACCGTGTGCAGGTACTTTCCGAAACAACCGTGCCCGGAAAGCCCCTGCGTCAGCCGGAAGGAAAGGGTCCCGTGCTGCCGCCCTGCCCACTCGGCGATGACCGGCTGGAGAGCCTCCACGGCGGCGAAGCCAGCGCGTGGAGTCTCCAGCCGGAACGACCAACGAGCCATCGTGGCTCGGCGAGCGGCTTCGCGCCACTCGCGCACATCCTCGGGCGGAGGGCGAAATCCGCTCTCCGCCCGGGAGTCAGCCACTCGACGATAAACTTCAGCGAGCACTTCCGCCTCCAAATCCCACGGGGGAGTTCCGGCCAACGCGCATGCCACCTCCGTAGAAACGGTGCGGTAACCGCTTATGGCTCTGACCGCCATTACCCTCTGAGGGCGCCAGAGGCGTACCCTATTCTGGGCGGTCAGAGCCGCCGCCCACACCGGTGCACCGTACAGTGCCATTGACCGGACAACCCCCGTGTACAGCCGTCTTGTCGCGACGCTGGGTCCACCCATATTGGGCAAGAGTCGCCCTAGGGCAGACGCAGCGCCGACCAGCTTTGGAGCAAGCTGTCGGAAGTGCTCGTCGAAGAGCCACCTCCCGTCGAGGATCAGGCCCAGATATTTCATCTGGGCCCGAACCGGTACGAGGACCGAGTTGACCACGATTGAGGCGCCAGGGGTGGACCACGACGGGGCCCATGAAATAACAGGGCCTCCGTCTTATCTAGGGCCACCCGTAAGCCCAGCGCCTCAATGCGCCCGACCACCAGGGAGACTCCCCCTGTGGCCAGGCGCGCCGCCTCTTGGAAGTTTGCCCCCCGGGCTGTCACCAGGGTATCGTCTGCGTAACAGATTACACCCAGCCCGGGGGGGAAATCGGCGCGAAGGGCCCAGTCGTACCCTATGTTCCACAAGAGGGGTCCAAGAACAGACCCCTGTGGAACAAAGCACGACATGGGCCGACTCCTCAAATTACCTTCTCGGTCCTCGTACACGATGGTACGCTCCTCTAAATAGTCTGCCACCAGCCGCCTCAGGTACTTTGGCACCCCATGATAGTGGAGTGCTTCCCTGATGCAGCTGAATGGCAGACTATTGAATGCGTTGGCGATGTCTAATGACACCGCCAACAGCACGCCGCCACAGCTCACGGCCTCTTCGCTCACGGCCCTCAGGCGCAACACGGCGTCGACTGTCGAGCGCCCCGCCCGAAAACCAAATTGGGCGTCCGACAGATCGGGGCCCACCTCGCAGAGGTGCCGGACGATGCGGGCAGAAAGAACCCTCTCAAACAATTTGCCCGCCTCGTCTAGCAGCAAGGTGGGCCTATAGGCCGCGACCGAATCGGCAGGCCGTCCCGGCTTCCTCAATAGGATCAGCTTCCCGCTCTTCCAGCACTCAGGGAAGCGTCCCGACGCCAAGCTAGCGTCGAACACCTCCCCGAGGCGGTCTGCCATGTGGTTGAGGGCCAGTGCCAGCACTCGGGCCGGTACCCCGTCTGGCCCAGGGGCGGTGTTCTTGGAACGGATCCGTAGAACAGCCGCCCCTACCTCCGAATCCCGGACGGGCGGAACATTATCCTCCCCGTGCTCCCCGTCGTCTCCGGCCAAGGAGGCCATCGCCGGGGGAGACACAAACCCTATACCAACCCGTTTGGCCAGCGTTTTATAGTAGACCAAAACCTCCTTTTAAGGAGAGGCCTATGTCCAGCAGTGGACTATTAAAGGCTGTTGATGTGTGATGTGATTCGTAAGCATATTATTATTATCGTTTATAAGCTTAGTATTTCTCCGGTCGACAGAGTCTAAACTTTCGAGTAACCCCTTATATTATATAAAGGGTGACTATTTAGAGGGTAAGCACAGCTGCTTACTTCAGAGTTATTGACCTACCGTCATATAGTACTTTTAATATGAATCACAATTTCCTGAAAGCTGTGCCATGAACTCGTGTTGTTCGAAGTTAAGTGTAGACGTGATAGTGGTGCTCAAAGGCTCTAAGGGATTAGGGTTCCGTAGGAAATCATTTATTTAAAGGAGTTTTTAAAAAAAACCCGTACAATGACTACATAATTTTAAAGAGTGAGAAACCCCTACTCTGGAAAACAGAAAACTACGTCATCGTAAATGTTTGTTTGCTCTAATGGAAAACTTCATGTCATTGACAAATAAAGCTTAAATTCTAGAAGAAAGCGATGTTGTTTGTGGATGAGCCATGTTTCGACATAAATAGGCCGGTTCGACTGGAGTGATACCACGGCATCACAGAAGACCAGTGTTTAGCAATTCTGTTGCTGCTCTTCACCGAGTAAGACACCCCTCCTTCTGATCTGGTGGAGGACTCTACAGGGCGGCAACGCGTATGTGACTCTCAAATTGTAGGTGTCAACAGGCAGTGGTAGATTTACAATTGGATTATCTGTTCGTTTGAATCATTCGTTAATTAATATATATATACATATATTACACATTTCACACACGGCCGTCTGATCTTAAACTAGGCAGAGCCTGTACTATGGTAACCAGACTGCTGATAAATATACTTATATTTCTAAATACATACATATTGTAGATAAAGTAAACCCAGACACAGAACAAATGACCGTGCTCATCACACAATTATTTGTCCTGGGTTGGAATCGAACCCACGACCTCTGGTCACTAACCACTAGACTAACAGGCCCGTCAAATTGATTAATTTAACATTAAATTGATGGGTTCAATAATTTATGTGCAATTTGTTTTTAACCTTATTTTATAATTAAATGTTTTTAGGGGTGAGAAATGGTCTATATGCATAACACGCAATAGAGAAAAGAAAGAATGCGTGAAAGAAAGGATTATACATCACGCAAATAAATAGACTGTAATGAAAATATAGCTCTAATGTAATTTTAATTTGTTGTTAAGGTTTGTTGTGTAAAAGTAAAGGTTTGAATTACAAAATTTATTTTGTATTCTCTGAAATACGAGTACAATTAAATTTCACATTCAAAAGTCATAAGTAATACTGGCTGTATATATATTTATTTATGAAAAAAAATACCTACACTAATAAAAGCCTACAACAAGAATGACCCTTTCTATTTTTTAATCCTGTGCGGAAATCCCCTCGAATACCACCCACCGGTGGTTATGTCGGACTCGAACCGACCAAAACCGCACGCTGTTTCGAGTACCAGTTGCCGGGGAACCAGGTGTACCCTAGGAAGGAAATCCTTGATACAACAAGAATGACCCGGAAAAGAATTAGAATATTTGAATTTATGATTTAAAAAAAATGATAGGCTTATAAAACCATTTCATGCATAAATTGGTATGTCTATAAAATCTAAGACTGTTATTTATCGGTTCTCGACAATTTTTTTTTATTAAAAACCTGCTTAGGCCACGGACATCAATCCGTGTCGGGGAGCTATTCACGTCACGCGCTATTTCTTTTGTCTCCCCTGAAAGGGGGATCAACGGGAAAAAAGGGGAAGGAAGGGAGAATAGGGTGGGACATTTTTACGACGTGCAAGAAACATCCTCACGCCGGAGGGCTCGCATGTCGGGAATGACAATTGAATTTTTTCAAGTTTAAATTTTTGAATTGCGCACTGAGATTCATTGCTGGTATTGTTTTGTTGAGTGTACTTTAATACTCTTTTAAAAAGAATATGTAATGAATTATTCTTGCAGTACATAGCGTTGATTTATTTAATAGAGCTTTTTGTTTGTCTACCTGTAGAAATATCTAAATAAAACATCGTCGATCTGCATTCATTGAAATGTGAAAAATTTTACAATTTCTTTTTCGCTTGTTTCATTGTACATTTAAAGAAATTATTAGTATAGTATTAGTTAGTTAATAATAATTTTACAAGTAATCTATATATAATTGTTAAATTGGTTTGTGTACTCTTCAAAGTCGGCAACTGTAGATAGAATTTACTGTGTATGACAGTTCATATTCCCAACGACATTTCGGAACTCAATAAGGTATTTTCCTCAAGAAAACTGTCGCGAAGTTATTTCAGTCACGGATTTACGGCTCCGTGGAGTAAGACAAACGGCTCGTAGCGTGTTCGCAAGCAAATTTTGTGGGAAACAGAGAAAAAAAAACATAGTGAACGTGCCGCGTTGATTCAATACGTGCGCTCTCAAAGAGATGTCGACGGCAATTGAGAAATGCTGCAATGACGAATGACGGCGGGTTTTGAATTTAGAATGTTTTGTTTATGGGAACGCACTCGGAACATTGAAAAGCTGTAAAGTTTTTGCCTTTTCTTTAAATTAGGAGGAAACGGTATTGTACACACAACAAACGAAATACCTAGTAAGGTTTACATAAATGTGTTATTACGATAAGTATGCATAGATGGCGTAATGGTTTAAGTGGTTGCCACGCCGCTTACTACTACGCTGAGTGTTGTGGGTCCGATCCCCACATGGGACGACACTTTGTGTGATCCACAAATTGTTGTTCTGAGTCTGGGTGTTCTTTGTGTCCGTTGCATGTATGTTTGTAAAGTTCCCAGCGACACAGGATATATTCCTGACGCGAGAGTCGTCTTTTTAAAAAACAAAACAAACACACATCTGTGTGAATTGTAAATTATATCTCGATTCTTCTCCTGAACAGTTGCAAGTTGTAATATTATTGTGTCAAAAACATTGTTAATTATTAGCTTTAATTCATTTATTATTAGTTCATTAACATCACAGGCACCTCGTACTACTGACCAGGCATTTGTTTGTGGTGTGTACCTACTTGCATTTGAATTCTTAGAGAAAAAGAGAATTAAAAGGAAAAAGGTCAAGAAGATTTTGAAATTTCGTTACATACGAAATTAAAGATTTGGTTCTCTATTTATATTTATGTGTACAGTGAACTGCTTCTTTGGTTTTATAAATTAGTTTTTTTAAAAACATATATTTTAATAAATTACGTATCCAACCTAACAAAGATTTTATCCTACCAAAAGACATCAAGGCCGCGGTTGTACAAAAGCGCATAAAGTTGTTTAAATAAATAACATCGGATTCAAAAAACTCTAAAACTAGCATACAAAAAAATAAACAATTTAAACCCTTCCAAATTTAAAATCAAAATATATAGAAGGTAAAAAGGTTTTATTCTATTTCTAAGGAAAACGCTTCACGTAGCGAATTGAAATATATTTAATCTGAATGTCTCTGGAGTTAATACTGTGTCATTCGTTGTAGCTGGCAGTGTAAGACGATGTCTGTGCCTCATATTATTTTTTATAAAGATAATTTTATTTGATCAAGTTTCTTTTAGCTCACTTTTACACCGTTTTGAAAATGAATTTAATTAATATAACTTCCTATAAAAAAATGTGTTTTAGAAATTTGTTGTTTCAATGCAATCACTTCGCAAGAAACGGCCGCCGACGTAATCCTGGAAGGCAAGGGGATACAAAATTGCTCCTAGAAGCCTGTGGACACCCCAGGAGGCTTCTGCGCTTCTGGAAGGACCTTGTTTGGCTTACCTAGCCAACGTTTCCTACGACGCATAAAGGATCATTCTTGAGTCTAAATACGGTATTCGGTACCCAATACCAATCATATCGCATAGGTCGTATCTGATAGAGCTTAACGTGTTTGTGTGTCTATCTGTAGCATCGTATCTCCTAAATAAATAAACCGATTATGAAGTTTCATTTGTTTGAAATCCAAAGTGATCGAGATGGTTCTTAACTATAATTTATGAGGATCATCAGCTCATTTCTTTCATAGCATCTATTTAAATTATAGCAAGTCAAACTAGCGGTAGAAGCTAGTTGGATAACGGTTATAAGAAATACTAAATACAGAGTTGAAGGAAGGCCATTTTCCTTGTCTGCAGTTGACAAGCCTCTTTACCGTACTCATTCTGAAAAAAAAAGACATTGGCTAACAAATTGACAATCGTTGTCTATTATTCTGATACTAAGAAATAAAGGAAAAGTACAAATATTATACATAAAGTACTCAGACAAAAGCAAAGCTACGGATAAGAGGCACAGCTTATATCATCATATCAGCCGAACAACGTCCACTGCTGGACATAGGTCTCTCCCAAGGTTCACCACAACAACTGGTCCTGTACTGCGCACATCCAACGGCCTCCCCTTTTTTTTTTCATGGTGGCATGTCGGACTCGAACCGACTAAAACCGCACGCCGTCTCGGGTACTAATAGCCGGGGAACCAGGTATACCCTAGAAAGGAAGTCCCTGGTGCCCCGACACCCGTTGGTGTCGGGGCACCAGGGACTCCACTAAACCTAAATCAGATCGTCGGACTACCTTGTAGAATGTATTATTGTAAGGTCTTATTTGTCGTAAGTAGTAATTACCTATATTAATATACTGCTTTATGGTCGTCAGTGGTAGGGAGTTACTTTATTACTGTGTACTGTGCTTTTAGCTGTGTAGTGACGGATTAAGAATACGGAATGTCACTACCCCAATTCATCCCGTGGGTGTCGTAAGAGCCGACTAAGGGCGCAAAACAACGCAGGACACCAGCACTGCAAAAAGAAGGAAAACTTGACCCAAACCCTATACCAACCCGTCTGGCTAGCGTGGTATAGTAGGCCGAAACCTCCTTTCTAAGGAGAGGCCTATGTCCAGCAGTGGACTATTAAAGGCTGTTGATGTGATGTGTGTGTGTGATGTGCTTTTGGGGTTACCGTGGTGGTGTAATGCGTCAGTCATGTTGGCGGAGGCGCAGGTTGAAGGGTTCACCGCTATAATGCGAAAATATTGCGCCTTTGTGCTGACGCATTTGCGCTACTCCTTCAACAGCATCCTGAATGTTTTTGCAGATAAGTGGGACTCCTCCCTAATTCAGAGTTGGATTTCGATTCACCTACAAAAATAAATATATTTAGTTTGTTAATGATATCATTTAATAGTAGTTTAATACACACTGTTACTAACACTATTTGGATGAATTTTGTCCGTAAATGATTTGAATTTAAATTACATCACTAAAGAAGGACCAGTTGACTGCCATCACTTATACTGATATTGTCGATTATGTAACTGCTTTACATCATCAATCATCATCATCAACAGCCTATGACAGGCCACTGCTGGACATAGACCTCTCCTTAGAAACGAGGTTTTGGCCTACTCTACCACGCTGGCCAGACAGGTTGATATAGGTTTTGTTTCAAGTTTTCATTCACTTTGCAGTGCTATTGTTGTCCTGCGTAGTTTGCTCCCTTAGTCGGCTCTTACGACACCCAAGGGGTGGTGACATTCCGTATTCTTAATCCGTCACCACACTGCTTTACATAGTTTAATAATAGTAATTAATATCTAAGCTATAGCTAGAGAAGTTAAAGAATTGTAGGTTTTTAGAAATTTAAAGTCTTATAATTTTTAAGAATTACTTAACTTCTAAGGTGAAACATTAAAATAAACTGTTATTACTCTTGAAAAGTAAAATAGCGTATACAAATAGGCAGTTCGTAAAAAAAATAACGTTCCCCGACGGTGTGATAGACTTCAACTTTTTATTGAATAAACTCGTTACGCCTTTGTTAGAAACATTTTTTTTCGAAGCGTTCAAATTACAATTTAATTTATTTTCCCTTTGTAGGGAATGTTTTTTTTTTGGTAGCAGGAAGTTGAAAAAAATGTATAATGCTTAATTATTTTTGTTTTTTCTTAGTTAATTAATTTGGAAAGAGGGAAAATGTTGATTTGTTTATCTGTGATTTGCGTTGACTAATTGTAATTAACTGATATTCTTAAGCTTCTTAGAAAGAAAATGCCAATGTCAGTGTAATTAATTTGCTCGAATACTGATTAATATTTCGATACTTTAAATAGTCTTCGTTTAGCGTGTTTTTTTTTCGATAAAATAACGGAATGATACAAAAAATATTGGGATTAAAAATAATATTCAGAATGGAATTTAAAGACTATCGCATTCTTCTTTCATTTATGAAATCTAAGCATGATACTAATTAAATAAACAAGAAGAGGCATTAAAAAATAATTATTAGCCAAACGGCCGCCATATTGTTTTGTTTTTCAAAAAATATAGTCAGTGTATACTTTTTTAAATGGAGACTTTGAATTTGGAATAATGAAATGGATTCTAACGAAACATAACGCGGCTTTGTGTCAACTGTTGGTCTCTATGAAAAGCTTAAGACAGTCCTCAAATCAGAGTTTTCAAGTGAGATGGTTATTTAAGTAAATGAGAATCTGCACTCCTCTTAATATAAAGTAAAGCTTACATAAATATCGCGCGATTGTATTTAAAACATCTGTTTTTTTCTTAAATTCTACCTACTTCCTTTTGATTCATTTCTCAAAAATTTTGTTATCAGACATTTCTGTTTAACATTAACACCGTGCAGAGGTATTTTTAGCATGATATAGGGGTCAAACGGATCACGTGAAGGTAAGGGTCTACCGCCGCTAAAGGACATCTGCATCTCTAAAGTCACAACCCCCCCCCGCAGAATGTGACCCGTCTGCTCGTTTGCCCCTCCTGTACCATAAAAAACGGCGTGAGGGGTCTATGATCCACCAGTCGGAACGAAGTTCACGGCGATATATATGTTTATAGCAAGAAATGTCGGTAAAAGTCTTGTTACACATTTTTCGGTCTCGCTCCGATTCGCTCAGAGCGTGTAATGAACGAAATGGAACTTCGTTCAAAAAAAACTACCCCTAACCCCTTGTCAAATATGTTTTTTTCAAAGAATCTTCCGTGTATGCTAAGACTAACAATAATATATAGAAAAATAAAACTGATTCCGAAAAAGCTCTTGCGTCCCATTGGTAAGTTAGGGACCCTTCGAATTAAAAGTTGGCAATCTCAATCCCACGTCACGCGTAAATCGGGCCAGACATCCAATTTTGTGCCCTTACTTTGGTGGCAACATTGTACAGTTATAAATCAGTAGTTCAGATAAGGGACGTGTTTATGTGTGTGACTTAAAGATATACCGTTGATGAGTACTTATGATGAGATGAGAAGGAAAACTTGAAACAAACCCTATACCAACCCGTCTGGCCAGCGTGGTATAGTAGGCCAAAACCTCCTTTCTAAGGAGAGGCCTATGTCCAGCAGTGGACTAGTATAGGCTGTTGATGAGTACTTATATGTTATCCTTAAAGGCCCGTCGAGTATGTTTAGTAAAGCATTTATGCTTGACTAAACATAATCGACGGGCCTGTGGGTCTAGTGGTTAGTGACCCGCTAAACCAGAGGTCGTGGGTTAAATTTCAACCAAGGACAAATAAAATAGATCATCATCATCAGCCTATGGCAGTCCACTGCTGGACGTAGGCCTCTCCTATAGCACGCCATTTCGATCGATCTCTTAAGCAAATCATGTTATCGCAAAAAATTTCTGTGTCTGGGTGTAATTTGTCTTTAATATGTGTGTATTCAAAGAAATCTGTTTTCTAAATTATTAATATATTTTGATCTACATGCATCTATTTCTTAGATGATAATTATATTTTTAACTTCATGTTAAATTACTGTTCACACTTTGTTAGTGGACTAAAAAAATTGAAAATAAATAGATCACGCGTTCCTTAAACGGGAAGTGAGAGCAAGCGTTCAGAAGCGATGCTATTATACACATAGTCTACCATATAAACGTCTTTTGGGCCGTTTACGATAAAGTGACAACTGAGAGGGCTATCATTGAACGGCTTTTGCGACCATTTACAGTGCTTATTTGGATAATTCTTTAAATGCTTAAAAATTTGGTCCAGATTTATTATTATTCTGTGTGCTGACGGATTAAGAATACAGATTGGAGTGTCACCCCTCCCCCCATTCATCCCGTGGGTGTCGTAAGAGACAACAGCACTGCGTAGAGAAGGAAAACTTGACATAAACCCTATCCTTGACCAACCCGTCTAGCCAGCATGGTATATTAGGCCGAAATCTCCTTTCTAAAGAGAAGCCTATGTCCAGCAGTGGACTATTAAAGGATGTAGTTGATGATAGTAATTTAATCTTAAAATTTTAATATGATAGACTTTGTTTCACAGTGAGTTTTTCAATGTATCATTTTACCTCTTATTTTCCTGTAATCTGTGGAACGCGATGTCGTGATTAAAAACAAAGATGTGTAACAGAAGGCGCGCTATTCGATTTGACCCGATAGTTGCAATTTCTACAAAAAACATCGACTCTCTATTGGTAGTTAAATAATGAAATTAAGAAACGAAAAATTCAGTACAAACAGTGTGCTGTACGCAACACATGACTGTATTAGAAATAAAAGTGATGCTCGCAAAGAAAAATATTTAGCTAAGCAGATTAGTACCAAAAACCAAATTTAATATTTTAGCAGTCATATTAAGATTCGAAATGAGAAGTATTAAGTATGAATATGGGAGACCTATACGGGCTCGACTGGGGTGACCTCGGCCTCACAGAAAAGTGGAAACTAGACATGGAAATCATTGCTACTTTTAAGTCAAAATATTATGACGAAATGATTGATTTTAGTCACTGCGATTTCACCTATGATTGTGATTTGGTCATAGGTTAAAATAAAGGTATTTTTTTTATTTATTTATTTAGACCTTCACGAGTCTGGCAATAGCGTAATGTGTTTGTAAATAAGCCACAGGTGTGATTATGATTTAAAAATCGTATGATTGATAAAAGGTGATTGTGATTTTATTCCATGCCTAGTGGAAACCAGTGATACCCGTTTACCCCTATCATCATCATCATCATCATCATCAGCCTAAAGCAGTCCACTGCTGGACATAGGCCTCTCCCATTGCACACCACTTAGATCGATTTTGGGTTTCTCGCATCCAGCTCCTGCCAGCCATCTTGCGCAAATCGTCACTCCACCTGGCCTGTGGGCGTCCTACACTACGTAAAGAAAATAAATGGGTCAAAATCCAGAACATTTCTTTATCTTTTGGCTTTGCACTGTCTGTGTTTTTGCTATTAACAAAATCAGAAAAACAAATACTTGGAAAAATTAAGGAAAACGTTTACATAATTTAGAATAGGACCAAATGGATTTGATCAAAAGAGAACTTGAATTAATAAAGAGAAACATCTCTACAGAATATTAATATTGTGTTAAATATTTACATATCTTTTATACGTTCTTACATAACATTGTGCTCATTTAATAAAAAAAAAATACTATTAATAACAAGACAGTCAACAGGAGATTTATAAATATATTTAAATGAGTCTTAAATACAATGGATGAAAATAAACGAACGATATGAAAAAAAAACTTTATAAAAGGCAACGGTCATGTATGTAACAGCCAAAGGCTTTATGGTTTAGATCAGTCAGCTCAGTCTTACAGGCTTACACAGGATTTGTATAATGGCTTATATAGTCACGTCAGGGTGGAGTACGAACAAGCCTTAAACACATAGCTGCATAGGAATATATTTTTTCTACTTTATAGCAGGCATAGAGTAGGCATAACCACAATTTTTTATAGAGTGTTCACATGTTGTAAGTGATTAAAGAACAATGGCAGAAACATATTTACCTAAAACTTAAGCGTTTAAAAAATCGAGTCACAGTAAACTTAATCAATTTTTTTTCTATGATTTATCATTACACCACCATGTGTTGTATAAGTCTTTTAAGAGATAAGATATTTTTGAAGATTTTATTTGACCTAAGTACGGAATGTCAGATTCGCCATCACGTATAACTGACTAGGGATGCGTGGTGGCAATATTATATTATGGAACAATTTATCGATAATCGATTCTTATAGCTTTGGCTGAAATATTTACAGAAGGTTCACTATTATGATTATGAATTTGCTTCTGCCCACGTCTTCACTCGTACGGTAGAGTGACTGAATCAACATAATTAGAAATGATTTAAAATATTTTTGACTCACTTTAAACGATTTTAAACACACTAAAGAAATAGAATATAGTTACGTTATTTTCCACTACACAGTGTGATGAGAAAAATACATTGTCTTTGATAACGGCACATAAATAGACATACATCGATATTTTCAAAATGTCGATACGTCGTCGTTTAGTACATATCTCTTAATCTGTGGTTTAGATCCTGTCAAGTTCCGGACTCACCACGTTTGTTATTTTATTTTTGTTTAATTTAGTGTTAAACTCGAATAGATGTTATGCTTTTATTTGATTTTTTTCATATACTGTAATTATAATGAAAATAATATTTTCGGCTATCTGACACACAACGCCATCTAGTTTCAAACAAAACATTAACAATATGTTAGTACTTAACCTCGAAACATTCAAAATCCAATATCTTTTTTCCTAGACTTCTTTCGCAAGTAATTTTGATATCAGAATGGTCAAGAATAAATTCTCAAGTGTTAAGGATTTTTTGATATTTAAACGCTAACATTTCAGTTCAAATAAAATTATGTATGGGGACCTGCCATTGTCCTTTGTTTAACATTTCAAGATTTTTAAGTACATTAATGTTTTCTTAGACAATGTAAATTTTCGCGATGTTTTTTTAAAATCACTTTTGTGTCAAAAAAGTAGATTTTTATGCTAAGCTTTTAAGCGAGTAACTAAATTTCTAACGCAATTTAAATACATGGCTCTCCATTGCTACCAACTGTCGCACAAATATAAAAAAATAACGATCCTAAACACGCATTATATAAATGACCACCGAATTAAAAAGTAAAAAAAGCAAAGGCAATATATGTAGGCTGTTCGGCGCATCTGTGGCAGTCATTACACGCTCCGAAAATATTTCGTAATGACGATAAATAATTATAATATTAAGCGGCATGTGACACGAAGATAATTGGAAATAGAATGCGATAGGTCGGGTAACTTTGTGTGATTTACACAAATACTAATGTTTACATATTAATAAAACTGGCAACAAGCTATTCACGTTAATCAGTCAATCAATCAATCAATCAGTTTATTTTCATTGCGAACATGGGTTTACAATTAGGTGTTACAGTTATAATATTTTTTTCTGCCACATTCTACCTTTAGGCATGCAATAAGATAACATTAATAACGAGTTGGGCTTATTTAATACATCATACGAGGTCAGAATTCTATTTTATGTCAATATCAATTAAAATAACAATTACAATTATATTATTAAAAAAATGAAAAATGTCATAATCATAATAAACAATGTATCACATTTATTAAAAAAGTGTATTAATAGAGGGTATGGTGTAGTTATTAAAAACATGCATTCTATTATATTTTCTCCGTTAAAAACTCAGTTACAGAATAGTATGCTTTCATTTCTAAAAATTCTTTTAACTTGCTCTTGAATGCACTTATGCTCAAGTTTTTCCATTGTTGCGGTAAATGGTTATAAATTACTGGAGCCATACAGAAAACACTTCTACGCATAAGCACAGTTTTTGCTTGGAGTAGGCGCAGTCTACTATTATCACGCCTGTTCCGTGTAACCGTATCCTCAAGCCGCGGAAATAAGCCTGGATTTGTTTTAACAAACATTGACATTTCCAAAATATAAATGCTTGGCAACGTCAATACTTTATACCTCTGAAAGTAAGTTTTACAGCTATCACTTGTTTTTAGTTTAAACATTGACCGTATGCATCTCTTTTGACACTTAAAAGCAATTAATGTATCTGTAGAGTTACCCCAGAAAATGATGCCGTAGCGTAAATTTGAGGCAACTAAACCGTAGTATGCGGTCATCACTGTTTCTGTATTGACGATTGACGTTAACGTATGCAAAGCGTATGCAGAACTACATAATTTTTTGCAAAGCGTCTCTATATGTGATTTCCAATCTAGTTTTTTGTCTATCGTTAACCCGAGGAACTTCGAAGTCGTAACATTTTCTATACTATGATTGTCAATGTTTATATTTTGGTATATATAACTGATTGGAGCGATCCGTTGACTGAAATGTATAATCTTAGTTTTATTTAAATTGATTTTTAAATTGTTAATGTCAAGCCAGTTTATTATGGATGTCAAGGAATTCGTAATGTCATATTTATATTGAGTTATATCATTATTACAAGATATAGTAATTGTGCTATCATCTGCGAAAAGCGTTACAGTATTTTTTGTACATTTTGGAAGGTCATTAATATATAATATAAAAAGCAAAGGTCCCATTACGCTCCCCTGAGGGACACCGTACAAAACTTTCCGCTCATCTGAAAGATATAGCTCCTCTCGTTTAGTAGTGGGGTTTATTATTGCTATTTCTGTACGTTGTTTTCTGTTCTCCAAATACGATTCGAATAACTTTAGGACATTACCTCTCACTCCATACGCATCTAGTTTTCTAATTAATATATCATGTTTTACATAATCAAATGCCTGTGTCATATCACAAAATATTGAGCATACAGGTATTCGTTTGTCTACTTTCATCATAACTTCATGAAGAAAGTTGAAAATTGCCAAATTCAAGGTTTTGTTTTTACGAAATCCATTTTGTTCATTGCACAATAGATTATTTTTTTCCAGATATAGGTACAGTTGCGTATGTATGAATTTCTCAAATATTTTGGAGAATATGGGAATTAAAGAAATAGGCCTATAATACTCCATAAGCTCCCTATCCTGTTTCTTAAACACTGGTTTTACAATTGACTGTTTAAGGGCATCAGGAAAAATACCCGAGGTTATACATAGGTTCATAATGTGACACAGATGACCGCTTATTTCATGTGCTACAACTTTAATGACCTTAGTAGTTATTCCATCATATCCAACGCTGTTCGTGTTTTTAAGCTTATGAATTATACTTAATATGTCTTGCGGTACACATGGGGACATGAACATAGATTTGCTTGTACTTAAAATGGGTTTTTAGAGACGTTGTTTTAGGCTGTATTTTATCGATAAAATAGTTATTAAATTCATTCGATATTTGTATTGGATTCGTAATAATAGTGTCATTTATTTTTAATCTATTTATCAAAGATTTTGGTAAATTTAATTTCGCCTGATTAATAATTTGCCATGTCGTTTTATTTTTATTCCTAGAATTATTAATTTTGTAATCATTTTGTGCTCGTTGAGTTAGAAACATAATTCTTTTTAATAATTTTGAATATGATTTGAAGCGGGATTTATTTTCTGGGTTTGGCTTTAATCTTTGTAGCCATAGTAACTGCCTTTTCTTTTTGTTACATTTTTTTATACCACTTGATACCCATTTTGTCTTTTTAATTATATTTACCGTAACTCTAACTTTTGGGAAACATAAATTATAAAACAGTTGAAAGTCCTCTATAAAACTGTTGTAAGCCATATTTGGATTGAGGGTATTATAAATTTCAGAAAATTTTATAGCATTTAGACAGCTTTTAAATTTTAATAAGTTTTGTTGACAATAATTGCGTCTAAACCTATAATATTTATCAATTTTGCATACTTTATCAGTCGGGCATTTTATTAGCTGCGCTGTATGGTCAGAAAGAGCAAACTCTATAATCTCCGTTTTGCAAGGCTTATTAAAATTATGCGCAAAGTTGTCAATACATGTATGGCTCCTAATACGAGTCGGTTGGTATATCGCAAGTTTAAGGTTAAAGTTGAGCAAAATACGTTCAAATTCAAGTGACTGGTAATTCGATTTTAAAACATTAATATTGAAATCGCCAGCCAAAACAATATTTTTATATCGTCTTTTTGTGACTACTTGTAAAACACTATGTAACCTACTGAAAAAATCGTTCAAATTTCTCATATTTGGTACTCTATAGATACAAATAATAGCAACATTAGATTTAACAATTTCTACGGCACTGCACTCAAAAGTTTCCGGGATTGACATTCTTGATATCCTCTCTAGTTCCTTCCATTCATATCCTTTTCTGACAAGAATGCATGATCCACCTCTTTTAGTATTTTTTCTGCTGTAATGTGAAGCTAAGACATAGTTAGGTATATTTAACAGGGATTCGCAGCCTTCTGACATAAAGTGTTCAGTGATGCATATTATATCAACATCAATTCCTTTGTCTGTTAATTCATTTATACATACTGTCAAGTTGTCGGACTTGTTTATCAAACCAGCTATATTTTGATGCATTACGTATATGTGTCTAGTTTCGAAAAAGACAGTTATTCGAAGCTGTTTTCTGATTGTAAAGCATATTTACATCACTAGTGTCATTAGATTTTCCGTCAGGAGATTGTTTGTCAGTCAAAGGTATGTAAGAATATTGAAGATAGGTATTAATATTATTAATCATATCAAAAATGTCTCTAAACATTGTCAGTATTCCAAAATTATTAATTACGCCTGTACGATAATCAAACATTGTGTCGTCATAGCTTAGGTTTTGGTTTGAGTCAAAAAAATACGCATGTTCATGAGTCAGTATGTCTAGGTATAGTAGATTGTTAAAAGTTTCAACTCTTGAATTGTATAGATTAGAATAATTTGTAAATTTATAAGTTGGCGTACATATAATTGTATTGGTGTGAGTAATTTCAAGCAGTACCTTTCTTATATGCAATATTATGTCAAAATAAATATTAGTCATCCTAAAGTCATCCTCACCCAGCAGAATTAAACAATAGTCTTTCATTGTGTAATTACACAGCTTCTCCTTCAAATTATTTAGCATAGATTGTATATTTCCATTAGTTACTATGTAATGGCACAATTCTGAACCCTTCAGTGTCTTTTCTGCTACAGACAATATCTTATTTCTATTATTTGTGCTAAGTATACATATTTTATTTTTTGCCATACGTTCCTTTTCATTTTGTGATTTTAATAGACTGTTACATGGTGTTAGTTTTGATTGCCGGTCCTCGTCTAATAGTTTAGTATGAGGGGT
This sequence comes from Arctia plantaginis, assembly GCA_902825455.1. Taxonomy (NCBI): domain Eukaryota; kingdom Metazoa; phylum Arthropoda; class Insecta; order Lepidoptera; family Erebidae; genus Arctia; species Arctia plantaginis. The sequence goes on along the minus strand of CADEBD010000388.1, from coordinate 3,017,921 downwards.
AGTCTGCGTTTGTTTATTTTGTAAGACTTTGGGCATGTTCTCATTCGAATGAACAACATTTGTGTCAGCGTCACAAGATGATAAATTTACGCGCCTTGTAAGTTTTCTTTTACGTGTTGATGTGGGGGTTCTCGAGGTTGGACATTGCGGTGAAGAGCATAATTTTTTGTAGGCATCTATTGTTTTAAGTGACTTTTGTAGATCAGTTTTTAGTTGCATATTTTCACTACACAGTTTAAGTTGTCTATCTCTTGATTTGCGCTCAGCAATTGCATGCTTAATTCTTGTATTTTTTCATTCAAACCACTTATTACCATGTCAGCTCCACTTTGATTCTGTAAGCTATGTTGGATGCTCATTATGGTTGAATTGAACAATGATTCCTCATATTTATTTGTATTACTTTCTATAGATAGATCATTGAGTGAGCTTGTTCTACGAGGTTTGCGATACGTTATGTTATTAATTTCGAAATCCATATTTTTGCTTGTTGTTTCTTAGTAGCGCCCTCTGTTATTAATGTAATGTATTTTCTTTTTAGTACAGTTACACAGTTCTTACTTTTTGCATTTATAGTTTGATGTTGTTTAAATGTTCTACCAAATAATGTTAGTTTTTACTTGAAAACATGGGATAGTCCTACAAAAAGACATCGACATGCGTGGTTCGAACCGACACCCCCTTCGTCTTATACCCGTAAGATCGACATGCGTTCACGTTACGCTACAAGAAGCTTAGCAAATCTTGTCAAATTACGCACTACATTAAATGCAAGTGACTTTTAAAAGGGAACTTGTCGGTTACTATGATTCATAACATAAGAATTTTTTCCACATTCTTAACACTTTGTCACAGTAACCAAGATCACTTTTTATTATAATTGTCAATTTATTCAGCGTTTATTACACATTGAAGGTTATTTTATTAATTTTTATTGATATTTTTCACTGTTTATGTTAACTTTTTCACTGATAATTAAATATTTTTAGTTTTACAATGTTCACTTTTATTTTATGTACTACTGATTATCCAATTTTGCTAACATTCACACACTTTTCATTTACTATTTCACAATATATTAAGGTAAAAACAATAATGATAACTATTTAAAACTACTAATTTTCAAAATTTTTATACAGAGCTCTTTTGGTTCCGTCTTTGCCAGATAGCGCCATCTAGCAAAAATGAATACTACTGTATTATATTCATGTTACTTATATAAAATACTCAAAGTTGAGATAATGTATATCGAGATATTATCTCGATATAAATTATTCCCTAAAAAACTCATTAGCGTTATCTAATCATCAGATTAGAAAACGCTAATGAGTTTTTTAGGCTCCCTCTATGTTTCTTCAAGTGCTTAATTTTCGAAACTATATATCAAATTAAAATAATTCTTATTGTATTAAACGGAACGCAATAGTCGATGACTTCGTAAAGAACATGGACAAGGTAGACCAACGGCCAATTAGTAACGTAAAAAAGTTTGGATATACGACAACTACTTAAAATCTCATCTCGACTGGCCTTTTCTGGTCTACGTATATAAACCAGAACTACCTAAGAACACTGGACGCGAAAGTCACTAAGACTTTGAGGTCGTGGCTCGGGCTAGCACCATCTGCAGACCCTTCAACATTGTACAGGGACTCTAATAATTTTGGAATGAGATTAAAAAGACAATCTGAACTCTAAAAACACCTAAGAGTTACCAAAATGTATGTCTTGACAAAATCTTGTCAAAAAGATGAAATCGTTAAATCTCTTCCAAGGGACAAAAAATCACCAGACCTCGAGTCACGGCTCCAGTTCCATAAGAAATTTACAGTAGGTACACAGTCCAGGAGAGTTGGATTTGAAATGCTAGAAGACAAACAGTCAAAAAGATAGCCAAATATTCCAACATCAACATAAAAATGAGACCAACAAGTTGCACGCAATGAACCTAGAAATGGAGAATAAATGGTTAACTGTAGGAGAATTTTGTATTCCACCAGCTTTGAAATGACGCACACTTTATACGATTGGTCACCTGCCTTATTACAATTTTACCTCAACGCCTTGCAGTGAACTCTCTCCGATCAAAGCAACCTAGTACAAAAAACGTTGGTAGAATGTACAGTGCGGAAATAGGTACAGCCAGGCTCTTACTGTCAGATTGTTACCCGCTACTAGACCGGGGTCATTATTCACGTTGCCATGATGGGGTATTACAAATCATACGCGAAGCTATAAGTTTATCACTGGCGAGAGCGAAAAAAGGAATAACAAAAAACATAAGAACTAACATCGAGTTTGTGAAGGAAGGCTCAACAAAAAAGACTTCACAAAAGCCGTACTCAGTTATAAATACCACTAGTGACTGGACATTATTAGCGGACACGTATGAAAATCATTACAAAATACCGAAGGATATCTGTGCCTCGGCGTCTAGACCAAACATATTCCTTTCTTGGTTACTACACGGCAAGCCACAACAAAGCACGTCGTACTGACCTATCTTTATATCACTTAAATATTTGTTACAAAAATTGTGTACCACGTTGTTTGTTCGCAATTCTTGGTTATCCCAGAGCACCCGCTAATTCACCACATTACCATTAGAACTGATTTAGAAAGAAGTCCAGATACATTCTATTGCCAGTAGGCAGTGGTCCAACCATGATAACATTAACGTGTTTTACAATATTTTGCACCGCTGACGTCACAACACAGTGGTCGAGCCAGTTACGTATACATGACTCAGTTACAAGACCTTTAAACTTATCTTGTCTTCTTACTGTTTACAGTAACAAGTTCTTGACAGTATGCAATGATTTGATTATACGCATTGTGGCCGTAAATAAAACCAATATAATTGAAATTAACAACTTCGAGAGTTTTGCATATAAACAAGCAATACAGCTAATGACACAGAATGGTGTCACAGTGGAATATTAACACACACAAACTACTTGCATAAATCAATTAAAACTTTTGCTGAAGTTGGGGTGCAGGATAGCACTCTGTATTGCTCCCTGTATTTGATAGTTTAGCTTTGTATACGGTTTGGCTGTTGTGTTATAATAACGGATATATGCGTGTTTAAATAGGTCGTTGGTGCAGAAATTGCAACGTTCAGTTTGACGCATATTTGCAATGACTGGCTGACTGATTCATCTAATAGCTAGCGTCATCTATTTGTGAATGATTTATATATGTCCGTAAAGCGTTTGATGTAGTTAAACGTTAAATGATATGAAAAAGAAAATATTGTGAACAGAATTCATCACCTTATACTATTTTTGTTCTGAGGATGAGATTCAAATTTAGATCTGCATTTTGAACATTTTCAAATGTTTTTAAGGGTTTTCAATGTACACGTTAGGAAAATAATCTTCATTCATCTAGCAGACGAAGGTCGTACAATCTTAGAAAAATAATAACTAACAGAAATAAATGTATTTTTTTAACTTAGCAAAGAGATTTACTAAACAAAACTCGCTAGAATTGATATTGAGAAACTTAAAGAATGGCTCTGACTGTTCTTTTGTTTCTCAACGATTTTTGGTTTTTAATTGATACTCATTTTAAAATAGTTTTTTTTTTTTCTTTTTTAAAAAGACAACTCCCGCAGTAGGAATACATTCCTGTGTCGCGGGGACTTTACAAACATACATGAAACGGACACAAAGAACGCCCAGACTCAGAACAACAATTTGTGGATCACGCAAAGTGTCGTCCCATGTGGGGTTTGAACCCACAACACTCGGCGCAGTAGGAAGCGGCGTGGCGACCGCTTAAACCACTACGCCATCCGTGCAGTCAATCAGTCAATTTATTTAAATATTTTATACATTGTTTTAGAGTAACATTAACATTTCTTATATTAAAGTGCTGTATCTTTAGTAGTATCAGTAGGAGTGCATAGAAATACTTGGTTGATTCAAAGATGGCCGTCCTAAGCTAGTTCGGCAAACTAATGTCAACTTTCATGCCCAGCTGAATACAGAAGATAATTTTAAGCTTAACTGATAAAAGCAAGTTTCGAGTAAAACATTCAGGGACTAAAGTTCGCATTAGAGAAAGTTCCTTCTCCAGAACTTCTTTTCTGTATTTTTGTTTCTAAATATTTTTTAAACATTTTATTTTAAGCAATGAATACAACACATACAGAGGTTGTGGGTTTGATTCCCACCTAGGACAAATAATTGTGGGATGAGCATGGTCATATGTTCTGTGTGTGGGTGGACTTTATCTATAATTTATACGAGTACTTATGTATTTAGAAATATATAAGTATGTTTATCAGAAGTCTGGTTACCATAGTACAGGCTCTGAGTTTGGAATCAGACGGCCGTGTGTACAATATGTATGAAAATTTTATCATTATTTATCTTTTATACCTTTCCTGGTCTCCCTTTTATTTTAAAGAGGTAACAAAATCTAACACACAGGCCTTAGCCAAGTGTGCCAGAAAGGGATGATTTAAAATTAACATGATAATGAAGCGAGAAATTTATTAGCGGCAAGTATTAGGAGGGACTGCTTTTTAAGAGTATGAGAGAGGATTTTAGCATTTCCAGTGTGTTGAGGTTCTCTTAAAGTATCTTCGGGACTACACCAGTTATAGAAATGACAATGGGTACAATTTTAACTCTATTTAACATACCGCCATTGCCTTTTTATTACAGTTGCTAAGTCTATGTATTTTGACATCTTTTCTGGATGCGTCGTGAGGAGATTGTGTGTGTTACAACACTGCTATGTCTATAATAAAATCTATGTTGTTAGTTTTGTCTAGTATTGTCATATCTGGTGTATTATAGTATCTGGTTTTGTCCGTAATTATTTTCCTATGCCAATATATTTTAAATGCATTATTTTTAGAACTGTACTGGGTGTATAAATTTATTATTATTTTTAAATGAAATTTCATTTTTTGCTTTTCACCGAGTGAGTGAGGTTACTGGAGCCCAAACGTCCTTGAATCCGGGGTACCCCCGGCTGCACTCAAAGGGCGGCTCGATGATCATGGACGGCGGTAGTCACTTACCATCAAGTTGCTCGTCTCCTCGCTTATCCTCCTATACCACAAAAATGAATTTTACTTGATTATTTAATTTTCTAACGTTCTCAAGAATGGGTGTATTATTGAAATGTCTTTATTTTGATTTTTAACTATTTATTTACAACAAATCTAGTCAGTAGAATGAAAGAGATATACATAATTTCTAATAGAACGGAAAAATAAAATGGAGTTCCAGTTTATTATTTCAAATCCTAGAAGAAAATTGATAGGTACTTGTACATATAATTGGTTCGTGATTACTGTAAGAACTTTTGGTTGTGAATAGACAAAAAGCATACAGGTAACAAAAATTCTTATTGCCTATATTGAGTAATGCAGAATTAATTAAATACTAAGGTCCGTGTGGTGACGGATTAAGAACACGGAGTATCACCACCCCTATTCATCCCGTGGGTGTCGTAAGAGGCGACTAAGGGAGCTAACGCAGGACAACCAGCACTGCAAAGAGAAGGAAAACTTGACACAAACCCTATACCAACCCGTCTGGCCAGCGTCTAGCGAGAGGCCTATGTCCAGCAGTAGACTATAAAAGGCTGTTGATATGTCTGTGAGAAAAATTAAATACTTCAGTATATTTCTGCAAGATAGCTCAAACTATATGCATGAAAATGGCATACGCATACAATGCGTACGATTTGAGCTTACACATGACTTAAACATGCACCAACCTTATTGTACAATGATATTTTTTTATGTAAAAGGTTTTAGAAAGTGCTAGAACACTTTCGTAGGTATAATATTTGTTATATTGCAAAAAACTTGAGTTTCGTCAGCATGCAGACGGGTATTAAAGAAATACATCCGTATCAGCTGTCGGCTTTCCCACGCGTTTTATGAGAATTGCAACGGAAATAAGGTTACCGAGGAAACGCGATGAGATTGAAACCGTGAGATTGGTTCGACGCGTATTCATATAAACTTTATTTAGACATATAAATAGGTAAAACGTGTTTAAATGTAATGTATGCAACAGTAGAAGGCACATGAACTACTTAGTTATAATAATAATAACTTCACACATCTCACAAACGGCAGTTAGATTCCAAGCTAGACAGAACCTTTTTTTTTTTTTTTTTTTTTTTTTTCCGTGCGGAAATCCCCTCGGATACCACCTCTCGGTGGCATGTCGGACACGAACCGACTAAAACCGCACGCCTTCGCCGGGTACTAATAGCCGGGGAACCAGGTATACCCTAGAAAGGAAGGCCCTGGTGCCCCGACATACCTCGGGTCATCTACAGACGAGTAGACGACCCCCGCCCCGTGTGGGAACCCCATGTTCCCTGTGCTCCCTGGAAGCGAGCGCGCTTCGCAACGCGCTCGCCGCCACCCCGGCCTGCTTCTGCTAGGGTGACAGATGGCCTCACCTGTCACCCCCAAGCTAGACAGAACCTGTGCTATGGTGACCAGACTGCTGAAAATGTTCAATAACGCTTATATAATAATATATTCAAAAATAATATAAAATAGCAGTGAAAGTGAAAGAACAGCAGCTGACGTTGTGTTGAGTCCGGTGTATGAGATTGAGGGAATCACACAAACGTCAAGTATCCTAGCGAGTGCGTAATCAGACTATTATATTACAGACGTATTACCAGACTTTGAGAAAAGTATTGAAAGTAAATTGCTTTAAAGTTGACGAATATAAACATTAAAGAAAGACTCTTGATGTGTAACTATTTTCTAAAAGCTCTTCAAGTATAGCCCTTTTACGGGTCATTAACGCAATACGGCTTCGGTGTCCTTTCAATGGTCACCGAGCGTTATGATTGCGGCTGGTCCTCTCACAGTTTGTTATTGGCATCCATGAGAATATATAACAGGAAAACAGTTATTATTTCCTTGAAGTTTACACCAACGTAAAAGGAGCTAATGATTTTCTATTTTTAAATATACACTAGTATACGTGGAAAATTCTTTCCACTTGAAAAATCATGTAAGTAAATAACGACTCTTGATCCGATACAATAAAGTGCAATTCAGATCGAGTAGTGCTCATCACCTACAGTTATATTTCCCTAGAAATTGACAATATTTCTATAGTTTAAATTTATTTTTTTTCTGACAACGTTACGGTTGCATTTCTTAACATTTAGGGATATCTTTGAAAATGTGAACAACGCGACTTTTAGATCCGTGTTATTATTTAAGTAACCGAAATGCGATAAGCTTATGGCTTTACTGTTGTTAAGTCTTTACATAGTGTAAAATAAAGTCGCTTTTTTGTGTTGTACGCTTAGATCTTTTAAACCAAACAACGAATTTTAATGTATGTGGTTTATATGTACATGCATATTCTAAGATTCATTCATATTCGTGAATTTCAAAGAAAACAGAAAACATGTTTTTGTGCCCTTACATTACAAACAAAGTTAGACCAAAATAATGTGCTACGCGATTATATTGTATATCTTAAAAGATCTACAAAAAAGTCCGGTATATGTCTTTCTCCTAAGCGTAACCCACGGTAACCATTATTTTCTTTTAAATATCACAAATGGGTGTTAATATACGACAAATTTTACCAATTGCACCTACCTCATTCTTTCTCAGCACCGCCCAATCGGTCGACTGGCAGAGAATGCCTTAGGCATTAAGTCCGCCGATGCATGTACTTGTGCAAAAAGTTAAAAATAAAATAAAATAAATAAATTTTAATCGTCATTCGTAATTTACCACAAACGTTTTTATTCTCGAACTAGCAATACCCATTATGATAATATAAGTAAGATTTTTTGCAATAGAATCAAGTATCAAGATGGTTCAGAAAATTTATCTTAAAAAAACTCACTGGTACGAAACTTTTGAGTACGTCTCTTATATCCAACACTCAGGGTGAGATAGCTAAACTAAAGCAACATCGATATAGAACGATGCAAATCGTTTTGCTATTATTTGGTAGATGGAAAAAAGTGAAGGTGGCGGAGCTTAACACCCCCTCACCCCGCAAATTGTCACGCGTTGTTTCATAGGGAAATCTAATTACACCTCCTCTTTGTGTTTGTTCCATGGTGGCAGCGGTAGGCAGGATCGGAGCGGGCGTATAAATATTGCATTTAAAGATGTCCTGACTACTATACCAATAGTCCTATCATAATAATAATATAATTAATTACTCCACCACGACACCACTTTAGTAGTATTAGTAGTATCTACATTGCACCCGTGCGAAGCCAGGGCGGATCGCTAGTAATATATATATCTCACGACGTGCGTGCTGGCAGGTTCATGGCAGCCCAATAACTTTTATTGTTTGTAATTATTAAAAAAGAGGTTTTTTTTTAAAGACAAATCCCACACTAGTAATATGTCACGCGCGAAGTGTTGTCCCGTGTGGGGATTGAACTCACAATACTCAGCGCAGTAGGAAGCGGCGAGGTGACCGCTTAAGCCACTTCGCCACTTGTGCAGTCGTATTGATGTCCTTCAAAAATAGTTTTCCCAAAACACATGAACGAACCTGAAAATGAAACCAATAAAGAAAAAATACGGAATAATGTAGGGGAACAAGTATTGCACACTTGAATTTATTGTTACGATAAAAATATAAACGATCTACCCAACAAAAGCCCAGGGTCGAAGTGATCAACCGAAGTACTGTACACAAGAGAGGACAAACATCGAAGAACATCTATAACTGGACGAAGTTGAATCGTTAGCCGTTCGTAACTTAAACAAAGGATAGCAAACTTGTGTAGTTAAAACTTCTCTTTTTCTCCAGGACAAGAAAACGGACATTTTGATACTTGAAAGGATATAAGACGTTTTTCAGGAGTAAGGGAGGGTTAGTTTGGGACTTGTTGTGTGTATTTACAGGGAAATAGTGAGGAATGGGTCCTTTAAAAGTAGACTTGATTTTTAATAACTGAGATCGAATGGACTTAAAATGTTGGATGAAGACATTAACTTAATTATGTTCAGAAAATCTGATGTCACATGATCGTTATTTATCTAATCGAATCTGATTTTTTAGCAATGGCACTTTTTTTAATGCCAATCTGTTATTGGTACCTACAAATACTCAGGACGCTAATATATTAATCCAATTTTAGGGTATTTTGGAAACTTTGAGCTAAAACACACTGTTGTTGTAAATAGCTATTTCATACTTCTGATTTTGGAAACAAGTAAAGTCTGAATTTTGAACTGCCTGATAGAAAGCTGCCATCAAGACTTATCATTTTTATTTCGGCATTAGTAAAATTACATCAAGATCATATTTATGCAGTACATGAATTTCTCCGAATAAACACATCCACTGGTGCACATTCCTAACTCTCATTAATACTGAACCATGTACAGAGACGCCATCTAAAAAACGTATTGTACTAGCGGTTTGGATGAAATTGTCGTATAATGAAACATGCCTCGGGGGACGGCCCCCAAAATATGAAGTGTATTGTCACCATGTTGATTGAATTTGTCAGGAGTACCGCTGGCTTGTCACTAGAATTTTTTTGGGAAATTAAGAATTTTCTCAGTTAACGTGAGCTTGTATTTTTTTGGGCGTTCTACAAAAATGGAGGAACAAATTGAAGCGTGTATGTTTTTGATGAGTTTCAGCTCAATTTTCTCAATTATAATCCAGTATGAGCCAATTAATCTGAGTTAAAGGTACATTTTAATTCTAAAGTTAATTTGGTATTTCTATTTGTATAAGAAAATTTATTTTCTGTATGTTAAATTTCTTTTAATGTTAAAAATTCGAAAGAACTTGATTTTATAAACTACCCAGTCTTGATAAACAGGTACAAAAACTTGTTTCAGTGATAGACTTTTACTTATTTTGATAGTTATAATATTCAAAGGAACTGTGATGTATTGTATTTCTGTTAATAGGAATATTTTTTATAATTACAGTTTAAGATGGTGATGGTTGCCGTACTATTTCCCCATGGTAGCTGGAAGGAGCAACGCAATCCCAACTTGATTAACAAGTAAAAAAATTAAACACATACTATGAATTTTCATCTCGCCCGTCTCAGTTAAGTTGTCGGTTAATTATCAACTTTAATTTGTCAGCTATAAAATATTTTATTGAAGATCATACTTTTATGTTTACAAGAGTTATATTTAGTTTCGCATCCATTCGTTACAACGATGCATGCAATATTGGAAATAGAACCAGTATATTGATATTTTAATATTGACACTACGAATCCGTTATTAAGAATCAATACATATTTGTTTATACCTGTATACGAGGCATTCGTTCGTTCGTTCCATTTATTAAAAATATACGCAGAATTTATTCTGTACATATTTTTAATAAATGTTTTTTTTTTTTTTAATGTTCACTTGTTTTTGAGAACAAAGGTAATGCTAGTAAGTGAATTTAAGTTACTCTTGACAAGAACTGTCCAGGCGCATGTTGGATGCAGTCGGGGTCTGAGGCGAGGGGTGAACACATTTTCCCGCAAATCTCCCCTCGCTCGCACGCAGTGTAGTCAATAACGCATTGCTGAGCTCTGAATTCTACTTGCGCGATTACTATACATACTTAAGACTTTAGCCAATATAGGTTAGTTAGGATAATGTACTTACATTATATTAGCTTAGGTACTATTTTTCAATGCACCGCGTACTGTAAAAGCGCCCGATGTTCTTCTGTTTCTTTGTAGGGCCATGAAGAAGATTTAGACTTTATCAGACTATAGGCTAAGCGACTCTAATAAAGAAATCTAGTGTTAAAAGATATTAGTCTAAAGTAAAGTAAAATAAAATCCAGACGACAGAAAGTAGTTATTTAGTAATTCTTAACTGAAATCAATATCCAATCGGAACCAATAGAACAGGACGTGCTGAACAGTTTATCGCCTGAGGAGCGAAAGGGGCTGAGACAGAAGTGAGGGGAAGGAAGTTGTTCCCGAACACGGCATGTGCATAATACAGGACTGCCGGCGACCGTCGCACTTTCGCGTTTTGAGATGGTAAAACAGGAGTGGCGACATTTAATATTTCTGTACAATATTAGTAACCTAAAGCGCTAAATGAACTTAACTTAAGCAAAAACTGCTAATAACAGGCAAATGTTTAAAATATGGTTTTCTTTTTCTCGACCTAGTTTCAACTTACTTTGGTAGATTCTAACTACTCGCATTCTGTACTCATTTCCTAGAATTTACTTTCTAAGCCTAGACCTTTTTTTCATTTTATTTCCCATTGGTTTGTTTTCGAATGGAAATGCAGATAACCCATAATAAGGCAACGATTCCGAGGCGTTGCGTTACGTTCTGCTCTGTTTCATTAAATTCTGTTTCGTTTTGTTTTGTTAAACCGATTAATCGTTATATTAAATAAGGCAAATTACAACTTTACTACAACGTGAGGTTTTTATACCTCAAAGGGGAAAAAAATTGAACCCTTATAGGATCACTTTGTTGTCCATTTGGCTTTCTGTCTATCAAGTCCCTATATCTCGAGAGCTGTGAAAAAATCAAACTTCTAACTTAACTTAAAAAAAGATATGGCCGTTTATGCCGCAAAGACGCATATGTCGACACTCGCAAGGAAGGAATCAAATCAATAGGGTACTTCCGGTTTAACTAGAACTATGAAATTTGGCAAGTAACTATTAGAAAATAGTAGCAATAAGGTGACAGGCATATGTAAATAAGATTATTCACACAAGCCAGTACATATATATGTAACATCGACAGCCTATAAAAGTCCACTGCTGGACATAGGCCTGTTGACCGGTCCGGGTAACGAAATGGAGGTTCCATTTCGTTACCCGGACCGGTCAAAATTTCACAGGTTTTTTCTAATTTAAAAAATAGCCTAAGTTACTCCTTATATAGACAGCTCCCTTGAGGTAAAATATTATCTAAATTGGTCCAGCCATTTTGAAGATTACCCAGAACAAATAGACAGATTGTCTGCCTGACAGACAAAAAATATTTAAACTGGTTTTTAGGCATTGGTATCGTGCAAATAAGATGATAATGTGAGCATGAAAAAAACTTATTATTTTAGAATTACAAACAGACACTTCAGTTTTATTTATTTGTATAGATTAGCTTTTCATTAACATGGTTATAAATACTTACTAAATACTAAAATAATTTAATCATGTTAGAAATATTGTGTTCCCTCTCCTGTTCTATAGCAAGCCCGACCTAGACTACTACAAGTTATACACGACAGTTGTCCAAGACATCTGTCGAAGTTGTACACAATGTGACTAGCACTCAGTTTTAGTTCATTAGTATATATCGAGGCAGAAGTTTAATAACTTTGCTTCTACAATTTTAGGGTAAACGGGATTGGAATACGAAATCAAATGATGATTACGCGTGGAGTTCTCCAAGGGTTTATATTAGGTCCGCTCATGTTTTTGGTTAGTTTTAGAAAGCGTTTTCGTAGTATTGATGTGTTTTGTTTATGAATTTTAGAGGATACTCTAGAGTTTTAAATTTAATAAATAAAAGTCTTAAACAGTTAACGTTAAAAGATATATAATAAAGTGCTACTTGAGCAAATGTCTAGTCAGCACAGCATGTGCTATGGTTTCCAGAAATTCATACAATAAGTTGTTGTATGGTTTGGTAACTATTTAAATAAATAACAAAATTTAATGAGCTACTTACAGCAATGCGGAGGTAATTATCCTTGTTGTTGTAGTAATAAAGTTAGTTTTTAAACAACAAAGGGTACTGACGAAAAGACGTAGCCTATACTCTTTAAAATCGATTTTTTATAGAACTTGATTATATAATTGAGAATCTAGTATTTCTAAAATTAAATGTAGTTTTTTAGGGTTCCGTACAAAAGGAAGGTAAGGTAAAAAAGGAACCCTTATAAGATCACTTTCTTGTCCGTCTGTTCGTCTGTCCGTGTGTCACCACCGATTTTCTCAGGAACGGGTAGACCTAGAAAGTTGAAATATATACCAGATACTGTCTATGGTCCCTATTAGGTGTATAAAAATCAAGGTCGATAGTCAACACGATAAATGAGATATGGGCAAATTTCGATTTTCGCTAAAACTTACCAAAATTACCAAAATTTACCTTAATTTTCAATTATTTTTTTTTCACAATTTTCTCTTTACTTGTGCTATAAAACCTTGTCATATCAACCGGAAGTACCCTATAGGTTTTGAGTCGAAAACCTATATGGTAGTTAGAAAATTTAGGAAAAACAAAAGGTCTTACAGCACAAATAAAGGAATAATTCCAACAAATAAAAAAAGTTGAAAATGAAGATAACTTTGGTACTTACAAATTTTCGCAAAAATCTACGTAAAATCTGTTTTTTTTTTATTGTAAGGCATGTTTATTGTCCATTGTTTTCATATTACTTTTTTGGGTACAACGTCGATTGACACCACAAGCTGAATACACCACGGTGCGAATCACACACAGACGCTTTTTAAAGACGTAGTTTTGAAACCATGGTGTAAATCGACATTATAGCTTTTTTGTAAGTGGTCAACTGACGGAGTATATTTGGACCACAACCACTTTTTTATTCTGGTGGTTAATCTAAAGATTTTTAAAGGAAGATTTGTAGATTACGTATAACCTGCAGGTTTAAAAACATAGCACAAAACTTCATTTTTTTTTAATATTTTTTCTGTAACAAACTGTCTAGCTGAACATGTTAATAAATTTAAACTAAAAAAGCTTTTTCTCTGATTATTGATCTCTAGGACTATTTTATATTGGATAGAATTGAAAATCCAATAAAAATTCAATTATCTTCATCAATCTTTAAAATAACAAGCTCCATTTTTTATTTAAAAAAATACATATATTTTTACCGTAGTTTACCGAGACGCAATTCTTATTTTTAACTCATAGAACCATCGAAGTATGTTAAGATAATAAACTCTGGTTAATTTAGCGTTGAAACACTACTAGACACATAGGTTTGGAGATGTTCCATTGTCCAAACGTCAAACCGTTCGAGCCAACATTAAAGCGTTTTGGAGTAAATAGAGCAACAAATTAGATCATTTCAGGTTCATTGGTGCTGAAGAAGATAGAGGCTTAAATATTGTTGATGTAAAAATATGGTTAAGTTAAAAAAAATCCAATCACCCTAATTTGACTAGTGATAAACAACCACTTTTTTATTTCATGTTTTAAAATAAAACTAAGAAAAAGAAAGTAACTTTATTTTTTACTTAATAAAGACACAAAATATTCAAAGGTTTTGCTAATCTTTTGTCAATATTGAAATACATTTTTTTCATAATTGGTAAAAGAAAATTTTTGTAACGGAACAATAATTCAACTGCCATTAACAATGGTAGAGATAACATAATTATGTTAAGGTTGACAAGTGTATGTTTTATGCTTTTAAAACCTGCAGGCAAAAAACATAGATGAAACTTGGTATTTGTTGTGCTAGGTATAAAACTAGATATAAAATCTATTAAAAGAAAAAGAAATACATTTTATAAGTCATAATAAATACAGGACTTTATTAAAACTAATCAACTTTAAACATTTCTGCGTTTATTGTGCAGTTGTGTTATAACATTATTGCAATAGATGCATGTTTATAAACAAAGAGAATAATTTTCTTGAATAACTATTTTCAAAAGACCCATACTTGTATTTAATATATCACGTAAAAATCCTTAAGGTTTATCTCGCCCGGTAAGAGACTTCAATGGTGGAATAAATGTTGAAATCGAACAGACTATAACCACACCATATTTCGTCGCCAATGAGTCTACTAACTACTGTTTTACTGCTAGAAACTCGGATATTAAAACGAAAGGACTTCCTTTTAATTTTGCTAGTTAAAAATTCATACGACATTCCAGATTTCAAAACAACTATAACCCTCACGACTTGCAAACCAGCAAATAACTTTGAAATATTTCTTTTATTCAAATTTTTACCATTTGAAACTGTACGGATCAGTAGCGGCAAAGTAAAATGAATTTCACCGTAACCTTTGCAAGTGAGAATGGTAAAATTGAAAAATATGTATAGCGACACAGACGCCAAGCCCAACAATTCCATTCTGCTTTACGATACAAGTCTCCATCGAAATGTTGCACAATGACATGGGATGTGTTTACACCGAATTAAATTTTGTACGAACAATTATTTATATTCAACTTGTTTTTATTATTGTAGAGGAACTGGTAGCTGACGCTGGACGTATGTAAGGCCAAGTATTTGTTTTTAAGCTATTGCATAGCTTCTATCGTGGGCCTTGAGCGCGGGGACCGAATCCAGAAATTCCGTAACGAAAAAAAACCTCACGCTAAAAACAAAACAAAAAACAGTACCAAAATCAAATGCTGAACGTCAAAGGAAATTTCGTCAACATAATGCAGACAAATCTTACATGGATATGTAATTTGATTTAATAACAATATTTTTTATTTATTTATTTAAAAACAAATTGTAATATATGCTTCAATATTTTTATTTAATAAAAGAAAAAAAAATGTTTTCTTATCGGTCACCAGCCTCAAAAAGTGTAACTTGAATTAATATCAAAGAAAAAGAAATACTGCATAAATAAAATAAATAAATAATTATAATTGCATAAGTTGATACAAAATGCTATGCAATAGCTTTACCGCGGCAGTCCCCGAGTGCCACACGTCTTTTTTTTTTTAAAGCGTGGTCTTTAGGGATATTCGTTTCCCACGGCACCGTAGTTCCATTGCATTGTATCAAATGAAGTAAACATTCGAATATGTAGAAAATTATTTGAAAGTTTTTCCAACTTTAGACTTATACGTTCGTCATTCTATCTTAAATTAGAATTCAAACCCTTGTAACAGAACCTTGTTACACAGAGTACTGTGTAACAGAATCCTAACGTGAATATTCTCGGCATCTTTGAATGTTTTCTACTGAAGCATACAGCTGGCTGGCGGCTACTTGCCGAGAAAAAAGGAAAATTTAAACATTCGCTGGAGCTATTGTAATGTTTTTGGAACAGATGCTTGTACGACGTGCCAATATCTGTTTTGAACTAAACACTGCCAATAAATATATATTGTGCAGCAGTTTCAGATTTAGATTTCTGCATAGATAAATATTACAGTTTCAGTATACGAATATATATTTATTTCACCCACGTTCATTGTTTACTGCATTTGTACGTGGCTACTTCCACATACAATGAAAACTAAAATATACTTTGGTGCAATCTAACGAAACCGAACTACGGAGTACTGGTAATCCTGTATCGCGATATAGAAATTTTCACGGCTATTAGCAGATATACAATTTCCCAACGTCAACGGTTGGATCCCTCGGAAGATCCTCTCTTTGTGTTAGAGGGACATTGTACTCGTTCCTCCTCAGTAAAATACCTAATGTAATTTATCCATCTACATGTTTCTTGTTAAGAACTATAACTAATTAAGATGAAATTTTTATTTTAATTATAAATATCAGCGCCATAGCGGCTAAATACGATTTGTCTTTTAGTATTCGCGTTTTACAAAGAACAAAAGGTTACGGTATTCATGACGCGTTATGAATGGCGGTGTACAGAATTGTTCTCTCCTTGCTAAAACAATGCCTTAATGAATATGAATTTATGATATATGAAATTATCCTGTATAGAATGAATTTCTTTTCTTACCATCGACTGCTGTATAGGGCTCATAACTTGATTCTAAAAAGTGATGTTTAACTTTTGAACTCAAAGTTTCAGGGATTTATACTATCTTCATATTTTTATAACTTAAAGTCGTTAAACATTAGGAGTCTTTACTTTTTGTTTGATTTAGATGCGATGCACTTCTTTTTAGGCTACATATACCCATTTTTAAATATTTATAATATATTATTATGGTATAGGAAATATTAGGTTAAGGTTAGGAAACAACGATAGTGAGTTGCTATGAGACTGAAAAAGAGACAATAATTTACTCGCTTCCGTTTATTGTTCTTAAAAACAGTAAACATTTAATTTTGAGTACATCAAATTACTTCATCTAACTTATACCAAATGTTGACGGCGTTATTTCCAAAAACTTAAAATATGAACAACTATATTGAACTTTGAAGTATAAACTTTAAAGTATATAAAGTTTTTGTATAACTCGGGATTTAAAAAAATCTTTTTTTTTCGAAAGGGGTTTATCTCAAAATGGAAAATGTGAAATAAAAATAATAAGCCGGCAAATTTATGCGTTGTCGCTGCCGCTGGTCGTGCACGGATATAGTATATAATAGAGGGCGTGCTGCGGAGGTAAAGGGCGCAGGAGAATAGTGAATATTAGTGCAGTACTTTCACACACGCCTAAATACCAGTCTTACTATAATATGTTGAACAGTTTAAAAGTTACACTAACGAATATTGCACCGGTGCGAAGCCGGAGTGGGTGGCTATATATGTAAATATATACTTATTCATCTTAAACTTTTTGATGATTGCGGTGCCATCAACAATAAACCATCTTTATCGTAAAAAATTCGCGGGATGTATCGTAATATGAAACTTGTCAAAATGATTATATGTCACCCTTTTCATCCACCCCATTGTGAAGGTAGATGATATATTCGCATTGTTAGGAAGTACAAAGCAAGGGTGGTTCCACCCTGAAGGGATTGCGTCGTTCTAAGAAACATGCGCAATTTTGCGGGAAGATGGTCTGTTTCGTTCTTGTATCTGTTTGGGTGAGACACTTTTTTGAGGGAGCTGTGTGTTGATGCACACAGTTAAGAATGTTTTTGTCAGTAATGACATGGTATTGATTTAAATTGTAGCATGATGTGTAATACTATATTCTCTGTTTTAGCGCTTTAGTCTTTTTAGCGTTGTTAGATTTTAATTATTCTGTTTCTTACCTAATGACTTCGTAAGAGATAAGTTTGTTTTACGACAGTAAAAATATGTAGTTAAGTAGGCACAGACACTTAATTTTATTGTAATCCAAATTAAAAAGTAAAAGGCTCAAATTTGCTAATCCCGTTTTGTCATCAATACTAAATTTCGATACGACAAGTAAAAACAGTAAAGGTTAAAAAATTAAAGTATTTTAATTTAACTTTTCAAATTTGTTTACATGGTTAGTAACAAGTGAAGCTAATGTAAGTTTCTCTAACACAACGAGAAGATTTTCTATGCTACTTTTCTTATTTCAGTCTGAAACGCAACACTCCAAAAATTATAGAACCTAATCAAAATATTTAAAGAAGTCACGTTTTATTACGTTTTTAACCGACTTCAAAAAAAGGAGGAGGTTCTCAATTCGACTGTTTTTTTTTTTTTTATGTTTGTTACCTCAGAACTTTTGACTAGGTGAATCGATTTTAATGATTCTTTTTTTATTAGACTACATCATTCCTATAGCTAAATAATTCTGGATTCATTGAAACAATTTTAGGGTAATATCTTTGTACTGTAGTTACTGAAAGGCTTAATAGCTACCTAATTAATACTTTAAAATGAGAACATGGGTCTTGTATCTTATACTAAATTTACTTAATACTTTTGCCCATAGGTCCGCACACATGTATGACGGTTCTCGCGGTAAAAATTAGCCTATGTTACTCGCTGATAATATAGCAATCCGTTGGTAAAAAAAAAAACGGTTTATTGATTTAAGCGTGAAAGCGTAACAAAGAAACAAACTCACTAGAATTTATGATATAAGTATGGAAGTATGAAAGAGTGGAAGTACGGAAGTATGGATATATATCCCTATATAATTATAATTTATCTCAACAGAAAATTTAAAGGAGTATCTGTTATCTCTATACAGATATAGGAAGTATTTTAAGAGTCTTTTTTCAACACGTATAAGTCATAAAAGTAAAAAAACAACTCTATTTATTATTTGTAAGCGTTCGTTTTATTTTTGTATCATTGTGTATGAACTCAGCTTTACAATATTCACTTTGTGTTCAATGAATTCGTGTTTAAGATACCTTACGATCGAGACCTTTGTCATGCCAATACCTATTGTCTCGGCACGGAGGCTGCAGCCATACCTATATTGAAATTGGTTGATAACGATACGGCATCTTATAGACATGTCATATTGGGCTTCACGACACCGCTCGAAATTGATACCTTATAAAGGGCAATGTAGTATTAAATTTGGCAGAAACTTCGCAATAAATATGTATATTGGAGGACAAAATTTATAAATAAAGGTCATAGTGTATTGTTTTATAGCCTACTAATAAATTTAATAAATTGATACTCGGATCCTATTGGTTGTAGCGTTATGTTATATAGCCTATATCCTTCCTCGATAAAAGGTCTATCCAACGCTAAAAGAATTTTTCAATTTGAACCAATAGTTCCGGAGAATTACCCTGAACATACAAACTCACAAACTTTACCTTTTTCATAATATTAAGAATATATATTATTTGTTAATCGGACACTATCGGATATAAAAAGAAATATTCAAATTTCACTGAAATTTCCAGAGATTATCGCGTTCAAACGAACCAATAAAAAATCTTCAGCTTTATTATATTAGTTTAGATAATATTTACAACACCCACTTTCTAAGGAGAGGCTTATGTCCAGCAGTGGACTATTAAAGGCTGTTGATGATAATTAACATCGACGAACTACATGTGAATACTCATATAAAATTGTAATTGACCTTTTTTGTGACAGGGTAGAAAATTCCTTCTCATCTCCTGTCTGCTCCTGGGTGACGTTGTCGTAGTGGTGCAGGAGTCAGGAGTGTGTGGTATATCCTACTAAAACCGACCCGTGGGCCGGTCTCAGGCGCTCTAACTCTTAGGGCCCGGACCATGTCTCTATCTATATAGGTTGTCCACAGCTGGATCTAGGCCTACCTTAATAATTTTCAAGTAGGCCGGTTAGGAGAGTCCCTTACCCACCACAATGTTTCTAAGGTCCTCTGTTCTCCTTGTTGACATAAAACTATAAAAAAAACGAAAGTTTGAAACTTTTTAAAAATTACATTCTTTTATACGTATATTCGTACATTGTACATATTTACAAGACAACTGCACATTACGCGGAATAATCCATATTAAATGGCACACAAATTAAAGAATCGAGATTTCAGCCGTTAACAGTCCTCGTGGAATATGTGTATAATTGAACGCATACATAAATTATTCGCTTTCCAAGTTGGTTGAACAGCTAATTATATTAAAGCAAACTTTATGCTCGTGAACTTTGTTCTAGTGACATACAGTACGGACGGTAATCTAACAAACGTAGTGGAAAAAGGAAAGTAGTATCAAAGTGTCATGATCACAAGAACAAAAGCTTAGTGTATTGGTACTTTTGCGCTTTGCTGGTATCCGAGCGGTTTTCCGCACAGAAAAAAAAAGTGTATTGGTACTTAAATTTATTTTAGGCTATCAAATTACATTGTGTTAATAACATTAATAATATTTTTATAAGATTACTATTTTGACTCCTTAAAAACCGATTTTTATATAAAGCACCCAATATGAAGAGTAAAATTTAGTGATCGAATGACCTCGTTACGTTTTTTGTGCGCAACCTATCGTGCGCACCTGTCACATGTGTGTGTATAGCTTGTATACTTGTGTGTAGCCAAATCGTTCTTAAGAAGTAAACTCCAGTCGTAAGTCGGAGCTGACACACACAGCTGGCAAACAAGTAGATGAGTCACTCGATGGTAAATGACTACCTCCGCCCATGGATACCTGCAACACACATGGATAATGCATGGTTGACACACTTGCCTATGTGTGCCATATATGCACACTAAACATGGAAATTATTGCCACTTTTAAATTATATTCTTTTGATGTAATTATTGTTTATGGTCACTGCTGTTGTGTTCACCTGTGATAAATCACAACTTAGATTTGGTCACAGGCAAAGATAAATTATTCTCAAGGAAATATAAGTTTTTTTTTATAAAATATGTAATTCTAAGTTCTAAGTGAATGTTCACTTAAATTTAGTTAATTATTCGTAAGTAATAATAATGGTTTCAGACACCAAATGGTCGCACTTATCGAATTTTGTCCTAGATGGGAATCTAACCCATGACCTCCGGCTGAATCACTAATCACCAAACGAACAGGTCAGGTATTATTATTACTATGACGTATATCTGTTTTAAGAGAAACTTTAGACAGATTTTCAAACTTGAACACAAACCTATAAATAATACAAATTATAGATAAGTTACACTCAGACAGAACAAGTAGTGATCATACTTATTAAGAAACGATTTGTCCTTTGACGAAATCGAACTTACGACCTATGGCTTTGTGCTCAGGATCAGTTATCACTAGGACCACAACCTAGTCAGTTATTATTATCAAAAAATCATTAAATTCTAGATCCCAGGAAACAATAGTCTACGACTTATTAAATCTATTGTACCTTATAGAATATAGGATAAATATTATACTAACTTTTGCCCGCGTGTATGTCAAATATCGCGGTAAAAGTAGCTTATGTTACTCGTTGATAATGTAGCTATCTATTGGTGTGTGGTTTAACAAACAAACAGACTCACTTTAACATTTATAAGTTTGGAAGTACCTATTCTTTCTACATCAATTTCCGTAATTATTCAGCTGAAATGTATGAAATCGTCACATGAAAAGCGAACTACTGAACAAAGAAACTCATTGCCATCTTTTCCTCATCTTCCCTCAACAAAAGAAGTCTAACACACGACAGAAACATTTCTTCCCTCACACAAAGCTTTTCATCTCCATGATCAGTGTGTATTGCAAGCGTCCTGGGCTCGTTTTCAAGGGATTCACATTACTCCACGAATATTCGCTTCTTGACGTTACGTCTGAAATATAAAAGAGGCATTCTCTTTAAGAGCTGCATTGACATTGATGTTGGAGCTTGACATGGGGTAGAACCACTTGTTGTGCTAATGAGTTGGGTATGACATATCCAATTTTATTTCGGAATAATGATTTTTGGTAGGTTTTATTTCTAATATAACTTATAACAATATAATATATTGCTATATAATTATATAGATAAAATTATTTTTATATTTATAATTAAATACTAGAAAAGTATATAGTTACTCCTTAATATTACAGACGTACTGAAAAGTATGGAACGACTGAAAAATATAATACTCTAAAAATTGGTAAAAACAAACTAGTTATAGGTTTATCTAAATTTCATGGCAATTAGAGTAGTTGAGAAGTTTATTTTAAAGATTGAAATGAACTAATTATTCGTAGGAGAGCTATGTTTCAGTATATTTGGGTTGACTCGACCGGAACAGTGGCCTGACAAAACATTATCATCAGTCATCAACAGCCTTTAATGGTCCACTGCTGGACACAGGCCTCTCCTGAACAAGAGTTACTATAAGGATTGCTTTAAGTTTTCCTTCTCTTTGCAGTGCGGTTGTATGCGTATTTTGCCACCTTAGTCAGCTCTTACGACACCCACGGGGTGAGTGACACACAATCGTTTCGTTGCACTCCTCTACCAATTTCTGCACTTAAAAGGCGGCAATGCCCTTGTGACTCTTGAATGAGGACGGTAGTAATCACGATAGTCATGATGTTAAGTCATCAGGTAACTGATCTGCTCGTTTGCTCCTTATTCCATTAAAAAGAAATACAGCTTAGTATTAAGTATTCCTCAATAAATAGTATGTTTGTGAAAATCATATACATTTGTTTTATGTATTAGCTGTGCCCGGTTCTAATTATAGCAATAGTTAGCTATTTATAAAGTTTATGTACAATACTTTCAACGAGGATAAAGAGTTTTCAAAGTATGATTTAATGTGCAATGCAGGAACGTATAAAAGCAGGCAAAAAAATTGGGTAAACCAAAATTTCTAAAAACTTTCAAAGAACTCTCAGATTTATGAAGTCGTAGATTATAATACAATAATCTACATATTATAGACATAGATATTATAGATAAATTACAACCAGATGCAGAACAAATGACGGTGCTCATTGCGTGGGAATCTAACACAATCCCTCCGGTTTAACAGTCAGAGTCACTACCCACTAGACCAACAGGCCCTACTCGTAACATTAAACTTTTAATAAATCAACACTACTTTTTCTTAGGTGAATGATTTAGAGCCAGGCAAATTATAAAGGAACCACCACCGTTGGGAATAGCGACGTTGCTACAATATTTGTGCTCGTTAAAAATACCAGAATTTTCTATAGAATCTCGACTATAAAGCATTTCAATTAAATTGTTTAGATAGCTAAGAGACATGGCGAATTTGTAAACAAGAGCTTTTGTAGAGACTTTTCCTATTGGGACTTATAGAGACTTTACAATACTAAGTAGGAAGTAACAGGCGCGATATTAATCGGACTTTCTAAGCATTTGTGTAAATACGAATCTTAACTTATTATTGTAATATGAATCTGTAGTAAAGTTAGTAATACACACAATTCGATTTTCGATAAATCGAAAAATAGTGTTCCGTTCCCGTAGTGTTTTTAAAATATCTATAAACCATATTCCATACATGTTACAGGAGTTATACACTCTAAGTGGACGAGAGTGAGACCGAAACATGTGTAACAAGACGTTTTTACGACACTTCGTTCGATCGTTCTGACCGGGGGTCCATAAACCCCTCACGCCGTTTTTTTTATTTAACCACGTTGTCACCCTAGTTATCACTAACACCCGTATATATAACAGCATGCCTTAAAAGGGTGGGTACATAGAAACACGGACAATGCAAAACGATAAGATTTTCTTATAAATTCCAGAACAAACAATATTGTTTAGAATTTATATACACATTACTTGAAGTAAGGAATACAGTTATAGCAGAATTTAATTGGAAGTTCATCTTTATCACGCGATACAAATAAAAATAAACAATGTAGAAAGCTATGTTTTACTTTACTAGTTTTCATATCCTAGACAGTATAAGCTACACAATAAAAGAAAAATACAATAGGAACATAGTAAAACATCTATGTTTTTTCTTTTGTTGTCTCTTACCCACTTCTCTTTCCTTTTCTTTTCACCCATTGATTTCTAGAAGACGTAGTCACACATTTTTGCAGTACTTTAAGGAAGACTGAGAGAAAATATCTGAGGCATTCGTTCGCCATTTGCAATGCTCGTGTGCTTACCTAATTACAGGTAAACTATAAGTGTAGGTAGGATGTATGCCACGGATACAAAATCTCCAACTTTTTTTTTTGGTAACGGGGTATAAAATCCTTTCATATCTGTGGATCCTTGGGGACACAGCCAGAAGTATGTGACTACTCTACCCAATCTCTACCTAACAACTATCAGCAGTCACACGAGTTTTAGAAAAATATAGTGTAAAGAAGAACCTTCCGTTAAGTTATCCAAGTTACTTTTCAAACCTAGTTATTGTCTTGATTTTCCTCCATATCTTGCAACTTTAAAATCAGTACAGGAAAACGGAATGAGAGGTACTCGTATAATCTTTCACCACAAAGGAAAAATGCATTGTGTTTCGAGTATTATGGAGGCTTGGGCTAAGATATAAGATTGTAGCGAGTAAACTGCAAAAGCAAAACAATTGTGGGATGAATGTTGTGTATTCTTATACTGCATAGCACTTTATTTACGTTTTGTACCTGAAATGACTGAATATTCGACATTTCGACCAAAGATATGTAATAATTATGACATGATTACCTTATTTCCCTTAAATATACATAGTTATATGCATACAATATATTATTACTGAAAGAGTTTTATTACTTATGTTCATTAGATCCGCGTGTGATCTCTAGTATGTGTTAATATTTTTAACTTTAAAATGTAAGTTAAAGAGATATAAATTTTAAACAATTATCCATCAAATGTATGTAATTTCGAATGAATGAATGTCTTTTTGTTTTTTCTTAAAATTGGTCTTTTTTTTTCTTCGTTTAAATATTGTGCAGAGTTAGTTTTTACAAGTTTATCACTTGAACCAGCTGTTGAAGTTGTACCTGCTACTGGTAACGACTTTGAGTCTCAAGTATTGACGTCGAGTCCTAACCATGCAAATTATGAGACATACGAGTACGTTGATAGTTTGAGTTTTGTTCGTATTTGTTAACAAGTGCATTAAAGAAGAAACAGACGAAAAATTCGACGGGTTTCAAATCATCATCATCATCACATCAACAGTCTTTAATAGTCCACTGTTGGACAAAGACCTCTCCTTAGAATCCTACTAAACCACACTAGCCAGACGGGTTGGTATAGGATTTGTGTCAAGTTTTCCTTCTCTTTGCAGTGCTGTTGTCCTGCGTAGTTTGCTCCCTTAGTCGGCTCTTACGTAACGGGGTGGGACACTCCGTATTGTTAATCCGTTACTTCAAGGGTTTTAAATGTTAAATTAATATTTAAAGAGCCGAGAATATGTTAGATTATTTTAATAAATTTTATTATAAGATTTTTCAATGGACTTAATAAAAATATAATGAACAAACGAGAGAGCTTAAATAGTTTCGAAGCATATTCAACTGATCAATATTTTCAATACAGCAAAACTTTACATTTCGTTTCAGTTTGCATACTTACCATACAAATGTTTTATTTTTATTTTTTCAATAATTGTGTGTTTTTATTTAATATTGTTCTTACTTTTTATTCAACACAGTCTCTTCTCTTAGGTTTTTATCACACGTAGCATTCACACAAATTAGTTACTAGCTAGTCAATCTAAATTAAAACACTGTAATAGTAACACGAAACTCTGTAACATATTAGATCTTATAGCTGAAATTGTCTCTTGCGCAGTTTTTAAATATGTATAAAACAAAAATAAAACCTATAATTCGATTGACCTAGGAGAAAACTTAAAAATATATATTTTTATCAATCTTAATGTGGTTGTCATTGTTTACTTATTTACTTTGAGCTGGTGATGCTAATACAAAGACTTTTGTAACTTAGTTAAACATCATAAAAAACTAAATTTAGTCAACTAACAATTGATTAAGACATACCAAAATTATAAATTGACTAGAGTTTGAATCTAATACATATAAAATGACTGAACGTTGTTTTGCCATATTCATTATTTCTAGGAAATATTTTTTTTGTTCAATAAAAAGTTGGAAATTTGAAGTTGTATGTATTTTTCAATGCTAAATCATAATAACCCATAAAAATATTTAGGGGTGGGTACCCTTATCATTAAAGAGTATGAAAAATAGATGTTGGCCGATTCTTAGAACTACCCGATATGCACACAAAATTTCATAAAAATCGGTCCAGCCGTTTCGGTGGAGTTTGTAACAAACACCGCAACACGAGAATTATATATGTTAGATTATATTAATATATTATTAATGATTTACACCGGCTAATATGGTTCTGATCATTATACGGCAATAATGAGCAATAATGAGAAAACGGCAGACAAATCTGATTAAAACTCTCTCATACCGTTGCAGACAGGCCACAGTGTAGAATCATTTATATCCACATCTAGCAGATAGGCCCCACCCTATCACGACTTTTGACTTCAAACCCAATTTCTTCAGTAAATAAACAAAACAATAAACCTGCATCCCTCTAATCAAAGGCTTAATCTTTAGACGAGAGTAAAACGTATTCGTAACGTAGTACGTGTTCACATTATTAGGTACTTCAGACAAAGTGTATGGCGGCCGTATCTCGTCATTGAGATGTTACGAGCCCATTCCAAGAGGGTAATAGTTCGGACATATGAACGTTTGAGACTAGGGCGTGTGATGCTGTTAAATTACGTGAACAAACCTAAGTACTTGACTATTTTCAGTTCATCATCAGAAAACACTTTAGTGGGTTCACGTAACTTATCAGCATGAGATGTCCTCGTCTCAAGGGCATTAATGTTGCACGTAATTTTAAAACTATTAATATGTAAACATAGATTTATTTCTGTAATATGAATACATTAAACTCTATATTATAGAGAGATAGATAGATAATACTTTACTTGTTCACCAGAGTTTTTACAGGTATTGTAAAATATATAACATTTATAGAAATAATGTACAAAGAGCGGCCTTATAGTTAGTAAAAGAATAAGAGAATAATTTCCAGACCGTCTAAATTTTATAGGGTTTTTGTAAGAGAAAAAATAGCCTAAGTTACTTATATACACAGCTACCTGGTAGTAAAATCTTATCAAAATCGGTCCAGCCGATTTGAAGAAACCAGACCAATTACCAAATTTCAAGTTTAAAAGCTACATATTATTATTATTAGTTATTGAACGCTGACAAGAATTTACTGTTTGTGTGTGTTTATGTTTCATATATTTTAGCATATCTTCTACTCATAAACACTAACTATAAGAACCATTATATACACAGCATCTTATTTGTTGAAACAATGTATAAAGAATTTTCTGCAGGTACGGTAAATTTTCTTCAGCATATAGACAAAGAAATAGTAGCAAACTAGTAGCTTCTCCTAATAACGTTTTCCTTAGAACTAAACGATCAATTTTGTTATAATAATACATTCACCTAATATATAACAAACAATGACGTCACTCCTCAGTAATATGACCGCGTCCTTACTTCGGTAGCCATTTCCCGAAGCTAAGATTAAGCCGTGGTTTAATTGTTTGTTAGACCATTCAAATTTCTGCGCTAATTAATTTGGACAAATCATGTAAGACGAGATGGCCCTATTATATTACACGACAGCCATTAGGTATACGTTTTAGCTGTTAATATGTCAGATGTTTCATAATTATATTAATTCATTGTGGGGGAGGACTATACTTCGGCATATAAGGGGCGACACGATCGGACTAATCCTCAAAGGAAATCGGTGTAAATAATACTATCACAGAGTATCAAGGTGAAGAGCCTCTTTGCAAAAGGGAGGGGGGGCTCAAATGTTGCTCGTTAACCTCCTATACCATTAAAGAAACGAGTAGTACTCCGCTGCCAACCCTTTTCAGAATACAGGCGTAAGTATATTTGATCTTGTAAATATATGTAACATTGATGCAAGAATATCTTTCACCGCATATTTATATTTTCGTGTTTGAAACTACATCGGTGTGATCACTGTGAATATGTATCGACACGTGCCAGCTAAGTCGGGTAATTGTTCGTGCCTTGTACCAACACACCGAGTCTAATGTCTAGGCTGCTTTACTTGAGATAAAGCCTCCTGGTATAGGCTTAGCTTGTAATCTACACCTGTTAGGCTTCCATTCTGTTAGCTAAGGATGTTTTTCTTAACAATTAGGAGCAAAACTAACGAGCCAATTGAAAATGGATAGTAAGTGTGTTAGTTAGTTAGTTAGCTTTCAAGGCCTTATAACTCTATAAATAATCGTGAAAATCAGCTGGCTAATAAAAAAATTATGAAGTTTAGATGCCAAAAAATGAAAGATGTATAATCAAAAATAAGTATAGGTTTTAGGGTTATTCCTTACCTCGCCTACAGCATTATTTTTAGCTGATTTAAGTTCAATGTTCTTTACGAGTGCCAGAGATTATTGTTTTGTACTTTTTTGTTCATTCACCATTAAAGATCGTATATTTGTTTAGTTTTACTTAACTAATAATAATTTACTGCTAACATTGGGAATCTATGTTATAACTGCAAATTATTTACGTTCAGCAATCTGAAAAACAGTTATTATTAAAAATAAAAAAATAACTTCGACTTCGACTTCGACTGCACGGATGGCGTAGTGGTTTAAGCGGTCGCCACGCAACTTTCTATTACGCCGAGTGTTGTGGGTTCAAACCCCACATGGGACAACACTTTGTGTGATCCACAAATTGTTGTTCTGAGTCTGGGTGTACTTTGTGTCTGTTTCATGTATGTTTGTAAAGTCCCCCGCGACACAGGATTTATTCCTAGTGCGGGAGTTGTCTTTTAAAAAAAGAAAAGAAAGAAAAGAAAGAAAACTACATAGAAGATCTCAACCCAGAGTTCTCGTAAGCCTTTCAAGTTGAATTTGATTTCAACCTTAAATTTCTTATTTAAAAGGATAAAGTTCTAAAAGTAATTAACTAATGTACAAATGAATACACGAGCCGCCATCTTGTCCAGCGCCATTTTGTTTCGCGAATGGTAATGGCGTGCCATTAATAGCTACGTAATTTAAGTTATGAAAGGTGCTTTTTATTTAATTACTCGTGTCTTTAGAACAAGTTTTCTGATGAGGGTAAAGAACCTACCCTGGGTTCTTTAGGTATTTTATTTTTGTGTTAATTTGTAATTAGTTGCTTAGGTATAATAAATCGCTTATAAAATAAAAACAAGAGGTGTTGGTACATTAAATTTTAGTTAAATTTAAAAGATTATTTTTAAGACATTATTATTTAAGTATTGCAATATGAAATTAAAAAAATAATTATGTTGTTGTACCAATGTATAATATAATTATCTACAGTTTTTAACAAAATTAAACTAAATTTTCTTATAAACCACACCTAGTTATGAACTTAAATAACAATTAGAGATTTTAAATACGATTCATCTTTTTTAGTACTTAAGAGTATCCTCCTTTTGACAAAAACAAATTAAAATATTGTCAAAATATACTGTGAGAGCTCTTTGGTAAAAATCCTATTGCAACTTTTTTTTAGAAAAGATTCTAAATGGCCTTACATAGCATATTATATTTAAACTATCAAATATTTTCTGAAGACCATAAAGAATGAACAATTTTTAATGAAAAATTACAGAAAACTTTTATTTTTGAAACGAAGTGCTGACTTAAAACTTTTCCAATACTGTTAGTAATTTTAACTTCAGAAAGTTAATAAAACAAATGAAGAGTGTAAACTTTATATTTATTGCAGTGCGGATATTAATTTTAGGAAGGTTTTGCTTTGCATTAATTTCGGTCATAGTTTTCTTAACTGAGCGGACTTTATATGCGGTCAGTATTTTTGAATGCTCTCAACTTAAGAAGTTACGGAGCAATTTTCGTAATTTTTTCATAAACGTATACTACGTATTTTCTTTAAGTGTTTTTTTATCGTGTACTAAGCTTTTCATCGCCATTAGTAATCCTAATGATAACCAAATGTCGTGGGATCGATTCCCACTCAGGAGAAATATTTGTGTGCTGAGCATTGGTCTGGGTTATTTATCTCTAATTCTCATAAGTATGTAAATATTTATAAAAAATAAGAATTACAGTCAGTATTCTGCTTGACAGGCCTAGTTTGAGATCAGATGGCTGTCTGATCCTTATGTCGAGTTGGTATTATTATTGCGTTGTTTAATATGTCCTAGGACATTAAAATTACTTAAATATACAAATTCTGATTAATACTCGTATAAACGGATTCGATGAAAGTTTTCCATGACTTTGCCATGTATAGTAAATTAATTTTAATAATGAACTTATCTGTATTTCAGTATTAGCAATTTTAAATAAAGCCGATTTATGGTAAAAATAACTATATTAACATACAAACACGTCTTCACCCCTGAAGATCGTATTAAATAAAGATAAACAGAGGCGTATTAAAGCTTGCACTTGTTACTTAAACTCTTTCTCTCAATAATTCTTTCACGTAAATAAAAACAGAATATGTGTTTTATTAAAAATGTTTGAAAAGACGCAAAAAACCATTCAACAGTAAGGGCTGATGATCTTGGAGTGGCTGAAAAGGTTTTCTTGATGAAGTTACTCTAAATAATAATAGTTTAAAAAACTAAAAAATCACGCTTTTTATAGTAAACGAAACTATAAAATAGATAATAAATTTTAATAAATTTGAAAAAAAAACCGTTGGGTAGCTGTTGTCAATAGTAAAAAAGCAACCCGTTTTTTTTTTCAAATTTATTAAAAATTATTACAATTAGTGTATTGTCATCGGTCTTCGATATATCAACAAATTTTGAACGAATTTTGACCGTTTAAAGTCAGTGAAAATCACGCCCAAAGGAATCGGTTACAAACAAACATACGTACAAAGGTGAAGCGTGTAAAAAGAGAAAGAAAACCCCCTTGTTGATTCTTTGTTTGTCATAACTTTATTTTACATCTGAAATAAAAAGCAAAACGCATATGGTAATCTTCATAGCGAACATTTTTTTAAATGAGTCTCAGTTGAATTTACATCGCTAATTAAGACCGTTTTTTAATCAACTTTCCTGCACTCAGAGACACATGATAAAAAAAAAAAGTCACTATAAAAATCCTTTCGTACTGCAGCTTCAATACTGTACTTTCAAAGCATTAATTACGTTGATGCAAAGAAATAGAAAGGGAAAAAACATACATTTGTTTGAACTAGACGAAACAAAAGTATAATTTTTCTGTTTCTTTTTGTGCTCCCTCTCTGATTAGACAAAGAACAATATTTTAAAAGTTATTCATGAACTCAATGTGTTTATCGTTAAGGTTTATTTTCAATGCAGTTTTTTTACTGGCCTCATACAATCACGGGTGTGAGGAGTATTCACTATCTTTCTCTTGGCAAAAGTGTTTTTTTGTCAGAACAACAGGTATCGTTTGTCCTTATCTGTACCCCATAAATGCAAAATTTGATGGCGATCCGTACAGCAGTTAAGATATGACATCCTGCTTTTGTGAAACATAAGGTTTCATATTTAAAGTAACATATGACATAATGTTACACTATTTAACACACCATATAAGTGTATAATATACAGGTACATACATATACCCATGTCTTTATCCCTGAATGGGTAGGCAGAGGTTTATTAGTATTGCGATTTAGTAGTCTATACAAATAAATAAAATTAAAATGTAATGTCAAAATTATAGGTCTTTTTCATGCTCACAGGATTATTTTCACGATAGCCATGCCTAAAAACCAGTTTAAATATTTGTCTGTCTGTCTGTCTGTTTGTTCCGGGTCATCTTCTAAACGGCTTTACCGATTTCGATAATATTTTACTACCAGGTAGTTGTACATAAGGAATAACTTAGGCTATTTTTCCTCTCAGAAAACCCTTAAAAATTTGCCCGGTCCGGGCATCGAACCCACTAAGGCTTTTCAAATTCCACGCGTATGAAGCCGCAAGTACCAGCTAGTTTAGTATGATATTGAAATAAAATATTAGATTAATGTGTATGAATTAAAATTAAAGTTTTAATTCCACTAAGGCTTATGTTTATCTGAATACATTCGCAAACATTAATAATAATAATAAATAAATGAACATTTATTTAATCATGAACCAAACAATATAATTTTTTAGTCTGATGTTTAGTACATCCCAAATTTTATTTTGCCCTTACACCCAGTACTCACTCAATAAGATTAAACATTGTAATTATACCCAGACCAAGTTTTTCATTATTCAAAGAAACCGGTAGATGTTCACACAACTTACATCCTTTGAGCAACGTATCACAATAACACATACAGATCCCATCAAACATTTCAATAGTGATGAAACTCTGAGCAGATCTCTCACCAACTTTTATTCTTTTTCACAGTCGGGTTCTACGGAAAACGAAGGAATGTATAAAATAAACAAAAGGATAGAGGACCAATAAGCTTTTCCGTTGCCATCACTTCCCAAATTAAGTTAAAACCGATTGCCGTAAGACATAGTACCCGGTTAATTGAAAAAGTTTTTTTGGGGTTCCTTTTGGAAACATTTGAACGGGATAGTCTCAATAGGTGCTCTAAGTGGCTTTATATGTGACGTGATGTTTTTGAGGAGAATTGGGTGATGAGTTTATCTGGCTGTAGAGTTTATTGACAAAGATGACAATCTTACAACTGTTGTAATGTCTAATTGACATTGATGTAAGACCAAATTTCTAAAGAAAGAAGATAGGCGACTGTTTAAAGCAAATTCTACTATAGTTATTAATATAATAATACTAATATTTATTAACGTCAAATGAGATACAAATTTTCTAATAAAACAGGATTTTCTTAACTTAATTACACAGTATAGTCAGGCTCTGGTACCCAAAGCAAGATTACTCTTGTGTTGTGGGTACCAGTTCCTCTCTCATCCAAAACTAACATTCGTTAAGTATTTTCTATATTATAAAACATTTTCCGATATTCTTGCTTGTGAGCATGCATGCATGTGTGAATGAGTTATATTGCACTAGCTCAATAGTAATAAATTTTCTCCGTTTTTGAAACATTCTTCACTGGTGCTCCGCTCCTATTGGCCTTAGCGTGATGATATATAGCCTATAGACTTCCTAGATAAATGGGCTATCTAACACTGAAATATTTTTTTTAAATCGGACCAGTGGTTCCTGAGATTAGCGCGTTCAAACAAACAAACAAACTCTTCAGCTTTATAATATTAGTATAGATGTATAACTAATCTATCAAGGAAACAAGACACATGTAGATTGTACAAAATGAAACAGAAATCCATGTTCCAACATTGCTCTTGGAACATCATTGCAGATTCCAATTTCCATTTTCAAACAGATTGTTTGTTTGGTTCGAATATATCAAACGTTGGACCAGTCTCATGACTAGGTGTGGAAATTCTGGGAAACGACAATCTGTACTGGTACATGGTTTAAATGACCACTTTCGTAAAGCGTTGCCATTTGAATGAAATTGCAATGTAAACTAAAACTGGAAACTACTGCGACTAAAAGTTCATAATATAGTCATAGCTAATAATGAATACGTATGAGATGGCATAATGATAATGCTAGTAAATATTAGCTAATGCTAGTAATTAGTAGCTTTATTTATAATTTTATGCACTTTTGTGTCGGCGGACTTAACGCCTAAGGCATTCCCTTCCAGTCAACCTTTAGTCAGTTATTTGTACGATATCTATGCCTAAAAACCATTTTAAATATTTTTTGTCTGGCTATTTGTGCCGGGTAATCTTCAAAACAGCAAAACCCATTTTGATAATATTTTACTACCAGGTAGCTGTCTATATAAGGAGTCACTTAAGCTATTTTTCCTCTCAGAAAAAAACCCTATGAAATTTTGCCTGGTCCGGGAATCGAACCCGAGTCCTCATAGACTGCAGTCGCGTACCGTACCAGTTAGTATAATAATAAACAATAAAAAATAACAAATCCTTTCGAGGCTAATGCGCAATTTAAATTAAAACTTTAGACGAATTTCAACACGAAACGTCATTAAGTTAATTCAACACAGTAATTAAACTTATCAGTGAACTGTACACAATATTTAAACGTTTATAACTAAATTGTTTTGAATTCAAATGTTATTTCAAATATTTTGACGGGTGGGTTGGTTGGTCCTGTTGGTCTGATCTTTTGTGACCCTGACCTGACCTGACAGACCCTGGTGACCCTAAGCCATAGGTCGTGCCTGCGATTCTCACGTATGACAAATAATTATGTGACAAGTTCGATCATTTGTTCTGTTTCTGGGTGTAAGTTATCTATAATTATATGTATGTATTTAGAAATATTTAAGTCATCATCATCATCATCAACAGCCTTTAATAGTCCACTGCTGGACATAAGCCTCTCCTGAGAAAGGAGGTACCAAATACCAAATGTTAAATGTCAGATGTCAGAACATGTTATAATGTTATTATCAATGTTTATTAGCAGTCTGGTAATCATGGTACAGGTTTTGCCTCGTTTGGGACGCGACGGCAGTGTGTGAGATGTGTGAACTTTAAATTATTATCAGTGAAGATATTACTTTATAGACATGGCTACTTTATTTCTAATTTTCTGTGTGTTTTGCTTTTCTTCTTATTTTTTAAAATCAATATATACAAACACAATAAAAAATACCCAATAAAGGTCATTACAAAAATTAACATTTTTAATACCATAAGTATTTAAATTAGCAATTTTTGTATTCTGTATTTGAATTTGACTTGTTTTTTCCATTTGTTTAACCTACAGCAATTCACTTTTATTAAAGGCATATAAACTTATACGACATTAAAACTTGTTCTCTGTAGTATTCTGGAATGTTCGACAAAGCTTTCTGTATAAAATTACACTAGGTCAGCTCAGCAGGCTATTTATCTAATCCACGCCTCACTAAGTTAACAGACATATAATCTTTCTATTTTGTAAATTATATCAAAATGTACCTAGCTGTTTCACCTAAAGTAAAGATAATTATATTAGATTACACTTACATTTTCGCATTGTGAGAGGATTAAGAAGATAGGGAGGAGATTGCAATAAAAATTGAAATTAGGATAAAGGACATCATCATCATCAGCCTATCGCAGTCCACTGCGAGACATAGGCCTCTCCTATTGCACGGATGACGTAGTGGTTTAAGCGGTTGCTACGCCGCTTCCTACTACGCCGAGTGTTGTGGGTCCAAACCCCGCATGGGACGACTTTGTGTGATCCACAAATTGTTGTTCTGAGTCTGGGTGTTTTTTATGTCCGTTTCATGTATGTTTGTAAAGTCCCCCGCGACACAGGATATATTCCTAATGCGGGAGTTGTCTTTAAAAATATATATATATTGCACGCCACTTCAATCAATTTTCGGCTTCTCGCATCCAGCAATAATGGACAAATGTTCAGATTCTTCAGGATAATAGACATTACGAAATAACTTACATGATTATTACATGAGAAACTATTTGGCAACCCGTCTGTATAAACTAAATGAATTCACGCTAAGTAGTTGGTGTTCGAACCTACAATATTCGACCTTATGTTATGTGCCTATAACTTAAAGCTAAATCTATAACTGTAAACCTTAGTATGTAATGATTTAAAGTCGAAAGTAATTAAGATAACACTCTCTGAATAGAGATTTACTATGTGACGTTGCTGAATGTCGTAATCAGTGTAAATTCCTCTTAATACAAGTACGTCATTACGGCGCTAAATATACCTCTTTCAGGGAGTTTAATTTCAAAAGACACGTATTCGTTGATTCGTGACACGGAACCTCACACTCGTGACTTTTTTCGGCTGTCGCCATTTTTTTTTTCTCCAATGTTTTATACTAAAAGCAGGCTTAAGGGACCCCCGAAACAATCAATTAGGAAACTTGGAACATCCTTGAATTGTAAATGTGAAACTTGCCGCGTTTTTGTTTGGTACCATTTATTTTTGTCGTTTTAATATGATTGTCTTGTGTCTTTTGTAAGTTAATTTTGTTAATTTAGTTTTATTATTTTATGAGTCTCCGAACGTGTTTGTGGTTTAGAAGACAGGCAAAATTGCGTCATACTTTTTTAGCTACCAACTTTATTTTTTGTGTTTCATTCTACATCTACTGTATTAGTTGAGCTGTAAATGAAGTAAAAAAAAATAATAGTTTTAAAAAACTAAAAAAACTCATTGAAAAAAATCGTTGGGTGCCTGTTGTCAATAGTAAAAAATACCCCAAGCTTTTTTTAAAATTTATTAAAATTTATTTTAAATTTTTTAGTTTGGTTTTCGGTGCGACTTTAATTTGACGTCCATCGAGTTGGAGTCTGACAATTTTTTTACACAAAGGTTACATTATTATATCTCACTATCCGTGTGGTGACGGATTAAGAATACGGAGTGTCACCACCCCAATTCATCCCATGGGTGTCGTAAGAACCGACTAAGGGACCAAACTACGCAGGACAACAGCACTGCAAAGAGAAGGAAAAACTTGACACAAACCCTATACCAACCCGTCTGGCCAGCGTGGTATAGTAGGCCAAAACCTCCTTTCTAAGGAGAGGCCTATGTCCAGCAGTGGACTATTACAGGCTGTTGATGTGATGTGATGATGTGATGACATTATTAATACGCGTAGTTTCTTAGAAAAAATTATTGAAAATCAATTATTTTCGATTTATATATCTCAATTATTGTAAATCTCTACCACAGATTATATAGATTTTTCGCCATGTAACGTTTCGTTTTAACTAAGATTAAGTTGTCATATGGTCGGTAACATTTTATTTAATACTAGCTGACCCGCGCAACTTCGTCTGCGTCTCTCAATAGTAATAAATTTTCTCCGTTTTTGAAACATTCTTCATTGGTGCTCCGCTCCTATTGGTCTTAGCGTGATGATATATAGCCTATAGCCTTCCTCGATAAATGGGATATCTAACACTGAAATATTTTTTTAAATCGGACCAGTAGTTCCTGACCAGTAGTTCCAGACTACTAATGAATATATAGTGGCTATTTAAATCGAATAATGTAGGTATTATTTTATTAGGTAAAAAAAAATACAACTGACATTAAAAGCTATTGCAAGTACAACAAATTAAACTCATTTACACGGTTGATCTTATTAATTAAGTTTAAAAACAACGTAAACGTTTTTAAATAAAGTCCCGTCCCAAACCCATTACGATAATGCTGTAAAACAAATACTAAACTTTAAAAACCTACTAAAGTCTCTCTTTAGTATCGTAGCAACAAATAAAAAAGCACTCGAGACATGCCCTACACTATTTCCTTTAAAAAAGAAACAGTCCTTTGTCTTCGTCTAATAAGAAATGCTTTTTGTGAACTCGCTCCAACTTTATGGGGGCGTTTTACTTTATTCGTTCGTTTGCAAGCAACTGCAACTTGCTGCTGTGTGAATTATGCTCCTGTTATTTGAATAAATACATTTTAATCTTGTTTTACATTATATTTCAGTATTATCTTGTATTAAGTATGATTTTTAAGTAAATTTAAGAGGTTTTAAGACGACGGTTTTACTTTTAGGTTCTTGACTCCTCAGAGACAATTTTTTTTTAAACGAGCAGATTGGTCACCTGATGGTAAGCAACTACCGCCGCCCATGGACACCTGCAACTCAAAAGTCACAAGTGCGTTGCTCAAGGGCAGCAGTCCCTCCCGCTCGAGTCAGCGAGAGGGGGGATTTGGGCTCCGGTAACCTCACTCACTCAGTGAAAGGCAACGAAAGAATTGCTTCACACCGGTTTTCTGTGAAGACTTGGTATCATTCGGGTCGAGCCGGCCCATTCGTGCCGCAGCATGACTCTCCCACAGTAACTCCCACTCAGATAATAAAAAAACAATGTAGATAATGTTTGATATGGTTAGCAAATAAAATTATGTTTTAAATTTTAAAAGTATTCTTGATGATTATAATTATATTTTGATCTGTACTGCACTAGCCAGTGATTTTTTTTAAGTAAGAGATATCTCTGTTCTTATGGCACAAAGCCTTGTAAATATAAAAAAAAAGAAAGTTACTAAAATCTGATTTCAACCGTGTTGTAAATACATTCATTCAGGGCAACCGTAGGTTTCTGAACCAGTGGGTTACTATCTATTTCCTAAGTTATTAAATCATCACATCACATCATCAGCCTTTAATAGTCCACTGCTGGACATAGGCCTCTCCTTAGAAAGGAGGTTTTGGCCTACCATACCACGCTGGCCAGACGGGTTGGTATAGGGTTTGTGTCAAGGTTTCCTTCTTTTTGCAGTACTGTTGTCCTGCGTAATTTGTTCCCTTAGTCAGCTGTGGTGTTACATTCCGTATTCTTAATCCTTCACCACACGGAATGAGTTATTTTTAAATACAAGGAATAAGTTTAAATACAAGGAATAACAAGTTCAATAGATACTTCTAAAGCTAAATTAATGCCGCGTCAAATTTAAATCAAGAGTCATACTTTTATAAAGTATCTTCATTTATTTCACGAGGGACTTATAACCAAGAATTCTTCAACAACTTTAATTAGATGAGTAAAAAGCTGAATTTAATTAGAGGGTCAAAAGCTTACAAGTTATTTAAAAGAATTTGTTATTGGTGTCACGTCGAGACTGAGCTGTTGTTTTATTGGCGTAGTAATCTGGTTGGAGCTCGGAGCAGAGATACCTTGTGGCGAAGACGATTGGAATACAAAGATTGTAGCTAAAACGGAGAAGTAGTGGAGAATATATAACTGTTTAGTACCTACGGTTATGTGTACTTTCTGGGCACATTTAAAACAAAAAAATATGATTAAAAATAAAATAACAATTTTATTTATTTTAGTAGGTTTATTTAATTCTTATACTTGTCTTGGTGTTAATTACTGATATTAAAATAGTAAAAAAAAAATATTCTCATTACTTTTTAGTTCATAAATATACAATGGAACATGTAACGAGTACTCATAGAATGAACGTTGCTAAACCTCGTATAAAAGTAAGTTCTAAGTGCAGTCAACTCATGAGTTCTAAGTGCTTTGCTACCTTTTGAGTCATCCTCCCATAATCACGGGCGGTTTGGACATTGGCAACCTCTCTCACTCGGTGAATAGTAACGAAATAAATGCTTAACATCGGTTTTCCGTGAGACCATATCACTCTGGTTGAGCCGACTCCTTTATGCCGAAGTATGGCTCTCCACGGATAATTTAAGATCGTCAAGCACTCGTAGCACCTTAAAAGATACCAAAAGTTCGCACTTCTTTTACTGGCGAGATATGTATTCTACCTACTTTGCTATCTGTTACGTTGACATTATCTGTGTCTAGTGAACAGTGTTTTCTGGGCATTAGCCAGAGCTCTGTTGCCCGTGGCGGATTGCTTATTTGCATACAGAGCGAGAACACTTCGACGGCAAAGCCTTGATTATTTCTATTATTTCCGCGCCTCGCACTACGAAGTCTTCAATTAGAGTGAAACATATTTTTCTTTGTGTGACGTCATTTTCTTTAACGTGATGTAGTCTAAAATGGAATAAGAAATGAAACTTTGTTGCCGGCGTAAACACTTTGCACACATTTGAAAAGATAGATCATACGATAGACGACTTTAAGTAAGACTAGCGTAGGGTTGTCTTTTATATCTTTGGGTCAAGATTGCTCCCCTTTGACAACGCTAACATAAAAGTAATTATAAGAATAAAAGGTTATAAATATAAACTCGGTTCCAAAAATAACGGGTCAGTCACATAAACCCGAATATCTCCCGAACTACGTATGCCATCCTAATGAAACGAAGACTGTTCAATTGAGAATTTAATTATACAGATAAAAATAAAGTAAAACTTAAGTCTAAACTCTCTAACTTATCTCTAAATTTAAAAAAAAAACTAAAGTAGTCATATTTTTCTTAAGATTACATTTTTTATGATTGTTTTTTTGCTGTTTTTCATCACTTTTTTCATTTAATACTTTGTATTGCCTCCACGAGCTCTTCTGACGGCTTCCAGGCGATTAGGCATGCTGTACACCAAATTTCGGAGCCGGTGCTGAGGAATACCTTCCCATTCCTCCACCAGTGCTTGTTTGAGCTCGGGAAGCGTGGACCTTGCACCTACCGACTATTACTTTTTCCAAAATTTAGACAACTTTTTAGTGGGTAAAAAATTCAATTCACGACAGGCAGTACAAAATGCCTTTGAAGAGTTTGCTGCCTCCCGTCCAGCTGATTTTTACAAGAAGGGCATCAATAAACTGCCAATGCGTTGGCAAAGATGCGTCGATTGCATGGGTGATTACTTCGAATAACAGAAATAAAAAAGTTTGAAAAATAAGTACTTTCACTTATTGCATACAAAACGGCAATTTCATAGGTAAAGACCTATTATATATATCAGCTTAAAGGAACAGGGTCGTGAATCTGTTTGTCCGTCTCGTGATTAGGGAGACCACATCATCGTTATCATCAGCTTTTACCAGTCCACTACTGGTCATAGGCAGAGGCCTATAGTAGGCCAAAACCTTCTTTCTAAGGAGAGCCTTAGAAAGAAGGTTTTGGCCTACTATACCACGCTGGTCAGACGTGTTGGTATAGGGATTGTGTCAAGTGTTCCTTCTCTTTTCAGTGTTGTTGTCCTGCGTAGTGTGCTCTATTAGTCGGCTCTTACGACACCCACGGGATAAATGGGGGTGGTGACAATCCGTATTCTTAATCCGCCACCACACACCCAGAGGTGGGAGTGGGAGACCACGTATAGATTCATCTATTAGCCTGTTATATAATTTAATTGTAACACTAAAAGATCAGAAATATAATACAAGTTTATCATCCACTGCTCTCTATTATCAAGCTCAATACGTATCTTCCTAAAGCACGTTGTCTAAAATAACTTTGAAAACTTTGTTGTTGTACTTCAACTACAGGAACTTGTCGTAGAGTTCGTAGCACATCCCTGCTACGAAAGTGGTGGCTCACGCGACCACTTCAACTGTTAACTTGCTAGCTGCATGAAATAAATCGTTGCGTAATAAAGCCATATTTATATTATAATAAATATGTTCGACTGCATGGATGGCGTAGTTGCTTAAGTGGTCACCTCGCCGCTTTACTGCGTTGAGTGTTGTGGGTTCGATCCCCACATGGGACAACACTTTGTGTGATTCACAAATTGTTGTTCTAAGCCTGGATGTTCTTTGTGTTCGTTTCATGTATGTCTTTGAAAGTCCTAGCGACACATGACACGTTCCTACTGCAGGAGTGGTCTTTTGAAAAAAATTATAATGTGAAAGTGAGTTTCTTGTATGTTTGTTTGTAATGCTTTCACGCTAAATCACTAAACCGATTCAGAAAAATCGCCAATTGTTAGCTACATTATTACCGAGTAATATTCAAACAAGCAGGCCAAGCTAGTATGATATATACTGTATGTAATCTACTCGAGATTAGTACCTTACAACATAATTTTGAAATAACATAACGAAAAGTACGCAGAACAACAGCACTGTAAAGAGAAGGAAAACTTGACAGAAACCCTATACCAACTCGTCTGGCCGGCGTTCTATAGTAGGCCAAAACCTCCTTTCTAAGGAGAGGCTTATGTCCAGCAGTGGACTGTTAATGGCTGTCGATGATGTGTGATGTAATGACGAAAATAGTGGTTCTACAAGGAATTCAAAATAATTATAGTCAGTGTCGCTCGGGATGATGTCAAAGATATTGTTTTTTTTTCGTGTTTTTAAATATCCTCCATGTTTAAAAAATCTTATTAAACAATACTCTTATTAAAAAATATAATATTTCGGTTTTCTCGAGTAATTATTTTTTGGAACCAACTTTTTTTTAGGTGTAACAAAGGTAGTTTCTTACATTTTCTTGTAATGATTGCAAATAGGAGTGATTTCGTGAAATGGGACGGAAGAGTGTTACAAGAAGCCGGCGACGTGCCTTGACCAATGAGCGTGCGCGTTTCTAGATGACAGATGTTACATTTCACTTGAACGTTAAGTTCTCTTTTTTTTTTTAATTCTATGATCCAGCTACTATTTTGCAATGAATCTTATAAAATTATTTACATGTCTGGCAATTTTAGAACTATGCGATGGAGATGTGAGTAACATGTTTCAAGTTAAATTGCTTTGATATCAACGTAAGATTGTTTTTAATATTTTTCATTCCAAATCTTACTGAAAACATATATTTATTTTCTTTATTTCTTGGCTTGGCAAGATATATAAGCGTCAAATATAAAACTACAATATAATTACAAAGGGAAAAGAACCGTGGGCCGAAGATGACATTTCTACCTACGGAACTTGAGTGAATGGTTCAAGTGCTCTACAAAACAACTTTTTAGATTCATTGTATCCAAAACCTTAATAGCATTAATGATTGCCAACCTTCGAAACAAAGATAGCACTTCAAGAAGAATAATCATTTTATAAAATCAGTAATGAAATAGATAAACTTAATTAAGCAATAAACCCAAGATGTTACAGTTGTGAGCATCAATGTTGCAGATGATGCAACAGTGGCATCTGTTCTTTCAGGTTATGATTTCATACTCACAAACAAACATATTCTTTGAAAACTTTTTGATAGTTCACTTAATAAGTTTTAATCTTTACTTTTACTCAGTAACTTCATTTAGTTATTTACTTCTAGGAAGAGAAAAAATAAGGTATATTTAAAAGACGTAGCGAAAAATACTGATGTACATATCTTAAATAATTATAAACATCATACACACGTGAATAATTTAGTTATATATATATATATATATATTTATAAAACATCTCAACATCAAATATTGTGCGAGACAGGATTTTTGCATTCGCTGAAAGCACTCTACAAAGACGTTGGACCAGTCTTAAATTACTGTAAAAGTTAAGTCATGCGGTATCCATCGAGTGCAAAGCTTCCGAACCTTCAAATGCACATGTAAAATGTTTTGGCTCGGCTCATTCCAATGCCTAATAAAGCACGAATCACGATTAATAGTTCGATGTTGGTTTTTCAAAAGACAACTCCCGCATTAGGAATATATCCTGTGTCGCGGGGGACTTTACAAACACATGAAACGCACACAAAGAATACCCAGACTTACTCGTATAACAATAATTTATGGATCACACAAAGTGTCTTCCCATGTGGGGTTTGAACACACAACACGGCGTAGTAAGAAGCGGCGTGGCGACCACTTCAACCACTACACCATCCGCAGTCGATGGTAGTTACATGTTAGTTTTTCGTTATAAATGTAAGTCGTTAATCTGTGGAACGGGTTATCGTCTGCGGTATTTCCGGACCGATAAGACCTTCAAACCTGCAAGAAAAGAGCGTACTCCTTCCTAAAAGGCCGGCAACACGTTTGTGGCTCCTGAGTTGCAGACGTTCATGGGCCACGATAATCAGTTTCTATCAGGTGACCCGTCTGCTCGTCTGCCCTCTCTAACATAAAAAAAAAATTGTTTATAAATCTCTATTAGCTTTCTATGACAAATTTTTACATTGTAATGCATAGGTATTAAACTTCATTAGTTAGTTACACTTACTAAGTTACGTCCCAACTAATTAACATACTTATCGTTCTGTGCACATGGTTAAGGATACACAAACGGACATGGAGACATATTTTATACCCCAAAACAAAGAATTACCAATGAGGGATTAATTATTTGATTTAACCACATTCAAGAATATTCAGAGAAAGAGAGAGAGAGATTCAGATGATTGTTTCAAGAGGAAGAATATATTTATTTAACTCATCAAATCAAAAACTCCTCGCTTAGAAACGATAAAGTAGGTATGTTGTCTCCTAAAGGTCGGGCCACCTGAGTCGCACTAAAACTGATGAAACTGCCCTATTGTGTCAAGTAAAATGCTGCAACCGAATACTGTAATAATAAAGTTTCTTCTCCCTATAGGATATCAAAATCCCTTATCTTTAAGTTGGTAGGATCGTCAAATTATATTATACCGCTTCTTCAAATATTTAACGAGAGTTTACGGATAAGTACCCAAAACTCCTTATAACGTCTTACCTTATCGCTCCCAAGAGTGTGTTACATAAAGTTTAGAATTAACAATGATATTTTTCATGTTTTTGTGTAAACTTCCCTCAACTTTTCTACTTTGGTTAGGAAAGGAAGGGGTAGGTTTGAAGTTTTAGCTCATTTTACCCATGAGTTGCATTGTTAAAAGTTTGTTTATCTATAATTTTATAGCTTTT
This sequence comes from Arctia plantaginis, assembly GCA_902825455.1. NCBI lineage: Eukaryota > Metazoa > Arthropoda > Insecta > Lepidoptera > Erebidae > Arctia > Arctia plantaginis. The sequence goes on along the minus strand of CADEBD010000388.1, from coordinate 2,973,713 downwards.
CAAAATGCAATAGCATATTGTATGCAGTATCTTCCTACTGGTGGATTACTGTTTTAATGTATATTTGTAGTTTCTGGCTAAATTTTGAACAATACTGAATATGCATGTTTTTTTTTTAAACGTTTCTATTAGTTATTATATTACCTAAAATAAATATAGCACACCTGAAATATAAACCATTGAGCTAAAAAAAATATGAAAATCACCAATATATCAACAATTTCGATAGTTTTAAACGCGGCCATTTTGGCGCTTATTCTGTGACGTCAGATTACAGAGAGTTCGATGTCAACAACGAAGTGTTTGGTTCACAAAGTTACTGAAAGTTAAAAAAAGAGTGATAAAATCATCTTATTACCATGGAAAAGCTCATTGTAAATATTGTATCTTTCCTATGTGCCAAAATAACATCAAAACTGCACCTGACGAAGTATATTTCCTTGTGCCGAAAGGTGCAGGTATAAGAAAAAAGTGGTGCAAGACGATGACAAAAGACAATGTAAATTGTTTGAGCTGTTTAAACTGTTGTAAATATCATTTTTATTTGGTTACCTGCACATATATATTTTTTCAAATTTCGACGAAAACATAACCGTATCACATAATCGTAAAGATTTATTTATTTATTATTTTTATTCTTTGACAATACATTTCATGACTATGTTGACAATTATATAAATATGTAGCCACAAAACATGTCCGGCTAGTAGGTACTTAAAATAATATTATATTCAATATCAATTCAATATCTAATACATAGGTATTTATCCATCAGAGTATTACCTATGCTTGCCTATGAATTAAAACATGTACCTACTTACCTTATTAGAGTAAGAAGGAAGATCTAAATTATTTTTATTTACCTTTCTATATTTATTTGTGGGTTTCAGATTGGAAAGAATTACATGTATTAAATAATTGGTGACGTCACGTCTATTTTAGGAAGATCATCTGATTGTGCTTTGACAGAACCGGTTTCAGTAATTGTGTTAAGTCTTTCTTCACAAGGATATAATACTTTAACATAGAAAACTAATAAGGAAATATGAAACTAACGCGAAACAATACAAAATAATAATCACCAGAAACCATACAAACAACTTGTTAAAAGAAAACGTCGTGTGAAAATTGACGTCACGTTTTGTTCAACCAATAGCGCTGCATTGTAGAAATAAGGGAATTTTAAAAAATCCACTTTTTGGTGATTAAATTTTAGTATTAAATTTGGATAAATTTCAAAAATAATTGTATAAGTATCTTTTTTAGCAATAAAATTAACGTTTATACTTTGTTCATTTTGGAGTCACGTGCATATTCCCTATTAAAGTAACATACAACTTGTTGTTCCTGACTAAATAGTTCTATACTTATGTAAGTGGTTTAGAAATTAAGCCCGCAACTTGGTTCGCGTGGAATTTGCAAAAGCGCTGCCGTAGTGGCAAAACTATTGTAGGGTTTTTCTAAAACTTTCTAAAAAAATATAGCCTAAGTTACTAATTATATATACAGCTACCTGGTACAATTTAATTTATTTAATAATTTTTAAATCAAATTTAGTCCAGTCCAAATTTAATCAAATTTACCCGGAACAAACAGACCAAAAATTATTTAAACTGGTTTTTAGGCATATGTACCGTGCAAATAATCTTTTATTTTGCATTACAAAACCTATTATTTTGACCTTACAAACAGACACTTCAATTATATTTATTTGTGTGTATATATGTACTTATTTCCTATCACCCTAAATTCAGACATAATTTGAATATTTAGAGAAAATCTAAACAAAAAACAAAAGTAAGCAATTGAAACTGCCTGTCACATACTCAATTTATCAACGCCCATTTTGGTACACTTTGCTAGGTACCGATATTGAGTTTAAGTTGTTTTTCTAAGGCCGTTCTAAAATCAAAACGGACTAAACGATTATTAGTACCATCACAATCAATGTCAAGATAAAATAATTAAAATGCTGAGGTCTATTTCTAGCGCTGTAGAAGCTGTCGGTAGATTCTATTCTTAAAGTGGATGATCTTTCATTTCAAATACTTCTTAATTGCTCAGATAAATAGTTAAGATATTACGAATTGTGTTCATTCATCCACATAAGGACACAATAAGATATATTACGTCACACAGCAGCGTGCGATGAGTTAAGATAATATTTGAGTGATGAGCGTAGCGATTTTCATCAGTTTTCTTGGAATCTATTACAGTAAGTTGAATTCGATAGTCATCTTGACGACCGAATAGCGTAGTGGTTTGTGTAACGGATTGCTATTCCAAAGGTCGCAGGTTCGATTCCCGCTCAAGTCAAACATAGTGTGGGAGGTCAATTAAATCAAACTACTTTTGCTCCGACTGTCATCGCGTCCGAAAAAGTCTAGATCAAAGATTATGTGTTTGTATATTAATAAAAAAAAATATAGCTTTATACCTCGTTATTATTGTTAAACATAAAGCATATTTGCATTGAACCTTAACCTTTTGGAGATTGAAACCTTAATTACTTATACATTGCATGACTTATTAATTACATGAGAGCCATGCTTCGGCACGAATGGGCCGGCTCGACCGGAGTGATACCACGGCCTTACAGAAAATCGTTGTAAAGCAATTCTTTCGTTGCCTTTCACTGAGTGAGTGAGGTTCCCCCCAACATTTTCAAAATATATTTCTCGCTTTTGCCTGTACACTGCGTACTCCCCACAAACTGCCAACGTCGGGACACCTACAGTAATTGCTTGGAATAGTTAGATGAAAGCTATTGTCACTAGATGTGTGCTGTAATTATGTTAGCTCAGGCATATGGTAACAGTCTCAGTTGGGAAACAATGAGATATTAAAATAGTTATAAATTCTTTTTTTTTAAGTTGTACCGACTTCAAACAATACTAACAAAGAGCACTAAGAAGCTAGCAGAGATTTCGGTTTATTTGCTGTAATTTTTTTAAGAGTTCGGTTGTCTTTCTCCGAAACTGATCATCAGATTTATATGAAATTGAAATGGTAGGAATAAACCTCTTTCTAACAAAAAAAGCTTTTTAAAAAAAAGACATTTGAATTGATAACCTCTTCCTTATTGTAGTCGGTTAAAAAGCTAAGCTAAAGTAACTAAGCAAATTTGATGTGATTTGCGATGGCCTATAACACACCTTCGATTTTCATTGTGTTATTAGCATTATTTACTGCCTCGGTGGTGCAATGGTAGTGTATGCGACTGCTGTGCTGAGGTCTCGGGTTCGATTTCCGGGTCGCACGAAATGTTTGTATGATCTGCAAATATTTGTTTCGGAGTTTGAGTGTTTTCTATGTATAATATACACGTATTTCCAAAAAAAAGGTATATAAGTATTCTATGACTCAATCTAGCTATCATAGTACAAGCTCTGCTTAGTTTAAAACTAGATTAACTGCTTAGTTTAACTGAGTGAGTGAGGTTACCGGAGCCCAAATCCCCCCTCCCGCTGACTCGAGCGGGAGGGACTTCAAGGGCAGCAACGCACTTGTGACTTCTGAGTTGCAGGTGTCCATGGGCGGCGGTAGTTGCTTACCATCAGGTGACCCGTCAGCTCGTTTGCCCCCTTATACCATAAAAAAAAGATGGCGTTATTTGTCAGTCAGTTCTACAAAAATATTATCAACTCTGAATTTTTTCATATTATGGGATACAAATTAATAGAAGTGGCATCTGATGGTGAGTGATTACCGCAGCCCATGGACACTTCCAACTCAAGAGACAGGACATTTCCAGTTTTACTTTGATATTTGAATCAACAGTAATTGTTTAATTTATATAGTCCGTTTGAAATCATTATTTAAACTCATTTTCTATCAATACCACAGAAAAAAGAGAATTACATTTTTATGTGTTTGTCACCAAAGAGTATACCAAGAAATACTCATCAATGGCGATATTAACAACATTTCCTTACAAATTTAAAATATACCGTTTACCTAAACCTATCACAAAGGCATCGACGACATTTGTATCTGTGGCAGTTCAGTGACAAGTCATTGGGAGGCCATCGGTCTTACATAGTTAGTAGAATACGAAAAGTGCAAAACTATTCCGATGACAGTCTATTGATACAATATTAAAATAGCGGAATTAAGGCCCAGGTCTGATGGTGCAGTTTTGACTTGGAACTGGACTGGACTGGACTTTTTCTAATTCTTGATTTCAATGATCTCTCGATTAAAATATAATTGTCAGGGCTATTATTTTTAATTCTCAAAAGTGAGTGCCTGCCTACATATACTTTGTAACAGTTATTTTTTTACTATATTTGTATTGCGTACGGAGTTGTAAACAGCGATACCTATTGCCCGTATTGCATTTTTTGATTTATCCAAAGTAGATTCTAACTATCGCCATCGGACCACTAGATGGCGTTGTTTTATTGGTAAGTCATAGTAAGAATTTATCCTGACAAATTGTATTGGTGTTAAAAGTGTCCTGTTATGGTAGGAAGCGAGTTACTTTTGATTTGGTTCGTGTTAACCTCGTTGATAGTTTGAGTGACAGTTTGAAATGACTAAAGTAGGGATTCTTTCTAGAAAGTTCACAAACCGAGCATATATAAGTCCGGCTTTCAGCCACAGGGGACACTCTGCTAATTCTTGTCTTCCGATCTTAAATGGTATTTTGTTTGTCTGGTAATTTCATTGTAGTAATTTTTTAGTAATGTTTTATTTGTTCGAAGTACCCACGCCAGTGGTGAGTATATTCTTAATTTTCTTGTACTTATTTGTTTCTGGAACCTGATCGATAATATGAGTGCTAATCCATTCGTAGGGCTCCAGATTTCGGGTCAAGACAATCAGTCTCAGACGGCGTGCTTTTTCGTTTGTGGCCTTCTGGTGCGAAATCGAGTTTCTCAGTACCCTCTGGCAAACTGGCAGTCACGAGGCTCACCAAGCAAGCGGACGGCCTTATTCAAGGGTTACGTACTACTTGTTAATGTTATTAATATCAATGTTGAACCTTCCTTTATACCTAATATAAATATGTATGACTGAGGTGTGAGTTGTCTTTCTCTAAGGAGTCCCGTAGGTTTCCCACACGCACACACTTCTGTTTCCTACAAGGCGCCCTGAGGTGGAGGAGGAGGAGGAGAGGAGGAGTCCGCCTGACAAGAAAAGCGGCTACAACTTGTGTTGCAGGCACTCACTTTTGTTGAAAGGTAACAGGGTGACGCCGTCGACGGATACGTCTGGAAGGACATCATCATCATCATTTCAGTAATATATTGTATAATAAATTTTATCTTCGCATACTACTACTAAATATCATAATTATTTAAAAAAGCTAATAAGATTGTTTACTGTCTTTTTTATGCTAGATTTATGTTGTCATTATCATTTCATATCATTTGATCAATGACAGTGGTTGGTTATGTGTTTGTTTCTTTATCGTGACGCATTTTCATTTCATCAAGTTTCAAGTCACAACGATTCTAAAGACAATTCACTTCAAAAACTATCTGTATTGTATTCAATTCAGACAGTTTTTGAAGTCAAACGTGAAAACACTGTAGTGTTTTCACGTTTCACTTCACGGTAACTTCACTGTCACGGTAATACTACGAGTTATAACTCGTAGTATTATTATTATTACGAGTTGTAGTGTTTGTACATCTACATTCTATGTATAAAAATTATAGTATCAAAGCGTGTTTTTAAGTCATTTCTGAAGATAATATCTTATTAAGACTAAAAAAGTAACAAGTAAGTTTATCACATACACTTCAGCACACGCCTTAGTACGTGGCAAAAGACACTACCGTATTCTTGGGTATGGAAAAAGCCGTTAATCCTGAAGGTCCTGATCAGGATCATGGGTTTTTTTTAATTATTGCATTGTCACCGGTCCTTGATACGTGTGCAAAGTTTGATTTTAATTCAACGTTTTTAAGTGGATCAAAATCACGTTTGAAGATTCCGTTGCATACGTACATACCAAACTAATAAAAGCATGTTAAAAAAGCTAAAATGTTTGAAAATCAGCGCTAGACATCTGTTTATCAGACGCTGAACCGGATCACGTATTTAATGCAATATTTATAAGAAAATGTAGCTTAGTTTAATAACTCAATGAAAAAATCAATTAATTTTTCATTTTTTCTCTTCATTTCCTATCAAAAATATCTATTTTTTTAGACAAACTTTCGAATTTCCGTTCTCTATAGTTTTAAAAGATATATTTATTAAATTATTTAAAGTTTCTTCAAACAATATTATCTTTGTATTTAATTTCATAGGCATTCTCTTCTAGTCAAACCTTTGGGTGCTGCAATAGGTGCACGTTGTAGGTGCATATTTGAAACTAGTAAGAAATTCGCATATTTACGACAATATGAGTAATGCAGAAAAATGTAATGCAGAAAAGTGCGAAAAAATTAGCTTAATTTCTTAGAAAAGTAAATCTTTTACACGTGATTAAGTGATATGTAATGTGTACCCGTCCCGATGTCATTTATTAATCAAGGATTTATATTCGTATAAGTTTTCGTTAAAAAAAAGCTTTTTTGTTAATTAACACCTCATCACTTAATTTTTGCGTGAAATTGCTACGTCTATTATCGTATCTGTTGTTTGGCAGATAAAATATTACTTCAAATAGAAAAATTAAGAATTATCAATTATCAATTCTGGGGGCGCCAGATTGTTTTATTTTATTACTATAATAATAGAATGAGGTGTAATATCTTAAAATACATGGGCGTGCATGAATGCGATCTTACACAATTAGGTATAAGCTCAAAGCGCAATCTGAATTAAAACGTATTACTTATGTACATAGTTCTCAAATGGACTGCTATGTCTCAAAATAGTTGAAGTGAGCTTTGTCTGTTGCAATAGGAGTAATTGTCTCGTATCGTTCACGGTTTAAGAAAGATCCAATTTTACCTCAAACTTGAGAAGTTGAACGTAAGCGAGGATTAACAATGGTGAGAGGTGTGATGCGTTCCATGTTGTATGGATTTGTGAGCGTGTTTCATGAATATAGACCCATTAGGTACCTTGTAGCATTAATTTAAGATAATAATAATAATAATGTAATTTATTTTCTCACTACAATACACAATTTACCAAGTAACAAGCAGTTACTTAATACATAATTCAGGTAGGTTTGTAGGAGACTGGTGCCTAAGCTAGGCTCTTAGTCTGTGTGTTTGTGTGTTTGTGGTTACTTAAGATTGATTACACCTCATCAATAATCACATGCTCGGTATCATCATAGTTTAGATAGTTATAAAATATACCAGGTAATGATAATACATTAAAAACTAAAATGTGAATTGATTATTAAATGTGTATAAAAGATATTTTATTAAAATATTGGTTATGTCAAAGTATCACAATTAAAAAAGGCATTGAATTTAAGTTTCTAGAACAGTTTACACCGTCTTCCAAGTAGCTTCCTTTGATAAAAACAAAAAAAATCTATTTAAAAGTGCAAAAAATTAAACTCAACGTTCCGTGCGAATTGAAATATCCACAAAACCTTCTTTAAATTCCCTCCTTGATTTAAATTCTGTCTGAAATTCAGCTTAATAGTACAAAGAAGTGATTACACTGTTACAACAAAAAAAAAGTCGGATCTTAAAGAGTCAAGAGCTGGCTGGAAGCCAGCTCGCTCATTACTAGAACATTAATTGAATCCTGCAAACGAGAACTACATCAGCCGTTTTACTAGCAGTTTTACCTTCGCTTAACAGTGTCTGTTCGCTTAAATTTCAGGGCCATAGTTTTAATTTGTAGTAATTTTGGAATCTTTTTTCGGAAAAGTTTTTTTTTGTAATTAGGAAAATGCAGGATTTGTATTTCTGCATTTTATCTTGCGCGGGTCAGACTAAAGGCCAAGTGGGAGAGACTTAGGAAGTGTAGAAGGAAGAAGTCTTAGAGTGTATATATATATTATAATACTAGCTTGTCCCCGCGACTTCGTTAGCGCGAAATTTGAAAAGGGCTTCCTTAGTTGGTTCGACTCCCGGATCGGACGTAATTTTAAAGGGTTTTTCTGAGAGGTAAAATAGTTACTCCTTCTATAGACAGCTAACTGGTAGTAAAATATTATCAAAAATTGGTCTAGCCGTTTAGAAGATTACCTGGAACCAACAGACAGACAACCAAAAAGAAAACCTATCATTTTGACATTAAAAACCGACTTCAATTTTATATCTTTGTATAGATACTATCTGTTGCCTACGGCCCGCCTGCATGGAATAGTATGTCGGTTATTGTAGAAAAGCCTTTGTTAGCCCTGATAACGTAGCTTTCAATTGGTGACAGAATTTTTAAAATCGTATTAGTTTTAACTCATTTTCACATTTGTAATATAAGTATGGACATATACTATAATACTCGCAAAAGTATCTGACTACTCTATTTTCTGAGTAACAAATGAGTACTAACTGATTTGATATTCGAATCGTTACGAATGCAAAATATCAAAACCTGCTTGTTTTCAAAAAAAATATACATATTCGTTATTTTCCATACTTGTAAATGTAATACACGATTAAATCGTTCCATACCGAATCGATTATTTATTCGAGTCACAGCGCGGCCGCCCGTTACGATTCTAATCAACGGGTGGATTCAAATTTCAATTTTGAATCAATATGTGCTGCTGTATTTTATAGACAGGTTTCGCTTCGAGGGGACCGAATGGTAACAATAGGCTATACTATGAATAGACCCCGTCTTTGTTCGAACGTTCAATAAAGCGATTAATAGTGAAAGTGAGTTAAGGAGAGAGAATATAACAATTCGATAAGTTTACTGTTAGTTAATGTTTTACAAGAGATTACGAAGAGAAAATACACCGCAATGGAGACGCATTATTATTTTGTGCCCATTGCGGTGGAGACTTTGGGCAGTTGGGGGTCGGAAGCTAAAGATTTAATTGCGGAGATTGGTCGCCGAGTTAGGGATAAAAGTGGTGACTTATGCACAGGCTCGTTTCTGGTGCAAAGGATGTCCGTTGCAATTCAGCGAGGTAATGCTCCAGTATCATGGGCACCTTTGCACCGGGAGCGACGCGGAGCGGGTTATATGATCTGACTTGAATTGTACGTATTAATTGCATATTGTATACTAAAAAAAATATTTTTTTCTTTTTTTTATCAAAAAGAGAATATAATAAAATTAATTTGATCTCATTAAAATTCAATAAATTGAATTTAATAAAAACACACGGTTGATTGGTGGTCTATGGTAGTATTTCTCACATCAAGAGTTGTCATTTGTTTTTTTTTCATTAATGTAATAGGAGACAAAATAAACACATAGATTCCCTAAGGAGGTAGTTAACCTCCACCCATGGACATATAAAACACAATTCACTAGTGCATTGAGGAGAGACTACATTCCTTTCAGGGTGGTTGTGCAAGAAAAAGTTTCGTGAGTAGCTCACGTTCGTGGAATATCAATTATCCAAGTAATCGGGATGGTATTTTTGTCGTATTCAGTGATGATGGGGAGCTGCAGTCTTTATAAGTTAATACAAGTACCCTGAGCACTCCCCATAACTTCGTGTAGATATGGGACTAATCCCACCCACACGCCCACCACTGTAACTCCTGTACACCAGGATCCACAGCAGTGACCCACGAACACACCGAGTTATGACACTCGGGAAGTCCCAGGAAGAAATTAAACTGTCTTGGAAACCACAACGAAATTAATCAGAAGAAAATTGGAGGAGTTGGAAATACAGTAAATCCACTTCCCTCCTTAGCAAAGCGGGAGACAAAATGAAGTAAAAAGGGCATACACCCTTTAAAACAGGGAAGCACCACGGCCACAAATATTACGGGTCCTACGTGAGCTATGTTTGATTTCTAAAATATGTATGGCAGAATCGCCTAAACGCACGGAAATTCACCCTAGTTGACACAAGATCCCCATAGTATACCGCCCCAGATGTCACCTGCAAGCTATTCAGCATTATATTACGTTCATTATACCAAAGACTACATTCCCAGAGGATATGATGAGCAGACTGTTCATAGTGAGAGTTAGGTGTTGAGCATTGACACAATGGTGACTCGACTAATTTAAATGAATAAAGCTTGCTCTTAAAGTTACCATGACCCGTAAGAAGTTGAGCGACACAGTGATCCACCTCAAGCCATATCCTCGACAACCGTTTGCGAACAGATGGAAAGAATTGGTAAAGATGGCGCCCCTTGGATGATTCATCCCAGCGTTGTTGCCATTCGTCTATGAGGTCATTATAGACATCGGGCTGCTGTTGAAGCAATCTTGTAATTTTACCGCGTTCCCGCGCGCCCAAAAAATCGCATTCCATGTTTTGTTGTCTTGAATAGTACATGGCTGCACGTCTCTGCACCTCGAGATCGACCGGAAGCACACCCGCCAACACCGGCAAAGCCTCAGTGCTAACCGTCCTATATGCCTTACACAAGAATATCAGTGCAAGTCGTTGGCCTTGTAACAGTTTGCGACGGACAGCGCCTACGGTCGCCCTATCGGCCCATACAGGTGCACCATAGCATATAGAACCTAAATAAGTAGCTCCGTATATGATCTTTAATGTATTAAATGATAGACCCCATGTCGCAGTTGATATCCTTGTCAATGCACAGAAACTCTTTTTAGATTAGATAGATATAGATATGTTAATTATATTTTATGTATCGTATTGTCCGTTGGCGCGGATGGTATTGTAGTTAGCAGTACAGTATTGACATCTAGGGCTATCGCCCAATCGAAATAACCGGAGTACTTAATATAGAAAAGCACTTATATAGTGTATACATTTTTTCCACGCGTGAGTGTGGAGATTGATACCTGACTATTTACGGACTTGGTAGGGGTCTTTTCCAAGAAGTGAAGCATTCTAGCAGCAGTAATGGGTCACACTGTATTAGTGACGTTTCAACTAGTTTTTGAATTATAACATATTTGTAAGAATTAAGCATAAATATAAACAGCTTAGAAGAATAAACCTAGTTATAAAATGTAGATTAATAAAGGTCTTGGTTGAATTTTATTTAAGCTTGGTTTATTTTATTAGTTTAAGCTTCAATGAAAGTTATGATAGATTATAATAGTTCTTTTTCTTGTGGTATAAGGCGAGCAGACGGGTCACCTGATGGTAAGCAACTACCGCCGCCCATGGACAACCTGCAATTCAAAAGTCACAAGTGCGTTGCTGCCCTTGGAGTCCTTCCCGCTCGAGTCAGCGGGAGGGGGGATTTGGGCTCCGGTCACTCAGTGAAAGGAAACGAAAGAATTGCTTAACACAGGTTTTCTATATATATATATTGAAACTTCCAATACAAATATTTCATCTGTGGAAGTGAATCCATTATATTATTATATTATAAATGTGAAAGTGATTTTTGAAGTAAAAACTTCTAAAGGTGAGCTTCGTATTTTGAACAACAAACAAAAGAATGTTTTTTTTTTAAAGGGAAAAAACCATTGAACTCGCCATAGTGTTACCGTTACCGACACCTCTGTATATAAGTATCTACATATATTATACATAAACATAACAAAATAACTAAAAATAATATAAACATATATTATGTATATACGTACAACATAGATAAATATTCATGTCGAATCGAAAACAAAAAAAAAATCCTGTTATAATCAAAAAATTTCAAATTTTCAAGTTTTTACTGCTGTCGGCACTACCAAATTGCCACTGTTTTTTTGCATGTTTCTATCGCTTTCACGCCTAAACTACTAAACTAATTTTAAAAATACTTTCACTAATGGAAAGATTTATTATCATCGAGTATATACTACCTTTTTCAAAGCGATAACCAATATACACGCAGGCGGAGCCGCGGGCAAAGCTAGTCAATATTAATATTTTAAAGAGGTAGTTTGTATGTTCGGGGTAATATCACTAAATACTGGTTTAAAATTGAAAAAGTATTTTAGTGTTGGATAGTCCTTATTTCGACGAATTATATTGGCTATATAACATCATGCTACGGCTAATAGGAGGCGAGTATCAAAGAAAAATGTTGCAAAAACTGGAAAAGAAAATATTTTGAGAGAGGCAAAGTCAGTTTAACTAAAATAATTTAAACACTGCTGTAAAAAACATAATAAACAACCTTCTACTCGTATTAGAATTAACATAAAAATAAGAAGAAATTGAAAATTTTAACTTTTAAAAAAGAATCTGCATTTCAAAATCACTCTTAACTGATCAATATTCAATTTTCAATATTAAACCAAGTGTATTGAATATAATAGGCATTCGGAATGTTCATTGATATTTACGTGTGAGATAAGATGGTATAAAATGATTGGGACACTTGGGTATACACTCACTTTAAAGCTTCGTCTTTATAAGTCGCAGCCTATTGAACTGGAAATGGGATTTGATTTATTATTTGTTAAAGAAATACTTTGGAGAATGAGTGGTTCCAATAGGGCGTATAATTCTGGTAACTGTTTTAACAGTTTGAATGGTTGGAAAGAGTATTGTCTAACTCGACGAGTTGTAGGTATTTTGTAAAGCATTCTTAAACCACGTGCAGCATTAATACTTATGGATAAAATTTTAGCTCATAATCATCATGAACAGGCCCTAAAATTCCGTTGCTGGACATAGGCCTCTCCTTAGAAAATAGGTTTGGCTTACTATACTATGCTAGTCAGACGGGTTGGTACAGGGTTGGTTTCCTTCTCTTTGCGGCGTTCTTATTCTGCAGAGTTTGTTCCCATAGTCGCCTCTTAAGGCACCCACTGGATGAATAGGGGTGGTGATACTCCGTATTCTTAATCCATCGCCACACGGACAAAAATCAGCTACTATTCTACTATATGTTCCATTATAATTCATTGAGTATTTTACCCAATAACCGCGTTTTTAACCGCAAACCGGAGGTTCGATTCCCACCCAAGACAAATGTAGAACCAAATAACGCCATAGATAAGCCTATGTATTTGAGTTATTTTTATTTATTTATTTGGGAAAATAAAACAGTCATAAATATGATTACAAAGAAAACATTAATATCAAGAAATAAGTTTGTGAGACCAACAACATTGTACATATAATTATTTGACATATTTGATCTTCAATTTCTCTATTCGTCTTGCCTTAAACTTAAAAACTAACTCATAAGAAATTAAGCAAACTCTAAACTTACTTACTAAGTTAATTTAAATAATCAAATAATTCAATCTTTTTGCCACAAGCTTTTCAAATATTTCAAAGATGTTTATGTCAAAGTATAATTAATTATAGTCAGGTTATAATTTTTAGCAAGGTCCATGCGTCTGACCCAGACACACGCAGAACAGACTGTGTTAAAGTGTGTCTACGAGTATAACTGACTAATAATATATTGGGGCGTATCTAAAATTTTAACTTAATTCTTAAGTTTTGAAGCCTCGCCTCTCATAATTTGGTAGAGGTAGGTGAAATCCTTTTGTCCATAGCCGAGGATTTGCATAATGCGGTACACTTGGGCAGTGAGTACACCGAGAGGAACTGGAGATCGGACGTTCAAGGCCATACCACATGCAAGTTCCAGGTCCTAAAAATAAATTAATAAAAGAGTCTAGAGTTTTATAATTATAACAACCTAACATTTACAAACATTTATTCATTAATACGTGAAGTAAATTCTATGCGCCCATTGGAAACAAATGTAAAACATATAAGTATGTGTGGAATATTTAATATTAATATTTAAAATAGGTAGTAGCGGTATTCTGTTTCAATTTCAACAAATTAGAATTATTTATTTAGATATACCTACACGCACACAAGAAGTATCATCATCAGCCTATCGCAGTCCACTGCTGGACATAGGCCTCGCCCGTTGCACGCCATTTAGATCGATTTTGGGCTTTAAGAATCAATCAATCAATCGGGCAATCGTAGCCTATCATGTATGTAGCAGGTGTACCGTTGTGCTACGAGTTCCCAAATTGATTCAACTGTTTTCGTTGTCCAGAAAAGGGGTGAAAATAATTTACCCATCATCAAATGAATTTTCCCAAATATATTAGGCATACAAAACTTCTAACAAAAGCGAATACTTACCTTAACCATAAGGTCATTATTGAAACCATTTTTATAATCTCTGCTAGATGGGGCGGTAGGGATCAGGCCAGGAACCGGACAGTATTCCTCAGTAAACCAGGACCGACCAGTAGAGCTATTTATAATATTAAGAAGAAGCTTTGGGTCTATTCCAGCCCTAAAAAATAATTTAAGACACGTCACACATGTTATACTAGATATAGTACTATAACTGGGCCAAATCAAGAGTAGTAATTATAAGGAAAATAATTTCCTTTATGAATATATATGTCTTAAAATAACATTAATATATTACTGATATAGATTATCATGGAAATCCTTTTATCACCTACCTCTGACCTCTAAAATAAATGATAATATTTAATTTATAATACATACTTATATAATCAAAAAACCAGATTGCCGCGATTGTTGATCGAAGTCGAATAACTGGTTTGTGATCTTAGTATATCACCGCAAATCAAACAATTATTGTAAACGCAAGATTTCACGTTCGGTTTTTATATTATTAGTTAAGTGGAAGTATAAGCATCAATTTGTAAATAAATTTGACAAAAAGAAATTGTCATACAAAAATTTGGAGTTGTATTTAAAATAAAAAAAATCCTACCCCAATTATCTTAATGGCACTTAATTAGAAATCTTTTCCTTAGAGACTATGACCTCGAAAATTGCCTCGCTCTGAAGGCATCGACAAAATTCTATTTTTTAGATGTTTCTGTTTGCCATTTTAATTGTTTGTCTGCGTTAACTTCATTAGCAGGAGGTACAAAGTCAAGAAATGTCAAGAGGCTAGACAATTTCATTCTCCAACAATTTTGTCACAATGACGATAGTTTTTCGGACTGAAATGAAGATAAACCTTTGAAATATTTGCAGTTATCGAATTTACCTCTGGATTTATTCAGAAGAACTAGACACGGTCTAGCACAAACTGGTCAAGGCTGTATTCTTTATCAAGCGCATGAGGTTCCGTGATGATGAGGGAATGAAATAACTAACTTTTATTATTATTCTATAGATTAAACTGTACGTACGAAATGCCCATATTGAGACATTCAGTGGCAGCTAGACTATTGATGAATAATATCAAATTATTGGTAAGCTTGGCAATAATGCCGGTGCCGATATCTCCGCAGTAAAACTGGTTCGTACTCATTGCTTTAAAGATTGGAAGGGCTCTTTCAAAATCTTCTTTGTGGCCTCCAGACATAATAGCTAAAGTTCCTCTTTCAGCTCCCATGACACCTAAAACCAATTAAATACTGTTGGTTTGTTGACCGCCATATGTTTTTAGACGATAGATATACGAATTGGCTGTGGTCCAACTTACTATAAAAAAGTACAAATCCAAAAAGTAAATTAAGTCTAAAATACACCAAAAATAAAAATTAGTAAAACAACTTTCAAAATCAAGGTTAGAATTAGTTACTTTGAAATTCTCGACGATTAACTGTGCGGAAATCCCCTCGGATACCACCGACTAAAACCGCACGCCGTCTCGGGTACTAATAGCCGGGGAACCAGGTATACCCTAGAAAGGAAGTCCCTGGTGCCCCGACATACCTCGGGTCATCTACAGACGAGTAGACGACCCCCCCCCCGTGTGGGAACCCCATGTTCCCTGTGCCCCCTGGAAGCGAGCGCGCTTCGCAACGCGCTCGCCGCCACCCCGGCCTGCTTCTGCTAGGGTGACAGATGGCCTCACCTGTCACCCCCAGGCCTGCGCTTATGGAGGACGGAGGTCGTTCTGCGACCTCCGACGCCTGAGTCGCCTGCGGTACCTGGGCCGTTCCCGGGCCTCGCCTCTGCTCAACCCACGCCGGGCACTCTGACAGCGTGTGGAGAGCCGTGTCCACGGTCTGGCCATCGCAGTGGTGGCACTCAGGCGTTGGCTCCTTGCGGATCAGACACAGGTGATCCCCGAAACATCCCTTCCCAGTGATCACCTGCGTCAATCGGTATGAGAGGGTCCCGTGACGCCTCTCGAGCCAATCCTCCATAACGGGTCTTACCGCCGCGATGACGGCGTGCCCGGCGCTTGGTTGCCCGAGTCGTTCCCTCCACTCCCCTATGATGACCTGGCAGAGTTGGGATTTCCGGTCATCGATTTCTCGAATCTCGGGGCATCGACCCAAACCCCGCGCCTCCTTGCGCCACTGATACAGAGCCGCAATGGCTCTCGCCTCCAGGTCCCACGGTGGAGTTCCGGCCAGGAGACTCGCCGCCTCAAAGGAGATCGTGCGGTACCCCCTTATGATCCTGATTTCCAGCACTCGCTGCGGTCGTCGCAGTATCGCGACGTTGCTGGCCTTCAGGGCCCCCGCCCATACCGGGCACCCGTAAAGGGCCATGGACCGCACAACCCCCGAGTAGAGTCTCCTGCAGGAGTCATCGGGTCCCTTCATGTTGTTCAGCAGCCGCGCCAACGCACGCGCTGCCCCAACCAACTTGGGGACCAGACCTCGGAAATGATATCCGAAGTCCCATCGGCCATCGAGTACGAGCCCCAGATACCTGATCGAGGGCTCGATGCCGATGCGAGTGCCTCCTACCGTGAGGCTAGATCCCTCAGGCGGCTTCCTCCGAAGCCCGTGGAAGAACAGGGCCTCGGACTTTCTAAGGAGAGGCCTATGTCCAGCAGTGGACTAGTATAGGCTGTTGATGTGATTGATGAACTGTTCGATCACGTTTTGTGAATTATTTTAGCAAATTAACATAGATGGGTGATGAATGATATCCATATATAGAATTCAGTGTTACCTCCAGAAACAGGAGAGTCTGTAAATCTTTTTCCTTTCTCGAGAGCTAGGGGAAAGAGTTGCCTTGGTAAAGTCGGAGCCACTGTGCTGGACTCGATCAGCAAAGCTCCTTTACGGGTCTGTTAATTTAGATGTAGATTGTTTTTAATAAAATAATAAGACGAAAAATGTATAAATAGATTTCAACATTATTTTTTTATCAAATGAACTACATCACCAAAAATTCATCAGGGAACTCTAATGTGTTGATCTTTAGAAAACATTTAAAAACAAGAATGATTGAAAGTGATTTAAAAAATAATAAACCAATGCTTGAAATGTAAATAAGTTTGTGATAAGATTCATCGTCTTGACGTTTATATTTTGAGAATGTCCTAATATAAGATGCTAGACATCGCTCCGACCGTGACTTCTCGGTGAACGATAAGAGGTCGTATTGGCCAAAACCATTCTTCGGCCATCAACAAAACCCATACTTAAATAAAAAGGTTTATCTCAAAAAAATCTACATACTCTCTCGATAACTCCGTCCTTGCCGAGATAGGTCTCAAGTACAACTTTGTCATCAGGCAGCATGGATATCACTACGTCGGCACCGTCGATGGCCTCTGCAACCGAATTTGCTCCAAAGACGCCATTCTTATCCGCTTTCTTCATAGCTTCTGCAGATGGATCATAGCCGCGAACTTTGAAACCCTGGGACAACAGAAAATCTGACAGATTTAAAAACATGTAATGTATCACAAAAAATGACAAATCAAATACCCTCAATAACAAGATCTTTCTTTTTCCTCTTCTCTTTCTTTTTGTACTCAAATAATGTGAATTAAAATAATGTATATTTAGGACACATAGCTATTAAAGATATTCAATTAGACACCTTCATTTCAGGGAAGTCTGACTAAGTTCGGTCACAAATTTTTTATCGGGGAGTGAAATGATCCATCGCGACGTCCCTTGACAAAAGAGTCTTGTATATTGCATACTCAATTTTACATACAAAAGTTTCTATTGTCAAACAAAATTGACCCGTATAATCTACACGTACATTAATAGTTATCAGTTTCAATGATCTTTCTTGTTTTATGTTTCATTGATCAGACTCACGACTTCATTAAACTTCGAGATCATATAAGCAGTGTCTGTTTTTGCTTCCTGGGGTTGCATAATATGCCATCCTAAGTTGACTTGATTACTTTTATCAGCTACAACATAAGGAAGTATTTAAAAAAAAACCTTGTTATACGTACATGATCTTTGTATTTAGAGAGAAAACATGGAAATTCAATCACGGTATTTTAATTGTAAACCATATCATATTTAATTCGAAACCCACAATGAATATTAAAAAGAAAAACATTGTTTATAGTCGTTACAATCTAGGCATTTATTTAATTAATTTGTAAAACATGAATATCTTATTCATATTGTAGCGACTTTGGAATGTTATTTTTTGATATTATGAATAACAAAAACCTATTGATAAAAAATATAACGTAAAAGCATGATATTTTATGTAATAGCCTTAATTTGAACATAACTTTTAGTGGCTGTATGTAGCGAATAGGAAGATTCAAACATACGCGGTAGTTGATTTCATTTTAGTAATATTTTATTAACCTTTTCATTTACAACGAAAAAACATACTTTAATCATTTAAAAAAGAGACTTGGAACTATAGAGGAACTAGTTTTAATTTATTTGACGTAACTAGTTTTCTAAGAGGAGGCCTATGTCCAGCAGTGGACTAGTAAAGGCTGTTGATGATGATGAACTAGTTCATTGATTTGATCATATCATAATGCCGTCAAATAAAAGGGACCATATTGTTTAAATGTCAACGTTTAATGTTAAGTCAACTTCAACTTTAATTAATAGCTTTATGGTAGAGTGTAACCACAATTTCTCCAATGTCATGTATTTGAAAGACAAACTGTCAAAGGATTTTATATAGAGCTGTGGTAGAGCCAAAAAAGTTTTGAGAATGAAATGTTTAGTCAGTTTACGCTTAGCGATATCATTAATGTAGGCTATGATTAAGTCAAAATTTCGTTTAGTAAAAAATGGATACATAAAAAAAAACCGGTCAGGTACGAGTCTAACTCGTGCGCCGAGGGTTCCGTACCTACCCAGATTTTACGTAAGTATAATATAGGTTTTCGACCCAAAACCTATAGAGTACTTCCGGTTGACCAAGAACTGGCAATTTTAGTTAAAAGTAAGGTCTTTCAGCACAAGTAAAGAGAAAATTCTGAAAAATAAAAAAAATTGAAAATTAAGGTAAATTTTGGTACTTACAAGTTTTCGCGAAAATCGAAATTTGCCCATATCTTTTTATCGTGTTGACTCAGGACTTTGATTTTTATATACCTAATAGGGATCATAGACCTCAGTATCTGGTATAAATTTCAACTTCCTTGGTCTACCCGTTCCTTAGAATATCGGTGGTGACACACGGACAGACGGACAAGAAAGTGATCTTATAAGGGTTCCTTTTTTACCTTTTGAGGTACGGAACCCTAAAAAGCGATACTAGCGCCTCTAACATGAAATTGTAACGATTTTACGACATGATTGTTGATTGACCACCCCAGAAGTAGTCGTTCGTTTAGCCGTTCATAACGTCAAGCGCCAATTATTCAATGATCTGGCCAGACCAATCATAATCTAATCATTTTATTTTAATATTTGTATTTCGTTTAATAGTTGACTACGTCATCATAATCACAAATATTTATAATATCCAAATATCAACCGTTTGACCGTAGACTACAAAGCATGATCACTTGCTAGGTCGGTGAATCCTCTCTTTATGGTAAAGAGACACAACACCGGTCCCTCCATAGTTGCGAAGGTCCAGTGAGCATATACCGATGACTTTTAAATACTATATCTAAATACATACATATTCAACATATAAAAACTCGGAACAATGTAAATAGGCATACATAAATTGATGTATTTATTTGTGCCGTGACCCTTACGTTTCACTCAAATGCACTACTTTAGCTTCTTAATTCGCTGCTCTAAATTTTGCTGGATTATTACCTATAAAAGTACTCAAGGAAAATATTTTTATCGTAATCTGTGACATTGCGTGTTTTCTATGTATAATATATATGTATTTAAAAAAGAAGTATATTAGTATTCTATCAGTCAATCTAACTTTCATAGTACAAGCTCTGCTTAGTTTGAAACTGTGTCAGATGTCCGAAATATTAAAAATGTTAAAAAAATATATATGTTATAGAATAGTTTGAGGTCAAGATAGCAATCTCTATAAGCTGTGCTAATGCGTAATAGTAGCTACGACAGAAAGATTGTCTAAAAATATTTTAAATTATTAAAGCATAACATATATTATACAAAGCAATGGTTTGTTTCTTGTAACGAACGAGAAAATAAAACACAAAATTAAGAAGAGATAATTAAATTAAAATAAAAAACAACTAATTCACTTTTTCAAAAGTCACTTTTTTCTTTGAAACATGAAAATATTCCAAAGAACTTTTACGACTCATCACCATCTTGGTAACCAACTCGTAAAAGCACTTTTTACTTTGACGAAAAACAACGAAACGATTTTATCATTACATCATCAATTGATATCTTTCAACGAAGCCTCCAACTGCAGAGAGGTTTTATTTAAGTCACTGCCTGTCATCTGCTGACAGGCAGTCTTTCCTCACTAGTCTTTTAGAGTTGTAAGTTTAACATTACATGGCAAAACGTGGACTAAATTTATTTCTACTTAAATTCTAATGAATTGAATTATTTTACAATTATTATTTTTATATAAATTTATTACATAACAATTTAAAAATGGCATTTATATACATTTATTAATGAAACCTACCTTTTTAACGAGATTTGCAGCCATGAAACCACCCATATTTCCAAGGCCGAGAAAACCAATATTTCTGTCATTACTCGTACTATATCTCCTCACTCCTGTTAATAACCACTGCGCACCTCGATACCTCATATCAATAGAGTATTTTACTCTCACACTTTCGATACAGCCGAGGTGTATCCTCAACTGACATAATTTTATACTATTGACCACTGCTATATCATCTTTAAATGCCACTTCAACCTGTTGAATGGACATAAATTTAAATAATTATAACATTTACATAGGTTTACAAAGAAATAAATAAACTTCCTGCATATTTAAATCTGTTAGGGACATGTGTAAAGAACTAGTAGGGTTAACGATTTGCATGATGATAATCTTCTTTCTTCTTTTTCAATTTTATTTGGGGTCAGCGCAATATGTTACATTGGGTTATGGGGTTTTTGAGTTTTTGTTGGTTTCTTTTATGACCGCCTGAAGCCAAACCTCACCAGGAATGTATTTTTTATGAAATATTGGACAAACCGGCACCTGTCTACCGCCGCCCATGAATGTCTGCAACACAGGAGTCATAAGAGCGTTGTCGACTACGAGTGAGCTCTTTTCTTGAAGATTTGATTATCGAGAAAGACCGCACAGATTAGTTGTGAGAGGCAAAAACTTTCTTGAAAAACGCAGTACCAATTATTGAGATTAATTTAGGCAAAAGGGTAAACCTAGGCAAAGAAAGAGGATAGGACGATAAGTCTTGAAGATTTGATGATCGATGAAGGGAAAAACCGTATAGGTTAGTTATGAGAGGCAGAAAGTTTCTTGAGAAACGCAGTGGAAATTATTAAGATTTATTTTATTTATTTTTTAAAAATAAATAAATAACAGGGTCTCAAAAAAACCAGAATATTACCTTCCTGCATTTGAAGAGGCCACTTGGTCAGGAATATCAACTGGACAATATTGATGTTCACACTTTAAATGATAATGATAATTTGCAAGGTATGAAGAATTTACTTCGACTTAGTCACGAGATGCATCAATCAATAATAATTTATACCGAACAACTGTAGCATACCCCATCGATAATGCAATGGCGCCAGGAAAGTAGGTATATATATTATACATAATCATCATCATTTTCCTATGCTTTTCCTTTGGAAGTTAACTAAGTACATAGTACGAACGGCACCTTAAAATATAATCAACAGATATTTGAAAAGTCCATACACCGACGGTTTTTTATTGTCAAACTTCACTGCTCTTTTTTTCAGGGTAGTCGTTATCATATCAATATTGTTTTTCCCTAACGTGGGACATTTAAAAATTCAAAATTCTTCCTTAATAGGAAGAATTCAATAAATTTTACAATTCTCCATTGCTACACAGCCACACACATTTTAGTCCCATTTTATTCACTTGTACATTCTGACGTCTCTGTTGGACTTTTCAAGAATCAGTATGTTGTCATGGCAATATTTTATGTATTTTATATTATTCTTATTTTATATTATATGTGTTCAATATTATATGTATGTTTAAATTTTAGAGGTCATCTTGTAATTTATTTTTTATAAAATGTCTTTACCGTAAAGTATAATTAATACATAATGGAACGTGCGTCATGTAATTATGAACTCGGCTGGATGCCAAGGTTGAGAAGGTAACTTGACGAGAACATTTACATAACATTTTAATTCCATTAATTACCCATTACCCTCAGTGTGTTGGTACTAAAACAAAAATAAATAAAGGCCAGTAGTTATGTTTTAGAATTTAAAGTTAACTCTATGTGATTTTTTGTTATTTCTTAATACAAAAATGTGTTGATTTGCGTCAAATTAATCATATCTCTTAGGTATTCTTATTTTGCTAATATTTTAAATCATACTGAAATACGGCTAGTTATACCAGCTTAATTTAATTTATTAGTGAATAAATAAAGCAATTATTTATATTGATAATTAAAAACAACTCATGTTTGAAGTGGAGAATCCACCATCACTGCAATATGCTGCTCAATAGATCAGTGATTTAGATTGAGCAAGGACTGGTAAAACATAATTTTAAGATTAACTTAATTTTAACAAATTTTGAATCGTAGTAATACGTAAATTGGTAAGAAGTTTAGTCGTGAAATGTCGGTTTTTACTTCAATACAACTTCCTTATGATTTTTATTAAAATTAGTACTTTGAAACACATCTAGACAAAATCAACTTGTGCATGGTGAGGATTCTGCTGACGACCGACGTAAACAATAAAATTGTTGCGTAGAAATTAAATATTCAATGTGTTTTATTTTTACTGTTTATTCGCAATAAGTCAGTCATGGCGTAGAATATCTTTATACCTATCACCTTATACCAAGTAATTTAACAGGTAAACGTGTCTTAACACCAAAAAAAGTATTATAGTCGAATCCATCCATTTTGTTTTATTCTGTCAGACAAGTTTTTTTCCTACCACGATTTGTCACTGCTTATTCGAACCTATTATTGTTATCGAGTTCATGATTGGCATAGAAATATATCACAAAAGCAAAAAATTTTGTGCTCTGTGATTGTGTAATTTGTAGTGCGAACGATTTTGGGTCGTAGAGAGAGTTTTAGCTAATAAATGCTCGGCTCGCACACATCACATCAACAGCCTATACTAGTCCACTGCTGGACATAGGCCTCTCCTTAGAAAGGAGGTTTTGGCCTACTATATCACGCTGGCCAGACGGGTTGGTATAGGGTTTGTTTCAAGTTTTCCGTCTCTTTGCAGTGCTGTTGTCCTGCTTAGTTTGCTCCCTTAGTCGGCTCTTACGACACCCACGGGATGAATTGGGGTGGTGACAATTTGTATTCTTAATCCGTCACCACACGGACTCGACGGCTCGCACTAGGATAGTGAATATACAAACCAAGCTTTCTGAACAGACAAAAGGGTCTCTTTTTCTGTCTGTCTGTCTATCTGTTACCTCTTCACGCAGATTTACATGAAATTTGTCATAGAGATCCGAGTCCGAGTCCCGGGCAAAGACATAGGGTAGTTTTTATCCCAGAAAACATCCTTTGAAGGGGTAAAAAGGGGGGTGGAAGTTTGTATGGGGAATCAATAACCGCTGAACCGATTTAGATAAAGTTTGGTATGAAGATTGAAGACCTTGATTCTTGAGGAAAGACATAGGCTATTTTTTACAGCGATAACTGACATAATACAAGCCAAGCTGGACCAAAAGCTAGTTTAATATAATATTAAGGATTCGTTGAGTATCTTTGATAGCACTTCTAAAAGATCAGTATATTAGCATATTGAATACATATTCGTCAATGCAAACTCACCCATTTGAATATAAATTATTAACAAATATTAATATCAATTAGTTAAGTCTTGCTAAGATTGGGCTAGGTACATATCAGGTCATTTCACTCTTCTCCAAGGTCGAAGGTAGTCAATCGATGATTCAGACAGCTGTAATTTATCGTAGAGTGTGACCGTGACCGTCCCGTACTGAGTAGTTACATTCGATTAGACCAAAAGACTCTTTTGCGCCTTATTTTTTGGAAATCTACTCAATTTTTTTTTGTAAAATGACACTACACAAAGAAAAATAGCTTCTAGTCATTTGTAGAACAAATAATTAGCTTTAAAAAATTTGATTACCGTAATTCTTGAAATTCGAAAGCTACTTTTTTACCACTATAACGGACATAAATGCGCGCGGAGCCGCGGGCGAAAGTTGTTTGGTACATATATGACGGCGTTCTGAGGTAAGTAACAAACATAAAAAAAGACAAAAAAAAAATAAGGCCGAATTGAGAACTGCTCGTATTTTTTAAGTCGATTAAAATGGGTGCATATTCCCCAAGCTGCTTTACAATCGTGAACTGAGACTATCGTAAAAGCATAGATCGAACAAAGGGCGGCAAGTTGTGTCTCTTGAGTAGTAGGTGTATTGGGACTAATCCCACCCACACGCCCACCACTGTAACTCCTGTACACCAGGATCCACAGCAGTGACCCACGAACACACCGAGTTATGACACTCGGGAAGTCCCAGGAAGAAATTAAACTGTCTTGGAACCCGCAACGAAATTAATCAGAAGAAAATTGGAGGAGTTGGCAATACAGTAAATCCACTTCCCTCCTTAGCAAAGCGGCAAAATGAAGTAAAATGGGCATACACCCTTTTAAACAGGGAAGCACCACGGCCACAAATATTAGTAGGTGTATATGGGCGGTGGCGGTAGTGTCTTACCATCAGTTGATTAGGTAGTCACTTTTCACCTGGCAAGCTTTTGGCACTTTTCGAGCGGAAACGAACTTGTGAGTCTTCAGTGGCACTAACTTAGCACTTTTTACTAGCGAAACCTTTACCTGACATCAACATTTAAAAATAAAACCTGTTCACTGATATTTTTATCTTTTGAATTAAAATTAAGAACAAAAAAATAAAACCTAAGGCCATGAGAGATCCAAGAATTTTACATCACGCAATTATTGAAATTATGAATCGTTTATAAATATCGAATTGTTTAGGAATATCGAATATAAATTATGAATTATGAAAAAAAGCCGTTCATATAGAACGGCTTTTTTATTGTGGCACACATTCCTCCCGCATTAGGAATATATCCTGTGTCGCGGGGGACTTTACAAATAATACATGAAACGGACACAAAGAACACCCAGACTCAGAACAACAATTTGTGGATCACACAAAATGTCGTCCATGTAGTAGGAAGCGGCGATGCGACCGCTTAAACCACTACGCCATCCGTGCAGTCAATCTACAATACAAACTACAATAGTTTTTCGCTTAAATGCACATAATGCGTTAAAAGTATCGAATTGCATTAATTAAATTCTCTCTTATATCTACGTATCTTCATTAACAAATGGACGAATTTAATTTAACAAGCGCAGTTCAGTTTGACAGGAGCACAATATTTATTCCAGTTTGTCCAATACTCTCCATGTGCTGTTATTTATTGGTATCCAACATTGACAGACAGGGATTGAGATGACGTTGTGTTGTAGGTGTGTTTCATTGTTTGTTTGGAATGTTTGGCACTTGATGTTGGTGTTATATTTTGAAATACCTTTTGCGTGTTACTTCACTCGCAACTTCTCAGAGGTATTTCTTTTGGATGAAACCTTCCATAGGTCTTTTTCTGTACTCGTGACAATGTTTGATTAAATTTTAATGATAGATATAATGTCCGTTCAATCGAATGTTCTTAGATCAAAACGAGCCGCGAACGTTAAACGCGAATATAGAGAAAGAAACTTATGTAAACGAGAAAATATCCAATTTTACATAACAACAAGTCTATACAACAATGCAATTTATAAAAAAAATCAATCAATTAATTAGAACTACTGAACCACCGCTATTTAGAAAAGAATCCATTTTTTTTGTAATTATGTTTTTTTATGTTTCTAGGTTTTGATAGGTTAGTTGATTACTTTGACATGTAAATATTAATTTGAACTAAATATTTTTGTATTCTTTTTTCTTTGAGGACTGCTCAAGGCTGGGATAGTGCGCACCTTGGAAGAGGAGACCTTTGTTCAGCAGTGGACGGCAAAAGGCTGATGATGTGATTTTTTAAAAGTACATATTGTTTGTTTGTTAGTATTCTGTAGTTTCGAATTCGTGTTCTTTTTCGTCACGTAGATACCTATATCTTAATGTTTCATGGATGCACCGTGCGTTAGCCGGGTCCATCGCGTGATAGATGGCTGCAACACATGTGACTTCAACAGCGCCTGGGAATTGTGACCCTGGTATAGGTTTAGGGAGTACTACTTGCGACGTGTCGGCGCTCAGGTCCACTGTCTGCTGTGTTACCCCCTCTACCTAAAAATATTTGATAAAGCCTAGCAATGCCGCTTTGGATATACGTTCAAGAATAGTAAATTTAAGATAGTAAATAAATTTCTACGTAAAGTAAAACATTAAATTTCTATTTACCTTTTCAGTGTTATTTTGATTTATTAGTCTTCCCTTATTCTCTTTTTCCTTCCATAAAACCTAATTTTTTACCCCTTTTTCAAATTATTTACGGTACGGAGTATTGAATCCTGCTAAGATTTATTTTCTTCAATTACTTACAAAAATATCAAAAGTACTCGCTGCTAGGACTTAATCCTCATAATTCAATAAGTATCTATAAGTTATGTTTCGTTTACTTATCGTATGATCACACTCGTGACATATTCCTGACGAGTTTTCTAAAAGTTTGCGATAAAAATGTGAATAAAATACTTTTATAGTGAGCCCCGAGGCGCTTGGGAACTTGGGTAAAAGCATTTTGAGAGAACGTGGAGATTGCGCGGAGAAATGGAAAATAAATTTTTGCTATGTTGGTTTGTGATGTAATACTTATATAGTACTTTCTACACAATGTTTGTGCTTTACTTTGCAGTAGATACTTCATCAGTATATGTTAGTGATGGAGTCTTGGAAGACAATGATATTAAGTTAGGATTGGAAGAGGCGGCAAACGAGCAGACAGGTCACCTGATGTAAAGCTGCTACCGCTGCGCATGAACGCGTTGCTGGATTTTGACGAAGGAGTACCTCACTCACTCGGTAAAAAGCAACGAAATAATTTTTCTGCACGCAGAAACACTCTGGTGGAT
This sequence comes from Arctia plantaginis, assembly GCA_902825455.1. Taxonomy (NCBI): domain Eukaryota; kingdom Metazoa; phylum Arthropoda; class Insecta; order Lepidoptera; family Erebidae; genus Arctia; species Arctia plantaginis. The sequence goes on along the minus strand of CADEBD010000388.1, from coordinate 2,946,413 downwards.
CCAGACCATATTATGAGCTGCAGCATGGCCCGCCTGTGGTCAGATATATGACTTCACTAGACTTTAAGTTCTGCCTTACTAAAATTGGTTATTAGCGCGTGAATGGGTCTTCGACATGCATATAACTCATGGAACTCACTAGTTACCATAATGTGCAATAGAGTCAGAGAGGGAAAACGTAAATATAGTACTTTTTGAAAGTCTAAAAAATTCGTTCATTTTTTTGTATTTAAAAATATATCTTCTGGACGAGAAATTCTTCTAAAATAAATTATTAATAAAAAAACTACCATTAATTCTTCTTATTCTTTTTTAAATATTCTTAATTATTATTCTTCTTCTTTCTTCTTCTCTTCTTCCCTTAAGATGTGCCAGTAATAATAAAAAGCAAAATCGTCTATATGTTTGTACCTGGTCTATTTAAAATTATTTTCTTGAAAAGTTTGAACAGTAAAGTACATTACCTAAAATAACTGTAGATAGCATTTAAAACGCCAATTTTTCCTGCCTTAATAGGTACATATGTATAACTCGTTAATGTACTTCCACACGTAATAAGCATTGTCTTTCAAGCGTTGATATTAATTTTGTAGGCAATCAATTATCGGAATAATGCTCTATATTTAAAATCTCATCACGATCAACGTTTTACACAAAAAATTATATTAATAATTGATATTGCAAATGAAGTTAGCTCAACAAAACCTAATAATTATAAATCAAAAGTCATAAGCCATTGTTGGCCGAAGAAATTGTAAGGCAAATGGAACAATTCTCGTCTACTAACTTCACGAATTTATCTTTCTTTCAACTTCAACGTTACAGAAAACTTTGTTCGCTGTATTAATTGCCTATTGTCGAACTCGTAAGTTCGTAAGGTACTGTAATTAAAATATATGGAGGAGACGTGAATGATCGTAAGAATTTGCACCACTGTAAAATATTTATACTAATACTAATATTTATACAACTGCAGAGTGTATTTGTATGTTTTGGTTGAGCGTGCCAATCTCAGGAACTACTGGTTCGTATTTGAAAATTATTTTAGTGTTGGATAGCATATCCGTCAAAGAAGGCTATAAGTATTATATCACGATGCGACTAATAGGAACCGAGTATCAGTGAAAAATATTGCAAAAACGGGCAAAAATTTTATGCTTATGAGAGACTGACGAAGTTGCGCGGGTCAGTTAGTGTATATATAAAATTATACCGTTTTTATCATTAATATAAAGTCTAAATTTCAGTGTTGTTATTTTTCAATTTATGACCCCAAGGTTCCTTAGGAAGCAAGATTTATTGCCAAAGTGTTCCAGGTGAGCTGGAGAATGAATTATAATACATACACATTACTGGATTTTGATTTTGCTTTGAAGATTTTGCCACATCACACACAAGGGAAACAATATTATAGAGCAATTTGGATATTGATATAATATATAGGATGGTGGTGCAATCATTACGCAAGCATTCCCCTATGCCAAAGTATAAGTCCAGACGGTCATATGCGGAGAATACAACTAGTTGCGGCCGGACCGCTCATTAGACTAAATCTAGTATAACTGCTGAGTAGACAATAGTAGCCGTCCTACAAAAATGCCGAATTGTTCAGATTTTTGCTTCAAAAAGAGATCTGCCACGTCAAGTTTACAAAAAGATGGATTACGTTCGTATGAACATTATCACGTACAAATCATTACTAACTTAAAATTTATGAAAATAACAGTTGTATCGTTTTGGATTTGTTTACCAATACAGGTCGCTTGCTCTCATACAATATTCGGATCGGTCGAGCGACCGATCCGAGTCTCGTGTTGTTAATCGCTATCACCGAGAAATAGTGTTGTTACCGGTTTGTAAATAGTTAGATATCGATAAAACATAAATACATTCATGTCTCTAGTGCATATTATCATAAATAAGATTATGTTTCCTGATAAAATTAATATAATTATGTGGATTGTGTATTGTATTTTAATAAAGTTTAATATTAAAATTGCGTCCAATCAAATATAATACAAGTATTAACACATTACTAAAGTGTGAACTACGACCACAGTGTTTTTATTTATCTATTGCAGGTTTCCTGAAGATCCGAGTTTAAAGGCTATATGAAAGAACTTTTGTAAAAACAGATACCCACCTGAATACCTATAAGAAACTGTCATTTGCTCAGATCGTTTTAAGTCCTTTGACCTTTAAGTGTTGGCGAACAATAAAAGGATGGAACATTGTTAATGCAAAAAGCTAACCCACAGAAATATATTCGACATATTTTTACAAAATTAATCCAGTTTACAAACCAGTGATAGATAAAACTATTATTAAAATCATTGATGTTTGTTGTAGTAATAAATAAAGTCATATCGATATTATTTCCACCTTTTTCTCACTTTTTAAACTTGATTTCCTTAACCGACTTCCCAAATTTATCGATTTGGCGTATCGATAGTTGTTACAGCCACGGTAGTGCGTCACTTCATTACACTGTTATTACACAGAATGTATATAAGTGTGTGTGAAATTTTTAATGTTTTATTTTAATTGTTATGTGTGCGTTCCGTAGTGACAGCCGATTGTTCTTGCATGAGAGTCTGAGAATGTGTGCGTAGTGAAGATTCCCCCCGCAAAAATGACAGACTATTTTGAATCGCGAAAATACGCCATGGCTACTCCCCCCCGGTCCGCCGGTGGCCTGTGTTGATCTATGCTTTTAAATATATATACTCATGTTAATAACATCTTTTAAATTAAATAAACGCAATCAATTTTAATCAACCCTATATCTTCTAAGGCGATTAAGACTTTAAAATTGTGTAGAGTACACAGGTATTTTAAAAAATTAAGCGCGTGGTGCAACGCTAAACTTACGCTAAAATTCACTTATTAGCAGGTGCTGAAATTTTCATTAACTTAACGCATATACTTTTACTAACTTTAGTAGAAGTGAGGATATAATAAGTTTGTTCTTGTAATCTCAATCAACATAAAGAATACAAAAAGAAACAGGTAGTTCATAAAATAAAATACCTCATTTGTAACTTTTAACATAACTTCAATACATTTTAATATATTCTAAGAATGATGTGATTGATGTGGCGAGTTCTTTGATTACTCGTAAATAGTCCGTTTAAATATTTAGACAAAAAAAAACTTGGGAAACTGATCGGTTAAGCCAACGCCTGAGTGCCACCACTGCGATGGCCAGACCGTGGACACGGCTCTCCACACGCTGGCAGAGTGCCCGGCGTGGGTTGAGCAGAGGCGAGACCTCGTGGCGGCCATCGGAGTGGGAGTTCTCTCGCTCGATAGCCTGATAGCGGCTATCGTGCGGAGCTTGAGTGCGTGGAACGCTGCCGTCTCATCCTGCGAGCAAGTTATGCTCGCGAAGGAGACGGCGGAGCGGGACCGGGAGAGGCTTAGGACTCTCCCGGCCTGCTAGGCCCGGGAACGGGCCAGGTACCACAGGCGACTCAGGCGCCGGAGGTCGCAGAACGACCTCCGTCCTCCATAAGCGCAGGCCTGGGGGTGACAGGTGAGGCCATCTGTCACCCTGAAAAAAAAAGGGTAAACATAAAAAAAAAAAATTCAGAGGTGACTTTCAGATATCCGCAGGTGGTGGGAGTCACCATCAGGTGACCTGTCTGCTCGTTTGCCCCATATTACGGGACGGTAACTGGCTCTAGTCTGAAAGCTTAATCTGCTGTGGGCTTGTTTACAAACTTAATAGTGTAAAGAAAAGTTCATTTATTTGCTAATTATCAAATAGTCATATTTTATTAAGAAGGATTACTCAAACAATAACAATCCAAGCCAAAAAGTACGACGATGTAATTTATTAACTTTACACCATCTCGACTGACAATCTACGAATTATTCAAAGGTCACGTCAATATTATGTTAATAGATCAATTTATTTTCTTTCCTTCCCTTATAAGGGCAGTTACACACTTATAAGGGAAGAAAAGGAAATAAATTGAACTTCGAAGTCCAAAGTAAAGACAAGTAACAAAAATAGAAACCATGAAACCAGCAATCGAGATAAAAATTGCAACTTTTTTCTAATGGTAGATATAGCCGGGAGGACTCCAGAAGCCGCCGATGCGTTCCTGGATCTTCTCCCGATTGCCGGGGTTTAGTGGGTGCACCGGTTCTCCAAGAATCCCACACACGCCCTCAGTTTCCCCAACGGAGGGTATGGTTCAAAAAGCATTACCAGCGTTAAAAAAAAGGGGGTAAGCGAGTAGACGGGTTTTTTACTAATCCCACCCACACGCCCACCACTGTAACTCCTGTACACCAGGATCCACGGCAGTGACCCACGAACACACCGAGTTATGACACTCGGGAAGTCCCAGGAAGAAATTAAACTGTCTTGGAACCCGCAACGAAATTAATCAGAAGAAATTTGGAGGAGTTGGAAATATAGTAAATCCACTTCCCTCCTTAGCAAAGCGGGAGACGAAATGAAGTAAAATTGGCATACACCCTTTTAAACAGGGAAGCACCACGGCTACAAATATTACGGGTCCTACGTGAGCTATGTTTGATTTCTATAATATGTATGGCAGAATCGCCTAAACGCACGGAAATTCACCCTAGTTGACACAAGATCCCCATAGTATACCGCCCCAGATGTCACCTGCAAGCTATTCAGCATTATATTACGTTCATTATATTAAAGACTACATTCCCAGAGGATATGATGAGCAGACTGTTCATAGTGAGAGTTAGGTGTTGAGCATTGACACAATGGTGACTCGACTAATTTAAATGAATAAAGCTTGCTCTTAAAGTTACCATGACTCGTAAGAAATTGAGCGACACAGTGATCCACCTCAAGCCATATCCTTGACAACCGTTCGCGAACAGATGGAAAGAATTGGTAAAGATGGCGCCCCTTGGATGATTCATCCCAGCGTAGTAGACGGGTCCCAGCGTAGTAGCGATGAGTAGACGGGTTTTCTGATGTTAAGTGACTACCGCGTCCAATGGACACCTATGACAAGAATCAGAAGTATAATACTATTCTGCAATTTGAGTCCTCTCCCAGAATCAGGATGATGGCAGGTTTGGGCTCACGTTACCTCTTACGCGGTGAAAAGAAAAAAAATACTTGTCAGTTTTAAAGATTTCTGTGTTAAATGTTGCCAATTCCCCAAAAATTGCGATTGTATACTACGTGCATTCGTAATACGACTACACCCTTCTCTGAAACAGCCCGTATATAGGATACCATTCCGGTAGATATCGCTTACAATTTCCGTAAATATTATTATCTTCGTAACAAATACAATCTTATATGTGCGCAGGTATACACACGACCTTAGATATACGCCATAAAGCCTTCCTATTTCCCCCTCAGTTTTACTGCAGAGACGGTTTTATTTGTGCCACATAATTGGTGGGGAATCGTATTGCAAAAATGTTCAATTTGAGATATTTATTATAACTTTGATGTTTCGATTAGATAGAATTTTGGAATGAAGTACCCTTTTGTTATTTGGAAATCGATTACGTGAAAGTGACCGATTGACGACTCAACTGGAGTGATACTACGACCTCACAAAAAATGGTTGTCAAGCATTTATGTCGTTGCATTTAACCAAGGGAGTCCAAGAAACCCCCCTCCCCCCCTTTATTATGAGGCAGAGATTTTAGATTTTAGAGACTCATAAGTTTCTTGCCATCAGGTGAACCGTTTGCTCGTTGACTGAGTCAGTTTATTTTGTGCCGATCCTTAAAGTTTTCATACGCGTCGAGGCTATAACGTCATAGAGTACCTTTCATTTCAAAAAAAACATAACATTTTTCAAGGCTAAGTGAATTGATTGAAATAAAACAAATAAACGCGAAACCAATAATATAATTATGAAATAAGAGAAGTAGCAGTCTTTTAGTTATAGAATAAATGTGAGGACGGCCGCAATAATCTGGTAGAAATAGTCTGGTTTGACAACTATGTACCAGTACTGAAGGACACCAACCATATTGGTATAGGTGGTCAGCTGGCAAATAGTGCTGATTTGTGAGTACCTAAGTCCAACGTCAATGATGTATTTTGAAAATAGGTAAAGATAAAAGCAAGAGTATAATGAAAGTTTATTTAAAAGAAAAAGTATAATTTCACTTCCAATAGAAAATTGTTTACAGTTCTCCACATATTCAATTTGCTTTCTATTGTTCTATTCCCAAAATGAGGGGATAGTTATATGTTTAACGTATATATTTGTCTGCTAAACAGATAGAAAGATATAATTTTGGTTTTATATTTGAAAATTGACAGCCGTGGAAAGACCACCACCTCTCTTTTAATTCCCATAACTGCATTTCTTTTAATGTTTGTTTTTCTATCTACAATTTTCAAAATTTTTAGAATTTTGTAATAACATTTCAAAATAACTTTCGTGAGTAATAGGTATTCACCCAACAATCAAATTCGAACCCAGTAAAAGCATTCATTTTTAGCTTATAATTCTCTTAGACACATTGGGATGTAGTAAGCTAAATCCGTTTTAAACTTTTAAATTCTGTTTAAATCACGCAATTAAGTTTTACTTATATATTTGAATACATTTGAAAAAAAACGCAGTTTAGCTCAGTAAAATATAGCACCGCAAATTTCAGTTGTAGCAATATCGTCCAGGGCCAGATTGCGGTCGGTGTGTTCTTAATTAGTACGGTTTAATTTGCACGGGCCAAATAAAGCAATTTAAGCTGGCAACGGTTGCGTGAAATACGGTTCTGTGTATGTTCAGTATTTGTCGTGTGATCTCGGCTAGGAAATTAGACCGATCTGTCCATCCACCTAGGTTTGGATGTCGTAAGGAGAAAATGAATTTTGCTTTGTATTTACTGAAGCTGGATTGCAGCGTCTGATTGATTCTTTATTATAATTTGATTTCAAAATTAAGGATTTCAGTTTACAGGTAAAGATTTTAGTGCCGATACTGGTAATTAATGCTAAAAGAGCCGAAATGAACTGTTAAATAGAATTAGATTAACTAGTTAAGTTGTAGTCCTTTTTCAGTTTGTTTTATCAATAAATATAACGAGGATACATCCATACTTACATTGTAAATGTGAAAGTGAGTTTATTTGTTTGTTGAGCTAGTATATAATACTAGCTCTTGCCCGTGGATATGCCCCTGTGTATATCGCGTTAAAGTAGTATGCTAGCTAGCTAACTTTTCAGTGGTGAAATCGCGGAGCAAATACAAAGAGGAGAGGGCATAAACAACTGTGCACTGTGATTCTAAGTAGGTCCTGACATCATCACAGTGAGCGTGGCTTAAAATTAGTACACTCACCATCCGTACTGTGCGCTTGTGTCGTAAAATCGCAAGTCGGTATATTTTGGTGGTATTAACAAGGAAAGGATGAATTTTTGTATTTTATCGTGTCAAATTAATTCGGATAGACGTTTTGTTGCTATGGATGACACACAGTAATTTTATACTTAATTTGTTAAAATTGTTCTGAAAGATCTCTTAGTGTTTTTACTTCTATTCGCCAAATCTAGTGGCGAATAGAAGTAAAAACTATAGACTTTCTTCATGGTCCCTTGTAGTTTTAGTCGGTTCGATTCCGACATAATTCTCACTTGGACTCACGTCCAAGTGAGAAATAGCCTATGAGGGTTTTCATTCGATAAAAGAGGAAAAAAAGACCCTATAAATAACGTGAAGCTTAGATTTTTTTTAATTTTGAACTAAAATCATATTATTAACAAACTGAACTTCACAATCAATTTATTTATATATTTTATAAAAATAAGGGCTTACGTAAATTTAACTATTTAAAACCAAAAAAGTTGATAAAACAATTTTTAGAAAATAACTGCATATAACACTAAATCATCGAAATTGACTGAGATATGTTAAGAAATTCATTTTACGATTGTAATTTATTAAATTACAGCAATTGTGGAGTAAGCTAGTATGCATTCAGTAGAAAAACACTACATTAATATTAGAAATTTCAAATATGTCACACACGTGACTAGAATAGTTGACACAGGGTGAACGTGTACATAGATAAGCCAACTAACTAACTACCTAACTAACTATAAATTTTAGTAACGGAAAGTAAATGTGGTTTCTATAAATTGTAGAAAACCACGTAATAGAAACAAAATAAAGGCAAAAAATTAATAGCAGCCTAACTTGGAAGGTTTTTGTACAAGGAAAACAACTGTAAAGTTTTTTGTGTATCGTCACTTTCCATCAAGTTTGTTGAAGGACAAACTCTGCCCGTATATTCGAAGTTTTTGTAAAGTAGTCTGAAAAGAAGATACGAATGTTTGAACTTTACGGCAACGGTCAATTCAAATCGCGAGCCTAGTGAAGGACAGGTGTCATGTCCCTCCAACACAAAGGGAGGACCTCCGACCAGGCGATGTGGTCATTCCTGGCGGCCCAACGGTAGATGTTGGGAAGTTTTATATTGCCTAATCGACGAGAGAATTATTCATACCGTGATCCAGGATTCCGTAGTTCAGTGTGTCTTCATTAGATGGCGCTATGTATGTTTTTTCGTTTCACTGTATGTGGAAAACGCCCCAAGCCCGACCTATCGAAGCTATTGCGTGCACTACCCACTCTATCACCTTCTAATCATTGTCTACCCATCTTATCAACTTCTCCTTTCATATTGAACTCTCAATTTTTTTAATTTCAACGTCGTAATATATCTGATTGACAAAAGTAGGCTCGACTTATATTACGAGGTGGATTAAAATTGCAATCATCAGAACATAGGCGTTTAGTATACCTCTAAATACCCTTTTGGGAATATAGTCGTGAGTGTGTTTAAATGTTCCGTGTGGTGACGGATTAAGAATAGGGAGTGTCACTACCCATATTTAACCCGTGGGTATCGTAAGACGTCGACTAAGGGAGCAAACTTCTAAGGAGAGGCCTATGTCCAGCACTTAACTATTATAGGATGTTAAAGATGTGTGTAAAAGTAAATATATGAAAAATTCCCGCAAGAATGTGTCTACGAGAAGATTATGCGAGCGTAAAGAAGTTTGTGTGAAGACTCTTCTAGGAGTTGTAAAAATCTATGTCAGCTGTATCGTAGTTCTTTTTATTCTTAAAATGAACTTAAAACTCGTTTTAAAGTACTTCTCGTAAATCGGTGTAAATCGAAGCGGAAATTTATGTCAACGGGGCACTCTTAATTATTAAAATCTTAAAGTTCCAAGCTCAGTAAATAATACTAACATCTGTGAAAGATGATGTAACTTTTGCCGATGTAATTTGTGTAAATGGAATTCACTGAATAAGATTAACATAAATTTTAAGACGTGTTCCAAACTCATTTTGTTTAAAGAATTTTATTATTCTATAACGGTTCAAAGATTGCTTTGGATGAAAATAAAGTAATACAGTAGGTTTCTGGCTGGCTTTCTCTCTGTTTTAGTTGAAAATATAATGGGGGAAATAATGCACGATACAAGCTTTTAACCTTTTCCAAACCTTTCTTTACCAAATTCATATTGCCAGATAGCTCAGAAGTAGAAAACTGACTAGTTGATTTATCAGTAAGTCCTCTTCAGACCTCAAAATTATGATTCATTTCTCGTAAACTATTATTTGCGTTCTAGTTCGGTGTATCTAAAACGCCTGCACGGTGTACGGATTTAATCCCAATTGGTCTTATATGAATAAATTGGCAATGGTTTAGCGCTAAACTGCCATTAACTTGAAAAATTTTGAGACAATTTTTGTGTAACAACCAATCTGTGGAACAAGTTATCGTCTGCGGTATTTCCGGACTGATACGACCTTCGAGCTTCAAGAAAAGAGCGTACTCTTTCCTAAAAGGCCGGCAACGCGTTTGTGTCTCCTGAGTTGCAGACGTTCATGGGCGGCGATAGTCACTTTTCATCATGTGAAACTTCTGATCCTTTGCCCGCTATAACATAAAAAAATGCTTGCCCACATGTGCATAGATCTCTTTTTTTTGTAGTATTGCCAAATTGTTTAAAACATATTTGATTATCTTCTGAGAGATTTTGTCAAGAGCGGATGGTTTAAATATTGACTGGTCAAGAAGCACTTACTTTTTCCATAGGTAAGTATCCGTCACAATTCAATCCTGAAAAGCAGCATTGATCAGCAGCTTGACCAGAGTTATACCACGGTCTACCACAAAATAAATGCTAAGCAATTCTTTCCTAGCGTTTAACCAATAATTAGAGGTTACTGGAGTCCCAACCTTTCTTCCCCTACATATTCTAGCACTCAAAGGCCGCCATTACAGTTGTAACTCTTTATTGAAGTATCTGTGGACGGCGATAATCATTTACCATCAGATAACCCGTCTGCGCAATTTCATCCTGTACTATAAAAAATATCTCGCATTATAAAGCCACACTTCCCAAACACAATTTAGTTGTTCTCCATACCTAAACATAATTCTACAAAGTTGAAACATAAACGAAAGTTACATTAACCTACCCGTATAACAAAAACACGGGCAACAAGCCGGTGTCCGGTAAATACCGGTTTTTACCAGATTAAGCCGGTTCAAGTCGGATATGCAAACCAAGTTATATGAGAGTTTACCGCTGTTGTATGCAAAGTGAGTAGTTTCTGAGTTTTTAAAGTGTTTCGTACGGAAAATTTGTTAGCGAGAGTTAAAAAAATGTTTAGTTTTATTTTTTTAAAACTTGGAAGATTAATATTGTGCATATCCCAAAAATTAAATTCTGAATTCAAAAATTTCTTAAACACAAACAATACTAATAGTGAAATTAAATATTCTATTAAGATTGAAGAGGGTCTCGGTAGCTCAGCACGAAATGAATTTATTATCACATATTATGTCTACTATTTGTTATTGTTCTTTGAACAAATCCAAGGTTCGATAACCAGGCCGATACGATAGTTGAAATATATTTTCATAACTTGGTTTGTCTTAGAAGTTCTCCAATCTTTATTCATACCATATCATATTCATTGTGGCGACTCCCAAATACAAAGAAACATAAACATACTACAGTGCCATCTAACGAAGCCACACCGAACTACGGAGTAACTACTGTAATTGAGTAATTACTCGATAAATCGAGTAATTGGCAACATTACATGTTTAACAGACCAAACCAATTACAAAGTAAATAAAAAAAGAAAAATCTTGTATAAAGCTTATATATTTTCATCTTACTTTCTCATCATCATCATCTCAAAGTCAAAATTAGATAATTGCAAAACTGCATCAAAAATAGTAAAAAATTGACATTTTGCTTTGTAAGCTGTAGTGGTCATGTACTGAGTGTCACAACGCAGCCACTGCCGTAACCAACACGTATTCCTTTTTGCATAAGGTACAATACAAAATCTAAAATGGGTTCATAAATTATTGCAATCAATAATATTATACACACTCATGCGCATAAAGTATTATTAAACGCTCACATTTTATTATTATTTTATAATTTTAGTCCGACTTAGGAGCCCAGTTGACGTCTATACGTCAACTGGGCACTTTGGCGATTATTTATTTTATTTTTATTATTTTGTACACAATATTATTACAAAAAATATATAAAAGAATAGTGTGCATAAACACGAGCTTAACCCATACTTGAGTAGAAAACTCAAGTATGGGTTAAGCTCGTGTTTATGCACACTATTCTTTTATATATTTTTTATTAAACGCTCACATTTTATTATTATTTTATAATTTTAGTCCGACTTAGGAGCCCAGTTGACGTCTATACGTCAACTGGGCACTTTGGCGATTATTTATTTTATTTTTATTATTTTGTACACAATATTATTACAAAAAATATATAAAAGAATAGTGTGCATAAACACGAGCTTAACCCATACTTGAGTTTTCTGCCAGCAAATCTATAAGTGTAGACAGAAATTTTGCACAACAAGAGACAGTTGTGTGTACAGAAAAAAAATAAGAAAATAGAAATATACAAATCAATATACACAGAAATAGAAATATTAACAAAATAACTAAGTATAATATAAATAAATTATAAGGTAATATTAGTTATACAATATTAGCTTCATATTATTTAAACATATACCTAAATAGGGTAAACTATACAATGTTTGGCAGTTTCTTTGATCAGTCATTGGCATTAACTTTTATTTACCATTTTTTTCATATATAAATAATCATGAATTAATAAGTTTAATTAAAATTAATTACTATAAACATTAACTTTCTACAAAAGTTTTTGTTTTACTTAACTTCTGTTAATATATAATAAAAATGTTGGGTTTGATTTCCCGATCGGACCAAATTTTTGATTCAGAGTTTGGGTGTTGAATAATATGTATGTATTTACATGGAAAAAGTAAAAAATATAACATTCAACCCTCAATCAGAAAATTTAATGCATCTGTGAGTTCATGATCATAGCATCGGCGAACTGTGGCAAACTGATACCTCGGAACTGAAAGGGTGTTAAGCAAATCATATATTGTGATGTGATATATCGGTTTATGCGCCCCAAAGTATCTAAATACTCCAGCCGTATATAAGAACACATTGAACAGATGTACTAGAAAAAACCTGTCTATTCAGTGAGCCGAAAAATTATGAATTCTCGTCAAGCAAACCGCAGTGAAGCATCAAGTAATCTGCATGGAACATTGCGGCGTTTGTGCCTGGACTGTGGACTGAAGGCTTGTGAAAAAACAGGTCGCTATGTTTCTTGTCAAAGTACCAGCCAGTTACGAGTTTTGCGATGTGGTAACGGTTCAAATGTTTTTACTTGACCGAACGTTGTTCAGATTTGAATTTGTAAATACAGTTTTTCTTTGTTTTGAATTAAGTTTTTTATTCGTTGATTCGACCAACTTACATGGAAAACAATGTAATATATAATAATACTCGTGTATAAACTCATACAAATGAAACAAAAAATGCCGTGTGGTGTCGTGGGACACCCGATAGGAACGAAGTTGTGACGATCGAGTAAAACTGATTTGACAAAATTTTAATTACAACGCCATCTATGAAAGCGGCTATTACCTACATATGAAAAACAATTAAAACAATTTATACATTGGTAAAATCTCTTTGCGAAATGATTTCCTATCTATTCGATAGATGGCGCTGAATGTCTGACAAGATGACACGAAAATAAAGAGCAAAAAGCCAACATCACGTGGTATTCCCAGGCGGTCACCCATCCAAGTACTAACCACGCCCGATGTTGCTTAACTTCGGTGATCGGACGAGAACCGGTGTATTCAACATGGTATGGACGTTGGCGAACGTTAAAGCAAATTTAATGTATGGTATCCACAGTTAGACGTCAATTTATATTAATAAAAAAGTGTCGTTCCAAATTTTCGTACGATTTTTTCTCGTCTTGCCCCCTTTCACAACGCGCGATAAGGAACTTCGTTCCAATAACCGGATAATATAAATCACTCTTATAAATTTGAAAAATGTTGTAAATAATAATATTGGAAATTAAAATTACTGTATTATCTACTATTAAATGACGTTCAATATAAAAAAATTAAGACGGATTAAGAATACGGAGCGTCACCACCCCTATTCATCCTATGGATGTGTGGTCATAATGTAGTTGATAAATGTGAAGTTGGTTTGTGTACGCTTTATAAACTCAAAAAGTTCTGAATCGATTGAGCTCAAATTTTGACATAATATACAACACGCTTCTAAGATGGTTTTCATTTAATTTTTTTGCGCCAGTTTTACTGCCACAGTGAACCATAGCGAAGCGTAGCAGGGCACAGCTAGTGTATAATAACAGACAATGAAAATTTACATTTCGATATAAATATGTATACTACGTATTCATATTGAAAGTCATAACTTTCCCACAACTACACAGAACTTGGGATCTCTTCTATTTAAATCTAATATTGAAGCTATTTTCTTAAAGAAAAAGAAAAGATTTATTTGTAAACTAAACCATAAAATACATTAGAACAATCATCGTAGAAGTTAACACAAAACCGTTTCGTATTGCAATAAAATAAATTGCGCCTGGAATACTTAAAAATCACAATTACAGAGTTGAAATAAAGCCAATTTGTATTCTCGGCCGGTACGTGTACCGGGTTCGATTCCCGTGCAAAGCAAACTTTTACCAATTCAGTGCCGGCACCAGTTTTATTGTAGTTTTTTTGTCTATTTATTCCGACTCGGTAGCGCTAGGGTGACGTTGCTTCCAAAATATTTTAACGATACTATCATAATAAGTTATAATATTTTATCAAAATTGTATAAAAAGAGACTGCCACTTCATAATATGAATAGATCAGAAAATAATACAATAAATAATAAGTCAAAAGATATCTAGACAGAATATATGATCGTGCTCAACAAACAATTGTTTGTCCCTTGTAGGAATTGCAACTTCGTCTCAGTTATCTAGTTGTCTTTCCAAATTAGTATTAATATATATATATATATATATACGAGGGGTGATCAATAAGTAATGATAATCAATATGAAACAGAACTATTAGATTAAAAAAAGTATTTTATTTTTCAACATAGTCTCCTTGCAAGTTAATACATTTAGTGTATCTTTTTTCTAAGCCCATGATTCCCTTAGAAAAAAATTCTTTGTCTTGACCCTCCCAAAATGCCCCTACTGCGGCCATCACTTCACTATTGTCCTCAAATTTGTTGCCCCGGAGGTGTTCTTTGAGCCGAGGAAAGAGGTAGAAGTCACTGGGAGCTAGATCTGGCGAATAGGGAGGGTGTTCGAGCAGTTCGAACCCCGTTTCTTCAATGGCAGCCATCGCAACTGCGGCTTTGTGAGCCGGGGCGTTGTCTTGGTGAAACAGCACTCCAGCGCGCAGTTTACCGCTTCTTTTTGACTTAATAGCTTCTCGCAATCTTCTTATTTGGCCTGCGTAGTAAGAGCCTGTTATAGTGGCCCCCTTTTCCAAATATTCCACCATAATAATTCCTTCTGCATCCCAGAAAACAGACGCCATAACCTTTCCCGCTGAACTTGACACTTTGAATTTCTCCGGCGTTGGTGAGGAAGCTCGTTTCCAAGTCATTGATTGTTGTTTGGTTTCGGGATCAAAGTGGTGGATCCAGGTCTCGTCCATGGTCACAAAACGCGACAAAAAAAATTCTTTATCGGCCTGGAACTTTTGAAGATTCACCCTCGAAATG
Organism: Arctia plantaginis; assembly: GCA_902825455.1. NCBI lineage: Eukaryota > Metazoa > Arthropoda > Insecta > Lepidoptera > Erebidae > Arctia > Arctia plantaginis. The sequence continues at coordinate 2,931,267 of CADEBD010000388.1, read as the reverse complement.
TCGACTCGTTTCTTTTTTGCTTGTCGGTTAACATTCTCGGTACCCAACGCGCAGAGACCTTTTTCATATGCATTTTGTTGACAATGATTTTTTGAACGCTGCCATAGGAGATCCCTGTGACCTCAGCTACATGCCTTACGGTCACCCTTCGATCGGCCAACACGATATCTTCCACTTTTTTGACGTTTTCTCCAGTAAGGGACGTGGAAGGGCGTCCCTCGCGATGTTCATCTTCAGTGGAGGTTCTGCCCAGCTTAAATTCCTTTGCCCAGCGTGCGACTGTGGAATATGGAGGAGCAGACTCCCCCAATGTTTCCTCTAAGTCGCTGTGTATGTCTTTGGTAGACATTTTTTTCAGGCAGAGGTACTTGATGACAGCTCTTATTTCATTTTTCTCCATTTTGATGTTTTCTCTTCGACAGTTCGTATTCAAATGAATGTATCTCCCGGTAATGGTGTCCTATTTATACATTTTTTTGAAGCTGAAGTAGTGGATATATAAGCAAGCAGAAAAAAAATAATTTGCGTTTTTGTGCGTTCTAGAAATACTCGATTATCATTACTTATTGATCACCCCTCGTATAATAGCCAATACGTCTAACTACCTTGACAAAGTGTTCAGCGTGTAGTCTTTGAGTATTTATAACAAAACAGTTCTATATGTATATTTATCAATAAACTTTATGTTATTATATAGCAACTACACATTATGCATCGATTTCTATAAATGTAAATATTTCTTGTAAATGTCCGTGATTAATATACAGAATTAATCTAAACATTTACTTGTTACCTCATCTGAATTATAGATGGTTGAAAACTATGTGAACATTATCAGTAATAGAGGTATTATTTCAACTCAGAACCCACCTCTCAATTGAAGCTGAACCAAAGTTTTTGAGTACTTGTAGTTTATAATACTCGCTAATCTTTGTTTCGCAATCCTTATAATATATACCCTTGTTGAGCTGAAATAACTGCTACTGTAATGTTATTTTAGGCTATGATTTAACTACGTAGTAGTTTAATCTCAGTTTCAAATAAAAACTTACTTTTAGAAGGTCACTGAAGGCCGCTTACATAAACCCACTTTCTGTTTAATGTGAAAACAAAATTAATATTCTTGACAAAAAATATGACACGTCATTTTTTGAGGTTGATTTATCACGTTCCACATTATGTTAATGTGCAGTTACGAGTATAATAAGAAGAATTATAGTAAGACTTATGGTCCTTAACCATTATTTTGTATGATTGTACTTAACTACACAGGGTAAATAAAATTATTAGGTATGAAAGGGATATCCACACCAAATAAAGCATGTCAATAGAAAAGAGACTCTAGCAATTAGTAATTCGACATATAATTGCTTACGCGGGGCAACAATTGGCAAACATCTACTAAAAATGTTACATATTTTATTTATTTATTTTGGTTCAAATAGTTAACAAAAGACAGAGTACGAGTAAAGACGGAGTATCCAAGAATATTATTTTCGATACAGCACGTATAATTTGTATTTAATATATAAATAATAGATATATTTTAACAGCCTACGTCAATGATTTGGAATATTTGCTCAAATTGCGACAGCGGAGACACCCTACTCGTCGCTCGGCTTTATTTTATCAGTCGTCTCTTATACTGTTTAAACGACTTGAGTAAATTAAATACACATTGCCTACTATTTGCAGAAATATTACAAACATAAAGAGTAATAAATGGATTTGATAAAATTAAGCTTTAATTAAGTACTTCGGTACACATTTGAGGCTCTCAAAATATAACAGTGGCACTGAGAAGATATTATATAAATATCGTCTTTTGATCCAAATTTTCAATTATTTTTTTATATTAGAAGACTAAAAAGATGAAGGCTAGCAAAGCTTTTTTATATAGATGAGACACTGTTTTCTGGAATGCCACGAAGGCGAGGGTGTTCCTTATTCTGGGCCAACTAATTTCTCAGTGTTAGTGTCTTGATTCGTTTTTCAATTCACCTATAGTTAAAACGCCGTAAGCTTGGCCCTCCTGATGGTTTGGGGGACGCGGGGCGGGGGTGCATTCAACCAATTAGCTAGTGCGTCGCTGTCCGCCGGCAGTGACTGACGTGAAAGTATGGCTGTACGTGTTATTTTTCTTAAGACTGCTACACACGGTATTATTTTGCAACATGGATAATCTGCCAACTCTGCGTCACAAAAAGATTAAAAAATTTGAAGTTCGGCTTACAGAGGTTCTACTGTTAAAGTTCTAATAAAGAATATTTATTATTTTACTTAATTTTTAAATTGTATCTGAATATAATTTACATGATGAAGATAAGGTGATTTTATTAAAATTATTTTACAGTATTAAATTTTACAATTAATCATAAAAACTTACAATACACTGACATTTATAATACATGGAAATAAATTCGATTTTTGTTACATCGTGTGTTACAGATTAAATCTCAAACAAATAAATCTGAAGATATCGAGTTAGTACATCGTGTCATGTATAGCCGAGCGCATCACCCGCCCCGCGTCCCACAAACCATCAGGAGGGCCAAGCTTACGGCGGTTTAACTATAGGAATGATAAATTTGCATTTAAAGTACTCTTATACATAATATACATCCTTTCTTAGACATGGAGCTAAATAAAAATGATAGTGTCGGTTTTCTGTTAAGGTTATTGTGTATTGTACTCGTAACTAACTAACACATTTATTTTAGATTTTCTGTCAATAAATAACAAAAAAATGTCTGTAGTCTTCCGAAGAAAAGTAGTACACGTTTTGGGTGACTGAAGTGGGAACAAAAATAAGCTGATTCAACTGTCTCTATCCCATAAGCAAATGATTAAGCAATGTTGTTACTTAAGTTCTCAAAAGCTACTTACAAGGTCTCGCAGCTTCTCTGATTCTCTTAACTCAAAGCGTCCTTTAAGTTCTAAGGAGGTTTGACAAACATTACCCATTTAATTTAAAAATATAGCACACTGTAAACAGTACCGGTACGTATTTTCCTTGGAATCTCAACGGGGCGCTTCATAAATCGATTAGAATGAAAACTTCTTGGTGCGTTTATTAGATACTTATTATTTATGGGTCCATAAATCAGTCTCGCGAAGCCGGTGGAATTCTTCCGTAGTACGTACACGGGCGTTGATGCATGAACCCTTGTTTTACAGGGTAAAAAGTATTTTCTTAAGTAAGCTTACTCTAAGGGCATGTAAGGAAAATGTTCAGTTATTATTTTTTAACCGACTCTAAAAGATTTTTAGTTTTATTGAACATTTTTTGTGTAATTTACGATTTTTTTTCGATTTTTATAGAGAAGAAGACAGAACACCTTTCATTCAGAAGCACCTATTCACACCTATACGTAGTCCTGGAATGAGAGGGAGTAGCCACACAACGGGCAAGTATCATTCCCGATACAAAATCGCTCCTAGAAGCTTGTGAACGCCCCAGGAGGCTTCTGCGCTTCTGGTTGGCTCATCTAGCTAATGAGTCCTCGACGCAGAAAGGATCACTCTTGGGTCTAAATGCGGAAACCGAAGCCCACAACCAATATCTATTCGCAAAGTATATGATGCAAATGAGCCATGTAGTTATGTAATGATTCAAAAGCTTAAAACAAAAAATATAATTCAAAACGAAAAATATATTACATTTTTCCAACATAAACTGGTTGGTTTTGGTCCAACAGTAACTTCACAAAAGGTGGAGCGATTTGTCACTCAGTCGGCAGTCGATCCATCAAGTCGCGATGGCTGAATTATTATGCCTTATATCGTTTAATGACGCACCTGGTTGGCTGTCAGCAATCCCGTGATAAATAGGACGAACGATGGTGCTTTTTGAGGATATATAACAGATAAAAATATAGTGGCTATAACTTGCTTAAATAATATCCTGGGACTTATTACTCATCGTTATCTAGGCTCTGGCTTAGATCCCCTGGGATAGGGCCTAGGTAGGTGCGGCGTCGATCTGAGGGATATAATGCGTATTGCCAGAAAGTTTGATAGACATAGTTTTATTGGGAACAGCCAAACACTCCGAAATATTTTATTCAGAATTTTGATGTTCCGATTTTCAAAAGTCCCAATTTTATAATACTTAAGAATTACCCTTGTGTCTTACAAATTGAAAAAATATTTTGGTAATGGATAGCCCATTTGTCGAGGCTAGGCTACATAAAATCAAGGGACAACCAATAGGAGCCCACCAATGAAAACTGTTGCAAAAATGGGCTAAATTTATTTCTTTTCAGAAACGCAGACAAAGATGCGCGGGCCAGCTAGTTATAATGCATAACATTATATTAAAACTTTATACAACATTTTATTATACAGTAAAAATGTATGTAGGTTATACAAATATGTATTTATCTATACAAATAAATAAAATTGGAGTGTTTGTTTGTAATATTAAAATAACACACTTTTTACTAAATGCATATGTATGTTTACACGGTACATATGCCAAAATAACATTTTTTACAATTTTTGTCTGTCTGTCTGTCTGTTTGTTCGCGTAATCTCTGGAACTGCTGGACGGATTTCGACGGGACTTTCACTGGCAGATAGCTGATAACATAAGGAGTAATTTAGGCTACTTTTTTTAGACTAGCTTCGCCCCGTGGCGTTGCCCGCGGTTATAACAACGAACGCGGGTGACACCGCGGGTCTCAGCTAGTCAGAAATAAGTTTATTTTTAACAATGTTTCCAATACAGAACCTTATTTTATTTTTTAATACAGTAAATTTTATTGATTTAATTCTAAAAATATTTTAATATGCGTCTCAAACAGTAGTTAAAACTGTACAATTAAATTAATTGTAGACTAGCCGTTGTTTGCCTTTATAGAACTGTTTAATATCAAAGAACATGACACGTAAAAGAGTTCATATTGATGACACTGTTATAAGGTTGTTCAAAAATGTACCTTATGCCTATTGGATACACTTTAATTGGAACAAAATATACAATAGGAACACTCCTTAAACAAATGATATGAAATTGGTTTGAAAATAACAAAATCAATATTACACGTTTGAAATGAGTCTGGCTTTTAATTATTTATTGTTCTAAGTTTGCCTTTATTTGTAGCATTGTAGTAGTTGATTTACTTTAAATTTTATAAAATGATGGCTTATAACAACATAGTCCTGTAATATTATTGATTACATCAAAAGTTATGATAAGTGGAATTCACTTCATTTCATAATAATAATGGTAACTTGAAACATCTCACACATGGCTGTCTGATCCCAAACTAGGCAGTGCCTAACCAGACTATTGATAAATAATAATAATAATAATACTATTGTATCACATTCACACACGGCCATCTAGTCTTAAACTAAGCAGAGCTTGTACTATGGGTACTAGACAACTGATATAAATACATATATACTTTTTTTTTGTAAATACATACTTATTATACATAGAAACACCCAGACCAAATCAAACATTAAATGTTCACGCACACAAATGTTTGACTTGAGCGGGAATCGAACCCGCGACCTTTGGAATAGCAGTCCGTTACACAAACCACTACGCCATTCGGTCGATGACGATGTTTTACCGCGGTCGCATCCTTCTGCGAAGACGTCATCTCGCAGAAAGAGGCGGCGGAGGGGGCCCGGGAGGACAGCCTCCACTCGGACCCAATCCGTCGCCGGCGAACCGGGCGGCGGAGGCGCGCTTATCACCGCCTCATGCCGCCCTGAGTGTGGCCGCGGGTGGACGGGACGGGTTTTCCCCTCCACCTGCCATAATGGCCAGCCGCGTGGAGGCGACGTCCGCGTGTGCCGGACGTCGCCTAAATAGAGAATGTACCTGAAGGTGGTGCCCGCATCGTTGCGGGCAGGCGCTAGGGGGGTCCGGAGGTACTAATAACAGCAGTTCCCGGATCCCTCCTATTACAGGCGCAGAGTGGCACACCGTGTAGTTTTCGTCGGTCCGATTCCGACACACCACCCCACCGTAAACCCCGGTGGGGTGACGGCCCGAGGGGGTTTCCACACGTTAAAAAAAAAGGGTTTCGAGTTTTTGCAGCGCTGTTGTCCTGCGTAGTTTGTTCGGCCGTAGCGATCAAAGTATAATACTGCCTATGCGATAATGTTCATCAGGTGTTTAAAATAAGCACCAGATATACAGTCATTATTATCTATAGTCCTTTTATAGTCCACTGCTGAACATGGGCCATTCCTTAGAAAGGAGGTTTGCTCGTTGGTCAGACGGGTTGGTATAGGGTTTCCTGTTTTTGCAGTCCTGTTGTCCTGCGTAGTTTGTTGAGCCTTAGTCGGCTCTTATGACAGCCACAGGATAAACAGGGACGATGACACTCCGTATTCTTAAACCATCACCACACGGACAATATACAATGTATATGTAGTATCAATCCAGAAAATTAGAGAATAGTTTGTTCCTATACTTTATGCCGAACTTTTATACAGAATAATCTGTAAATAGTACCGTTTTATCCACAACAATTCTGTTTACAAAAGATGAATGTTTGAACACAATACATTATAAACGAAAGTAAATTTCACTGTTAAATTTCCCCCAATTTACTTATCTACCAATAATTTATTCAAAATTTCTTTCATCAAGTCTGAACGGTGCGTGATATTACTGTTTCTGATGACTTTCTGACGAGGGTATAGCATGGCTTTAATAAAAGCTATTAAACTATAACCATTATTGGTATTTGATACTTTTGACGTACGATTATTTGATCATGAAGACCAATTTTGTCGGGTAATGAGGTCGTGATTTTGTGGGGTAACGAGGTAACTAGATTTTATAGGCGCTGAGTTATGGAACATTATTTTGTGGTCACTTAAGTTAAACATAATATCATGGGTTCACGAAAAGTCTTTGTAGAATTGTCTTGACCGCTTACAAGAATAAGCTTGATAGAAGCCATCACGATTCTTTTCTATTGGTTTTATTCTAATATCTATTCATCAACAGCCTTTAATAGTGACATAGGTCAGCCTTTAATAGTGACATAGGACATAGGCCTCTTTTTAGAAAGGAAGTTTTGCCCTGCAATACCACGCTGGCCGGTCGGGTTGGTGTAGGATTTCTTTTAAGTTTGTCCTCTCTTTTTGCAGTGCTATAATTGTCCTGCGTAGTTTGTTCCCTGAGTCGGCTCTTACGGTACTCAGGACTGAATAGAGGGGGTGACACTTCCTAATCCGTCACCACATGGATTGTTTTATTGATAACAGTTTTATTTTAAGACAGTAACTTGTATAAAATAAATATTCATGTTTTGGAGTCTATAAGTGAGTAAATTATGTTGACCATAAAAAGTGTACTTAAAACAATGAAGATACGGTTTACCATCATAAAGACTTCATTACTTCTTAGTATAGTTAGGTTTCAGAGCGGTAAACAGTATTTCGAGACACTCTTTGAGCGAAAGGTACGTAGTCAATACTGAGTGGCGTATTACCATTTCTTTGCACGTGTGTTCTCAAAAAGGTTCGGGGTTACGACCGGAAAACGAATCTATTCACATCATTTTAGTAATTATTATATACCGTCCTAAGTACATAATTTATTGTATTTAATTAGTAGTAGGAAAAGCCTGATATTGTTATAAATTAATAGTGCTTGAAAATTACAGCATTAATTATATTAGAGGGGTTTCAATGTTATAAGTAGGGTTTGGTTGTAGGGTGTGGTTCCAGTTCTAGCGATAATAGATACGACGATAGCGACCTTTGAATATTTTTTATATTCTGAAATAAAAAGTTTTTTAATCAATAACTTATTTAGTAAAATATAAAATACATTCACGCCTTTTTTTATCCGAAGGGGTAGGCCGAGGGGTATTTAACGTCCAAATTTTGACATCTATTTTAGTCCCATTTACGATAATAGGGGGTTTGCCTGGAGCTGTTAGCGGGTTACAGGGTTGGCAAGAGGACCCTTCAGGCAGCGATAAAGCGGGCCAAGAGCGAGGCCCGCCGCGAGATGCTGGAGACACTGGAGCGGGATCCGTGGGGACGCCCCTACCGTATGGTTAGGGGCAAGATGCGCCCATGGGCCCCGCCGATCACACGGTGTCTTCAGCCAGAGCTGCTTGAGAGGGTCGTTGGCTCCCTGTTCCCAACGCGAGTGGTGGAGCATACTCCGCCACAGATGGCTCCGCCTCCGGCGCTTGAGGCGCCTAACGTGGATGACGACGACGTGCCTGAGGTCACTGGGGTGGAACTAAGGGTGGCGGTGTTACGGCTTAAAGCCAAAAACACCGCCCCGGGACCCGATGGCATTCCTGGCCGAGCGTGGGTCCTGGCCTTAGTCGACGAGGCTCTCGAGCCCCGACTGCGAGGGTTCTTCAGCGCATGCCTCGAGCGGGGCCAGTTTCCGAAATTGTGGAGGACGGGGAAACTGGTCCTCATCCGAAAGGAGGGGCGCCCGGCGGACTCACCGTCAGCCTACCGGCCCATAGTGTTGCTTGACGAGGTGTGCAAGCTCTTTGAAAGAGTGATTGCAAGGCGCCTCGTCAAGCATCTCGTGATGGTTGGGCCGGATCTGGCGGACAACCAGTACGGTTTCCGTCAGGGGCGCTCCACCGTGGATGCGATCATGCGCGTGAAGGCTCTGGCGGAGGAAGCAGTCTCCCGGGGTGAAGTGGTGTTGGCGGTGTCCTTGGACATCGCCAACGCGTTCAACACTATGCCCTGGAGCTGCATCAGGGAGGCGCTCGTGTATCACGAAGTGCCTCTCTACCTCCGCCGCATAGTCGGGGCATATTTGTCGGAGAGAGCCGTCTTCTACCCCAGTAGGACCGGTCTCGGTAGGCGTGAAATGTCGTGCGGTGTTCCGCAGGGGTCGGTGTTAGGACCACTCTTGTGGAACATCGGCTACGACTGGGTGCTTCGTGGTACCTTCTTGGATGGTGTCGCCGTCGTGTGCTACGCGGACGACACACTCGTGACGGCGCGCGGCAAGACGCACCACGAGGCAACCCTGAGGGCCACGGCCGGGGTTGCCCAAGTCGTTGAGCGTATCCGGCGGCTGGGTCTCGAGGTGGCTCTGCACAAGTCCGAGGCCCTGTTCTTCCACGGGCTTCGGAGGAAGCCGCCTGAGGGATCTAGCCTCACGGTAGGAGGCATTCGCATCGGCATCGAGCCCTCGATCAGGTATCTGGGGCTCGTACTCGATGGCCGATGGGACTTCGGATATCATTTCCGAGGTCTGGTCCCCAAGTTGTTTGGGGCAGCGCGTGCGTTGGCGCGGCTGCTGCCCAACATGAAGGGACCCGATGACTCCTGCAGGAGACTCTACTCGGGGGTTGTGCGGTCCATGGCCCTTTACGGGTGCCCGGTATGGGCGGGGGCCCTGAAGGCCAGCAACGTCGCGATACTGCGACGACCGCAGCGAATGCTGGCCATCAGGATCATAAGGGGGTACCGTACGATCTCCTTTGAGGCAGCGAGTCTCCTGGCCGGAACTCCACCGTGGGACCTGGAGGCGAGAGCCCTTGCGGCACTGTATCAGTGGCGCAAGGAGGCGCAGGAGTTGGGTCGATGCCCCGAGATTCGAGAAATCGATGACCGGAAATCCCAACTCCGCCAGGTCATCATAGGGGAGTGGAGGGAACGACTCGGGCAACCGAGCGCTGGGCACGCCGTCATTGCGGCGGTAAGACCCGTTATGGAGGATTGGCTCGAGAGGCGTCACGGGACCCTCTCATACCGATTGACGCAGGTGATCACTGGGAAGGGATGTTTCGGAGATCACCTGTGTCTGATCCGCAAGGAGCCAACGCCTGAGTGCCACCACTGCGATGGCCAGACCGTGGACACGGCTCTCCACACGCTGGCAGAGTGCCCGGCGTGGGTTGAGCAGAGGCGAGACCTCGTGGCGGCCATCGGAGTGGGAGTTCTCTCGCTCGATAGCCTGATTGCGGCTATCGTGCGGAGCGAGAGTGCGTGGAACTCTGCCGTCTCCTTCTGCGAGCAAGTTATGCTCGCGAAGGAGACGGCGGAGCGGGACCGGGAGAGGTTTAGAACTCTCCCGGCCCGCCAGGCCCGGGCACGGGCCAGGCAGCGCAGGCGACTCAGGCGCCGGAGGTCACAGAACGACCTTCGTCCTCCATAAGCGCAGGCCTGGGGGTGACAGGTGAGGCCATCTGTCACCCTAGCAGAAGCAGGCCGGGGTGGCGGCGAGCGCGTTGCGAAGCGCGCTCGCTTCCAGGGAGCACAGGGAACATGGGGTTCCCACACGGGGCGGGGGTCGTCTACTCGTCTGTAGATGACCCGAGGTATGTCGGGGCACCAGGGCCTTCCTTTCTAGGGTATACCTGGTTCCCCGGCTATTAGTACCCGGCGAAGGCGTGCGGTTTTAGTCGGTTCGAGTCCGACATGCCACCGACAGCTGGTATCCGAGGGGATTTCCGCACGGAAAAAAAAAAAAAAAAAAAAAAAAAAAAAGGGGGTTTGCCTATTGCCGGTAACCGGACACATATATTTCTTAATAAGATACTATATAGATAAATAACACCCGATCACAGAGCAAGTGATCTTGTTCGTCACACAATAATACTTGTCTTGGGTAGGAACCGACGACCTCCGATTTAGCAGGCAGGATTGCTGATCACTAGACCCACAGGTAGAATGAAATTATACCTAGTTTTTTTTCATTCAAACATGAAAATTAAACCACTGGGTATCTGGGTTTAGTATTAAATCATTGATTAACCACAACATTCCTTACTCGTTGACTTATATTCTATTCTCGGTATTCACGAAAAACAGGTATGACTACTCTACACCAGACTTTACTCCATATATTTTTTATTATATTTCAGTACTTCTATAACTTTCTAGAAAATAATTAAATGCGACGAGGTATTAAAAATCTTATTAAAGAGTTCACCGATTCTTCTTCTCAAATTTTTATGGATGTAATATAGCTCTGGGTAGCTAAGATTCTATTAAGATCACAAAAGAGCATTGAATTTTAACATAAAGCAATAAAAAGACAATTACATATATAAAGTAACTGTTTTACTTTCCTACAGAGGTCCTACAATTTTGCAGAGGTGTCAAAAAGTCGTGCTGGATGTCGGAACTTCTTTAGGTTAAAAAATAAACTGGGTGTGTAGGCTTCAAAGTAAAGCTAGCGGATAAAAAAATTGACAATAGACTATGAGTGACAGAGAAAACTTTTCTAGAACCATCAAATACAATTCAGTGCTGCTTGGATTTTCGTCTGGTCTGTATACAAAGTCATTGCAACTATTTCATATGCTATAATTGCCTCTGACACTCAATACCCATCCAACAGAAACTGCACGGCTCCAATTAGTGGAGCTTAACTCTAATCCGAGCGAAACAAGCTAAAAATAACTACAACACCACGTGAATAAGCAAACACCCTGTGTTGGATTAGAGCGAGGCAGAGAGAGAATTTGTTTTAATTACCAAAGAACACGCGGATGTTCGCCGTTTGTTCAGTTTAGGAGGGATTATGGAAACACAGGTTTTTGTGAGATTTCTGTTATGTGTAAGACACCATGTTATTTATTGCTATTGTATTAGGCAATACGGTAGACTTTAATTTATAACTCTTTGGCAAACATTATATTATTGAATTGGTTTTAAATAAATCATCTTTTTTTAAAATATTTGATGTAAGCGGAGCAATGAATTTATTTTTTCATTTTAAATCTAAATGTGTGGTGATGGATTAAGAACACGGAGTGTCACTCCACCACCTATTCATCCTATGGGTTTCGTAAAGGGAGCAAACTACGCAGGATAACAGCACTGAAAAGAGAAGAAAAATTTGAAACAAACCCTGTACCAACACTTCTGGCCATCGTAGTATAATAGACCAAAAGACGTGGTAGAATATATAATTTTTGTATTGATTCTAAGCTCCTGTTGATGGTAGCGTGATGTTGAATAGCATTCCTCGATAAATGGGCCTTCTAACCCTAAAAGAATTTTCAATTCGAACCAGTAGTGCCTGAGATTAGCGCATTCAACCAAACAAACATACTAACAAATTCGTTAGCTTTATTCGTTATTAACTAGTCTGCTCTCTAAGACTAACAGATCACAGGTTGAAGAAACCACAAGGACGGTAATTTCGATTAGCCTTGCTTACTTTTTTGTGGTATATGTAGGCAAACGAGCAGGCGGCGCCCATCTCAAGACTAACTTTACGAAGTTTTGTCATCATCATCATCATCATCATCAGTCTTTAATAGTCTACTGCTGGACACAGGCCTCTCCTTAGAAAGGAGGTTTTGGCCTACTATACCACGCTGGCCAGACGGGTTGGTATAGGGTTTGTGTCAAGTTTTCCTTCTTTTTGCAGTGCTGGTGTCCTGCATTGTTTTGCGCCCTTAGTCGGCTCTTACAATACCCACGGGATGAATTGGGGTAGTACTACACGGCTATAGTGCACATTCATATTATTAATTTCGTCTTAGAAATAAAATTTAATATGCGCCTTTTAGATTACCGAAGTTAAAAGAAAATCGTTAGGAATATGGACGTACCCATTTATGTAAATGCGACTATTAATTTAAGTTTGAGATGAATTCGTCTTTTCAACTTCAATAAGGCGTAAAAAAGTATGTATTAGCGCATTATTTTGTTGGGCTAAAATTGTAATGATGCAAGGCAAAAAAATATTATAAATATAGGCAGATGCGCCTTTTTTCCTGATCGGGGCCTGTGATGGTAGGTGACTATCGCCGCACATGTACCTGCAAATAACGAGTCACAAACTCACTCGGTGAAAAGCAACGAAACATTTTTTTACTCCGGTTTTCTGTGAGGTGGTGGTTTTACTCTGGTTGATGAAGCATGGATCTCCCATGTAAATAGGCGTCAAAATGCATGTCAACACTTATCACTATTTTGTCAATCGAACCACTTGTAAGGACCGTGCAAGTCGTATGCTGTCGTTAAAAGCTTTTAGTTAAACTCATGACGTTCGCAGTTCAAAATAAAACAACTTGACGAACGAATCATAAAAGCAAAGTACTTTTTTATTCAAATTCAACAGTTAAGCGCGAAGTCCCTTTATTAGTAACAGATAAACGATAAAACATTACAAATTTATCGCCTCTCATGAATATTCAGTTAAGAGCAAACACCTGTCTAAGGTTTAGTGTTCAACGTCTACAAGGTTGCGATTATTCCCTTTTACGGGCGCGTTGGACGCTTAGAGCTTTTTTTACGATCACCGTGTATTGCTAAAAAGAGTGGTATAGAATAAATTCTGTAGCGAATATGTTAATACAAATGTTAAAAAAAGTTTGGCTTACAGCTGCTTCTTCCTACACGAACAATGGTAGTGCTTATTAAGTCCTATTTAAATTTATAGAAACAGGTTCTTCATCTCGGAAAAACCATTAAACCACTTGAATAAAAGCAATATGTAATGACAACGTGACTACTAACGTGACACATTCATATACTATAATAGGGGTTAAAGTATAAAATTGCCGTTTTATTGTAATAGGTACTTTGAATTGCCAGGGATTTCCTTTCTAGGGTACACCTGGTTCCCCGACTACTGGTATCTGAGACGGCGTGCGGTTTTAGTCAGTTCGAGTCCGACATTGCCACCGGTAAGTGGTATCCGAGGGGATTTCCGCACAGAAAAAAAAAGGTTCTTTAAATTGACATAAAAGCTTCACGATGTAAGATTTTCGTGTCAAACGCCGCAACAGTGCCCTAAAGCAAAGCTTACCAATAAAAAGGCAATGGTCACTGTTTGGTGGTCTCTTCATGGTGTTATTCACTATAGCTTTCTCAGGTCTGGTCAGGCAATAACAACAGATGTTTACTGTGCCGAGTTTCGAACAGTGATGGCGAAACTGGCAGTGAAACAGCCCCGACTTGTGATCGATCTTCGGTCTTATTGCTCCATGATAACGCAAGACCTCACACTGCACAAGAAACCGTTGCAACTATAAAGAGTCTGCAGTTGGAAACTATACGTCATCCTCCGTACTCGCCAGACTTTGCTCCAACGGACTACCATTTTTTTCGTGTTTTGGACAATTTGGATAAAAAAAATCACGTTAAAAAATGCCACCACTATCAGCTTATTAAAATATTTCAACCTTACGTACAACCTACCTGTATAACTATCGTCTGCGGTATTTCCAGATCAATACAACCTTCAAACCTTAAAGAAAAGGGCTAACTTTCACCTCAAAGGCTGGCAATACACTTAGGACTCTTTTGTAGTAGGACTCGTTTGCCATTAGTTGACTCGTCCTCTCGAACACCCCCCTACATATTGAATACAAAATTATAGTTACCACGCTTTATCACGATAAAATGATTTTTTTTTTATGGTATAAGCAAAGGGCAAACGAGCCAACGGGTCACCTGATGGTAAGCAACTACCCATGGACACCTGCAACTCAAAAGTCACAAGTGCGTTGCCGCCCTTGGAGTCCCTCCCGCTCGAGTCCGCGGGAGCTTGAATTTGGGATATGATTTTTCATTTTGAACTAATAGAATATTATTTCATACTTTTTAGTTCAGCTAGTTACAAAAACTATAAGTAATTTGTTTTTTTTTGTAGTAATTAATGGTGATTATTATCTTATCAAGACTAAAAAAGGAACAAGGAAATTTATCACATGTGGCAAAAGACATGCGGCAAAAGACATTACCGTATTTTTAGGTATCTAAAAAGCTGTTAATCCTAAAGATCTTGATCAGGATAATGGGATAAACTGTTTAAATTATTGCTTTGTTTTCAGTCCTTGAAAAGTGTTCAAAGTTTCAACTTAATTCGACGTTTTGAAGTGAGTCAAATGCACGTTCGAAGATTCCGTTACATACATAGATTAATACGTAACTATTATGTATCTATGTATTTATAATACAATAATATTAATAATTTATTAAAATCAAAATTGCATGTTATGGTACTATGAAGTGTGTGTGTGTGTTTGTGTGTGTATATGTGTGTGTGTGTGTGTGTGTGTTTGTGCGCGTGCGTGTGTGTGTGTGCAAGTGTATGAGTAGTGTATGTGCGCTCGTGAGTGAAACTATCGCCGTCACAACACTTGTGACACCAAATTTTTACGCGGAAGCGTCTCTGTCACAACATTTAGAAGAATATATATCAGGGATTCTAAATATGTTTATTTCATTAAATATAATTATAAAATAACGTAGATATTGAGGTAATAATGACTTCGCTCAGCTGTGACTGGGTCACTAGTTCAAGGGCGCGACAGTAACGGGTCATAGGTCATCCGCGCGCCGCGACGTCCTAAGAGTTAATTTGTAATTTTATGCGATGTAAGTGAGCAATGACTCTGTACTGAAGTAGTCTAGTTTTAGTAGACATTCAGTCAAGACGAGATTTAATGTGTGTCTGTTCATTTCGAGTATATTGAGTTCTTTGTGACAGTCCAAGTGTCTTGTTAGCACCGTCCCATGCATTGATGCGGTAGCCAATGATAGATTGGCACAGTGCTTGATAAACCATCTTAAGAGTGTTGAGATCGCCTGAGTCTCGGAGTGCTTTGAATGTACAAATGAGACCGATCGTTCTACAAGTCATCATCATCATCAACAGCCTTTAATAGTCCACTGCTGGACATAAGCCTCTCCTTAGAAAGGAGGTTTTGGCCTACTATACCACGCTGGCCAGACGGGTTGGTATAGGGTTTGTGTCAAGTTTTCCTTCTCTCTGCAGTGCTGTTGTCCTGCGTAGTTTGCTCCCTTAGTCGCCTCTTACGACACCCACGGGATGAATAGGGGTGGTGACACTCAGTATTCTTAGTCCGTCACCACACGGACAAGTTCACGTTCTACAAGTAAGCGTGTTTATTTGCTTATACCATTTTAATCCATCATCCAAATATTAAGTACTTGAGGATACCCCAAGTACTAATAAAAGCGTGTTCAAATCGTGAGTTATTAAAAGTGTTTCTTGAAAGCAATATGAAACTTCTTCAACTCATAACTTATTGAGCCGTAATTAATTTCATAAAACAAAGCCATCTTTGTTTATTAGAACTAATACCAAACTATAATTAATTTTCATAACCACTTATATGTAGAAGTAAATATGATTTAGGTATTTCATTAAACTTAATGTTGAACGAAATCAAATTGCTTACAGTGGGTAAAGATCAAACATTTCACTACAAACACGAGCCGCCGTTTCTAAAACGATATTTAAACATCGTCCAAATATTGTATCAGCCACATCGCTGTTTAATTGGTTTATGTAAACTTTACAGTAAGTTACAATTATTGAAATAAGTCTAAACTGTTATGACTGGGAAAATATGACTTTCTTTTTAGCATTAAAGAACGTTTTAGTAGAAAACCATAATTATCACCACCATCAACAGCCTTTAATAGTCTATTTCTGGCCATAGGTCTCTCTTTAGAAAGGAGGTTGGCCTACTATACCACGCTAGCCAGACGGGTCGTTTTGTTTAGTTACTAGGAAGTCATTGCTACTTAATGGGTTCTGCACAGTTGACATTATTGATTTTTAAGCAAAATTATCACTATAATTTAATATAAATATTATATCTCCTCAGTGTACACATTTAGTAACTTAGTTAAAATAAAAACTCTGATAAAATAATAATATCTTCATATATCTCACACTGTAGAGTCAAACTGGAATCAACTGGCCCAAACTTTAACATCAATAGAGGAGTAAGACAGGGCGATCCATTGTCCCCGATACTATTTATTGGAGTATTAGAAATAATCATAAGTAATCTAGACTGGGAAAAATGTGGCTTATACATCAAAGGCAAATACCTAAGTCATTTAAGGTTTGCAGATGATCTGGTACTACTGTCTGAAACCGGTGGCAACTTAGAGGGGATGATACAATCGCTACATGATGCAAGTAGACTAGTCGGGTTAGAAATCAACTTGACAAAAACAAAGATCATGACAAACAGCTATAAAAGAACCATCGCACTAGAACACAAAGTAATACAGTACGTGGAACGGTATGTGTACCTAGGAAAACAGATATCATTTGACAGCAATAGCAACGAATTAGAGGTAGAACGCAGATCAAGAATTGCCTGGAATAAGTTCTGGAGTTACAAGGAAGTGATGAAAAGTAACATGCCAATAGAAGTGAAACAGAAGGTGATGGACTCGTGTATTTTACCATGTCTTACATATGGATGTCAAACATGGAAATTTACTAACAAAATCAAAAATAAAATAATAACTTGCCAGAGGGGAATGGAACGCAGCATGCTAAAAATAAGAAAGACACACAGAATCCGTCATACAAAAATAAGAAGCATAACCAAAACAATTGATGCTCTCAAATATGCTCAAAGATTGAAATTCAAGTGGGCTGGCCATGTGGTACGACTTAGAGATCACAGATGGACATCGGAAGTAACTACATGGGCTGGTCCTCAGGGCAACCGGCGTGTTGGTAGACCATATATGCGATGGGAGGATGACATCAGAAAAGCCGTTGGACCAGATTGGATCACTGTGGCACGAGACAGAAGCAAATGGAAATCTTTGGAGGAGGCCTTCACCTGAGAGGGGTCCATGTAAATAATTATAAATAGATAAAGGATAAACTATTTAAATTTTCTATTATTATCAAATTAAATTTTATTGTACTCTTAATTTAAATAATGAAATGATTACATACCATAATAATTTATTGTAATTTATATTTAATAAGAAGTTAAATGGAATAAAAGTTTATACTTAATTATAATATTTAACAATCAAGCATGTAATGTCAAAAAGATTTATTTATTTCTTTACTTTGTTTTTTTTTTGTAGATGCATAGAATAAAAGGCTTTTTTTTTTTTTTTTTTTTTTTTTTTTTTTTTTTTTTTTATTTATATCTCACACACGGTGACTGACTCGAGCGGGAGGGTCTCCAAGGGCGGCAACGCACTTGTGACTTTTGAGTTGCATGTTTCATGTGCGGCGGTAGTTGCTTACCATCAGGTGTCCCGTCTGCGCGTTCGCTCCCTTATAACTAACCCAAACTAGGCAGAGCCTGTGCTATGGCAACTAGGCTGCTGCTCAACATACTTATATATTTCTAAAAAAATACATATTATTAATAAGTTACACCCAAACTTCCGTTATTGAAAAGTTATTTGTCCTGGTTGGGAATTGATCCCACGACCTCTGGATTAGCAGTCAGTGTCACTAATCATCAGATCAACAGGTCAGTTAAATAATAATAATAATTCGGACATCTGACATACAACGCCATCTAGTTTCAAACTAAACAACGCTTGTAGTATGAAAGCTAGGTTGACTGATAGAATACGTAAAATAGTTTTCTTTGTAAAGCATACATATTATGCATAGAAAACACTCAAACTCCGAAACGAATATTGGTCACTGCGAATCGAACACGGGACCACTGCGTCACTGAGGCAGTCAAATGAAAGTCAGATAAATCGTTGGTTTAGCTGTTACTGCGTAGATGACAGCTATATTATATTATTTATTACAAATCTGAATTGCAAACTGAATTGAAATGACTCTAAAAAAATTTAGTTTAGTTATAAAAGCTAATTCAAATAAAAATTATAACTTATTATGAAGGTGTTTTTTTAACTTTAGTGCTGTCATGTGCTCCTGGCTTCATCTTTGTTCGATCTCCTTTCGAGATGTTATCCCGCCATCTCTCATCACTTGTGTCACAAATTTCGGAGTCATTATAGCAACACCGGATCGGCACCGTTAAACTTGAAGTCGCTGTAAATTCTCTCTGATTGTTTCTGATATTTTTTCGCGCTTCCATTTTTCTGAATGTGTGACGTCATAACGACTGTATGAATTTATTGGGTAATCTAGGTTTTATAGCGTACAACGAGCGCTTTTTTTCTTAAATATTTTTTAATACAGTTTTAACGTTCTCAATTTTTTTTTACCACGTTTTACACTTTCGTTGTTATAACAATACAAAGTTTGGTAAAGCCTTGTATCTAAGTTAATTTATTTAGTACCTATCTAGATTAGACGTGTACAGGAGTTCAATACATAATATTTAACTTGTAAGTCATTGTTTTCTCAAAGCATTTTTGAAGTGAAAACTTAGTTGGGCATTGAACAACAAACAAAATAATGTATTTTTTGAGATGGGCAAAAACCATTGACCTCGAGACACTGTTATCGTTACCGACACCTTTATATATAAGTATCTATTTATTGTCCTATATATGTATTGTCCTCGGTTACACGAGAGTTGAGTTTGGGTTGATTGATAAAATAACTTTATATAATATAAACTTATATTATTTATATACGTACAATATTAATATATATATACTAGTACGTCGGAACTTTTCGATTCGAAAAAACAAAGAATTTTTCTGTTGTAGTAAAAAAAAAGACAAGTTCTTTCCTTCTTTTTGCGTCGTAGGTTAATATAATGAATCTAGTCACCCTCGTTCATTCATTAACGAATTTAACAAACAACAATAATAATAGTTCACATAAGTATTGTAAAACACCGTTAAAGTAATCATGGTCCACCTACATTTTAATTTATAACAGCCGTTTAAACGTGTTGTGGTTAAAATAACAGTGAAACACATTTTTATTGCTGTAATTTAAGTGTATTTTTAAAGAATAGGAACACAGTTAGTTATAGCGCGTTACACGCTCCGAGCGGATGGGAGTGAGACCGAAAAATGTGTAACAAGACTTTTTCTGACACTATATACTGCTATAGTTACAGCCGTATATGAACTATATACATCGCCGCACACCGGTCTCTCGCGCGCCGTAATAACTTAACTATGCCAGATCATTAGTGTTTAATTTTTCATTATTTATTTTTTCCATAATAAATATATTTTGACTATAACTGCACGGATGGCGTAGTTGTTTAAGCGGTCGCCACGCCGCTTCCTACTACGCCGAGTGTTGTGGGTCCAAGCCCCACACGAGACGACACTTTGTGTGATCCACAAATTGTTATTCTGAGTCTTGGTGTCCCCCGCGACACAGGATATATTCCTAATGTCTTTTTAAATGAAAAAAATAAATTTTATCATTAATTTTTCAATTTTATATATAAATTATAATGACTGTATAGCAAACATCTACGAAAGGAACTTTGTTCAGACCGGGGGTCCATTAACCCCTCATTTATGTTTTATTTATTCATTGTTTGATTTTGGAATTTTTTAAATAGCAATTTTCGGTGGGTATTAAAGTACACACAGTGTTTTAAATAATCTGATATTATTTCCTATCTTAGTTGCCTTAGTACGAATATGAACATGGTTCTTTAAAGTCAGTTTTCTAAATCTGACTTGGTTTTCGAACTTCTGGCTGAATTAGTAAGTTATGAAGATAACAACGCAAAAACGCAAGTTGTGCTTGTTTAAACAGAACAATTTCTACGAAAAATTACAAAACTGTATTTGCCAGTTTTTTTTCCCATTCTGACACTTCACTTTACTATTTAAGAGAAACCTACTTTGATAGATAATAGATAATCTTTCTCTTTCTTTTTATTTGTACACCGTTTTACAAGAAGTATGGTACATAAAAGTGTCAGACATATAATGTACAAAAGGCGGCCTTATTGCTAGCAGCCATCTCTTCCAGGCAACCTCAGGATGGATCAAAATATTCTGGAGAGACAGTAGTAGTTGACGGTGCAATGATGATTCATTCTTCAGAAGGGTAATATATTTTATCCACTCGTTATCCAGAATTAGACAAAAATCAATTAATTCTTTGAATCGGAACTGCTGTTACGAACACCATATTGATTTTCTGAAATTCATAAAAACAACTAGATACCTTGTTTCTGATGAAATTTTAATAATCAGAAGGTTTTGAACTGCTAAAAGTTTTTCGGTTAACGATTACGATTAATAAGAATTATTAAATATTTACGATTATTACTACGTACTCCTTACGATCATCCGTAAAAAGGTTTATATCCTTTTTAGGGTATGTCTATTCGGGGGAAATGGTTTTCCCTACGGTCTGATTAGGCATGGTGTCGATTCGGGGAGAACCTGAAATAACAGTGTCCAGCTCCTCCCAGAGTAGGGCACCTGAGGCCGGCCGTTGGGGTGGTTTTTAGTGGAATCACTACATAATCCTGACTCCTGAGTTCCCGAGGAGCAGGAGATCAGAAGGGGTTTTCCACCCCGTCAACAAGAAAAAAAAGATTATGTCTATTCATCTAATGAATGCATCGTCGGTAAATAAACAAATGAACCAACACTTTTTTCGATCTATAAATGCATTTATGAAGTTTATTTTCTTAATTTCACCCACAATCAGTACCAAAACCCAGATTTTATTCATACAATAATTACTAGCTTAAAATTTAGATTTGACCCGAATAAAAGTGTAAAATCCCAATCTTTAAATTGCTTAATAATTAGTACACTTCAGGTATATACTATTTACCTGCAAACCCGTGTAGTGACGGATTAAGAATACGGAATGTCACTACCCCAATTCATCCCGTGGGTGTCGTAAGAGCCGACTAAGGGCGCAAAACAACGCAGGACACTAGCACTGCAAAAAGAAGGAAAACTTGACACAAACCCTATACCAACTCGTCTGGCCAGCGTGGTATAGTAGGCCAAAACCTCCTTTCTAAGGAGAGGCTTATGTCCAGCAGTGGACTATTGAAGGCTGTTGATGTGATGATGTGACCTGCAAAAAACTATCTTATGAAGTTTAATAGCTTCACAGACAGCAGTTATTCGCAGTTATAAATGCACTTGTCAATATTTCAAGTAATAAAACGCTTCAACAATTTTCAAATTGAAAGCGAAATAGTTCTAAATACTTATCGAACGAACCATTACGATTTCTCACTACATGCAATAAACTTCAGACGTTAACAGGTACTGCCAATCGACGTGTCAATTAGAAAATAACTAAGTACATTAAGTTATAAGATATATAAAAAGGAAGGATAAAAACGAATAAAACTTCTTTGAAAGTTTACGGTCGAAAGCGGATCGAAAAGTTAATTAAATGTAGGGATCCGTTCGTTTGAGTTAAGAGTTCAGGATTAACCTACAATAAGTGATGAGTTTTTTTATATTTCGTGAGATTATGGAAAGACCTCGTTCTTAGAAGAGAATTAATAAAGTTAATTAAGTACGGAAGTGATGTATAATTAATACAAACACGCCTATACCATCATCATCTATAATTCTAATTCTAATAGAAGGCAGCCATTTTTTAAATTAAAGAAATATTTCGTCGTTTTATAATAGCTATATAATTGTATAACTTCAAATTTTTTTTTGGTTGGCCGTACGAGTACTTTCTTAAGACATAAATTGTTTTTTACTAGTGGTCCGAATAAACTGCTCAAAAATAATTATTGTATTTATAGGGGAATTGTGGACCGCAGTCCCGATCCCGATAGCCCCAGGACCCGTATAACGGTAAAATACGGCTCTATGAAATGATATAAAAATATTTGCTCTATTAAAATAAATTATCCTGCAAGGTTTTCTTGTTTGTAAAAAGCAAAATGCAAATGTTTTAATTATGAATTCTCTTATTGGAGTATTTCAGCAAATAGTAAATCTCTTTAGGAAAATACATTAAACTAACCATGTAGTAATCGTGCGTGGTATATTGTTACTGTTGTAAATTGACTGTTGTTGTTGGTACTGTGTGTAAATTTACACTGCATACTTACAGACTTAACAGTATAAAATATTTTCTTTCTTCTAATTTTGAAATTATTAATTATTTAAATATATTATGTCCTAAAATAGGTTGATTTTACAATATTCAGAGCGATTCATAAGAAATAACACATGTATTTATAAATAATTAGTGAAGTAACATATACAAGCATTTTAAAAAACATGTTTATACACACAAGAATAAACATAAGCACACATGCAAGCATAAAAGAACTCAATATAATAATATGAAAAATTATTGTTTATGAAAATCATAATAATATGCAACTCCAACAAAAACTGAGCCAGGACAGCTTAAAATTCTATCACTCAAGACAGAAATATGTTTCGTCATCATTATCATACTGGACATAGGGCACCTCCACCATCACAACAATCGGTCCTCTGCTGCCCGCAACCAACGACAACTGATAGTAACGGTAACCAATTTCGTTTACTTTATTTTATTGTTAACTGTTATGTTACGAAGATTTAGTCATGTCAGAAATCTAGAATCCTTTTCCATAAATTATTTGATTTAATCCTGTTTCAGAGAATTGTGCTATGTATCACTAATTTGTAAATATATAAAAGCATAAATATAACCTTAATATAACATCAATCATATAAATGTAAAATGTCATTTGAGAGTGTTCTTTGCCAGAAGTTTTTAATTGTATGAATTTAAATGGAACTTATTTTTAAATATATATTGTAGACCCAAAAACAAAAAGTATCTTAAATTATCAATTCGTTTTCATACCATATTTTCAGGTCACAATAAATCGGTAACTACATATATATATACACGTGTATATATATATATTATATATATAAATGCACCCTTAGCATCTAACGACCCTTCTCTAACTTCAGAACGTCTCAACAGGCGCTATCACAAATGGCCCGTCAAGCCATCTAATTGACTTTGAGCTCCAGACAGGTCGTCCCACTGAGATTAGCCAAAGTTGAAAAGTGAAAGTTATTTGCACTGACATCGACTCTAAGTTTAAGGAGCATTAAATTAGGACTATTCAAAGCTTTCTAAAACTTACTCAGGGACGAAGGTACTATTCTGTCTAATAACTAAATAAGTCTTGGTGTTTCTGCTTAATATTCTAAAGGAATCGGCCCAACTAAAATTATAAATGTTAGAAGGGCATCATTTAAAATGTGCTTTATTGAAACGAAGTTCTTTATCGCATGTTACACGCTTTAAGTGGATAGGACCGAGACCGAAAAATGTGTAACAAGACGTTTTTCCGACACTTCAATTGGCATGAAGACGCTCATACCTTTTTCATATTTCATACAAGTATACGTAGCAAATGTCTACCAAAAAGCGAAAGGAACTTCGTTCCGACCGGCGGTCCATAGACTCCTCACGCCGTTTTCCTTATATACAAATAAGCGAAAACGGAGTTCAAAGTAAGTAAATTACATTTGAAAATACTTATTATTTTGTTTACGCCTAAACCAGCGAATGATGTGGAATAGAATTTGTTACACAAATAGCTTGCAGATTAGATTCACGCTTAAGCAAACTGTTAACGATATAAGCTCGCGTAGTCACATGTAATGACTTCAGAAGCAATAGAATTTTAGCATCTGAACAATCAAGTAATTATATCCAAATTGGGGAAAAAAATTTAACTTAAAAAATTTTTTCGAAAACCGAAAATTCATTTACGACAACCTTTGCCCCATAAAACTTCAGACGTTAACAGGTACTGCCAATCGACGTGTCAATTAGAAAATAACTAAGTACATTAAGTTATAAGATATATAAAAAGGAAGGATAAAAACGAATAAACTTCTTTGAAAGTTTACGGTCGAAAGCGGATCGAAAAGTTAATTAAATGTAGGGATCCGTTCGTTTGAGTTAAGAGTTCAGGATTAACCTACAATAAGTGATGAGTTTTTTTATATTTCGTGAGATTATGGAAAGACCTCGTTCTTAGAAGAGAATTAATAAAGTTAATTAAGTACGGAAGTGATGTATAATTAATACAAACACGCCTATACCATCATCATCTATAATTCTAATTCTAATAGAAGGCAGCCATTTTTTAAATTAAAGAAATATTTCGTCGTTTTATAATAGCTATATAATTGTATAACTTCAAATTTTTTTTTGGTTGGCCGTACGAGTACTTTCTTAAGACATAAATTGTTTTTTACTAGTGGTCCGAATAAACTGCTCAAAAATAATTATTGTATTTATAGGGGAATTGTGGACCGCAGTCCCGATCCCGATAGCCCCAGGACCCGTATAACGGTAAAATACGGCTCTATGAAATGATATAAAAATATTTGCTCTATTAAAATAAATTATCCTGCAAGGTTTTCTTGTTTGTAAAAAGCAAAATGCAAAATGTTTTAATTATGAATTCTCTTATTGGAGTATTTCAGCAAATAGTAAATCTCTTTAGGAAAATACATTAAACTAACCATGTAGTAATCGTGCGTGGTATATTGTTACTGTTGTAAATTGACTGTTGTTGTTGGTACTGTGTGTAAATTTACACTGCATACTTACAGACTTAACAGTATAAAATATTTTCTTTCTTCTAATTTTGAAATTATTAATTATTTAAATATATTATGTCCTAAAATAGGTTGATTTTACAATATTCAGAGCGATTCATAAGAAATAACACATGTATTTATAAATAATTAGTGAAGTAACATATACAAGCATTTTAAAAAACATGTTTATACACACAAGAATAAACATAAGCACACATGCAAGCATAAAAGAACTCAATATAATAATATGAAAAATTATTGTTTATGAAAATCATAATAATATGCAACTCCAACAAAAACTGAGCCAGGACAGCTTAAAATTCTATCACTCAAGACAGAAATATGTTTCGTCATCATTATCATACTGGACATAGGGCACCTCCACCATCACAACAATCGGTCCTCTGCTGCCCGCAACCAACGACAACTGATAGTAACGGTAACCAATTTCGTTTACTTTATTTTATTGTTAACTGTTATGTTACGAAGATTTAGTCATGTCAGAAATCTAGAATCCTTTTCCATAAATTATTTGATTTAATCCTGTTTCAGAGAATTGTGCTATGTATCACTAATTTGTAAATATATAAAAGCATAAATATAACCTTAATATAACATCAATCATATAAATGTAAAATGTCATTTGAGAGTGTTCTTTGCCAGAAGTTTTTAATTGTATGAATTTAAATGGAACTTATTTTTAAATATATATTGTAGACCCAAAAACAAAAAGTATCTTAAATTATCAATTCGTTTTCATACCATATTTTCAGGTCACAATAAATCGGTAACTACATATATATATACACGTGTATATATATATATTATATATATAAATGCACCCTTAGCATCTAACGACCCTTCTCTAACTTCAGAACGTCTCAACAGGCGCTATCACAAATGGCCCGTCAAGCCATCTAATTGACTTTGAGCTCCAGACAGGTCGTCCCACTGAGATTAGCCAAAGTTGAAAAGTGAAAGTTATTTGCACTGACATCGACTCTAAGTTTAAGGAGCATTAAATTAGGACTATTCAAAGCTTTCTAAAACTTACTCAGGGACGAAGGTACTATTCTGTCTAATAACTAAATAAGTCTTGGTGTTTCTGCTTAATATTCTAAAGGAATCGGCCCAACTAAAATTATAAATGTTAGAAGGGCATCATTTAAAATGTGCTTTATTGAAACGAAGTTCTTTATCGCATGTTACACGCTTTAAGTGGATAGGACCGAGACCGAAAAATGTGTAACAAGACGTTTTTCCGACACTTCAATTGGCATGAAGACGCTCATACCTTTTTCATATTTCATACAAGTATACGTAGCAAATGTCTACCAAAAAGCGAAAGGAACTTCGTTCCGACCGGCGGTCCATAGACTCCTCACGCCGTTTTCCTTATATACAAATAAGCGAAAACGGAGTTCAAAGTAAGTAAATTACATTTGAAAATACTTATTATTTTGTTTACGCCTAAACCAGCGAATGATGTGGAATAGAATTTGTTACACAAATAGCTTGCAGATTAGATTCACGCTTAAGCAAACTGTTAACGATATAAGCTCGCGTAGTCACATGTAATGACTTCAGAAGCAATAGAATTTTAGCATCTGAACAATCAAGTAATTATATCCCAAGATTGAGAAAGCGACTACAAATTGTACTAATAATCATGCTATTACTGCCTGTTCTTTGTAGTGTGTGAGAATAGCATTCTGTGTAATAGTATTACAGCAGATAAGCCACACTAGTTATATACCCTTAATGATAAATAAATTATATTTATTTCTGTAAGTAAATCTTTTTAGGTAGTTTTAAAAGTCGGACTTAACAGTTAGATGGAGCCGGCATTTTCGAAGACTCACTTTGGGAAGAAACGCCGAAACAAACAACAGGTGTTGTTTTTTTTAGTCCGTAAACAAAGGTAACGAAAACTGTGCGAGCACAGTATAAAGTGTGAGTAGGCCTTTTGAAGAAAGGACCAAAGTTGTGAGTCAGCCTGTCCATACAGACGGCATACGGGCCCCAGCCATCGAATAGCTTAACCGATATTAGTCAAGATCAACGATCCGAAGCGCCGACCGCCAGCATTTGAGACATTAGACATTTGAGTAGGCCGTGGAAACACTTAAAGAAACCAGAAAGTTACTAAATATGAACTAACATTACAAGCCTTCATTATACCCACATTTACATACTTACAAATGCAAATTTGTCATCTTAATAATCTGTAACCGTGTAGTAAGCCTTTTCACATAGTCTTGTTTTACCAAAGACTTAAATTTGCTTAGAATGTTACCGTCGAATTGCACACTCTGACATAGAAAAGACTTAGCAAGTCCTAACTAAGCAACTACATACGCTTAATTAGGACTTGCTAAGTTCTCAAGTATTTAAATAGTATAAAATATATTATTTTTTTACTCTTATTAATACTACTAATTGGGACTAATCCCACCCACACGCCCACCACTGTAACTCCTGTACACCAGGATCCACAGCAGTGACCCACGAACACACCGAGTTATGACACTCGGGAAGTCCCAGGAAGAAATTAAACTGTCTTGGAACCCGCAACGAAATTAATCAGAAGAAAATTGGAGGAGTTGGAAATACAGTAAATCCACTTCCCTCCTTAGCAAAATGAAGAGACAAAATGAAGTAAAATGGGCATACACCCTTTTAAACAGGGAAGCACCACGGCCACAAATATTACGAGTCCTACGTGAGCTATGTTTGATTTCTATAATATGTATGGCAGAATCGCCTAAACGCACGGAAATTCACCCTAGTTGACACAAGATCCCCATAGTATACCGCCCCAGATGTCACCTGCAAGCTATTCAGCATTATATTACGTTCATTATACCAAAGACTACATTCCCAGAGGATATGATGAGCAGACTGTTCATAGTGAGAGTTAGGTGTTGAGCATTGACACAATGGTGACTCGACTAATTTAAATGAATAAAGCTTGCTCTTAAAGTTACCATGACCCGTAAGAAATTGAGCGACACAGTGATCCACCTCAAGCCATATCCTCGACAACCGTTCGCGAACAGATGGAAAGAATTGGTAAAGATGGCGCCCCTTGGATGATTCATCCCAGCGTTGTTGCCATTCGTCTATGAGGTCATTATAGACATCGGGCTGCTGTTGAAGCAATCTTGTAATTTTACCGCGATCCCGCGCGCCCAAAAAATCGCATTCCATGTTTTGTTGTCTTGAATAATACCTCACCTCATGCACCTCGAGATCGACCGGAAGCACACCCGCCAACACCGGCAAAGCCTCAGTGCTAACCGTCCTATATGCCTTACACAAGAATATCAGTGCAAGTCGTTGGCCTTGTAACAGTTAGCGACGGACAGCGCCTACGGTCGCCCTATCGGCCCATACAGGTGCACCATAGCACATAGAACCTAAATAAGTAGCTCCGTATATGATCTTTAATGTATTAAATGATAGACCCCATGTCGCAGTTGATATCCTTGTCAATGCACAGAAACTCTTTTTAGACTTTTCATTAACTATTTTAATATGTTCGATAAATGAAAAGTTTCTTTCTAAAACTAATCCTAGATAACACACTGTAGTTTTATTTTTTACAGTAACATTGTCAAATCTAATGCTCGGCGGTGATTTGAGGTTACCTTTTAAAAGTAGCTGGAAGGTTTTGTTGGGTGCAAAAGTTAAGCGATTACGTTCACCCCATTGAGATATCAAGTTCAAACATCTATTCGCTAATCTCTCAAGCCCCGCCCTAGTATCAGATTCCACCAGTAATAAGCCGTCATCAGCATACGCGTTCAGAGTACATCCGGATGGTATTGGTATCGCAAGAAAATCGTCGAAGCCGATATTCCACAAGTATGGACCTAGCACCGATCCCTGAGGACATCCCATTGTAAGCGCCTTCGACACCGAATGATGACCAAGTCTTAGTTTAGTTGTACCTTGTGAAAAGTACGAAGAGATAAGGGAATAAATATTTTTAAAGCACCCCCGTGATTTTAATTTCAGCAACAGCATGGGCCACCATGCGTTGTCGAAGGCGCCAGATATATCTAAGAAAATAGCCAGCACGTATTGAAATTTTGACTCTGTGACAAACTTTCTAACCGATATAACAGCGTCAGCTGTCGATTTACCCAACGTAAATCCAAATTGTCTATCATGAAATTTGACTCCACCTGGCAGAAGCCGGGGCACTACAAGACGTTCTAAAAGCTTTCCTAACGATGGTAATAATGTGATTGGTCGGTAGGATTTAGGACCATCCGGTGGCTTGTCGCCACTTTTTGGTATTATACGAATATTACCGCACCGCCATATACGAGGCAATATTCCTTCAGCAATGCAACGTTTAAAGACAGTGAAAATCGTGTCACCCGAAAGTTTACAAGCTTCTTTTATCATTTTGTTAGATATTTTATCATCGCCTGAAGCCTTGTTTAGCGGCAAGGATCTAATGATACCGAGAAATTCGTCTGAAGATGGTAAATCAGACATTGGAGACAGTGGTGGTTCGATGGCCCACTGCCTGATCTGTCGGTGATGATCAGTGTCGTTTTCCGGTCGATCGTCAGGTAAGAGTGAGTCTAAAAGATATTCTGCTGTTTGCTCTACTCCTGTGGTATATCTGTTATTAATTTTGATGTTCTGTATGTATGCAAGGTCGATTGATCTATTTGCCTTAAATTCGTGATACAACGGTGACCACGGGCCCTCTCTATCGAGTTTATCAACAAGTTTCTGAATTAAGTTTCCCTTGGATTTTTCCACAGCAGCTCTGTAGTGGGACCTGGCAACTCTAAGAGCAATGAGAGCATTGTTGTACAAATCTCCTGTTACGTTATGTTTTTTAATAGTGTTTAATTTTCTACGAGCTTTCCGGTAGCTTCTACGTAGTTCGGCTAATCTATCATTCCACCAATCACATCTACGAGTGTTAGTGATAGATCCGCGACCAATAGTTACATCAGCGCAGTATGTAAAAGTTTCTGATAGTATTTCTGCGCTTTCCTCAGCTGATAAACTACTGCGACTGAAGTCTTTGGTATGAGTTGCAAAGAGTGAACCAAACAAAGCCCAGTTCGCACCTTTAGTTTTATATCTAAAATTATAGGGAGCCCTTTGTGGATCCTGTGCAACCCTTGGTATGAATTCGTACACGATCAAGCGGTGATCACTACAGGATGCGTCCGGAAGGACACGCCATCCGGATATCGAGACGTCGCCGCGCGTAAGCGTCACGTCAATAGAAGACTCACCCATTGGGTTGCAAAAAGTTGGTGGTGCATCGGGGGTATTGTGAATAATAAGATTCATTTCCGCAATGAAATCTTCAACCGCACAACGTCGAACCGTGTCGGTTGAACGCAACTTGCCATACCATAATGAAGATGACGCATTGACATCAGCTCCAATGATAATTTTATGTCCCACGAGGAACTGCAAGACGTAACGTAAGTGATGTAAGTGAGGATCAATAGGATGTGAATATTGAAAATAGCAGCTCACTACGTAAACCTTACAGGTAGAGGATGAGATCTCAGCAACGGCGCGGTGTGAACGTAGCGGTAAGATTACGCAAAGATGTTACCGTAAAATTAGAACTTGCAACATATATCCCAGCCCGCGAACGGCAGTCAAGCTGTACTACATTACGACGCAAGTGAGCGCTCTGATATTGTTCTTGTAAAAGGACAATGTCTAACTTTTGTTCTAAAATTAAACGGTCTAATTCTGATGTAGCTATTTTATCGTTATGAAGATTTAACTGGCCTATCGAAATATTATTCATTACTTAGTAAGTTACTCTTTTAACTTTTTTTTTTTTTTTTTTTTTTTTAAACTAAGTTAAACTATTCAGTAATTGGTATTTAATATTAGCTGTTCCAGTTTTAATTTGTATGTGGCACAGTCGTATGAGCCGCATCGATGGTCAGATGGTTTTTTGAACCGCTTGCACTGTGCGCACGTGGGCTTAAAATCTGGTGTGTCTTTATCTGGACAAGCTCGCGTTTCGTGTGCGGCGGCGCAATTAGCACAAGTAGGGGTTTTTATGGTGCAAAACTTTTGTACATGACCGAATTGCTGACAATTTAAGCAACGAACTACTTCTATATCGTCTATGAATCTACATGTGGCCCAGTCTATATAAAGTTTATCTTTTGTGTTGGCTAGATGTTTCCGAACTGCTGCCTCTAATTCTAAGCCTATCCATTGACGCCCATTTTCTAGTTTACGATGCCTAACAATTTTGGTTGACTTAATAAAATCGTTCTCACTTAATTTTAATTCGTCCTTGATATTCTGACGGTATAAGGCTGTTAGGAAGGCACGATCTTCCATAGAACCGGGTACGTCTTTTACAATTATACGGGGCCTACGGCCTTTCGGTTTTTCTAAGCGCAACCCTACTGATTTAATGGCGTCCACAGATTCCAGTTTCTTAAGCTGCCGTTCGTTAGCTACACGTAACACGACGCCTGCCTTAGAGGTTTTTTTAACGCCTACAATTTGAAATCCCTCATCGCTCGGTTTAATAGCCTTCATGAGGGCTTGTTTTGTTGCTGACGAGGTCGCATAGTCCGCTAAGCGTTCCGTAGTGGGATAGGCAATAACACAAGGCCTAGGAACGCGCGCTTCAGTAGGTACCGGGCACGGAGCAGATTTAGGTGGTAATCGAAGCTTAAGTTTGTCCGCGTACGTTAAACTCGTTTCTTGAGTGGCGATATCCTCCATTTGTCGCTCAAAATTCGCTAACTTCGTTTCGTTGCTAGAGGATTTTATTGCTAACAAAGATACGATACCGGTAATTCGTTGAGTAATATTCATAATCGCCGTTTTATTACCTACATTCATCCGAGATCCCTGATCATTAACTAATTCATTAATTTTTGCCAAATAATCAGTGGCCTGTGATACTAAGTCACAGTAGTTGTACTCCCCACAGTTATCACGGCCGGTAGGAGACGAAACATTACCACTTAAGTCCGAATTAATAACGCGCCTACGGCTACTGTCTTTCGGCGAGAAATCCGTAGGTGACATTTCGATAAATGTCCTTTTCCCGGTTGGTGTTAGAAATTCACTTGTACCGCCGGGGTCCGGCAACTCGCTAACGACCGACATAGCCAAACAAAGACACACCAAACAACAATTTCAAAAGGAACAGGTTTAAAAATAAATAACACGCAGAGAAAAATCAATATAAACAAAGGATACCTCCTACCCACTTTTAGAAAGAAAATAAATTTACTCACCAATAGTCGTAATAAAATAATTCAGCACTATATTACTGTTTAAAACAATAAAAACTTACTGACTTTCTTTAAAAACACTATACACAACCTTTAGCCGCCCGCAAGCCGGAAACTAGTCGCAGAAAAAACAGAAAACAATATTTAAATTGTAAGCACATGAAGTCACACGTTAGTCGCACGGTGCCGCGAAGGGAAGATTTTATTATTATTATTATTTTATATTATTTATTAATACTACTAGGCATGTCCCGTTTCTTATTCTTTGATTATTGACTCTGTTTATTATTCCACCTTTTTTCCGTGCCGAAATCCCCTCGGATACCACCCACCAGTGGGGTAGCTATGTCGCTCAGGGTACACCACGGGGAAATTCCCGACCCCGCGTCCCTGTTTATTATCCAACCTAGATTTCTTATATATATATTCATTATTCATTATATAAAAATAACACTCTGCCTTTATTTCTTCAGGCAGAAATACATCTACATTGCCATGTATGACACCCATGTTTTAATAAAGTGTATTAGAAATTTCTTATCAGTTCATAAATAGATGATGAAAAAAATTATAAAAAAACCTCTCAAATAGAAGATTTAATATTAAAGATAAATAAAAGAGGAAAGTTTCAAAATATACATAAATATCAATCATTTACATTTCCGATTTTTCAAACAACTGGTGCAGCTTGCAAAATTGAACAAAACAAACGATCTGATAACAGTAACTCTGAAAAACGAAGGGATACGACCAATAAAAATGACGTAAAATAAAATAGTATGGGTGGCAGGTGCTTCAATATTTACAAACAACTTCGTTCGGCAATACGTTATACGAGTACAGCCCTACTCACGAACTAATTTTGATGCCAATTCATTGGGATGCCAATTATTGTCCCAATAAATTAGAACTTACTCTTTAAAGTGTCTAAGTTTAGTAGCGACTGTTCTTTCTTTTTTCTTTTTTTAAACGACAGCTCCCGCATCAGGAATATATCCTGTGTCGCGGGGGACTTTACAAACATACATGAAACGGACATACAATTTGTGGATCACACACAAAGTGTCGTCCCATGTAGGGATTGGACCCACAGCACTCAGCGTAGTAGTGAGCGACGTGGCGACCGTTTAAACCACTACGCCATCCATGCACTTTTTGGCTTCAATTGGGCTACAATTAGAATTTGTTGTATTTTGTAATCGTACTATATTTAGTTGTCTTTATGTAAGCTTTACAATGAGCTATAAATAGGCTCATTAATCCACAGGTCTAATCGCTAATTAGTACTAATTACTTTTTTGTCGGGGGTATTTTGGTAATGATATGAGGAAGCGAGCAGTCAGGTCACTTGACGGAAGGTAAATCGGCGATATTCACCTAATCCATGGACATCGGCGAGTTAGCAGTCGTAAGTACGTTGCCGGCCTATGCACTGAATTCCCATCACATTTTCTGTAGGAACTACGAGTATAATATTTTGAAAAAGGATTTTTAGTTTATAAAGTCCAAATAGTGCTACTTAGCTAAGAAGTACCCAAGCTAAATAGTTACCCAAGCGAACACGTCTTCAGTACTGAGCTCAAGACACTGTACTAGTAAAAACATAATGTTTTGCCAGTAATACATAAACATGTATTGCTGGCAAAACATACACACTAAATAATTATTACACACTAAATATTTACTAAGTACGTAAGAAGAAACCTTCTTACATACTTAGTAATTACTTAGTAAGTTAGTTAATAAAGACAACACGTTATAGTGAAATATATTTCCAATGAAGATTTATCAAGACGGTTATATTTAAAACTTTCTCCAGATATTGCGGCTTCTAAACAAATTCCATATTCCGCAGACTTATGTTAACACACAGAGACTTGTAGGTACTGTACATAATTGTTTTTTTTTTTTTAATTAAAATATAGTTTAAGTTTACCTAATTTTTTGTACAGATTTTTTAAATAATATCCAATCGATTGTTCCGATTTGTTGGTGGCAATTTTAAAACGAAATAGAAGCTTGCCCGTTTCTACTAAAAATGCTATCGTATTATAGATTTTAAGTGCTCTTTGTCATAGGACGATTTATGTATTCCTGAATGTTACAGATACAGTGAAATATTATTGCTATAAATAATATTTTGTGAAAAATCGCCTTTGTACATGGTGCGTGACGTTTTGTAATTTATGATACAGTATTGTATATTAGATTATACGTCACATAATTTCTTTATTTTTGAGCTTTATTTTGTTGTTATTAGAAGTCGTTTTTAGTTAAAATAATAAATTTGGTAAATTCCAACTTATAAAGGGGATATTGATTTAAAAAAATCCGTACAAGTGCGAGCTGGACTCGTCCAATTTCCAAAACCTATTATTGTGTTTTATAATTTAAATTGTACCACGATGATTGATTACGTACTTTAAATAAAGACTATATTTTTATGATTTAATTCCAAATGTATAGGGTTTTAGATTTTTCCTGAACTTGTAGTATAAGACGATGTTTAATAAATTTTGATTCCCTTAAGAGTGTCGAAATATGCGTTGCGTATGCGTGCACAAGCGGCCGTATAGTTAACTTAAGAGTTGATTATTTCACAGCCCAAGGGACGGTAGATCTGGACCGTATAGTTTTAATTTCTAATCGATACCTCCATGCGTTGCCGAGATAAAGGGTCTTGACAGGCCGATAGACAGACAGACAACAAAGTGATTCTATTACGGTTCCATTTTTTTTTCTTTTGAGTATGTATATAAGAAAAAAATGTAAAAGAAAATGTATATAAGAAGGTATGAATGTATATGTAGATATATTTCTATACTTATTATTTCCCCGTTTCTTCTCTTCTCTTTTTGCCTGAATGTAATTTTATACTTTTATTGTCATTTATTACTTACTTTGTCTATTATTTACAACGTAGACTGGCAGAGAATGCCTATGTAATTATGTCCATCATTGTATTTCTTTTTGTATAAAAGCGTTAATATTATTCAATCCGTCCTCTTCTGAGATGTTCTGCTTTTGAAAATCAGGATATAGCCTTGTTGTTTTTTTAAAGGTCTACCAGCAACCGACACTACTAGTGTTCCCGTTAACCTCTCCCGATAA
Source organism: Arctia plantaginis (assembly GCA_902825455.1). Lineage (NCBI taxonomy): Eukaryota > Metazoa > Arthropoda > Insecta > Lepidoptera > Erebidae > Arctia > Arctia plantaginis. The sequence continues at coordinate 2,895,694 of CADEBD010000388.1, read as the reverse complement.
GCTAAGTTGCTTGTGTTACGATTGGGTTCACGGCGCGTAGTGCACTTGTCAGAATTTCAAACCATGACCTCTTTTTGACCTTTATATATATATATATATATATATATTTTTATCTTTTAGATAAACATATATAATAATAATATTAATAATAATAATAATAATATAATATTGTTCCACATTCACACAACGCCATCTAGTCCCAAACTAAGCAGAGCTTGTACTATGGGTGCTAGATAACTGATATAATACATATATACTTCTTTTTTTGTAAATACATACTTATTATACATAGAAACACCCAGACCAAATCAAACATTAAATGTTAATGCACACAAATGTTTGACTTGAGCGGGAATCGAACCCGCGTCCTTTGGAATAGCAGTTCGTTACACAAACCACTACGCCATTCGGTCGTCGATATAGACACAGATATAGCCATAGTCATCCTTTATATAACTATTATTATCTATGTGGTATCTTGTAGTATTAGAACAGAGTTTTTGCAAGGGCAAATATGCTCTTAAAGGGTTAGAAAGTATGTTGTATATATATAAATATATATAAAAGTGTGCGTGCATGTAGATTATTTCTTGGCGTGAGAATATTCGGCGTATTCGTGCCACTCATTTTTGATTTCAAAGTAGATCATCATCGCGTAATGTGTCCAATAAATCTATACTGTTATTATAAATCTTAAAAGTTTGTTAAGAGATTAGCGCGTTCAATCAAGTAAACAAACTTTTAAGATTTAACTGTTTCGAATTGAAAAATTCTTTAAGTTTTAGATATCTCATTTATCGAGGAAGGCTATATAACATCACGCTATGATGAATAGGAGCCGAGCAGCAATGAACAATGTTTGCAAAAACGGGAAAAAATATTCCTATTGAGGTGTCCTTTGAGAGGTCATCTTTAAGAAAAAACGGCTGGTGTGCTAATATATATTTTTTGTATGTTAAAGTTTCGTAAGTTTTGGTAACACATGTCTCATACTAATAGGATTCTTGTTGTACGTGTGGAAATTGCCTCGTGCCGGCACCCCGACAGGATTATCAGTGGTGCGGTGTGTCGGAATCGATCAGACTATAACCAAACCAGGACGGATCTGGGAATCCTTCCCAGCGCCTGACCGTAAAAGCTGGGGCTCCATCTTCGGGTAAAGCCAGCTCTGACTGCTATATATTACAACTTGTTTGGGAATCAAATCCACAATGGGTTTGATTCCCAAACAAGTTGTTATAGGATGAGCACGATCATTTGTTATATTTGCAATAATAACTAAATCTGTAATGTTTTGTAACATAATTATGTGATTAGAATTCATGTGAAGTCATGTTTTGTACGCTTTTTTTTAAGAAATTTTCATTTATTGATAAGCGTGATTTTTTATCCACTTAAAGTTTATTTGTAAAAGTCAGAAAGCTAAAGTTTGTGTCAAAGTGTAATTTATCTGTAATATATGTATTTAGTATTTATTAAGAAATAAATTAGTATGTTTACGTATCAGGAGTCTTATTACCATAGTACAGGTTCTGCTTAGACAGCCGTCGCAGGATATGTGTTAGGTTAGGTTAGGGTAGACGACGAAGACGGGGTGACGGGAGAAGACGGGGTGCAGCGCGGACAACGTCAGGGTCGGCACCATCCGCCCCGGTCCAGGGGGGCTTGGCGCCGTGTGGGTCAGCTGTCCCGTAGCGTCGGCCAAAGTATTGGCCGACGCCGGCAGGCTGCTCATCGGTTTCGTGAGCGCCAGGATCACAGTCCTGGCGGCGAGACCGATGAGGTGTTTTAAATGCCTGGCCACGGGACACACGCGCGTCAAGTGCGATAGCTGATTCGACTGCGGCGGACTGTGGTTCCGCTGCGGTCAACCGGGGCATAAGGCGGCAGAATGCTCTGCCGCCCCTCACTGCCCAGCGTGTGCGGCGGGCAATAAGCCCGCCAATCACCAGATGGGGCAGAGAGGCTGCAAGCCTCCCCGCAGTTCTCGGCAGACGTCAGGGGTTAGCCAGTCGACCCAGGCTGCCTCCGATGTAGTTCGTGCGTCGACGTCGTCGCCCATGGAGGAGGCTGTAGAGACGATCCAGTAATGGATCGGGTCTCCAGCCTCCTGGTCCAGACGAACCTGAACCACTGTGCCGCGGCGCAGGATCTCTTCCTGCAAACCATGGCACAGTGGTCGATAGGTGTTGCCGTAGTCGCGGAGCCCTATTCTGTCCCTCCCCGTCCAAACTGGATGGGTGACTGGGACGGCTCCGTGGCAGTCGTCGGTTCCACGACGGCTCATTCCCCGCCCTTGTCGCTAAGAGACAAGGGCACTGGATATGTTGCCGTCGAGTGGGGGGGGGATCACCATATATGGTGTTTATTTCTCCCCCAACCGGAGTTTGAACGACTTCGAGGTTTTCCTAACCAGCTTGGAGACCTTGATACGGCGACTAGCGTCTGGGCACGTCCTTGTGCTGGGGGACTTCAACGCAAAGTCCATTGCGTGGGGTTCCCCCAGGACGGACGCAAGGGGCGAGGCCGTAGAGGAGTGGGCGGCCTCGGTGGGCCTCTGTCTTCTCAACAGAGGCTCCACCAACACGTGCGTGCGACAGCAGGGGGGGTCGATAGTGGACCTTTCGTTCGCTACCCCTGCCCTCGCCGCACGAGTAAGGAACTGGCGTGTCCTGGAAGAGGTTGAGACGCTCTCGGATCATCTGTATATCCGATTTGAGCTCTCCCGGACCCAGGACTCCAGTAGGGGTCACGTGGCGCGGCGTTTATCCCGCTTTCCGCGGTGGGCTGTTGCCAGACTGAACCGGGACCTACTAGAGGAGGCAGCCATAATTCACTCGTGGCTGTCTCCTCAGGCTCCGACCGAGGAGGTCGACGTGGGGGCTGTTCGCTTTCGCGATGCGATTACGCATATCTGCGATGCGGCCATGCCCCGCATTCGAGGTCGTCGGCCTCCAAGGAAGGAGGTCTACTGGTGGTCCCAGGAGCTGGCGGACCTCCGTGCGGCCTGTACACGTGCCCGGAGGTCCTACACGCGCAGTCGGCGGCGTCACCGTGGAGACGGTGAGGAGGACCGGCTTCATGAGGAGTACCGACAGGCGCGGAAAACTCTGAAGCTGGCCATTAGCCGCGCCAAAGAAGAAAAGAGACAGGAGATGCTGGAGGGTCTTAATCGTGACCCCTGGGGTCGCCCTTACCGCGCGGTGCGACAAAAGCTTCGCGCGTCGGGCCCCCCCTTACGGAGACTCTCCAGCCCAGCTTCCTGCGAGAAGTGGTTGAGGGCCTTTTCCCTCAACGAGCGGAACACACTCCCCCGGCGATGGCCTCCTTGACCGGAGACGACGGGGAGCACGGGGAGGATAATGTTCCGCCCGTCCGGGATTCGTAGGTAGGGGCGGCTGTTCTACGGATCCGTTCCAAGAACACCGCCCCTGGGCCAGACGGGGTACCGGCCCGAGTGCTGGCCCTGGCCCTCAACCACATGGCAGACCGCCTCGGAGAGGTGTTCGACGCTAGCTTGGCGTCGGGACGCTTCCCTGAGTGCTGGAAGAGCGGGAAGCTGGTCCTATTAAGGAAGACGGGACGGCCTGCCGATTCGGTCGCGGCCTATAGGCCCATCGTGCTGCTGGACGAGGCGGGTAAATTGTTTGAGAGGGTTCTTTCTGCCCGCATCGTCCGGCACCTCTGCGAGGTGGGCCCCGATCTGTCGGACGCCCAATTTGGTTTTCGGGCGGGGCGTTCGACAGTCGACGCCGTGTTGCGCCTGAGGGCCGTGACCGAAGAGGTCGTGAGCTGTGGCGGCGTGCTGTTGGCGGTGTCATTAGACATCGCCAACGCATTCAATAGTCTGCCATTCAGCTGCATCAGGGAAGCACTCCACTATCATTGGGTGCCCAAGTCCCTGAGGCGGCTAGTGGCAGACTATTTAGAGGAGCGTACCGTCGTATACGAGGACCGAGAAGGTAATCTGAGGTGTCGGCCCATGTCGTGCGGTGTTCCACAGGGGTCTGTTCTTGGACCCCTCTTGTGGAACATAGGGTACGACTGGGCCCTTCGCGCCGATTTCCCCCCCGGGCTGGGTGTAATCTGTTACGCAGACGATACCCTGGTGACAGCCCGGGGGGCAAACTTCCAAGAGGTGGCGCGCCTGGCCACAGGGGGAGTCTCCCTGGTGGTCGGGCGCATTGAGGCGCTGGGCTTACGGGTGGCCCTAGATAAGACGGAGGCCCTGTTATTTCATGGGCCCCGTCGTGGTCCACCCCCTGGCGCCTCAATCGTGGTCAACTCGGTCCTCGTACCGGTTCGGGCCCAGATGAAATATCTGGGCCTGATCCTCGACGGGAGGTGGCTCTTCGACAAGTAATTCCGACAGCTTGCTTGGACCCGATCCACCGCCGGCGAACCGGGCGGCGGAGGCCCGCCTATCACAGCCTCATGCCGCCCTGAGTGTGGCCGCGGGTGGACGGGGTGGGTTTCCCCTCCACCCGCATTAGTTTGGCCAGCCGCGAGGGGGCGGCGTCCGCGTGTGCCGGACGTCGCCTAAAGAGAGGAAAAACATTGAGACGGAGCCCGCACCAGGAGCGGGCTGGCGCTAGGAGGGGTCCGGATGTCTTAACAACAGCTGTTCCCGGATCCCTCCTGTTACAGGCGCAGAGTAGCACACCGTGTGGTTTTAGTCGGTCCGAGTCCGACACACCACCCCGCCGCAAACCCCGGAGGGATGACGGTCCGAGGGTATTTCGACACGTTACAAAAAAAAAAAAAGGGTAGGCGAGGGGGCGGCGTCCGCGTGTGCCGGACGTCGCCTAAAGAGAGGGAAAAAAAAAAAAAAAAACATTGAGACGGAGCCCGCAACAGGAGCGGGCCGGCGCTAGGAGGGGTCCGGATGTCTTAATAACAGCTGTTCAGGCCTACTACCTATTACAGGCGCAGAGTGGCACACCGTGTGGTTTTAGTCGGTCCGAGTCCGACAGACCACCCCGCCGCAAACCCCGGTGGGGTGACGGTCCGAGGGGATTTCCACACGTAAAAAAAAAAAGGGTTATTAGTACATATAATATAGAGGTATTAATAATAAAAGCATTTGGTTGTACAAAATATATTTTTATTTTTTAACACCTTTACCCGTCGGTAAATGCTAACAAAATCTAATAACGGTTAAAAGAAAGCTTTAAACATATAATTGCAGGTATTAATAACTTTTGTAATAAAACAAAATTACAGTAAGCTACATCCATTACTAGTTTTTTTATTAATGATGATATTTATTTTTATGTTGTGTTATGTTTAAATGTATTTAATTCTTGTAAAATTGCATTTCAGCAACAGCCTTTAACAGTCCTCTGCTGGACATAGGCCTCTCCTTAGAAATGAGGTTTTGGCCTACTATACCACGCTGGCCAGACAGTTTGGTACAGGGTTTGCTTCAAGTTTTCCTTCTCTTTGCAGTGCTGTTGTCCTTCGTAGTTTGCTCCCTTAGTCGTCTCTTACGACACCCACGGGATGAATAGGGGTGGCGACACTCCGTATTTTAAATCCGTGAACACACGGACATTACATTGTGCATGTGCATGGAATTGTATTTAGATTACAATAACCATTATTTTCAGTTCCATTAGTCCTTACTAACTTGAAAAAAAATGGAATAGTTTTCGTATCTCAAAAACAATTTAGACCATACCTAATTTAATAAAGTTTTTGCTGTGGTTAAATTTGTTGTTGTTGTTGTAAAATTTAATAAAGAGTTGGTGGTAGCTGATGGTTAGAGGTGATGTCAACCAACCGCAAGAGACAAGCCATATTCCTGTTTCAAATAGTGGTAAACACGTCAATGGCAGTAGGTGCAAACATCCCTGACACAATATAGAAGCGCGGTAGCCCCATCAGAGCTCGGAACTCTATTGTATTGAACTCTCAAGACATTGTAGCCTACACATGTGTTAAACCTTATTCAAGGCTTACTGTCAGACTGACTGTAAGCCTTCCATAAGGTTATTTTAGCTTAAGCAATATTCAAATGCAAAACGGTTCATTTATTACTATTATTATTACCTTCATTTAAGATTTGGTCTCACATTTGAACTGCTTTTTAAATCAAATTTCATCTGAATTCTCTGATGCCTGAACGCATTTGAATAAAAACCAAAGTCGAGTTTTAACAGCTGACATTTTAAATAACTATTTATTAAATTACTTTCTTGATAACATTTCAATATTACTATGCACTTATTAAATAAAAACTGAAAAATAAAACTTTACAACGCAGTGCAACATAAATAGGTATACTGCTCAAACATGCGAAGTAGTTTTTACATAAACACCTGCTATGCTTAAGTTACTTGAAACCAGACATCTAAAATTACACAAACATTCACCAATTAAGCTGGACCCCACTCTTAGTACTGAAACTTTGTAATGGATATAGCTTACAAACAAAGTGATTAAATTTCATTAATACATTTAAAGTTTATCAAAAGCTTTAAAATCGTAACGGCAGTGAAAACAACCTATTCGCTAACAGTGCAAAATATATCATTTTTATTAAATAAATATTATTGTTAAATTATTGTAAATACACAACTATCCATAGCTTACTGTAGTGCGTGTACATTTTGTTTTAAATTAAAAGGCAGACTTCATCGATTACTCAACATTAAAAATTAATTTAAATAAGTAGACTACTTTTGAAATCATTTAATCTTAACAAAGATAAACTCATACATTTTCTCGAAAAAAATAACAATTTAAAAAATGTTTCTGTATAAAGTTGCTGTTGATTAACCATTTCTGGTCACTAAAAACCAACTTTGTAATATATTTTTTATTGTATTAAGAAATCAACGGAATCTGCCATTGAGTATTCTAATAACGTCCTTAATCCCTAAACAAATTTATTTACATTACAACGAGTACAGATGCATGATACTTGCAGTCAGTCAAATTGCTTTCAAGCCAGCGTAAGTGTAACTATTTGACAGCTCTTGACACTTAGTAAAAAAAAACAGTGATGAACTTTAAATAACATTTTTTTTAATAATAGTGTTCTCAAAAACAATTGTTTAAAAATAAGGCATCAGAAAAAATGTGGATTCGAATGAGAATAGAGTTCCTCGTTACAGTTGTTCATCAAGGAATATTAACACTTATGTCATGTTACAAAATTTTAAAACTAGTCTTTACTACCTATTTTGATAATGACTTAACTGTTTGGCTACTATCACCTTGCCCTAAACCTATGATCATTCGTTCGAAGCATCAGTAATGTTAGATTAAATTTATATATAAGGATATATACACTAATTACAAAACAATATGATTATTTTGAGCGCCAGACACACTACCCTCCTAAATAAAATGCATTAAATATAGAAAGTGCTGTTTATATATTACACCTAAATTGAAGAGTAAGGATATAACGACAGTATAAAGTAGGATTCGTGAGTCGGTAAAAAATTTAAGTACACTATTTTGATGATACATAAAGAAACCAAATTAATTGACCAGTACATTTCTTAGAAACACCATTATCTGTAAATGGTGAACATTGCATACGTTTTTCATCTACGTAATTTAAATTATTGAAGTGAAGTCTACGTCACAAGCTAATAATATCATAACAAACCATGAAAACTGCCGTTATACACAGATATTTATAGCAGAAGTTCATAGTAAAATTGACAGATTTCTGAATACTAAGGTATCATGATCCACATTACCGGGTAACAATAACAAGTAAAGAACTTGGTTCTCAGTAATCAACACAGGAGGGCTCCGGCGCTCAGTATAGCGTCTGTCAATGGAGGCTCCAATCTATTGGGAGGTCTCTAGAAGTAGACCGAGAGTTGAGAGACGGCGGTGCGTGTGGCGCACCGCGGGCCGCATGTCAGTAGTCTAGGGATTCTTCGTCAGGAGAGCGCTTGCGGCAGCACAGGCGCCAGGCAGCGCCAAGAGCACAAACACCAATAGCAAGCGCTAACCCTGCACCTAAAGCTGGTGCTGTCCAATCACCGGCTCCAACACTCCTTGCTTTCGCACAGAGCACAGGTGATTCATCATGTAACTGGCCTAATGGTAATCCTCCTAATAAATCCAAATATCCCAAACGACGAAGACTATCTTCGGAGTATGCTTCTCTAGCCCTTTTCTCATCAGCTGTCCAAAATTTGCGTTCGCCAGATGTCACATTAGGACAGTTGACAACGCCATTACACATCAGTCTTGCTGGAATGCATAGAGCTTCTCCAGGACAAATAAAATCGCAACCCTGGCCCGAATCAGATGGTTTCAGTTCACTATCGGTCAATCTCGATGTCATTAAAGTACCGTCTGAATTTTTAGGTAAATGATAAAGACCAGTCCAGGCTATTTTGAAAGCTGCCCGCGCAGGAGATGCACTGCCGATGAAAACAATGCGAATAGATCTAGTTTTTTCCTTTTCAATTACTAAAGGATCATCTAAAGATTCAAATCCTAGTTCACCGGCTGATAATATTGGCATTTTTTCAGTCTCTGAAACATTGTCTCCACAAACAGAAAGGTAGGGATCTAATCGTCCAGGAAGATAAATTTGTATATTACCATCTTCACAATGCCGTGATGCAAATTTGATGCTCTCAAAGTGCAACCAAATATCTCTTTTGTCTTCGATTTCTAAATCCCAAATGCATTGTATCCTCTTTGGCGGTTCCATGTAACCTAAGGCTTCTAGATGAGGGTAAACTATTTCCCCGTCTGATGCTGCAGCTAATACTGCTGGTCCACAAAGTGGCCCATGGACAAATTCATAACGAGCTTCAAACAGTGGCAATGGATTTTTGAAGTAAGAAGCGGCTGCATGAGCATTGTCGACTATAAGTTGGAGATTTAAGCTTTCGCCTGAAGATACAACTCTATATGGCCTAGCTCTGGAGACAGCGTTAGCATGTTTGGCACAAAGACATGAACCGAGTGATCTCTGCACGGCGAGATGGAGTGGCAGAGGTGTAGTGCTCACTCCTGGTAAAGTCATGTTTTGTGATTTTCCTATCGGGAAAGGTTCCCAAATAATTAACTTATCCGCGCGATCTTCGTAACAGTTTTGACAGGTTACAGTTGTGTATGGATGATCCTGAAAGAATAAGAAATTTAAAAGATCTTTAAGACATTATTACTACTAAATCACTGATTGTTGTTGAATTTTATTCATCAAGCCTAACACTAAATAAATCAGAGAGCAATCTCAAAGAGGTTTGTCATGTATTCCAAATTAACCATTTATGTTAAAGATATTATTTCAATATATGTATATATGAAGTTATATTCGCACTATACAATTAAACTATTACGAATACTTTATATTACGTTAAGTAAAACGAGTTCGTTTGAATATCTGGTATTTATTTTATAAAATTTATCAGATAAACAAGAAAAACCTCAATCAGTTGTTTGTAATTAAGACAACTGCTCCAAACATTTTACATTATGCGAGTACATCTCACTCGCATACTTGCAAATGTTCCTTGCGCGGAGTAAGAGCCTAGTGACGGCTATAAAGATTACAGAGAACTAAAATAATAGTTAGAAAATTACAAAAATAACAGTGTTATGGGTTATCAACTGACGATGGATACCGGGACTGAAGTGGTAGCACTTTAATCCCGCCATCCATGCAGTGCACTGTTTACATCGCCCTTTTGTGTAATTGTGTGTTACATTATTCAGACATTATCTTTAACTTGTATGAAACAAAAATATAGAGATCAAAAAGTCAAGAATAATATGTTGAAACATTTTTCACAACTCAAACTCATGTAAAACAAACAAGGACTATAAATATTTCCTTCAAGTTATTAAAAACAAATTTCTCAGAAACAATTTAACTTAGGATATTTTCTCAATTTCGTTTATCTTTAAAATGAAATTACAAATTAAGGCGAACTTTATCTTTCTAATAAGATATTTCGAGACTTTAGGCAAACACTATTTAACTAAATAAATTTTGAGGCAAATTACGTAATTTAAGGATAAAGGAAGGAGGGAGTAGAAATATGCTTGAAATTGAGCCAATTACCTGAAATATTTGACCTTACTGTAAATAATTTAACTCGGATAGATCTAATAGTGCTATACTCTTATAGAAAAATAGATACAGTTTTAGCATGGATAAGTGAGACAAGGTGATCTTGGTGGAATGGGCTACCAGAACAATTCCAAACCTTGGAATATTCTCTGATATCAATCAAGAGATCAGCCGATCACCATCAACCGAGATTGTTAATTTGATTTAGTATCTACTTAATGCTTTGTATCAGAAATGTCTTAAATGCTAGAAATTTCTTCAATAAAAACCTTACCTTAAAGTTCACGTTCAAAACAGTCAATATCACTCTAGCGTAAATTCTTTTGTCAGTCACAAATCTGTACAAACAGTGAACATCTTCTCCTGGTGAAGCTTGTTTATACACTAAAGTATTTAGAGGAGATCTAAGTCTTCCTGCTCTCTGTTTCCAAGAGGCTATAATCTCATCACAGGCTGTTCCAGGTACTGGTTCTCCAAAGCGAGTGTTGTTGAAGAAGTCGTAATGCGCCCAATAGTATAGAGAGGATCTAAAAGGAAAATTTTGATTTGTATTATAAAAATCTATCAAAACAGCTTTTCCTTCAACTCCAACAGTTTTTTTTTTGCTATCCAGAAATAAAATATTGTTTTTTACTTTTTTTGTTGGTCCACATTTTTTATAAACTTTAATTTAAACCTGAATTGTATTGACTAAGTTACTTAGTGTATTAATCATTACAAAGCAGTCGCAATTAAAGTGTGATCTTTATGTAAAATGGCAATATACCAAACTTGGCTTCGTACAGGTATACGCATTGTACTTGACTGCTCGAAAGGGCATACTATTGAGTAACGTTCAATATTATATTCGGTAATGCTCAATATAGCGTACGCATACCATTCTACGTATCGATACTATAATGATGACATTCAAAATTATGGAATCTATACAAAGTTACTTGTAAACAACTATTGAAGCATAACTAAATGTGTCCAGATACAGTCAGCGTTTAAAGATACATAAATGAATTATTGTTATTCTACGATGGTTACAAAACCTGATCCAAGTCCTGTATAAACTGTTCTACTAATATTATTTTCTAAGAAAATTAAGATTATATTTTAGGACACTTTGCAATTCAATTAAAGGGATAAACGACATTGCTTTTCTATAATCAAAAATGGAATGCTTGGACGAATTTTACCTTAACAAACATCTCCACAGAATGACAGAACTCAAGTAATCCTAAAGCGATTATTCAGTACCCAAATAGTATTCTAAAATTTGAATTTTGAACGATAAGCCACGTTATTCTTTTTGTAATTTTGTGTTTAAATTTAGTTGATGGGATTATTCGTTGATGCGATATTGCCCACAAATAAGCACAGGCGTCGAGGCTTTGGCAAATTCATGTTGTTCATTACAATCTGGCTCATTAGGACTGCTTAATGTCTTTGAAGCCATAAAAAAATCCACAAAATTAAGTTATGGAGAGATATAAATTATGTTGCGCTTTGTTCTCTTCTCTGTTTTCATTTAGATTTTTCATTTGCAGCACTTTAATATTTTCAGCAATACTCTTGAGGGTAATATTTTATTGTTAGTGCTGCAGTTATGTTATGAAAACTACTCAGTATTCTAGTTTTCCTTAAATAAATAGGTATATTACTCACCCGCTGTAGCTCCCTGTTTTACTCTCGAATCTAACAAACATGGCATTGCCAGTAGATACGAAATCATGTTTTTCCATTGGCCTGCTGAATGTGTCACAGAAAGTCTTTATGATGCGAGCATCGTCAGGTCTTGGAGCATCATATAAGGTGAGAGATTCACCGCAGTCACCAGTCCAAGGTTGTATTGGAGACTCAATACGGTTGATGCGAAAACTGTTGACAAAATAATGAACCCATCGCTTATGCAACGTAAAACTTCAAAAAGTATGCACTAATTCAATGGGTGATACTCTGAGAAAGAAAAGGTCAAAGCCACTGAAAGTAAAATATTTGGTCTATTAAAGATAGATAAAGCTGCTGAGAAACATATGTCTGTGTTTAAATTAAGGAATTTTATGTAATTCTATATTGTGACAATTAAATAGACAGCTTACCTTGGAAAGTAAAGTCTTACAACTTGTCCAGGGAAGCCTTGCATGAGGTAAGTACACGACGTATGTGGAGGATACCAATGGGCTACTGACAGGAAGATGCCCTCAGAATCTCCAGATTTCTTGAGTGTCTCTGCAGTGAGCAGCCAGTCACAGGTCCCGACTTTTGACCCAGGAGCTTCCACATGACCAGGCCAGTTCCCAACGTTAAAGTGGAAACCAGTATTTAGAAGAGGCCCTGTTGTTTATTATAAATGATTTAATTATAAAATCAGCTTAGGGGTAAATTTAGAATTGGAATTGCTATTGTAGGCAATAATAAATAAATTAATTATTTTAAGATTATATACGATGGAGTGTATTTCAATGGAAATTGCCTCGAATCATCTTTTTAATTTAATAAACAACCTTCTTTACTCCCTATACAAGAGTATCCTTTGATATATTTAAATTTAGATCAGAACCAAGTTTGCTTAACATTATTATCATTTTGTACTCTTACCTGGAGATTTACCTATATTTTTTATATCATTTTGTTATTATAAAAACAAACATTCAATCAATGTAAACAACACAATCATAAAGTCTTATCCAGGTCTCTATCTATTGGAATACAATATGTGACTACATAAGTAATGCGATATTCATTTTGTAATCGATTTTTTCAGACTGTGACTGTGCTTTACTTCTATTTCTGTCTACATGACCTGATCTACTTGAATGTAAATAAAAAGAAAATTACCTGCTGGTGAGCTGACAAATTCCACAAACAAATCCTGAGACGTACCGATGATGGAGTATGGGAATTTGCCCATACCACAAAATGTCCCTATTACCGAAGCCGATTCATCTTTGCCGTCATATATTTTTATGTAGTCGTATGGGCAGTTTTCGGATCCTAAAGAAAATGATTAAAAGGTTAGTTATGTCGTTGTGTTCGATTTTCAAAATACCCTATTATGGCATGGCTGGTATCAATGTGCTTCTCAGTATGAAATACATTGAGACAAAAGCAATTTTTTTTTTGGGGAAAACGAGTTCTTAAGTGGCCCGCGTCTCGGCAAACGTAGTGTAGGACGCCCACAGGCCAGGTGGAGTGACGATTCACCAGGGACTTCCTTTCTAGGGTATACCTGGTTCCCCGGCTATTAGTACCCGAGACGGCGTGCGGTTTTAGTCGGTTCGAGTCCGACATGCCACCGATAGGTGGTATCCGAGGGGATTTCTGCACGGAAAAAAAAAAGGTGGAGTGACGATTTGCGCAAGATGGCTGGCAGGAGCTGGATGCTAGAAGCCCAAAATCGATCTATGTGGCGTGCAATGGGAGAGGCATGTGTCCAGCAGTAGACTGCTATAGGCTGAAGATAATGATGAAGCTAGAAGTATAGGTGCCTCAACCATAACGTTTAGTGCTAATCCTAGCGACAACAAGGTTAGCAATATAATATTAGCTAAACAATAGTTGAATTATATAACAATCGTAAAAAATAAAAGTAAGCGTTTTATAATTAACATTAATAGATTAATGCAATCTGGTCAATGTCTGGTTAAAATAACTGATTACACATATACTTTAATTCCCATTTTAAATAATATAGTGATTTGAAATAAGCAGTAGCTTAAACAATAGGCTTGACTTATAATCGGCTCTTAAGTATTCCCAAATAACTTATAATTATTATTAAAACTCAGATTGACTTAAGGATCCCATCAAAGTTTTTGAATACTATCAAGGACTTTGGAAATTAAATTCAAAGTTTCCAAATTAAAATTTTATTAACAATCGGACTCAGCTCACAGATTTATCTTTGTAGATGTCAATTATTATATTTGGGAAACAAGAAGTGCCCTTTTCCCAATTATACTTCTCACCATATTCGAGCTGCGACACACACTTAGACAGCATTTCGCGAACAATTGTCGAAAAATTGAAATTGAAAAATTGTCAAAAAAAATGTCGTATATAAATCCGACTTTTTTTATGATAAAAATAATGTGAAAACTTTGCCTAATTGATAATATTCGGTAACGTGTAGAACTACTAAAATTTTAGTTATGTACTAAAGAAAGTCGATACTGATTATACAGTCTGTATCTGAGTCATCACCATAACTTGCATCAAAAGTGCTCTGAATAACATTAACAGCACTTTTGATGCATGAAGTGATTGAGGTGTGTAAATAAGGACCGTGTCATGTAGCTCTCGGTTTTCTCTACCTACCCTCAAGGGATTTGGCGTGAAAATATAGATAGAAACAGTACAATATTATTGGTAATAAAAAAATTAGGACAATAATCTTGTGACTTTTATGGCAATTATCCAATCAGCTAACGCGATTCGTATAAGTTTTTTCTATAAACTATGAACACTCACTTATAATATATATCCAAATGATATTATTTTACCTTGAAGAAACATCACCACCTACGTGGTATATCGCAATTACAATTATTATGTATTATTTTTCATACGACACATGCCTCCGCACAAATGCATGATCCATACAAGTTCTTAAGTATCTAGTAACGCAGCAAACGTGTTAATCAATTTTTGTACAATTTTGACACATTAGTAACCACGCAATCGGATCGGATCGGATCGGATCGAAGCGCATCGTGTGCTTGTTAAAGGATGGAAAAAGGAAGATAAAAAGTGGAGGTTTCATTCTTCTAAATTTCATTAACGACGGATTACCAATTTATTTTTCATGGTTGACATTAGAAACAAAATTCTTTTTTAACTTTCGAAATTTTATCACAATATTTACTCCCCCTACTTGTATCCACTTCCTTCATAAATGGTATTATAACTAAATATTTGGCTCTCTTTTTGTCGTATTTTAACTAGTGGAATTATTAAAATCAGTTCATCAATATTAAATGTCAAAACAGAATGAACTAAACGCAACAAACCTATTATTTTGAAATTGGATTGAATAAAATGTAACAAAAAACTTTATCAGTAAGGATAATAATATTGTCTATTTCAATTTTTTTTTAGAATGAATCTTACAAACCAACTTAATATTTTTGATACCAGAAGAACATAAGAAAGATCAAAGTAAACAGCCAGTACATACATTTCATATTCATAAACCCATACTGGGAATCAAGGAGTACACTATTTTTCAATACGTTGCGAGCTTTTCCTGCAATATCGGGAAAGTCCCGGGGCGATCCGAGAATTTAATATCAGCCAATTTGCAGGCTGGAACAGATTTAATGCCGGTTATTGGATGACGGCTATTTACGGTTACCATCATATAACTTATTACATGTTGCTGTGTTACTTCAAAATATTAGAGTACGAAAATAGACACGCTATTTTTTTTTTGGACTAAGGACGATGTGTTAGGAAATATTTATCTTTAAAATAATTTTGGTATTAAAAAAAATATTGACCCAGTTCTTACAAGTTAGAACTATTTGATGGTTTTAGAGCTACGCTTTAAAAGCATTGTATTATTGATACTGCTTTTTATTAACAGGAATGTAAAGAATTTTATGTTTCGTTGTAACTTGTAATTTAAATGTATTGTAAACTATTTATTGTAAAGTTTTTAAATATAATCTGGAAATGGCTGAAAACACTACACTCAATAATATGTGTAAACTAATAAACAAGGTGATAGCTGTTAGATTTATCATACTTTTAACTACATTTTACTTATGCTCCTGTAGAGAGAACTTATTTTATTCTATCGTCCCTTTTACAGGAAATATTGTTTCCGATAGAATATGATTACTTTAAGTTAAATGATTGCCAATCTGTAAAGTAAAACCAGACCCAAAAATTCGTCAACAATCGAATTATTAAAAATTAAAACGATTATTATTGACTATGGCTATGCAAACGTATGTACAGGAATGGTATTTATGTTTTTGATAATATGTCACTGTTGAGTGTTTCTCAGTAGTTAATAAGGATCCTCGATTCTTAGTTATACATTTGCCGTGTCACTTCAAATCCTAGCGGCTAATTGGCATTTGGATACCTGCAACTATAAAGTTACAAGTGCCCTGTCACTCTTTGCTTTCCTCTCCCCAAATTCAAGAATCAGGGGAAGTGGGGAAAGGGGTAACTCCGGTAACCTCACTTACTCGATAAAAAACAACGAAAGAATTATTTAACACCGGTTTTCTGAGGTCGTAGCATCACTCGGTTAAGACGGCTCCTTTACGCATGGCTCTCCCACGGTGTTATGTTTAGTTTCTTATAACTATAATTTATTTCTCCCAAATAAATTACGGAATAGAATTGGTTATTCAAGTTTATTAGTTAGGTTTTTTCATACATCGTTCCTGGTGCAGGGGTTGCAATCAGCGAGGCAATGCTGCTAGTATCATGGACACCTTAGCGTCGGGAGTGATGCGGGGCGGGTTACATGATTTCACTTGAATGATATGCATTCATGGACTTAACTTACTAAATATTGTTTAGATATGTAATATAAAAAAGTATATAAGGTGCTGATTATTTAAATGACTAATTACTACTAAACAATATTTTTTCAAAATAGTTTTTTCTTTTTTTTTTACCACATTCACACAACGCCATCTAGTCCTAAGCTAAGCAGAGCTTGTACTTTGGCTACAAGACAACTGATATAAATACATATATACTTTTTTTTTGGAAATACATACTTATTATACATAGAAACACCCAGACCAAATCCACACAAATGTTTGACTTGAGCGGGAATCGAACCCGCGACCTTTGGAATAGCATTCCGTTACACAAACCACTACGCCATCCGGTCGTTCTGGACAAAAATGTTTAGCTATTGCTCCAGGACTGAATTGCATGATATCGTTACCCATCTACTCGACATCCCTATTTGCTGATATAGGCCTATTCTGGAACAGACACATTGAAACGGACAGTATTGCCTTTTTAGTGGAATTGAACGTTCGAATAGGTCATTCGGATCGATCGATAGTACGTTTAGTGCAGTGGCCCATTGAAGTTAGTTGTAAGGCTAGATTTGTGATGGTCTAGAATATTAGGGCATTATCGCAAGAGTGAAAAAGGAATATTGAAGTATCTGTTGTCTTTTTCACTGTCACATAGGTTTAGTTTTTTTTATTTATTTTTTGAATTTTTGTTTTCATTTGTTATTAGTTGTAGATATGTTTTTTTATGGTATAAGGGTGCAAACGAGCAGACGGGTCACCTCATGGTAAGCAACTTTCGCCGCCCATGGACATCTTCAACTCAAAAGACACAAGTGCGTTGCCGCCCTTGGAGTCCCTCCCGCTCGAGTCAGCGGAAGGGGTATTTGGGATCCGGTAACCTCACTCACTCAAGGAAAGGCAACGAAATAATTGCTTAACACCGGTTTTCTCTGTGGCCGTGGTATCACTCCGGTCGAGCCGTCCCATTCGTGCCGAAGCATGGCTCTCCCATGTATTTATGCCCAATATATTATGCTGTTACTCTTCCGAGTAAAACCACACGAATCAAAGCATCAATAAGATTTTGAATATATTTGTATGTTGAATGTTATTTATTTACGATTCTTTTAGAACATGTACCGCATTTAGGTAGTAATGTTCCTGGATAACCTTAATCAGTTTTGTAACTGCATTTCCTACTTTTATGTTTAATGCATGCCGTGGCAGCCTTTAATTAAGACTACACTATAAAATGTAAAAATATAGTAGTAACCTTAACATGTAGATTAGTGTAAGCCTTTTTGATTGTCCTTAATAAAATAATTAAATAAATATCAGGTGTTGGTGTGCTCAAGTAAATGTTACATGATGTCCTTTGACTAATTTATTTGTTAATTGTTACTGCAGTAGAATTGTTGAGCTATTCACGATACGTCTGATTTACTGAACTTGTTCCATATTTTTATTATACTGTTTTTCTACTTCTGTTAAAAGAAGAGCTTTTAGGATTTTAATTTTCCACGATTTTGAATATGTTGGAAGTAACTGAAAGAATGTAAAACAGCACACATACAGACCTACGTACACTCACGACTGTATCCCGAAGGGTTAGGTAGAGCCGTCTAAAGCGCCCACAATATTTTTGCCAAATATAATTTGATCACACTTACATAACAGGGACCAAGTCCATTACAGTTAACAGGACACTTTGAGAATTAAAAATGGAAATATTAAACCATATTAAATGGGAATGTCCGTGTGGTGACGGAATAAGAATACGGAATGTCGCCACCCCTATTCATCCCGTGGGTGTCGTAAGAGCTGACTAAGGGATCAAGCTACGCAGAAAAACAGCAGTGCAAAGAGAAGGAAAACATGACACTAACCAACCAACTAACAAAACCTCCTATCTAAGGAGATGCCTATGTCCAGCAGTGGACTGTTAAAGGCTATTGATGTGTGATGTGATACTTACCAGATGTGATGGGTCTCATTGGGCAAGTCATGATATTCTCACAGCGCTGTCCGTCTATATTGAACTCTTCGTTTTCTATGTACAGCTTTATATACGGCAAACGAGTATTCAAATGATATCTGCAATAGGAATACTTAATTAGCAACTAAATTTGAACAAACTTTTTTATGGCTAGAGTTGAACCATTTTAACTGAAGCCATACAAAATTATGTCTAACTCGTACTCTTTTTATGGAAGAAGGAGCAAACGAGCTCATGTTTTGATATTCATTTAATTTGTTACCTATATTATTTAACATCCTGGGAAAAAAGTAATTGGATCTGATCATATCTAAATGTGTATGATAAAATAATTTATAAACTTGTATATGATTTTTTTATAATTATATCTAAATATATATAATGATATATAATTAAATATAACCTTTTATCTTAAGTCAAAATAAAACGTTGGATTTACTTAAATACGATTGGACCTTATAATTTTCTTTTATATCAGCATGATATTTTTTGTGAGACTTGACTCTTTAAATATGATTATATATAATTCTGAATGATTATATTCTATATTGAACTATATACACCTATATATATTTGGATATAATCATATAAAACCATTTTGACACCAGGTCGTTTTCTGGTAAGGGAGCCATTAGTTGTAGCCCCTGATTCAAATTAAGAGAAGAGCATTATCAGTAGCTTGAAGCGATGGCAACTGCAACAGCGAATGTTGCAGAAATTTTGGTGATGATGGTCGCTCTACTATCTTCACCAATATTTGCAACGTCATAAATAGCAACACAAAGTTCCGGAGCATTCTATTGGTGATGTAGATTTAGTAAAGGAGGACAATATGCCCCCCCGGCAGGTGGTTGTTAGGTAGGATACAAATAAAATACCCTGGATCTGATGGTATTACACGTGTAGTTACGTAACGAATACAACAGTCCACGATAAAGAGACCTATACGTCTAAATTATGTGTATTACCTGTTACCAATTGTAAGGACTGGTTTAATTGTAGAAACATGTTAAACTTAAGGGTTTAAACATATTTGAATTGTAAGATTAAATTGTTACTACTTGCATTAAGTGTTATTTGCTGAAACTCAATTGTCAGCGGTAGTTCAGTGCTTTTATTACTTCTCTTAAGATTGTACAAGCATAGTTTTAACAGTCAACTTATTAAGAAGCACTGGAGTCTGTTTTGAAGGACATTTGCCATAATGCCCTTGGTGGGAGGCATGTTCACGTAAATATAGGTTAACGAAATCGTAGCGCGATTAATTAATTTAATACAAAAGGTTGAATAGTTGGCTCGATAGATGGCGTTGACTCGAAAATTTGAATCGCGTCATGGTTTCGTTACCTGCTTTAGATAAAAAATATTTTTTTATTGATATGTAAGCATCAAGCAATGTGTAATTAATCCAGTATTTGATTTCCACCCCTCTCTAAGCTGATCTTCGTACATGGCGTAAATTTATTCGTAAGTTTATCTATAGTATCGTATATTTACATATCTTATCATTTATAATTAAATCCTGCCAAAATTTGGATTTTATTATATCTCATCGGTATGATTCAATTATATATTATGATCAGATCAAATCATTTTTACTCGGGATATTATATTAAAAGTTTAAATCAAGTTTTTTTTTCTAATCATTAAATCATTTTCTAATTTTTTTTTTTAATCTATTGAATTGTTGTTGTTGTTTCGTCTAGTGGCTAGGTATTCTAACTGCTGAACCAAAGGACGAAAGTTCGGTTCCCACCCTGGACATATAATTATGTGATGAGCAAGATCAAGTATTCTGTATCTGAGTTTAATTTATCCATAATAATACACATTTTATTGTATCGTACATTCCCAAATATAACAGTAAATGTTTCTACCTACTTACTGAGCCCTATTAATACCAAAGATGCTGCATAGTGTACAGGGTACCTTTCACAAAGAAAAAAGTACCCGAGTGCTGGAAAAATTACTTGTAAGCGAGCAAGCAAAACCTAGCGATCAATGATAAATCTCACAATTAGGAAACCAATAAATAAAATGTCATTTATGAAGGTATTAACAGGTAAAACACTTGTAACCACAATTACATGTCGATAGCTGCGTGCGATAGTTTCATTTTTCGACTCCAATTAGTTTCAAATCAATTTCGATACCATTTTATAAACTTGTAGTTCTTTAATTTAATTAAAGTTTAATAGTTCTTAAAATTTACTAATAATATATTCACAAAAGACATAACATTGTTTGGTATAAACCCAAAGCATTCATAGTAAGATACTTTTATTTTTTATTATATTTTGACTGTTGCTACAAGTGTTGTGTGATCTTCTGTAATAAAAACAAGACAATTTCTATTGTGGTAGACTACAAAGTGCTTACTACTCGAGTCGAGATGCAGAGGAAAATAACGTTGACAAACAATACTTAACGCGCTAGCCCTAAACAAACACATTTATATAAGCTTGTTCTACCCTCATCAAAATTTCTCCTGGACCTCCCAACTTTTTAGTCGTTCCTTCAAATATCTAATTTCTTTTTAACTGCTACTGGCTAAATACAGATTATTTTTGTAAAAAATAAATTCAGAGCTATACCATGCTTAGTCGTGGTTTTGATTGAAGTAATTTGTAAAATCATCCTTCGACCAATGCAGTTTGTGCAAATAAAAAAAATTTTTTTTGGTTTAAAAAAGACAACTGCTGCATTAGGAATATATTATTCCTGTTTTGAGAGGAATTTTACACACATTTATGAAACGGATACAAGAAACACTCAGACTCAAAACAACAATTTGTTTATAACACAAAGTTGTGTCCCATGTGGGGACCACTACGCCGCCCGTGCTGTCTTAAATCTTCATTTTCAATTCACTAGATGTCTATTTGATATATTAATTCCAATACCTCAATCTTTGTAAATCTATAATACCTGTTCCTAGTTCCTTTTACTTAAAGAAAGAACACAAATAAAATACATTATTACACTTTTTTTTTTTTTTATTATTACACTTGCCTGCAATGAAGATTTCTTGGATACACTCCAGGGTAGGCAGCCGATTGTACATAACAGGTTTGCAGGCGACAGTCTCGGAACACCCGCTCGCAATATGACCTGCGAAAAATTGCTCCCGTTCATTAACTTAATTCGGTAACAAAGTTTGATGAAAATCATTATTCTCAACACTTTTGAGCGCAGATTTTCGCCTAAAAATTGTTGCTGGCTCTTTAATTATTTTTGTGGTTGTTTTAAAATAGCTGCGCTTTGTAGCCGTTGAAATTATAACTGACCAAATTTGGAGTTTCATTTGAGTGTTTTTTATTGTTTGTAAAAGAAGACTATAAATCCGAACATGATTAAATTTAATAAAACCTTGTTAATGTTTTAGTACGATAACCTCATTTACAGTTATTTTATTTTAAAAATTATATAAAAACTTATCAAGAAACAGAAAATATCAAGTTTGTCTATGATTTATGTCATTTAAATAAATATATTCGTAAACAACGGATCGAAATGCTTCTGATTCTAGCTTTATACAAGGATTGACCCCTTAACCGAATCAACTTTCAAAGGCAACCATGCCAGACATACTCAAATATCCCTAAACCTGAAATTCTATAATAGAAAGAAGTGGGCGGTGTAGCCAGAACTGCTAAAATTGTAACTGTAGTAATGTTGCCACACTACAGCAACCGCTTCATTAAATCAAAGATATGCGGTCTTTTTGTCTTTTAAAATAAAGAAATAAAAGAATATTTTGAACTTGAATATCCTTACTTTCTCTTTTTGGTACTAACCGGAACTATATGGATAGTTCCCGATGTTACCAAAAATACATGTATGGACATGTGTAAGTAATTGGATCCATTTTATAAGTTAACTTTAGAAGCATAATGACTTCTAAATAATATTTGTTATAGACAAAACCATAGTCTACTTAAACTCAAACATAAAAAGGTTTAAACAAATGAGGGAATATGAAATGCAAAAGATCCAGCAAAAATTGTAGATGTTGATTCGATCAACGATGCTAACAAATTGTAATGATGTGGGCGTAGGGCTCTTAGTGGACAAAAGCAAAAACAAAAAACGGTTATTGTTTTTGTCATAAAATTTTGGTTTTATAACTTAAATTTATATTTACAACTATCAGGAAATGTCAACCATAAACTGGCAACTATAAAAATCCTAGACCATTACGCCCAAAACGCTCGTACAAGCTCCATAAAAAAAAAAACTTTTCTAAAAAGAACCCTGAAATCAGCAACCACGCACCTCACTCACTTTAATTCAAGTGCTTGATTACAACGCATAAATCAATGTGGCTGCAATAATAGGTGAGCAGCCAGCTCAGGCCGACAATTCAACACGATTTATAAGCCATTTCGGTCACGTACCTACCAAAGTGGTGGCCGTTTGGAGCCAGTCAAAATGGAATGATTTTGGAACGCCAACGACATTCTGGATAAGCTCCTTAAGTAATTGGCAACTTCAACTTGATTTATTTTGTGAAAGTCAAGCGATGATTCGATATTGAATTAGTGATTTATCGGTTCGACAATTGGCCTTGTAAATGTCGTCATGAACTGTAATCTTAGTTTTCAGCAAAAGGTTTTGATAGAAATAACTATTCTTTTTCTTTTTTTTGAAAAAAGACAACTCCCGCATTAGGAATATACCCTGTGTCGCGGGGGACTTTACAAACATACATGAAACAAACACAAAGAACACCCAGAATCAGAACAACAATTTGTGGATCACACAAAGTGCTGTCCCATGTGGGGTTCGAACCCACAACACTCCTCGTAGTAGGAAGCGGCGTGGCGACCGCTTAAACCACTACGCCATCCGTGCAGTCATCTAAGTTAATGGATTTCCACCATCAACATCACAAGTCGCACGCGTTACTGATATACTTGTATATCATTTGAATATTGCTTAGTAAAATAAGTATTTTACCCTATCATTAAATTAAGAATATACGCGATACGCTAAGGCTGATAGTGTACTACAAGAACACAAACCGGCCATTTATAACTATTATATTTCTCAAGGGTTCTCTATTTTTTTTTGCAACGAAATTAGTCTCTATTTTCGTTTTATTAACAGCTGTTATCCGCAAAACTGAAGAAACAAAAAAATACGACGTAGGCTTTTTACGACGGACTTCAATAAGGCTATGTATGGATGACGGGCATTAAGCCCAGGTTTTGCTAAAAAAATATCAACAAGAACACACACTTAGAAAATCTGTTGTCTCGTAACATATACATACCCTTGAACTAGCTGACTATTCAACCAGATTACATGAATCACAATCTAAGTCAATCTACTAAGAAATCTATAGCCAGGGCAACATAACCTACAGAATCAAGTTTTAAAATATATGCGTAGCTGGCTTTTATACCACCATAAAATATTTTACGGCAGAGAAAACTCAGATGGACTAAATTATCAGTATTTTCATCTATTCTATAGGTTAAATCCTGTAAAAACAATAAAAAGAAACAACGCTACAAAAACTATTTCTTGTAATTTGACCACACCTGTCTGTAATATCCTGTATAAATTTGTTGATATGATATCAAATCCTATTTTTGGAATAAATCGAATCGTAATCGATTTCCAGGTCAAAACACTCTTTGTAATTTCAACACATTGAATCGATCAACCCAAAAAGTCGACGTCCAAAATAGCGAATAGGTTTTCCAAACGATTTACTAGGAAATGTACATCACGTACGTCTGAACTTGCTTTTGACTTGAACATTGAAATTCGGTAAATATTTTCAACAAAGTCGGCCAGAAAATAACTGCTTCAGAAGACCTATACTGTTGTAATAAGAAAAATATAAATATATTAATCCAAAATGATAGGGTTCGGGGCGATAAGGAAGTGTATACGATTATAAATGATGAAATTAAACATAGAGAGTTTCAAAGACCTGAACATCAAATCACTGTAGTAATACACTAGGGTATATTACTACAGTGATTTGATGTTATTCTTAACTACTTTGGTTAGTCAGCGATATAATTCATTATAAAATAGCATGAAATAACAGCTTATAATGATAATAATTGGAGTTGTTACTGGATGTTAGTTGTTACTTGTTATGGATGCTACAGATACGGTAACGATTAGGATCTACGATCCCTTACTTTAAATACCTACAATTTGATTTAAGACAACCTTTTCTGCTGGTTAATAGTTTTTTTTTATTCTATTGCGTAAATTTTTGACCATACTACGCAGAAATATACGCTATATTTATATGCTGTATAATTTCAAATACATTCATAAAAATAAGAAATGTATTCAAAGGCAGACGTATTATACATGATTATAATTTTAGAATAGAATTACAAAATAAGTAGCTAAATACTTTCTGCATTGGTAAATAAAAGTTTTAAGCTTTGCTTTGTTTTTCATTTAAGTTTTCAAAGTCACTTTATCCTGTTTAGATTCTCTATTACACCTAAAACTTACAACCATTAACTTTCTAATCAAATAACGTTTAATTATATACCAGAGAATTTGTAAATAAAATCTCTGCTACAGGGTCTAATTGCCTAAGAAAGATAAAGAAAGACTTCGATGGGCGAAAGAAAAAAAATTGCTGCTCATCATCAGACAGTAGACTTATATTACCTTGGCAAAATATTTGTTCCGCCCACCACGAATGTAAAAAATGGTCCATTATTGTAGAAATAAAGATTGTAGTGAAGTATTTTGGTTGAAGTGACATTTTTTTATGTTTATTGTTGTTTGGCAAAGGACCACGTTCAATAGCATACTTGACTTTTGAAAAGTTAGGTCTGCCTTTTCGAATATTTTGAAATAAAGATTTTATAAAAAATTTGTAAAATCTCTAAAATTTCTTCGGTACAATAAGCCTCAACAGTAAAATTAACACGTGGTTATAATTAAGGAATAAGGAAGAATGAGTTTCATTTCAATTGCCAATATTGTCTTGGATGTCTGAAAATATGTTGCGTCAAATGTCTTCTAAATTCAGTTACTGCCACCGAAGTACTTGAGCTTTTAAGAGGTTTTATAAAAAGGACAACGATAAGTAAAATACGCACCCGGCTACAACTTCCCCTCTTCTATTTGGATATAATTCTGGATGCTGGCCGTAACGTAAGTACACTTCAAACTGTTGCTCGGCTCTGTAAAACAAAAAGTTTAATGAAATTTAAGAAAAAAAATGAAAGAACATAAAACCTTAGGAAAGTTCCTAGCTCCTAAATAGCAGAATGTTTTGTAAACAATTAGTGCGTACAGGAGTTTTTTAGATTCGGCAACGCACGACTGTGTTTACCATTATTTTTAATCGGGATAATAGCTTATAGCTGTCCATGTTCACACCTATTGATCCCGAGGGTGTCGTAAGAGCCCAATAACGGAGCAAGTTACTCAGAACAACAGCACGGCAAAGAGAAGGAAAACTTGACATAAACCTTATAGGTACTCACCCGTCTGGCCACCATTGTATCGTAAGCCAAAAACCTCCTGTCTAAGGAGGGGCCTATGTCCAGTAGTAGACTACTAAAAGCTGTTGATGGTTGAATAGCTTATAATAACTTTGAAAATGAGCCTATTTGTTATCTTAGGAGAGTTTACAACAAGTATATTGATTTATTTTAAATTGAGAATACTCTAGCAATGGAAGTTTAGGTATACAAAGAAACGTATACAATACCGGCGCATCTTCAATTACTCACTTTTACATTTAAAATTATTTATTTTCTTGAAACTCTTATGAATTCTTTCTGAAAACTGCATTCGCGGCAGTATTATGTATTCTATACATCGGACTGATTTTGTTCTGTATTTAAACTGCAGTAAAAAATCTATCGGTAATAAAATTTTATGTTATATTATTTATTTCCTTTAATGATTAATAATAATGATATTTCCAATGACGTTTACAATAATAATTTCCCAAGCAATAAGCTTGACTTTATCTCCAACGATTCATAGTTCCGCTTTGAACTGAAGTATCTAAAGTCCTTTAAATTTGATTTTAGCTTTATCGAATTACCCCATTTAGCACGACTACTGACCTGGAATCGAAACTGAAGTAAGTTTGATCAGTGAAGTTGTCGGCGTGGAAGACAATCTTCACGAAGTTTGTCTCCGATATGAACGTTTGTGGCTGTTCTATTTCGCCGCAGAAGAGTCCAGGCTCCTTTCTGTTCGATACATCCGTCTTCGCGTTGCCATCCACTATCTATGAACAGTTAAATATTAATAACAATTCGTATATAACTTTAGGTACTTTAGCGATAAGATAAAATTGTTTATGAAGCATGTTAGCTTGATCTCTTTAGTAACATAATTTAAATATAAAGCATTTATTTTTAAAATACAATCATAATTTATTGGTACCTAAAATATTTCCAACATTCCCAGTAAATTCGTAGGGTTCAGAATTTGAGAGTTATAAACTCACAGATTTATAAATGTAGACTGATCCAATAATTACGGCCAAATTGGATCGTGGGAGTTCCGAGATCTTTTACCCGTTAGGCGAGTTCAAAAATTAATTAGTAGAATTGCAAAAGCGTGCGCTGACTCAATTAGTAGTACTTTTGATGGAAGCCGATTTTCACGACTTTATGACAGGAACTTTTTGTTTTTAAATAGCTTTTTTCCCCTTTTCATCGTTTCCTTCCTACGTTATTAACGAGAAAACGGTAAGATCATTTTTATCTTTGAACGTCTGGCTTACAAGATTGGATAATAAATTTTGCTCAATTAATGAACTTCTTTTTACGGCAATATTTAGTGAAATAAAATAATTCCCTCCGTCTTCTAGGCTTAAATCTATTATTGTTTTGGAAGATCATATTAAAGCGTTCATTGACTTCTTTAAATTTAAAACTTAAATTTTTTTAATGGTTAGTTAGTTAGTTTAGAAATTAATGGTTTTTTTTTACTTTGGAACCACATTTGCCAATATTGCAAAATTGAAAAATGTAGTTTAATTAAAATATTATTTAAATTATGAAGTACCCGACTCGAAGGAGATTTTTTTGTTAAATTTTAAATAAACTTACTTGCATATATCCCTTGTGACACGTTGTACCGTTGATTAAGGTCCCAACTTTAAACTTTTTAAATCTGATTCTGAGTATCCAGTCTTTAGGGGACCCTCTGAATGCTCTAAACCTGGAAACAAAAATGTATACTAAATTTCCCTTTCATTTTTATGTCCTTATGTAGATCGATTTATTGTAAACATGTCTTCATCTAGAACGATTGAGGCTTAGGACTTATTTATGATTTCTGAAAGTGATGACTAGTCTATCGAAGTTTGTAAGGTTTTTCTGAAAGTAATAACTAGATAATAATAGATAAAAGGAGAGGCCCATGTCCAGCAGTGGACTATTAAAGGCTGTTGATCATCATCATCATCAACATCATCAACAGCCTATACTAGTCCACTGCTGGACTTAGGCCTCTCCTTAGAAAGGAGGTTTTGGCGTACTATACCACGCTGGCCAGACGGGTTGGTATTGGGTTTGTTTCAATTTTTCCTTCTCTTTGCAGTGCTGTTGTCCTGCTTAGTTTGCTCCCTTAGTCGGCTCTTACGACACCCACGGGATGAATTGGGGTGGTGACAATTTGTATTCTTAATCCGTCACCACACCACACAAGGCTGTTGATAATGATGATGAATAGATAAACTAGATAATAATCAGAACTGGCCCTTAATATGTTCCTTTGTAGACCAAATATGGTTAGGACGCAAGTTTATTATTTTTAAATAGATATTTATAGAATATTAACATTATTTGAACAAAATGTTGGTACCTACTAACCTGTTTAATTATAATAAAAATAGAAATATAATACTTTGTGAGCGTGATAGATTTATTTCATTTTATTTCTCGAAGAAAAACTTCTATTTTAAATGATAATGATCTTTCAGCAGTACTTTAGCTAAAAAGTGTTCAAGATTTTCTTATCATAATTTCCTCAAGACGCTGTAGCGTACGTGAGTTCATTTTCTTTTTTAAAAGATCTACATAAGATGGTTCGACATTCTTATATGGTTATCTTGCTTGTACAAGTCCTTTGAAATCTAGTCTGTTATAGAATGTTTTGTGAGATACGTGTACGTAGAGTGGGAGTTCTCTCGCTCGATAGCCTGATTGCGGCTATCGTGCGGAGCGAGAGTGCGTGAAACTCTGCCGTCTCCTTCTGCGAGCAAGTCATGCTCGCGAAGGGGGGGTCGTCTACCTGTTGTTGTAGATGGCCCGAGGTATGTCGGGGCACCAGGGACTTCCTTTCTAGGGTATACCTGGTTCCCCGGCTATTAGTACCCGAGATGGTGTGCGGTTTTAGTCGGTTCGAGTTCGACATGCCACCGATAGGTGGTATCCGAGGAGATTTCCGCACGGAAAAAAAAAAAAGTCTGTTATAGAAAAAGGAAACAAAAATTGTATTCACGTTTTGTGAGATACGTGTACGTACGGTTGCAAGTGCAACCTGGTCGAAATGTTGGGTAATTCAAATCTATGTACAATTATTATTCGCGTCTTTAGTAATAATTATAGAGTCACCTGCCGCGTAATCTTAATTTCAGCATGAAAGTTTTCATTCTCTGATAGTAATATCAAGTCAAACATACACCAAAACATTCCCACTAAATTACTTACAACCTTCTAGAAACCTTTCAAGCCAAAGCCAAAAGTATCTAAGTAAAAGTTGAAAACGCCATCTATCATAAGTTTGAACAAAACTTTGAATGTTTTGACGCAAGTTGAGAAGAACTACTGACCTGTATGTACAAGTGAGTGGTTGGCCAAAGTTCTCCGCGGTCACGGGTGGTGACGACACATCCTCGTATATATCCACTGTCTTGTTGCAGTGGTCTCGTTTCGAATCTGTAACAAATGTATTAAGTTTAGTATTTTACTTTTTCACATCAACATAAGCAAGCAGTTTCAATACAGATATGTTTTTAATGTGTGTGCATGTCACAATATATTTTAGCGATTTACTGAATAGGTTCAAAAAAATATTGTCCCAAATATATATCTGTTCCAACACACTAGATGCGCTGATTTAGATTAAGTTTACGAACAAAAGTTTAAATAAATAAAATGAAACAAACGAATACACACTAGCGGTATCCTTCTTAGAGTTTAAAAAAATGAGCACATTAAAGATGGCAGCTTAAATTAACAAAAAAACGTTTTGATATATTTTAAATTTTTTTTAAATTGGAAAACTAGTAGAATAAGACAGAGATTTTTTAATAAAACTTTCAATATATTTTTATAAGTAATTTTAATTTCCCGAACAAAGAACTGAGTTTGCTAGTATTTTACAATTTTCCGTGCAAATTTGTGACGTTAAAATCTCATTCATAGTTTTACTCAAATTTACAAGGAAAAATGTCAATATTTGAAAAGACTCAACGTTATTCTGTAGAATAATTTTGAACACATAAATTTAAAAGATGCAAACCGAGCAGGAAAGTATATTTATTTATACATTTGTAATATTGTACGAAGAAACGATGACAAAAAATGCTTACAAGGCAAATATTCATTGATTTTATAATTAATATTCGATGGTCCTTCTTAATTTTTTTTAAATTCTAGAATTTGTTTATATTTATATATATATATATATATATTATAATACATGAAATTAAAATCATCAACAGCCTTTAATAGTCCACTGCTGGACATAATAAGCCTCTCCTTAGAAAGGAGGTTATGGCCTACTATACCACGCTGGCCAGACGGGTTGGTATAGGGTTTGGGAGGGGCGTTCGACAGTCGACGCCGTGTTGCGCCTGAGGGCCGTGACCGAAGAGGCCGTGAGCTGTGGCGGCGTGCTGTTGGCGGTGTCATTAGACATCGCCAACGCATTCAATAGTCTGCCATTCAGCTGCATCAGGGAAGCACTCCACTATCATATGGTGCCAAAGTACCTGAGGCGGCTAGTGGCAGACTATTTAGAGGAGCGTACCGTCGTGTACGAGGACCGAGAAGGTAATCTGAGGTGTCGGCCCATGTCGTGCGGTGTTCCACAGGGGTCTGTTCTTGGACCCCTCTTGTGGAACATAGGGTACGACTGGTCCCTTCGCGCCGATTTCCCCCCCGGGCTGGGTGTAATCTGTTACGCAGACGATACCCTGATGACAGCCCGGGGGGCAAACTTCCAAGAGTCGGCGCGCCTGGCCACAGGGGGAGTCTCCCTGGTGGTCGGGCGCATTGAGGCGCTGGGCTTACGGGTGGCCCTAGATAAGACGGAGGCCCTGTTATTTCATGGGCCCCGTCGTGGTCCACCCCCTGGCGCCTCAATCGTGGTCAACTCGGTCCTCGTACCGGTTCGGGCCCAGATGAAATATCTGGGCCTGATCCTCGACGGGAGGTGGCTCTTCGACGAGCACTTCCGACAGCTTGCTCCAAAGCTGGTCGGCGCTGCGTCTGCCCTAGGGCGACTTTTGCCCAATATGGGTGGACCCAGCGTCGCGACAAGACGGCTGTACACGGGGGTTGTCCGGTCAATGGCACTGTACGGTGCACCGGTGTGGGCGGCGGCTCTGACCGCCCAGAATAGGGTACGCCTCTGGCGCCCTCAGAGGGTAATGGCGGTCAGAGCCATACGCGGTTACCGCACCGTTTCGACGGAGGTGGCATGCGCGTTGGCCGGAACTCCCCCGTGGGATTTGGAGGCGGAAGTGCTCGCCGAAGTTTATCGGCGAGTGGCTGACTCCCGGGCGGAGAGCGGATTTCGCCCTCCGCCCGAGGATTTGCGCGAGTGGCGCGATGCCGCTCGCCGAGCCACGATGGCTCGTTGGTCGTTCCGGCTGGAGACTCCACGCGCTGGCTTCGCCGCCGTGGAGGCTCTCCAGCCGGTCATCGCCGAGTGGGCAGGGCGGCAGCACGGGACCCTTTCCTTCCGGCTGACGCAGGTGCTTTCCGGGCACGGTTGCTTCGGAAAGTACCTGCACTCGGTCGCTAGGAGGGAACTGAGTCCCGCCTGCCACCACTGCGACTGCAGTGAGGACTCGGCCCAGCACACGCTGGCGGTCTGCCCCGCATGGGCGGCGCAGCGCCGGGCCCTCACTGCAGTCATCGGAGTGGATCTCTCGCTACCGGCCGTAGTACGCTCCATGGCCGGTAGCGACAGTTGTTTTACCGCGGTCGCAACCTTCTGCGAGGTAGTAATCTCGCGGAAGGAGGCGGCGGAGAGGGCCCGGGAGGACGACCTCCACTCGGACCCGATCCGCCGCCGGCGAACCGGGCGGCGGAGGCCCGCCTATCACAGCCTCATGCCGCCCTGAGTGTGGCCGCGGGTGGACGGGGTGGGTTTCCCCTCCACCCGCATTAGTTTGGCCAGCCGCGAGGGGGCGGCGTCCGCGTGTGCCGGACGTCGCCTAAAGAAAGGAAAAAAAAAATATTGAGACGGAGCCCGCACCAGGAGCGGGCTGGCGCTAGGAGGGGTCCGGATGTCTTAACAACAGCTGTTCCCGGATCCCTCCTGTTACAGGCGCAGAGTGGCACACCGTGTGGTTTTAGTCGGTCCGAGTCCGACACACCACCCCGCCGCAAACCCCGGAGGGGTGACGGTCCGAGGGGATTTCCACACGTTAAAAAAAAAAAAAAAAAAAAGGGTTTGTGTCAAGTTTTCCTTCTCTCTGCAGTGCTGTTGTTCTGCGTAGTTTTTTTCCCTTAGTCGGCTCTTACGACACCCACGGGATGAATAGGGGTGGTGACACTCTGTATTCTTAATCCGTCACCACACGGACCTATAGAAATTAAAATGTTATTCACTATTCGTAACCTTTTAAAAATTGAACAAAAATTTGTAAATATTTTTTTTTTTCAATTTTGGCTGTTTTGTTAAAAGTCACAGATTTGGAAATAAGTAAGTAAAAGATTTTTATGAGTAATACAAATTTTAAAATTCATCATCATCATCATCATCAACAGCCTATACTAGTCCACTGCTGGACATAGGCCTCTCCTTAGAAAGGAGGTTTTGGTTTTGGTTTTCTAAAATTCTCTTTAAGCATATTGGTTGAGCTATTAGATCGGATTATGATCGACTGCAGGGATGGCGCTTCCTACTGCCCACACGGGACGACACTTTGTGTGATCCACAAATTGTTGTTCTAAATCTGGGTGTTCTTTGTGTCCGTCTCATGTATGTTTGTCCTCGTCGACACAGGATATATTCCTATTTTTGAAAAATAAAAAACAATATAGTAGAAAAATAGTTAACTTTATCAAGATATCTATCTAATATTATAAAGAGGAAAACTTTATGCGTCTGCATGTTCGGCGTAATCTCCGGTACTACTGATCCGATTTTGACAATTCCTGAAAAGTATATTATACCTGAGTGCTATAGACTACTTTTTATTGTGATAACTGACATACACGCGGGAGGAGCTGTGGGCAGAAGCTAGCTTTAAATAAATAACAAATCTCAAAAATTAAAAAGAAATGCTATGCGAAGACAACTATAAGTTCTATAAATAGAACTATAAGTAATAATACCTAAAGGTAATTCAGCATTGTTTAAGTAGTGATTGTCTTTTCGAGAAGACCCTAGCAAGATACTTTTAACACCTTTTTTTTTAAATTATTCGTACAATGTAGTCCAGCACACGAACTTGTGATCTTATTATTAAATATATTCTTGGTTGCCCTTTTCTCGAGCTCAATAAGTAAATGCGACCGCTGTTTTCACGAAACTCGTAAAAGATATAAAAAGTACTCTTTATTACACCTCGTTCGCCTACTCGTTAATAAAACTCTACCTTGGTGTAAAACCTTTACTTTAAATGGAGATTTACTCTTAATGTTGTACTTGTAACGTTAAAGGTCTATTAATATTCATTTCCGTATTCAATAAAAATATATTGTGAATTTATTTTTGCTTAAATGTGGATACTGTATATATATCATACTCGTATATCTCCGTAATAGCTCGAACATATTCGATCTTTTGTATTTAGATTTAACATATTCATTCCGTGATTATCGTAAGAGCTGAATAAAGAAGGAAACTACACATGGCAACGGCACTGCAAAGGGAAGGAGAACTTGAAACAAACAGTATGCCAACCCGTCTGGCCAGCGTGATGTAGTAGGCCAAAACTTCCTTTCTAAGAAGAGGCATATGTCCTGCAGTGGACTATTAAAAGCTGTTGTTTAGGTTAATGATTCTTTTTATGCTCTTCTAATAGCTCGCTGCATCAATGGACATGGTTGGCTGCCTGATAAGACACGACAACTTCCTAAGAATAATACTGGAAGGAAAAATAGAAGGCAAGAGATATGAGGCCGGGCTAGATCAACAAACATAGAGCAAGTGAAGGAGAAAGTGGGAGTCATGGCCTATCAGGAAGTCAAACAGATCGCAGGGTATAGAGAGGAGTGGTGATTGCTCCACCGTCAAGGGCTCTTAAATTCAGAGAGAGATCCATGAACTCATTAATAACTTACCATCAGTTCACCAGTCTGCCCATTCGCACCCTATATAATATCTAAATAATAGTTTAAAAACTAATAAACATGCTTTTGTAAACTAGGTTTCTCCTCGGTTCCTTAATATCAGTTGTTGTCTATGAGGCGGTGGTATTACTCCGGTCGAGTCGGCCCATAAGGACGGAAGCATGACCCTCCAGTTTCTTCTCCAGGGTCTCAATTTGTTAAGAATTGCCACCCATCCATAGACAAACCTGGCTAGGATTACTTTTCTTAGAATAGTTGGTAGTTCAATAATTTTCTCACTCAACATTAAACTATAAAATAAGGTTCAACATCTCCATCAGTGTCACGTCTGAATTTGTGGCAAAAGCCATTATACGTACTTTAAGTTCAGCACTTAGTTAAACTCCCAATTTAATTTATTAATACTTAAAGTTTACATAATTCAACGCACTAAGTTTTAAATCTAGCACTTAAGTTACAACACTCTGGAAACACCTGATACCGGGCCTTATAAACTGACAGATGGGACAAAACTCCACTAAGTGTAAACTTCGAAAGTGCTTAAAAATTAATACGAGAACCGGATTCGTATAGGACTGTAAAGATGTTAAAATGAACGAATGATTGTTTAAATTGTTACTAAATGTACATATAGACCAAATATGGCAATGGACTTGAAATTAAGACTATGGAAAATATAACCAATGGGACCGATCCCATTAATTATATTTTAATTACCCTTTTCCCATAAATAGTAATTTTAATCAAAAAATGCTTGAAATTATTAACAGATCATCAACCAATAGATAAACAGGTCGGTCAAACAATCATCTCTATTTAATTAAAACATTTTGTTATTAAACAGCGTATCATTCTGTCTTATTCATAAGTACTTTTTTTACGAAAAGACAAAGAATAAGAAATGAGAAAGGAGCAATTGTTTGGCTCCGCTCACGGCTTGGTGTCGTAAGTCCTTGCATTTCTTAGCTTTGCTTACACATACTCATGAAAAAATTGGCGAACTTGTTGGCAAAGTTTTAGTTGTTAGTAGTTTTTCATAGTCCAGTTAAGACGGCCTATGTGTGTCGAAAAATGGTATTTTGGTAAAAGATCAACAAAAAAATATACTAAAATACCAAAGAAGTTAAAAGTAAAAGGGAAAAAAGTTAGTTTCCAAAAACCACCTACACGACTAAGAGTGATCTCTTACGGGCAGCTGCAAAGGACAAAATTGATAATAGGCTTGAGAATAATGGGTAGTATTGGTAAGAAAATAAGACTATTCTGCTGTTTACGACAGGCTAGGCAATACTTTATTCGTGCAAATTTTGGCATTCAATAGCCGCTATAATTAGACTTGGTAAAGTTGGTAAACGGTGGCCCCCTCTTATAAATAAACATCTAGATAATCTTGGCACGATTGTCGGTTTTGGCGAATAATTGAATTACTCAAGTTTAATACACGCTATTGACGGCGTTTAAATTGTTTTACGTACACAACTTGTATTTATCTTGTGGCCGTCCGCGGTTTCTGCGCAACCGTTATATACTACGTTATATATTACCGTTTAAATATAGTATAATTTTGACTAATCTTTTTATGATACAACACACACAAACACAATAGTAAAAATATTTCTTTGTACTCTTTTTTTTCTTTATTAGTAAGGTTATTAGCAGCACTTATCATTAATGCATCCAGTGTAGTTGTACAAAGTCCAATTCTACCAAAAAACTGAAAGACTACGTATGATAACTAAATCTAAACTAATTTTGGGAAACTACGAGTTAGTCTTATTATTTCGAAATTGTTTTATAGTTCAGAAATCGGTTTAGCCCAACCTTTAGCTATTATACTGTACTGTACTGTACCTATAGTAATTATGAAATAATAATATTGCTTTAATGTACACCAGGTAAGAACATACAATAATTAACCTAAACTAGGTTAGACAAATACAAGTGGCCTTATCGCTTAGAGGCAATCTCTTGCAGGCAACCGTGGTATGGAGAGAAAACATGAAGCAGCCCTTCCCTTGTGTTAGGGAATAGATAAGAAGAGGAAATCTAAGTAATATATATATATATAAATATAAAAGAAAGTGATAGTAACACATAGTATCCATTTTGTAGGACTTTGGTGAGTATATTACGTACTACAGGGAATATACCACGTGCTGAACAAGGCTAGTGGTGTTATTAGATACATATATTTAGCATTAGCATTTTCTTGTTGTAAAGTAATCTATAACTTTGTTACTAGTTTATTGATATGATTTTCTGTGTGAGAGAAGAAATAAAATATTATTATTATTCTCTTTATTAAATTATATATACATATTAATTACATTTTTAAATATATTACAAAAGAAATAAAAATACATTTAAAAATATTAAATTACATTATTATTATTATTATTTAATTAAATAAATACATATGATTTAGATGTACTAAATACATATATTATAAGAAACCTTATTGATTTAATAGAAAGTTAATAAATTATGCTACATTGAAGTCTCCCAAGTCTGAAATACAGTCACTAAAATCAATATGTTGCCGTATACGCTGACTATCAAGTTTCCTTCACTTTAACTAAAGCAAGAACAAAAGATTGTTATGAAAGTATTAACTGCATTAGTAAAATTGAAAATATTACTACTTGTAGTGCCTATGGACAACGGAAACCACCATAAACGATTACGAAGTAGTACGAAAATCGATTCTTATGTTTTTAAACTAATCCAAAAGAACGAAAATAAATGTGAACGATAAAAATACATATGGAATTAACTCGTGTTCATTCCTCACCTGTACGTCTAGCTAAAAATAAACTTTAGCACTTACGTCAATTTTCTCTATAGGCGGATTTTGTAGGGGTGTCACTACACAAGCCGCTTGAATTAGCGTTAGCAGTAAATTAACTTGAACTGATGGTTTCTAATACTACGACCACAACGTTCAATAACATTATTAGTTTTTTAATAGCTTTTTAGGTTTTAAAACTATTTTGATACGAAATTTCTTGACTGTTTCCCGATTATTTAATTTTATTACAAAGCTGACTCTACATAAGTGTTCCAAGTTTGAAAAAGCATTCTATATTTTTTATAGCAAAATATTGAAATTATTTTGGCCACTTATTCGTCTTATTTAATGATTCTGAGTTATTTTTGTTTTAAAATCCTCTATAAATAGGACTGTTAATAAAGCTCAAACATTTTTATTTAAAATTACTTTTTATGATGAGAGGTACCTATTACATTAATATTTATTTTTTCCATAAGCTTCAATTCAAGTCCATTGCCATATTTGGCCTATACATTATAATTAAAACAGTCATTCGTTAATTGTAAGAGTTCGACAGCCCTATATGAGTCCGGGTCCCGTATTAATTTTTAAGCACTTTCGAAGTTTACACTTAGTGGAGTTTTATCCCATCTGTCACTTTATAAGGCCAGGTATCAGGTGTGTTTCCAGAGTGTTGTAACTTGAGTGCTAGATTTAAAACTTAGTGCGTTGAATTATGTAAGCTTTAAGTATTAATAAATTAAATTGAGAGTTTGACTAAGTCCTGAACTTAAAGTACGAATAATGGCTTTTGTAACATATTCAGACGTGACACTGATGGATATGTTGAACCTAATTTTATGGTTTAACGTTGATTGTGAAAATTATTCAGCTTCAAACTATTCTAAGATAAGTAATCCTAGCCAGGTCCCTCTATGTATGGGTGACCATTATTAACATATTGAGAGCCCTCCGTGCCTCGGAGAGCACGTTAGGCCGTTGATCCCGCTTGCTATGCGAACACATGGGGTAACCGTTATGGGTAAGTGGAAACCAAAAAAGTCTAACAACAGTCTTTCCACAGAACTTCGTTATAGCCATGTATTTGGATTGTAGAGATTTGATGGCAGTCACGTAAAAAATCAACGTTCAGCCGTATCGTAGTAGAGTTAAAGCCGACCAAAAATCTAGGAGAGTCAAAACCACAGCCCCATAGACAACTGGTATTCAAGGACCAAGGAGGAACCTGGTTTGGAAGCGGGCACTAAAAGGACAGTAACGTATTTATGTCTCTTGAGTTGCTAGCGTTTTTTTTTTCTTTTTTTTTATAGAATAGGTGGTCACCTGATGGAAAGCGACTACCGCCGCCCATGAACACTTGCAACTCAGGAGTCTTTCTCAGGAGGACTCACTTTGAGGAACGAGTACGCTCTTTTCTTGAAGGTTTGAAGGTAGACGATAACCTGTTCTACAGCTTGGTAGTGTGAGGCAAAAAGTGTCTCGAAAAGCGCACAGTGGTGGAGTGCCAATTATTCAAGTTTTGGGGATGAAAATTTTGCGTGTGGAACGACGGCGGCCGGTATTAGTTAGAATAATTTCTCAGAGAACTCTCCATGATATATACGATAGAGAATGCAGAGCGAGGTTACATCTCTACGTAAGGCCAGAGGATCGAGCCGGTCGGAGATCTTTTGGCTACAGACGATTCAGTGTCCATGGGCGCCGGTGGTCACGTCAAGTGACTCGTCTGATCTTTGCCCCTATACTAATGATGGAAATTATTGCTACTTTTGAATCATAATCATATGATAAGATGATTGGTTTTAGGCACTCCGACTTCGCCTATGATAACTACTCGTAGGACTACTACTACTACTACCACTACTAGGATTTGGTCATAGACATAAATGTCATCAAAAACTTAAAAACCAACCAACCACTTTTTATTAAAGACTAAGATCTTTCTTTTAGATTTAGGCTTTTCCCGAGTCTGGCTCTAACCTAATCATAAGTCGCAGTGGATTTATAAGTTAGCCACGGACGTGATTATATGATTTGTAACAGGTGTTTGCGATTTTATTAAATCCCTATCCTATACTAAAATAAAAGTATGTTTGTGTAAAGGTTAATATCAATTCGATATATCAGTAGTTTAAAAAAACTTTTTATGTGCTTATGAAATTAAGAATTAGGTGAAAGATTTGAGTCTCTGTTGCCTACTTATTTGTTAAGTTACAAGCGATTTCGTTATTGAAAGTTAATATGGTAGGGCAGAGCTTAACATGTTTACTTGGCAAACTCAGATTTATTTTTAAAATTGTTTATAATATATTGGTAAAAAAAAAGAAATCGTCCGTGTGGTGACAGATTAAGAATATGCAGTGTCACCACCGAGACAGGGAGACGGCTAAGGGAGCAAACTACACAGGACAATAGCACTGCAAAGAAAAGGAAAACTTGAAACAAACCCTATACCAACCCGTCTGGCCAGCGCGGTATAGTAGGCCAAAACCTCCTTTCCAAAGAAAGGCCTATGTCCACCAGTGGAATATTAAGGGCTGTTGATGATGATCATCAACAGCCCTTAATAGTCCACTGGTGGACATAACATTTTATTTGCGTAAATGATATGTCATAAAATATTACAACAAACTTAGATTATGATAACCCAGTTTACACAGAACTTTGACTATAATTAATTCATTGAAGAAATTTATCAACAGTATTATGTAAGTTTGTCAGCGGCAAATTTAATCAATTAACCACGGAAAATTCAGCAACTACTTTAACGTCATGGGGCTGAAGTGGAAAGATAAAGTGTTGAAGTCTTAATATCTATGTTTTGGCATTGTATCCTTTCAATAAATAATTCTTTTTTTTTTGTTTGTTATATACACTCCTGTCATTTTTTTTTTATGTATTACTATTTTATTATTACTTTATATATTATTTACTTGGATTTTATATTCATTGTGATGCGAGTTATCTGTGTGCGTTTAGTTTCTAACGGTTGGGGCAAATGTCAGGCGCCAGCTGAAAACCAGTGTTGTGCTTTCGCGCAACTTATACTGAGCTGGTAGCCCTTGCTACACATTTTGCCAAATGTATTATAAAATTAAATTTGTGTTTTAGTAATGTGCCTTGTATCCGTGTATGTTTTATGTTTCTTGTGTAGCAAAAATAAATGGTTTAAATGGTTTTAAATGGGTTATTTCCCTAGTGTTTTAAGTAAGTGGCTCAAATATTTACAATCACCATCATTAAAGAAAATCTAATGCATGGTAAACTTATTCGTGATTTTTTTTGTGGACTTTAAAAAAAAAGAAATTGTATTTTATACTCAGAAAAAACATGTCTTCGGATTAGTGGAACCGATATGGATTCATACGTCTCTAACTCTTAATCAATATATTTTTCTGGAAAAAATATTTAATAACACTAACTTCGCCAACTTCATAAGCTTAAAATATAGTCGTTGTAATATAAAGCTCAACGTAGACTTCAAAGGATCCATTTGCAACATACGCAATCGGATTTGCGACGCTGTGCACAACTGAAGTTACATGTGTCCAGCGCTCATCTGCAGCTAATCCTTCAAACCCTATTATTATCGCAGACCGCCATATGCGGACGTAGTAGATAATGCGTTACGTAACGTAACGTCGTAACGAAACAATGATAACGATAATCTTATTATCATTGTTTCAAAGCAAGGAGATGAACTTGTTTAGATGTCAATATCAAAGGGTGTAAGTGTTAGTCTTCTACTCAAATAAATACATTAGCGTAAACGCGAAAACATGCATTATTAGAAAGATTGGAGGCCGTAGAATTTTTCACGATTTACATCGAAAATTACCTCCACTCTATGAAGAAAATAAGGTCACTATAGGCAGTTAAGTATAAGTGTTATTTAAAAAAAATAAAGTTGAAGCCGTTTTTTTATAGAATTGCCTTAGCTGTATAAAACAGCTACGCAGATTACAGCTTTATTTGCCGAGGGGCAAGTTTAACCTGCTTACGTATCTGTACTTGTGTAAAACTGTAGTGTATGCAAAGTAAGATTTAATTACTTCCTATCCAAAAGGCCGAAAAATAACATACCAAATTATGCCTTGAACATTCAAGACTGGAATGTATTTTATTATTTTAGATATTGTGTACCACTTACGTGTTTCACTTCGTTTTCAAGAAGACAAAAATTAACTAATATAACATTAAAAAGTAAATTAAAAGACAGTGGCTCATGTCTCATTTAATATAAAGAAGCTAATGAATTTTAAATGGTTGAACAGGTTTTGTCAATATCACCTTTCACAAAATAACTAAATTAAAATCGGTAAATCGTTTAAAGGGTTATGATGCTACAGACAGATACACAGCTACAGATTTTAAACTTATAGTATCTCTCGGTTTTTCATCCGGTATTAAAAATAACAAGGGAGTCTACAACATAAAGTTAAGTAAAATGTCTTTGAATAAGCCTGACAATATTTCGAGTAAGTAACTCAAACGAGAAGTAATTCGCCAGGGATCACCGTCATTTATTAAGCACGCTACTTAACCTCAGAATCCGTGTGTCTCGCACGAGAAAAACCGCGTATTTTTTTGTTTGCCGACGACTAGTTTCAGCCGTAGGGATTTGGCCGGCTCAAAGTTTCTTCCCCCGGGGTGGAGGTATTCTTCTTCGAAGTGGGGTGTGTTTTCTCTCAGCTATGTTTGCTGTGTTGATTTCTTGTCGTTGATATATAGGGTATGTTTGGCTTTGGTATTGTATTTTTTTACTCTCTTCTTTATCATAGAATTATTAAAAAGATTTTTACTTGTATCATTTTCATCACTCAATCAATCAATTTGGAATGATATTTGTGATATATTTTAATACGCAATGAGCCTAGCAATTAGAATACAGATTTCCAGAATAGATGCTGCAAAACCAATTTTTAGCAAACAAAGAACAGACGATATGCATGTGCTGTTTGTGGTGAGTTGTCCTGACAATTCGCGAAACAGTTAGCTAGTGCACATTTACTGTGGAAACTGCAGGGTGTTTACATTTCATATTTTGATGATTCTTGATATTAAGTATCGTAATGGAAAAGGGAGGGAAGGTCGGACTTGCTCAATGTAATGGCTGCAAATTCTAATCTTCCACGCCTTATTTATTTCTACCCCACTGCGCCAGAAGGCAGGTTTTTTATTTAGAGTGCATGTATATATTTATTCAGCTACTATTAGGGTGGGACTAGGAATGAATATTACGAAGACAAAGGCTTGAAAAGGTCAATAATAGTCAATATCAAACTATTGGATTACGCATGTACCGACTGAAGTGGGCTGTTCATATTAGCCGCAGAACCGACAACCGTTAGAGAAAACTAGTTTCTAATACCAAATTTACGTTTAAAATTGCTTTTATCTCTTTTTTACTTATTTCTCATCAATGGAACCGCAATGTACCACAGCGAAACGTGGTACAGGGTAGTACAGTTTACTATATAAATATATAAAGCAATTTATATAATTGACAACGTAACTTAACAACGTGATATTTCCAGAGACCATCGCAGTACAGAGAAACCGCAGCAAAGCGGTCTCGTCGGTCACTTTGAGCTATCAATTGCGTTCGTTACAAAGACCACACCGCACATACAACGACATCATTTAAAATAGAACATTTCATATTTATTTTATTTAAATTATCAATAAAGCTTCTGCAAGCTGTTTCCACTGTGTTTTGTTTTAATAATATTGTAAATTCAGCAAATTTTAGAAATGAGTACAGTTGCGATCAAAAAGCTATTTTCAAAGTACAAAAAAGATTTAAACAAATATATTTTCGGCAATTATTATTGAGACCAGTTCTGAATAACAATTTTCCACTTAATATTGTGACTTACGGGTAATAGCTAACACTTTGTATCAAACTCTTGGTAAAACTTCGATATTTCTTTCCTGTTGCTATACTATGAGCTTTAATCTTAACTAAAAAGTTTTCTCCACGTATTTTACACATTTTTCTAACCTATGTATTATAAGTCTATCTATGTATTATAAGTATTTTCAAAAATTTAAGTTCTTTTGTGTACTCTTCAAAAACTCAAAAAGTTTTGCACCGATTGAGCCCAAATTTTAACAACCACAATCATTAAGGTGCGACTGTACCTGCTTGTGCACTCTCACACTTATAAAATGATATAATTAACTGACTGCATACAAGTATCTGTGTGGTGACGGATTAAGAATACAGAGTGTCACCACCCCCGTTTTGAACACGCTTTTATTAGTACTTGGGGTATCCTCAAGTACTTAATATTTGGATGATGGATTAAAATGGTATAAGCAAATAAACACGCTTACTTGTAGAACGTGAACTTGTCCGTGTGGTGACGGACTAAGAATACTGAGTGTCACCACCCCTATTCATCCCGTGGGTGTCGTAAGAGCCGACTAAGGGAAAAAACTAAGCAGGACAACAGCACTGCAGAGAGAAGGAAAACTTGACACAAACCCTTTACCAACCCGTCTGGCCAGCGTGGTATAGTAGGCCAAAACCTCCTTTCTCAGGAGAGGCTTATGTCCAGCAGTGGACTATTAAAGGCTGTTGATGATGATACAAGTATGTGTGTATATTCTCGTATAATAGTTCCTGTTATCTAAGCCACAAAGTTTATTCCCAGAGCGATAATGAAACTATGAGAATATATGTTCTGCGAGATGAAGTTTTAAACTACATTTTTGTTGGAAGATAAATTCGAATTTCGTATACCAAGAAAACCGGAATTTATCGAATATCTATCCATAACGGAAATAAAGATATCAGTTAAATCGGATATGAAAATATTCGAGTGTAGGTTTTGGTTTTTCTGGAGTTCTAGACTTTTGGACTGGAATTTTGTTGTTTAATTTGTAAGATTTATTATTTCTGTACATCGATCAATAGATGTTACTATGATGAGATAAAAATACATTAGAAATGCAAATTATGAAAAAGATTTGTTTTCGTTTCGATTTCTGTTTTGCCGCCCCCTTAAAAATTCCGCCCGTGTGCGTTGCACGCTTTGCACACACGTAG
The DNA here is from genome assembly GCA_902825455.1 of Arctia plantaginis. Classification (NCBI taxonomy): domain Eukaryota; kingdom Metazoa; phylum Arthropoda; class Insecta; order Lepidoptera; family Erebidae; genus Arctia; species Arctia plantaginis. The sequence continues at coordinate 2,851,823 of CADEBD010000388.1, read as the reverse complement.
GCCCTGAGGCAGTGCTTTTCAAACTCCACGCGACCAAGTCGCGGGTACCAGCTAGTGCGTTATAACTTTAAAAGTTTAAACATTTTGAAAATAGATATATTTATAATTATACCACGTTTTAATAAGTTTTATATTTAAATAAAACCTCAATGGTTTAAAAACGGTGCTGTAATTAAATCACTGCACTTGTAGCTTCATGCCTACATTGCGCCCCGGCCTGAATACACTTATACTCCAACACTACTAAATATCCGTATTTTTTTATGAGACACACGACATACGCCACTAAAAAATATGAAATTTTGTTCCATTCACTTTTCCCGTTTATTTATGAATGGGTAAAGCTTTAAATAAAACATAAGTATCTTTCAGTTAGGGTTTCCACCGTGTTCTCAACGTTTGTGTATAAAACCTTCGTCTAGATGGCTTCTATCCATTAACACAAAGTAAGTACTATTCATGTCAAAATTCTTTAAGAAGCTAACTTCTTATACAACTACAATAAGAGTACAAAGAACTAAATCAAGTTAGTGTAACACTACACAAACTTATCTCAGAACATCTGGGGTCTGCTATAATCGGGAAAAAGTGGCGGTGTGCGGTGAAACAACCAAGTTGTGAAGTAACCAACTTTTCAAGACACTCACTGCCAAAGGACTTTTACTTGGTTTTTATGAAGTTTTCAACGAGACCTCGTTTCATCTGCCACTAAGATCCTTTTGAAGTAAATTTGTTATTAAGTATTCAACGTACTTTAGAGGTTTATGGCCGAGTTCGGTCAGAAAGTTTTGAGATAATCATTTGGTAATAATGTAAGTAATGATTTAGGGTTTCGTCTGACAGGACGTTATGGTAAAAGGCTTTTGGTTTATAAGTTTTTGGGTACGCATGTAAAAGAAAGATTTGCACGTTTTTAACCGACTTCAAAAAGGAGGAGGTTTTATGTTCCATTGTATGTATTTTTTATTAGTGGTCTGAAAAAAAAAGGTATCTTCGTTAACGTAGATATTTCACATGCTGTTAACACAGTTTATCTTAGACCAATACTTACGCTGAAAGGAGGTCAAATAGATTGTGTAAAGAAAATAAAGCGCAGGAAATAACTAACAGCGAATAAATTATGAAGACCAAAAATGTAGAAGGATAAAGAAAATCACCCCTAATTTTTTCCATCGAAAGAAACCTCTTATTTGTTTCCTTAGCTTAAAGTAAATAACCAGCTTTTATCCGACTAAAAAAGAAAGATTTATGTTTATGAAAAGTTTGGGTTCTGGCATAATGGATTTTAATCAATAAGGCTTTCCGTCTTAAGCACGTTATTTATAAGCTCGATTTCATTAATGAAACCAAAATGGCTGCCGTTGTGTAAAATTAAATTATTGCGTGCCACATTGGATGAACATCATAGTTACCTAACTAATTTAGTTGTATTTTCTTCTTCATTTTCAGTTTGTATTCTGTTTGTGTGGTGACGAATTAAGAGTACGGAGTGTGACCACATCACCACCACCGTGGGTGCAACATCACCTCAAAAAGAAGGAAACCTTGAAACAAACCCTATACCAAACCGTCTGGCCAGCGTAGTATAGTAGGCCAAAAAATTCTTTCTAAGAAAGGCCTATGTCCAGCATAACGGCTATTTAACGGCTTAACATGCTCTGTGAGCCATAGAATGACCTGGCTAGGATTACTTAACTTTGCAATGTGTTAATCCAATCGCTTACCACTTGACCACGAGCCACTTAGGTTGCTTATCTATACTTAATATAACATAGGTCCATTAATAGTTCTCAGAGGGACCTATCCAGTACAAAGCAGTGATTTTTTTTTTACACAACTCACACACGGCCGTCTGATTCCAAACTAGGCAGAGCCTGTACTATGGTAACCAGATTGCTGATAAACATACTTATATAGTTTTAAATACATTATCGTCGTATTTAGATAAATTACATCCAGAAACAGAACAAATGATCATGCTCCTCACACAATATTTGTCCTGGGTGGGAATCGAACCCACGACCTCCGGCTTAGCAGTCACGGTCACTCACCACTAGACCAACAGGCATATTGAAGCACAATACACTATATAATAATATTATGGCAGGTAATCGACACCGAGTAAAACGCTTAGCTTTGTATATGCTAATAGTGCTAGCCTAATCCAATCTTCGAGTTCAATGGATTTCTGCTTACAATCAATTCACGAATGGCGTAGTGGTTTAAGCGGTCACCTTGTCGCTTGCAACTTTGCTGTTGTGTCTGTAACCCGCGACATAGGATTACATTCCTAGTGCGGGAGATGTCTTAAAAAAATAACAATAAGAAAAAAGAAGTACCTGGTTACTTTTATTAAAAAATGTCTGGCTGAGTCAGCTATTTTATAATAGTCAATTCAAATTGACATTGCTCATCCATAGAAAAAGTAAACGAACTAATAACTAGTGATGAATAGTGGGAAAATTGAATTTATTGAAGAAATGGTCTGGGCTGAAGAGAACGTGTGCAAGTAATAAGATGCAGGGAATTAATACAATTTAAAATTCAACAGTGACAGTTGTTAGCAGTTATAAGTTTAGTGAGATACAATTTCAATCTTAACGTGTCATAGTTTAACAAAATGAGTATCTGTATACTCATTTCAAAAAACTATGACACGCCAAGATTATAGACGTTCACAAACAAAACAAAAAACAAAACAAATAAAACAAAGCTAGAAGATTTAAGAATGTTGAAATATACGTATTTATACGCTCTGTTTTGCAGAACAGGTTCAAAAGTTGCACATACTAGTCCTTCTTTTTTTTAAACATTTTATTAATCTAAGTTCTAAATTACTTGTAAGTTTTGCTGCAAGGTATAACCGGTTTTGTCCGAAATAAATAAAATAAAATAAATGAAATTAAAAAAAGAAAACACCTCCCGCACTAGGAATATATCGACATATGTGAACACACAAAGTGTTGACCCATGTGGGGTGTTTGAACCGACATCGTGTAGGTAAACTTAAATCACATTATCAACTATTCACCAGATCTTAACAGGCTTTAAGCACCTTTGATAACATACAAACGTATCTTCTCTAAACCATTAGGCAGATAACAGGTCCCCTTCATTCAGTTAAGCTACGTTATTTGCAGAACTTTTCAGTCCGTAAGATGCTTCGTTGTCAGGATTAAACTTTGATGCAAACATCAATTCATGCCAGATAATATATAACCATTTCCGAACGCGCTATCCTATTTCATAATTTAATATTGTTCTCTGTAGTCTTCATTTATTGAGAGTATCTGTGTTTAATTCAATACCAATGAATCAATAAATCGGAAGTTTCATTCGAGCATTTGAATTATGTCATTTACGAAAATACAGTTCAATACTCCTCAGCTTCCAACTTAGCCCTATAAACAGCGAGTCCATCTAATTATATCAGCCCCTACTGGTAATATAAAGAGTGAGACTGCAACGCTGCGGTCTCTAGATATTTAAATCAGATAAGCGAAGCTTTTCCACAATTTACTGCTTGCGCTTTTTTTGTAGATCTACTCAAGATATCTTTAATGGACTAAATTGGTGCTTTAAAGAACCCTCAAGTCTAAATAAATGATTGTCTAGGACTGACTGGGTCTTTAATAAGAAATAGTTTTCTTTAAAAAGTATATCTTTGGCTTTAGCATTAAATAAAGCAGCACTGAAAGAGTCAACATTGTAGGTAGAATGTGTTTGGCTCATTAAAAGTTTTTCAAAGAGCCAAAGACGTTTATGATACCAAATATGACTTAATCAGAATATATGAATACGCTATACTAGGTCCTTAAAAAAAGGCGTGTATAGATTTCTGAAACAGGTCGGCAATGCGTTTACAAGTCCCTTGTTATTATTAGCGTCCAAAGAAACCGCAATGACTTATTTTTATACCACTTGGCCGCCGCCGACCTTGTATAAAATAAAAGTAGTAAATTTTTGAATGTAGATACTTATTTTTGTAAATAGACTTAAGTCAAGGCTGTGAAATTTTATTTCTACCCGCTTTTAATTTATCGTCTTCAGTTGTTTGCCAAATATTAAGCGATGAGGAAACTTTTCTAAAAAGGTAGCATATAAAATAAAAAGTTGTGTGAGTTGAATTTAATATTTATAAAACATGTTCTTAGTATTTCACATTTGACACCGACAAGTCGGATTACTTCGTAATATTCAGCAGTTAGGAATCTCTGAAGTTCACGTCAGATAAGTAGAATTTTTAAAAGAATCGCTGAAAATAGCCGAATTTGCTTAAGCATAGCTGTAAGATCACAACTTTTTACTTTAAACTTTACAGATACTGTACTCGGGTAAAACATTCAGGTATTCCGCAGTAACTCGAAAGTTGAACAGGTGGTAAGAACTTCGTACTAGACGTGCGTGCCATTTACATATTTTACTAGGTATAGGTAATGGAAAATTTAAAAGACGGGTAGTTGCTTAAGTCAATAAATACTTTTAGTTTTATCCTTGAAGAGCAGAATGAGATGATGGTAGTTTAAAAAAGTGCTTTTGACAATTATATATTTATGCTTGAATATTTAATGTGTACTAGAGAAAATGTGACTTGGTTATTTTTTGACACTTCTGATGTTTGTTATATTTCACCTGAGAGTGAGTCAGTATGTATATAGGCCAACTATTAATTATTATTAACTATTGGTGCTGCAACTATTGATACAAATAATATATTTTCGAAGACTTAAGATATTATTGGCCTTGTCTACCCAGTCAGGGCCAATGATATTTCATATCAACATCACACACACACACACACATACATTTAACATCAGTAGCTTTTAATAGTCTACTGCTGGATATAGCTTTCTCCTTAGAAAGGTAGTTTTGCCTACTATCAGGATAACAATTAGTAACTGTTATTCCTGTTATTCAATAAGTGTAACCTGGTATAGAGGTGGTATGTCATTTGGTATGTGCATGTGCTGAGGTTTAAAAAGTAACTACATGAATATTGGTTAGTGGTTTGTGGAACGGACTGCTACGGCAAAGGTTGCGAGTTCGATTCCTGCTAAAGTCAAACATTTGTGTGTGTATGAACCGTGTGGTAACGGATTAACAATACAAACTGTCACCACCCCCATTCATCCCGTGGGTGTCGTAAGCGCAGACTAAGGGACCAACTAACTACGCAGGACAACAGCACTGAAAAGAGAAGGAAAACTTGAAACAAACCCTATACCAACCCGTCTGGCCAGCGTGGTATAGGAGGCCAAAACCTCATTTCTAAGGAGAGGCCTATGTCCAGCAGTGGACTAATAAAGGCTTCTGATGATGATGATGAACATTTAGTGTTTCATTTGGTCTGGGCGTTTCTATTAATCATTATGGTATTTACAAAAAAAAGTGTATATGTATTTATATCAGTTGTCTAGTACCCATAGTACAAACTCTACTTAGGTTGGGACTGTGTGAATATACAATATTATTATTATTACTTTCATAACGGTTTTAATTATTGCTGTTAATTAATAGTACATGATACACATACGATTTTTACACAATATTTTGTCAACAACAACATTGTTTGCTCAAAGGAACTGTTTAGAAGTTAGATAAATATTAATTATTTTAAAACGCCACTTTAAATTACTATTGTTTGTGTAATATATATTTTTTGTGTTAGTAAGTCACGTGGAACCATTAAAAAGACTTTTTCGTCAAGACGTTTACTGAATATTAAAATAAATAATCAACGTTGAATGTCACAGTCATGCGAATTCCCTGCAGAGCTTGTTTCCCTCCACCTCCTAAAATTTGTATTCGGTACATAAATCAAAACCAAAAACAGCCTTCTACAATAGTAATTTAACAAGTGATCATTCTTCCTTCTATTCTTACAATACTGAGACATTTTTTACAATTTTTAAGATAAAATTTGAAATATAAAAGAAAACCTTTTAATTTTTTATCCTTATAAGTCATTAACTAACCGATTAACTTTGGCAATAACTTTTTCATTCAAGAAAGACACAGCATATGCGTGTGCATATGCTGTGTCAGCAATAAATTTTTCATTCAAGAAAGACACAGCATATGCGTGTGCATATGCTGTGTCATGAGAATTCATGGGCGTGTGCCCATGAATTCTCATCTTTGACCAGAGGCCATGTCATCATGGCCTATGGTCAAAGATGAATTTTCTTATGTCCACCAATTCTATTTGTAGCTTTCTCTTTTTTAAATAAAGTAAACACTCCCGTTTAGACCTATTTTATTACAGTTCTTTATAATTCAACTAATAAGTACTTAAATAATTCAACAATACAATTCAAACAAAAGAAGCCTATTGGTTAGCCTAAGCCTTAACCAACTTTATTTACTTATAATGCAAGAAATTACCCATCTAAGTAGTTTTACTGATAATTTTGGCAATATTGCTGAACTTGAATTCAATAACGATATCTGTATTAACTAATGAAATAGCCGGTTTATCTAATTTGCTTTACTACTGAATTCATGTTAGACACTAAACTAGTATTCACATATGTTGAAAATAAGCCTTCTACTAAGGTTTGAACCTTATTACTTTGCTTTAAAGTAGACATTCCGTTGTTGGGTTTAGTTTAATCAGCTGATTGCCGAGAACAACTTTTATACGTTGTAAGAACGCAATTTGTGCAGTTCGAAGATACATGGATGTCATAAAGTTGATTACCGCTACATTTTCTTGGATGTGGCATTTGTAACTTGAGTGTATAAGAATAGGATTGTATAGGTTTTTGTATCTGTCATTCTTGAGTGAAGGCTGGAAAATAAATGGATTATCAAGTGCGGTTTTGCGTTAAGAGTATTTCATATATAGGTCATTAAGACCGAAGTATATACACGGTAAATTAGCATTATCATAATTGTAGCACATAGAAGCACTATGTCCAGCAGTGGGCTAGCAAAGACTGGCAAACTGTTGATGAAACACTACCGAGTGAACAGATTTTGCGTCAAAAATTAAAAAAGTAGTCAGAAACTAAATCACTAAAAAAATAAATATAAATACGAGTATATATGAAATGAAATGATATTTATTTACAAACCGGTATTTACAGCTAGAAAACTCACTCTGGTAAGAACTTTTTTATTCCTTGTACAATGTTAAAGAAAACTATGTGAGTACAATATCAGGTCTGGGTTGGCCTTTTGAAGAAAGGACCATTGTACCGACAACAATCGTGTAGCCTAACAGATATAGTCAGGATCAACAACACGGAACACGACACTACCGCCAGCAGGACACTTGAATAGGCCGTGGAAACACTCAAAACCACACGAAACTGACTAAAATATGAACTAACATTATAAGCCTACACTATATACTACAGTTTACCCTAATATATAATGCTTAATAGTTATGTGTGGCATGGGATTTCTAGTGATGATTTATGTTAGAGTGATGATGTTTTTTTTTTTACCATGTTGTTATTTATTGAAAACGTTTTTTTTTTGTTTCGGTTTACAACAGCAATTAATTATATATACGCGATAACAGTAAAAAAATAAAATTATGCCTCATTTAATACACCTCTTTGGTGTTATTTATGTATGAATACGTGGTTGGCTACTAGATAATATTCGAGCAGTTTCCAGAGAAAGAAAACTACGAAAATAAATATGTTTTCTTGCACGTACTTTATGAGCCATGCCAGCTCATGATAATACCAGTAATGTTCATAATATACATATTTTTATTTCATCTTTAGTACTAGTTTTTGCCTATGGCTACATTGTGTTACATTTTGATTGTAATAAGAATAATAACTTACCAAATCTCACATATGGCAGTCTGATCCCAAACTAACCTAACAGAACCTGTGCTTTGGTAACCAGACTAATAACATTACTCGTAAATATTTGTAATTACATTCATAATATAGATAAATAACGTAGGACATACAACACATTGATCGGTCATTTCGGTCGTCGGTTTCGTTTTGAGAGTTAGTTATTAGAACATGTCAGTTCAATTAACTTTTTAGCAATTTTTAACCAAACAATGATCTCAAATGAACTGAAATCGCATCAAATTGAAACCCCCTATTTTATAAAGGTACAATTGGTTACAGAAGCAAAACAAAGAAATGTCATATTGCAGGCAAAGGTCTAAAGGTAATCAGTTCTGTTCAGTTTGGTGACTGCACGGATAGCGTAGTGCTTTAGGCGGTCACCTCACCGCTTCCTCCCTGCCTGAGTGTTGTGGGTTTGAACCCCACATGGGACAACACTTTGTGTAATCCACAAATTTATATTTTGAGTCTGGGTATTTTGTGGGTCCGTTTGTAAAGTTCCCCCGTGATACTGGATATATTTCTAGAGCGGAAGTTGTCAAAAAAAAAGTAAATGGTAACCAGACTGCTGATAAACATACTTATATATTTTTAAATACATACATAATAAATAATACTCAGACACAGAACAAATATTCATTTTCCTTAAAAGACCAGACACCAATGACGAGGTTTTTAAGTTGAAACATTTTTTAGAACAAAAATGTCTTGGATTTTGCTTCCAATATCAAAATACTCTCTTTACGTGTCTAAGACTAAAAAATCTACATTCTTTTAGTCATTTTGGCATTTGACTTTGGAATCTAACTTAGTTTAATCGATTTTATTTATGTGTTCTAATTTATCCACCTAACTAGTTAACATGTAGTTTTGCAGTCCAAGTCGATTGCCAATAACATCATTCATACAAAAACGAAGGATTTTTTTACTTGATTCCTGCTTTTGTAACTCCTCGTCACAAAATCGTCCACCGGCTAAAATTGTGTAGTTCTGCAGTTCGCACAGAAGTTTCATCGCTAACAAGTTTAGTACCGAGTAAGCTTTCAACTCAATGTGGTACTGGTATAAAATAATATACAAACCCAATGTTATTCCCGATTTTATTGGATAGTTTAATAGGTGGAGTTAGTTACTTATGGTCTATTAAAATGTTTTTAATATATTGCGAAAGTACATTATCTTTACGATTATGTTCGGGGTGGTGATGAATTAAGAATACGGAGTGTCACCGCCCCAACTCATCCCGTGGGTTTTGTAAGAGTTGACTAAGGAAGTAAACTACGTAGGACAACATCATTGCAAAGAGAAGGAAAATTTGAAACAAACCCTATAAACACCCGTTTGCCCAGTGTGGTATAGTAGGCCGAAACCTCCTTTCTAAAGAGAGCCCTATGTCTAGCAGTAAACTACTAAAGGCTGTTGAGGATTATCTTAAAGTCGCATGCCACGCTTTCGATGGCGTGCGATTAAAAGAGTGGTAGTAGTATTCACCACTCTTCGTGGTCAAAATTATTCCTAATTATAATGTCAAAAAGTTTTTATCACAGCTTTATAAAACATTCACTTAAACCCAAATCAAATAAAGAAAAAGAAAAAAAACCCAAATCAGGAGAGTAAATAGCCTGCTAAATATAATTCACTGAGAATAGTAACGAATCATATGTTTCAAAGTTTTGGAAAAATATAGGAAAGTAGTGGTAGGCGTAGTGGTGGGCGTAGTAGTTTAATCGGTCGCCACGCCGCTTCCTAACACGTTGAGTGTTGTGGGTTCGAACTCCACATGGGACGACACTTTGTGTGATCCACAACTTATCGTTCAGAGTCTGGGTGTTCTTTGTGTCCGTTTCATGTATTTTTGTAAAGTCCCCCGCAACATAGGGTATAGTCCTAGATCGACAGGTCTTTAAAAAAAAAAGATTATTTTTACTTCTTACCTAACTTTTTACTTCATGGTAAAGATATATGTCTCCATATCTTTATGTTTAATATACCTTATGCCTTAATCACCGCTATTTCTTTACGTTTAAAACATCAATCGTGACGTTGTACTCCAAAAATTATTATGGTATTGTAGTTCTGACCTAGACGTTCCGATAGAAGTGGTCAATGACCGAAGGTTACAGTAAAATATTATTTCAAGATTTTATAAAATAAATGATTTCTTATACAAAGGTACCTTTTTATCGTATTATAGTCCTACAAAGAAGCTATGCTTCGTAGTAATAACATAAATATATTGAATAATACACGAGATATCTAGATGATGTTTTATTATTAAGATAGATGCTCAATGCCAAATAAGAATACTTATTTTGATAAAACCTTCATCTGTGGTATTTTATTTCTGAAAAACTCAAACAACAATGACGATGCTTTTAGTTAAAACATTTTTTTTTAGAACGAAAATGTTTTGGACGTTGCTTCTAATGCCAAAATATTTCTCTTTAAATGTTTAAGTCTAAAAGAGCATCCAGATTGCTTTATCAATTCAAAAATACCTAGAATCGAATTCAGTTTATTTGTTTCTATGATTTTGGATTTTTCCACCTAATCAATTTTTTTGGCTGGTCATATTAGTCGCAGAACCGACAATCTTTGGGGATAACGAGTTCTTGAGTGAAGACCACGTCTCGGCATACGTAGTGTAGGACGCCCACAGGTTGTGGAGTGACGACGGCTGGCAGGAGCTAGATGCGAGAAGCCCAAAATCGATCTAAGTGGCGTGCAATGGGGGAGGCCTATATCCAGCAGTGAATTGCGATAGGCTGATGATGATATCAACTCAATCAATTACCTCAGAAAACCTCAAGACAAAGCTACCCAATAAATAATATTTAATAAAATTCTTCTTAGTTAATTGATAATGTATACCAAAGTAGAAGGTGAGATATATAGACATAGCGTTAACATTCATACAACCCTAGGTAACGTTTTATCTAATTATAGAATGTCCATGAAACAAATAAAATATTAGAGTACAATACCTCTTTGTTATCGAGAGTATTTAAAAAATAAAATATAAAAGTATATATATATACAGCTATACTACAGCGGTAGCGCAATGAACATATATAATTCCTCTATAATACCACAGCTTATCGAGCTCTCGAGACTGCACTTCCCTCTGAACAAAAAACAAGGCAATAGAAAACGAAATTTTGTAGTATAAACACGAGTTTATCTCAGTAGTATATTAAATTTTTATTTACTATTACTATTAGAATAAAACTAGTTCTACCTTGGTCTCATAGGAAACCAGTGTTAAGCAACTGTTTTGTTACACCGGAGCTCCTTAACTAACTAAAGGAAGAGAGAAGACTGAAAAGACTGCAACACACTTGTGTCTTTTAAGTTACAAGAGTCTATAGATACTGTTCGTTTACTAGTCTAACATAAAAAAAAAACACATTACACAACTAATGCTTAAGAATTGATTGTAATATTTAGCCATCCACAAATACCGACAGACGCATATATATTGAATTAGGGAACTGATTTTGATAAAAAAATCGGTCGAAGTAAAGATGAAAGGTATTAGCAGCTACTACTGGTATAAACCATCAAATTCACTACGTATATGTATATATTGTTCTTACCTCGAACAACGTTAAAAAAATGTTATTTAACTTAAATGGGTATCCTAATCATTTTACCACTCCACGATTTTGTTGACCAATAATACGGAGACACGGATATAACTAGTAAAAATAATGGCTATTAACTTTTTTTTAAAGTAAACTTATTTACAGTCTTACTTAAAGTTTGATCCTATTTTCAATTAACAAATAACTAAAAGTTTTAACGCGGAACCTATAAAATAAACAGTAATTAAGTAAAACGTGATTATTTAAAGAGGTCGTATCTGAATTCGTCTAGTTTTATAAAAATGCAAATAGACAAAGTGAATTTATATTCAAGGGGACAAAAAGCCTTGGTTACGAAAGAAAAGTCTCCAGAGACAGAATAATGTTAATTGAAAATAGCGAAGAATTGAATTTAGTTGAAAACACCCGTTTATTTCCGAGAACCGCTGGAAGGTGGGTTTGGAATATGTCCAGAACTGGAAATTGCGCTGATCAATCATTTAGCTTTAGTTAGAGGGTTAGTGAACTTGGCTGAACTTATAAGATTTGGTTTTTCTCCATACAATCACTAATGATTTAGAAGATTCATAAAACTGGTCATTTAAGTCATAAAAAGGACGAACAGAAGTGCTAAAGTAACTATCAATTCAGGTCTGTGTACAGTTTTCAACTCTGATATAACTGACGTTTTATAATAATGAGATGTATTGAACGCTCATGTGTTTTAGGTTTTTTTATTCCGTCTAGGAGTTGAATAACTATTCACTCTATTAAGAACACCCAGACTCAGAACAACAATTTGTGAATGACACAAAATGTTGTCCCATGTGAGGATCGGACCCACAACACTCAACACAGTAGGAAGCGGCGAGGCGTTTAAACCACTACGCCATCCGTGCTTTTGTAATAACCCCTCCAGCTAAGATAAATTGCTTGTGTTAGGATTTGAACCTACGAGAGAGATATTTAGACGCAGGCAACTCATTCCAGATTTTGACTTGATGTTTGATTATATTGTTAAAAAAACAGCACACGGATGTTCAATGGTATTTATTTATTAGCAGTTCAGTTACATGTCATTATAATACCAGTGAAAACTGCACTAGGCAAAGCCTGTATAGCGGCTTTCGAACAAAGGTAATTTAAAGTAGGACTCATTTATACAAAATAAAGATAGCATACATTAACAATTTTCGAAATGTGTCAGGTGTAGGAAGTTGTGTATCTAATGCGTGTAAGTGTAGTATATGGGAGTATTGTGTATATGAGTGTGTTATGTGATAGTGTCGTGCGGTTTTGTGGTTGTTTTAAATTTACTTTTGTTTTTATACGTAAGGGTATACGAGTATATCACTTTTAGTTTTCTCCTTCAAGGAACTATTTGAATTTGATGATATTTGGTGATAGTTCAGTCCACTGATAATTTGCTATACTTTAATTTGGACTTCACGGGTCGTGTTATGTTTTAAGTCGTACTTATCTGCAATTTTATTGTATAGGTATTTAAACATGTATTTTTTTTATCGCTTTGCAAACGATGAATTATTTTTGTCAGTAGTGATTTTAAAAATTTTTTGCTTCGAGAAGTTTTTGTAGTTGGGCGAGCTTGGAACCAGCTTATGAGCTGAGGTAATCGCATGTAGTAAGTAGAGCTCCCGTATGCTCAATAGACTAGCCTCTCGATACGGGTATGTTGTTGAGAATCTGGTGGGTTTTTAACATGACTTTCAGGATCAATCTCTGCGCTCTTTCTAGTAGTAACAGGTCCCATGTTGGTGTTGCACCCCATATGCACATGCAATACGTTAAGACAAATTGGCAGAGTGAGGTGTAGATAGTTTTGATTAGATTGATACTGGCAAACATCCCAAATTTCTTTAACTACTTAAATTAGTTTCCCGGTTTTACCTGAGAGTGCTATAATAAGAGCCTTGTATGTTAACTTTTCATCAATGACTACACCTAGATATTTTATGGACCTTGTTCTCTGTACTTCTCCACATTTACACTTAATGTTTGTGCTAATTTGACTACATGTATGAATTATAATAGTTGTTTTTGGTGAAGGTGAGGAACTGTTTTGTGAAAACATAAAAACTTGGTTTTGTTGGCATTCAAAGTTAATAAGTTATTATTTAGCCATTTTGCTATTGTTACCATGGCCCCTTCTGCATTTCGATAACAGTTGTTCTAGTTAGTGTCGTGAATTATAATCGAAGTATCATCTGCATAGCAAACCATTTTTGGCGTTCTTCAAAGGCAATCGAGTCAGGTTATTAATGTAAATCAATAACAGTCATCGGCCTCAACACACTACCCTAAGGCACTCCAAAAGATATTTCTTGTTTCGTACTAAGCAAGGAATTCAGTTTTTTCTTATTGTTTCCTTCCTGACAGGTAGCTCCTGAGCCAGTCATGAGCAACGTCTTGTACAATATTTTCCAGCCTCTTCAGTAAAATTGGAATGCGCACAGATTCAATGACAATGCTTTAGAAAGGTCCAAAAAGACTCCGAATTGATTGTCAGCTAAAATGCGATTCCCTTCTAAGTATTTCACTAAACGTCTATTTACTACTTTTTAAAGTATTTTTGAGAATGCTGAAAGTAACGAAGTAGGTCTATAATGATTCGGCAAGTTGGTAACTCCCCCTATGTGGATCGGCACAATGACAGCGGTGTTCCAGTCTTGTGGGACAATCCTTGTAGCTAGACTTTGGTTGATCATTATTGTAAGGAGTTCCACTATGTGATGTCTAACTTTTTTATGAGTAGATTAGTCACACCTTCCAATACCGGAGCGTTTTCTTGCTTTAAATTCATAATTATCCTTCTACTTCTTTGGTGTCCGTAGGCTCAAAAAAGAAAGAATTTAGTGGTGCTAAATCATCTACGGCGATTTGCGCCAGTGAATTTTGAGTTGTATTGAGTTCATAGAGTGAATTCATTACACGAGTTTACTGCGTTTTGCGGATACTCGTACTTGTTCAATGTAATCAGCTCGGCTGCAGTTGAGTTCTTGGTTGTTTTTTTGTACTTTTCTAGTAAATCTGCTTTATAATTGTACTTTTTTTTTCTTATAAGAGGGTAATATAGAAGTGCCGATATCTTGTAAATATTAGATTTTTTACGTCGCTCTTTGCAGTATTTCCGGCTTCCTGGTGGGTGGAGTTTGTCCCTTACACGAGAGCATCTTAATAGCCCTTCTGCAATTAATGGCTTTAGGATTATTTTGCTGAGTATTGTTTTTGAATTTGCGTCAATAACAGATTTTATTAAACTAATAAAGTTTACTCGACGACATTCTGTATACTATTCAGGACAGACCAATCCAAGTTACTTAGTTTCTCAAAAATCGAGTCAATACGTAGTATGTATTTCGGAGGCATTGTTGGCCTTGGTGCAGTGATCGACAAGCCAGCGATAACCAGGTTATGATCACTAACGGCCGACGGGGAGAAGATCGTTTCCTCAACTATTTTACCCTTAAAGAACACGTGATCATAGCAAGAGTTGTTCCTAGTGGGTCTATAGCTGGTTTTAGACCTAATTCTGCCATAGACTGCCATGCACATAGATTTAGAGTTCAGTCAGCGGCATCTGTGTCCTTTATATAATGTTTTGTATCTATGTGTGAAATCTAAAAACATTAAAGAATAATGAAAACAGTACTTTGGAAAAATGAATATGAATAGACAATAAAGGGGCAATTACACGTTAAATTAATTAAGATTTTCTTGAGTGACAATTGTAGTCAGGGAGATTAAAATGTGCTTGTCCAGATCTTCAGTATCAAGTATACGTATCGCAGGGTATCTCTTGTTGGCGTTATTTTCCTCTTTTTTAATGTATATTGATCCGTTCCGCAGCCAGCAAAATCGAAAGCTATTATGTCGGGCTCTGATCCGTGCCTCTCGAAATAACAATCTCTTTTCTTTTGTGACACGTTCATTGATGTATATTTTAGATAGTCAGCATAGCCACGAACTATGCTCGCCGACGTTATATTTCGTCTAGATTTAGCCGCTGCGAGGAATTCGTCTCTCTTGATTTTCTTGGTCAATTTTACTATAATAGGACGGTGTCGAGTAGATTGTTCTTTTAAAATATGCTTAGGCCCAGCTCTGGATATATCACCCACAAAAAAAGAAGCATTCTTTCATTCAGTTTCAGGGAAGCGTTCGCAAAAACTATACCAGCCGCGTTCAGCAAATGTAGAACGTAGTATCTCACATTAATATCCTCGGCTCGCCTTGAAAAAGGAAATATATATTCGTGTTTTATTAAAGCAATTTTGGCCACTGGAGTTTAGGGACGCCGCTTCACTTAGTTTTGCACGTCCACATTTTTTAGATTTTAGTTACTTTTTAAGTACAGTATTAGTAATAAAGTTTTAAATAAAAACCTAACCTTTTTGATGTTAATAACCACTATGATACTGTTGCGAGTTTACTAACATAAATGAGGCCAAGGGTGAAAAATTTCAGGGGGCTATTTAATTCTCGATTTTCAAGGTCGGTTACTGAATTTCTGTCAATTAATCATTGGTTTAATGGCCGTTATATACAAACACAAAATAATGATTATCCGAGCAGACGAGCTGATGATCACCTTGCGGGTCGCAGCTCAACGGTTGAAGCTGAGAAATTGTTCATAATATTGATTGATGTGAGAACTATTATTGTGCGATTCAGGAATAGTAGGTACTCTGTTGTTCTATCAGTTCTTTAAAGGCATTGAAATGTCACCATCATATGTATATAACGAACAAGCCTTACAGAAGTCGCATTCGATGTGTATTGTCTGATACCTTTTTTTTTTTTTTTTTTTTTTTCCGTGCGGAAATCCCCTCGGATACCACCTGTCGGTGGCATGTCGGACTCGAACCGACTAAAACCGCACGCCTTCGCCGGGTACTAATTGCCGGGGAACCAGGTATACCCTAGAAAGGAAGGCCCTGGTGCCCCGACATACCTCGGGTCATCTACAGACGAGTAGACGACCCCGCCCCTATTGTCTGATACCTACCATCTGTCAGCAAACTCAATCACGATACGTGCATATTGATCAAATCAATTGCCGCGCGCTTCCCGGTATTCTTTTACATGCTTCCACCCCTTTGAACGAAATCACTCTCATTAATTCTTGAAAAGCTAGAGAAAATATGTTAAACATCAATAAACAGAGAAGTTTGAAGTACGCCATGTCAAAACAACCTTTCATTTAACATATGCATATTGACTTATGAAGGTTATAAAACTTTTGGTAGGTACCACTTTAGCTAAATACACTTTGGCATATGAACAAGGTTCGTGAGCAAAACTTCCAACTGATATTACCAATAAATAATCATGAATTCCCGTTCCAACGTTATTGCACAAGTTTACGATCTAAACGCAAGATTTCCCTTTTAAGAAGCAACCCTAATAAAGCAAGTGCGGGGTTAATGGAGCTACCCTGAGTATGAATATTATGGCAACTAAATCTTTTATATTACTACGGGTGGCATCGTTTTCTTAACGCAACAACGACTCACGAATTAATCTTAAATGCAAATGAGTCTTAATGTCAACGATATAAGGTTGATTCTAAAATTTTTTGAACACAACACGGTGAGGAATTGAATAAAAGTTAGAGATTGCTGTCGTTTTATTTTTTTATATTCTTTTAAGTGGTTTCGGGTCACAAACATTACAAGGGTCAGAATCTTAATTTTTAAATAAATTAAAAATTTAAATCATTAATGTCAGTTGCTACCTAATATTCGGCTTTGTAAGCCAAAAAATCTTTAATTGAAAATGACGTAGAAGTAATTAACTAAATTATCATCATAATTTTAAATGATACACGTCCACTACTTAATTATGTTTTTTTGAAGACTTTCACAAAGAAATGACCTTGCTCACGATTTGGTAAATAAGATTCCATTTCGTATTTTAAAACAACATTTTAATTTCCAGCGCTTGTCCGTTACTATGTTTTAATCCAAAAGTTTCTGTTTCAAATCATTCTTTGAATGTAGTTAAACCGATAGCCGCACTTCCATTGGTTGTAATTTAAACATTTCAAACCGTAGTCGGGTAATATTTTACAATCCGTTATTAAGCCTTTTAATAGTATAATTAACAATATTCAGACTCATTAAGATACGTACGTCCTATGAACACATATTGGGATATATGAACCTTTAGTTAGTATAATGGTGTTAATGTAGTGTAATTACATTTATCGCTTGTTTCATGGGCCGAACAACCTCCATAATATAGTCTGAATGGCATGCATTAATCTGATTTTAACTTCGGAGCGGGCCACGTCACGCATAGTGCGCGTTGTGAGGCGGACAGAGTGTTGATATAAAATGATAGATATTTCGTAGCATCTGTAAGAAGGAAACAATATCTTCTTGGCAAATGAAATATTTGATTATTCATTCTTCTTTGCCAGCAGGTAAACCACTATAACGGTTCTGTAGATACATTTCTTAGTATATTTTTAAAATAGAAATACTAAAATGTTTTTAAAGAAAAAATAAACTAAGTATAATGTGATATTTTTTTTTTAAACAAAATAAAATTACTACAATTTTATTCCAAGCTGTTTTTGAGGCAAAGAGGATTAACTGTACACTGTCCGTTTACATCAAATTAAATCGTAAAAAAATATGTTTACTTCTAAGTTAAAATTATTTACTTCATTTTAGGCTCTTCACTACCTATTTCTACTACCAAATCTCCACTTTTTGTCTGTCAGAGAGCTGTATCTCTACTAAAGGGAGACAGTTAAAACTTTCAAACAGTCAATTTTTTATTACTACTATAACAACAAATATCAAAACTGCCCCTTGGTAGTGCAGTGGTAGCACATGCGACTGTTTATAGACCACCCACAGTTCACCCAGGGCGTGCCTCTGACACACTAACACTACTGAAACCAATATTTCGGTTAGGTCCAGTGGCTAAAAGAACAAAAGAAATGTGTAGTCCATGTTAATATTACACTTCTTTAAAAAAAAACCTTACGCCTGTGTATCTGTTTCATTTACGACAATTTAAAACTGTTTCAAAGCATGTTAAGTCTTATGAGCATACCATCTACACGCCTATCGGACAGTTAAGCATTTAACAAATTCTCTAACGACAGTTAAGGTGAAATAACAAGATTACAAATAAACATTTGTAACCACACAACTGCACTACAGTGTCGACATTGGGACAAACAATTATTAGAAAGGTAAGGACAGTGTAAGGTCCCTCGTAGAATGTAAGGTCCCTCGTAGAAACGATTTACAAGTGTACCGTAAGGTCAGTTTAGGGTTAGAGGAAAAATGTTTTATAAGACTGCGTAGTGAATGTGGAATAATCCGAAGTGAATGGAGCGACGAGGGACCACCTATTCTTTAATTATAAGACTTTAACATACCATCGCATGTTACGTTTGTGAGGCCGAGAGGATTAAAATTTTGCACGGTGGACATTGGATTTAACTTTACCTTCCAGTAGTTGATTTTTAAGATGTCTTTTACTTGAATTGTATTCTAGAACGACTACGTGAGCAAGGATCAGGAATATGGCTAATCAAGTGCGTACGCTGATAAAAAAATATGAACGAGAGGTCCTTTCCGAAAAACTGTCTGTCTTTCAAGATCCTATTTCTAGTGTGACAGATCAAATTAACAACAAATGTTTAATGTATCCAAAATTGATTGATTTGAAATATAAATTGTATATCCATAAATTATTTAGCTATTTGACTGCGTCGGTGGGGCGGTGGTAGCGTTTGGAACTGCTGTCTCGGGTTCGATTCCTGGGTCGGACCAAATGTTGTTATGATCTGCAAATATTAGTTTTTGGTTCAAGTAAAAATTTGGGTGTTTTCTATGTATATTATGAATGTATTTACAAAAATAAAAACGTTTATAAGTATTCTATCGGTCCATCTAACTTTCACAGTACAAGCTCTGCTTAGTTTGAAAATAGATGGCGTTGTTTGTCAGTTGTCTGAAATATTTATTTATTTATTTATTCACCGTTTTAACCATCATATAATACTAATATAACTATTTAAATATAATTGGTGGATTAGAAAATATGCCTTGCTTTAACAAACAAATGATGATAAAACAATAAACTTAAACTTTATATTTCAATGAAACTTAAGTAAAAGCCAATAAATCAAGTTATTGTTGAGTAAATTGTAAGTTTGACGAATAAATTCGTAAGGTCTGGTATCCTGTGTACTTTGCCTGACAATATGTAGAAAATCTAAATAAATAATACACGAAATTTCAAGTTAATTTGATACTTAAACTGGTTAGTTCACTAATGATGATAAAATCTACACACATTTATGTAGTTATTAATGGATACTATTTTAATACACCTCATTTGCATTTTTTTTATTTATATAACTTTATGCATTTTTGTACATCGGCTGACTTAATACCCGGGGCATTCTCTGCCTATCAATTTTTGGGTGGTTTGGAAATCTCGTAAGGTAGGTCACAGGCACAGAGGTTATATTTTTATGATATAGAAGGGCAAACATGCACACAGGTAACTTTAACCAAATTTTTCCGATCACGAACACAAATCCTCCTATGCTTCAATAAAATCTCTCAATATATCTCAAAGAAAAACTAAATGGAAAAGGAGAACTTCGAAACGGAAAGGAGAGGGAGGGGATTTTAGGCTCTGATAACCTAAACCACTCGGTTAAAATTAGGCATGGGATATAATGACAATAATCTATGAGTAGTCATATGATTTTATTATTATTTTATCACACCTGTCTCTCATCTACAACATAAGTGCTACTTGTTATTATTATTACGCTAGCGCCAGACCAGCGAAAGGTCTAAATCTAAAAAAAAGGTCGGATTGATTAATTTTAATGATATTAATCTTTGTCTAAGTAGTGATTTATCACAGGTGAAATCACAGGGACCAAAACCAATCATTTCATCAAAATACTATGATTGAAAAGTAGCAAGAATTTCCATGTCTAGTAAAGAGTAACGAAACAATCTCTGAACACCGGCCTTCTGTGAGATGATGGTATCACTTCTGTCGAGCAATCCAATTTGTGCCGAAGCATGACTCTCCCACGTATAGACATATATGCAATCAATTACAAGAATTCCGAAAACAAAACGTAAAGTTTCTCAACAATCTCTTTTGTGTCATTTGGCACATAATAAACTCACTCATTGTCAAATTGCCACAGAGATTCAAAAGCCTGATTCAATTTCATTCGTCCTAGTTCTAACATTGCGGGTCCACGTAACCCAGAGGATGAATGTGCCCCACAGGATATAAAACCGTTTAGAGGATAATGAACTGACTGTAACGAGGTGCGGGACTGAGAGCGCCAATTGTTTTGTGTCTCATTCGTTATCGAATATCGGATTTAATTTCATTTGCTTCTGTGGCTTTATGACTGGTTGGAAGAGCTTTTGATATAAGAATACGAGCTTATGTTGAAACGAGCAACAAAGCTATAGCTATCTCAGCTTTGTTGTAAGCAATTGTAAAAGCCATCGTATAATTTATATTTGCTAAAATAATTTTTAATCTAAATATAACACAACACACACTTACATTGAAACCTAAGTAAATCAACAAAAATAAGTTAGAGATTTGAGATATTTTTGATTAAAGCATTTGTTTCTATATCTACTTTTTTACAAACTTGTGTTAGTATTGGTTTTAAAAATTGAAATTCGTTAGGAATACAAAATGAACAGGGCTATAGAGTAATACAAAGGCTGTTAGAATATATTATTCGAATGAAATAGATTGATTTTAATCAGTGTTTAATCAGTGTTTTATGGAATGTCTTCTATTTTGGACCATCCTGTAACTGTATTTCGTGTGTTTACACTGGTAAAGTATGTATATAAAGGAGAATGGCAGATCCTGTACCCCTAGTAATATATCATGGATGATTATGTAATGATGATGTAAAATGGATGATCTGAAATTTGTTTATAATTATATTTTTAGAACTTTGCTAAAAGTAAATTAAATCTTCTCAAAATATTGCTACAACTGCAAAAACTAAACGTTCAAGTGTTATTGAGAACACGCATTCCCACGTTTTCTAAACTTGCCATGCATAAAATATAAATTACATAAAAAAACAAATGTATAAATCGAGATTAATTAATAAGCTCACTAGTATTTAACAGTTAAAAAAAAACTTTATTATTAATGTTAACTGTACAGATTAGAACAAGTAATAAAGGCATGATTATTTTAAATCAATTAATTTAAGGAAAGGTACTAACTGTTGATGAAATAAATAAATACAACAATGATCTCTACCATGAAGGAGGATGACGCAAGGAGGTACAAAAGTCCCACACATGCCTGTCCCTAAATATTAGTATTCTGTTATGATGAGAATATAATATATAGATATATATATATATTGTTGAAATGTTATATAAAAGAGAATTTCAATCACAATTTTCCCTGCTTACTTGAATGCCTTTTTGTTTATTTGCTTCTGTAGTAAGCGTCAGAGACATTCCACAATCCTAAGGAAGTTTAATATTTGAGTCTGTGGAGAAAAAAAAATAGGTGCACTAAAAGATTTTCCAGAACTTTACAAACCTCAGGCTATAAACTACTAGTCCGGCGTATTTTACCAGAAATAAATAAAACACTGATTCAGACACCCGAGTTCATACGGACTCAAGTGCATTACAGTTACGAAATAAAATATTATTCGTACAAGGCGGGTGGTCGGTCATAACTCGGTAACCTTGCAGTATAAACAACCAGGAAGCCGATATTTTATTGGCGGATTTATGCGGAAACCCGAAGGGACCACGTTTTTTTGCCATTGAATATTCTACGCCATTTACATGTTTATGTCTAGGTATCGTTTTCAGCTAGCTGGACAAAAGAAATGGTAAACAAAACTAGAATTAAAGAACCTTGGGTTGTTCCTTGTATAACATTCTTGACGTTTATTACTGTTTTTTCATACGTAACATGAATTTGTGCAGATACACAACATGACAATGAAAACTTGTGTGTAACTAAATTTGGAACAGGGAAATTGGTAAAAAAACTTTTTTATAAAAAAACATATAAACCCCATGCATTTTGTATCTGTATAGAATAAAAATATAGTTAGACGGGTGATGTGGCACTGAACTGCAACATCACTTGTCTAACGGTCAAGATCGCTGTATAAACACTATACAAAATCTTAATACCTAATCGACGAGCGGCTCTCTTCATCTGAGCATAGTCTAAGCCAATAATAATAGCAAAAAACCAAGAACAGAACTTCAAAACCAGAAAATACGACAAATAAGTGGAAAAAGGTTACGGCTATATCAGGATCCCGGCCTGTTGTCATGGCAACCAGTCAACAGCCCGGATAATTCCAATGGCAAGATTAATCGATCGACATCTGCAAAAGGCGGACAGAGTGTTTCCAGATTAGTCAATTGGGATTACTTCAGCTTACATTCAGAGTAATTTCACCCGTATAACCTATGTGTAGTAGTGATTTTTGCTTGAAAGGCCTAAACCAGGGTAATAAGTCGCGAGAGTCTCGTTCAGAATAACTGTACTGTTTATTCGCTGCTAATTTATGGGGTACTCTTATTGTGAACAATAGTTACGTCATAAACAGACCAACCGATATTTCGGTAGTATTTTTGTGGCTGATAAATGAGTGTAATTGATTTGTAGTTGTAAATCGATACAAAGATATAACGTTATATTTCTTTATATTTCAGCGATCACATTTCTTTATATTTACTTTATTACTCCTAGTCAACTGCATGGATGGCGTTGTAGTTTAAGCGGCCGCCACGCCGCTTTCTATTACGCCGAGTGTTGTGGGTTCAAACCCCACATGGGACGACTTTGTGTGATCCACAAATTGTTGTTCTGAGTCTGGGTGTACTTTGTATCCTTTTCATGTATGTTTGTAAAGTCCCCCGCGACACAGGATATATTCCTAGTGCGGGAGTTGTCTTTCAAAAAAAAACAAAGTATCGGGACCAATAACTCATCGGAATAAAATTATCATAGAGTATCTTTGCTCGTTCTCATGTTATATTTTTTCTGCTGCAACACAACACGGAACTAGTTCCAGTAAACTTTAGGGGAATGATTGATCTAAAAGCCAACTTTGCGAAGCGGTAGTGAAGATTGAGCACTTACGGTCTAGACAAATGTTTAAGGTTCAACTTTGAAACTGAACGATTTCGAACATAAAGTAGAATTTATAAACAGTTGCTGGATATTTATTATCAAATTTGCTTTTTTAACAGTATATGAGACTTTCAGAGTAGACATTTCCACATTAATCTGATTTAAGTGTAGCAAATTAATGTAGTGTAGTGACGGATTAAGAATACGGAATGTCACTACCGCAATTCATCCCGTGGGTGCCGTAAGAGTCGACTAAGGGCGCAAAACAACGCAGGACCTGGTGTCTAGACTGCAAAAAGAATGAAAACTTGATACAAACTCTATACCAACCGGTCTGACCAGCGTGGTATAGTAGGCTAAAACCTCCTTTCTAAGGAGAGGCCTATGTCTATTATGGCAGTGGACTATTAAAGGCTGTTGATATGTGATGATGAAATAAATGTTCCGTGACAATCGGTAATAGACAAAACCGTTAGATATACCAATTTATCGAAAACTTTTATTTATCGAAAGGACTACTTTTGAGTTATGTACACCTTTGTATAGCAATTATACTAATCATCAGACTAGATTCATTATATATATTGCCTCATTCAGTTTAACTTTTCTATAAAAATAAAAATAAATAAAAATAGACAATAATTTGTCGTGCTCAACCAATTATTGTCTATTTTTTTATAACTTCTAGTTAGTAAAATATATAAATTCTTTAACTTTAGAGTTTGTATGTGTGTTAATCTCTTTTATATTAAGATTCTTGTACAGCTTAAACATTTATTTTTTTTCAAACTCAACCTCTCTTTATTTCATAAAAAATTTAAACAGTCAGAAAATAAATTTAAGATAAACAAAAATTTTTAACAAAAAAAAACCGACTTAAAAAAACACTATTCCAAAATAAATTAATATGCACTAAAAAGTAAAAAAATAAATGCATATTCTTCTACAACTTAATAATCAACTTACTTTTTCTACTCATCTATATGTAGGTACGATCTATGTTGGGCACGCCGTCATTGCGGCGGTAAGACCCGTTATGGGGGATTGGCTTAAGAGGCGTCACGGGACCTTCTCATACCGATTGACGCAGGTGATCACAAAAAAAAAAAAAAAAAAAAAATTTTTTTTTTTTTTTTTCCGTGCGGAAATCCCCTCGGATACAACCTGTCGGTGGCATGTCGGACACGAACCGACTAAAACCGCACGCCTTCGCCGGGTACTAATAGCCGGGGAACCAGGTATACCCTAGAAAGGAAGGCCCTGGTGCCCCGACATACCTCGGGTCATCTACAGACGAGTAGACGACCCCCGCCCCGTGTGGGAACCCCATGTTCCCTGTGCTCCCTGGAAGCGAGCGCGCTTCGCAACGCGCTCGCCGCCACCCCGGCCTGCTTCTGCTAGGGTGACAGATGGCCTCACCTGTCACCCCCAGGCCTGCGCTTATGGAGGACGGAGGTCGTTCTGCGACCTCCGGCGCCTGAGTCGCCTGCGCTGCCTGGCCCGTGCCCGGGCCTGGCGGGCCGGGAGAGTTCTAAACCTCTCCCGGTCCCGCTCCGCCGTCTCCTTCGCGAGCATAACTTGCTCGCAGAAGGAGACGGCAGAGTTCCACGCACTCTCGCTCCGCACGATAGCCGCAATCAGGCTATCGAGCGAGAGAACTCCCACTCCGATGGCCGCCACGAGGTCTCGCCTCTGCTCAACCCACGCCGGGCACTCTGCCAGCGTGTGGAGAGCCGTGTCCACGGTCTGGCTATCGCAGTGGTGGCACTCAGGCGTTGGCTCCTTGCGGATCAGACACAGGTGATCTCCGAAACATCCCTTCCCAGTGATCACCAGCGTCAATCGGTATGAGAGGGTCCCGTGACGCCTCTCGAGCCAATCCTCCATAACGGGTCTTACCGCCGCAATGACGGCGTGCCCAGCGCTTGGTTGCCCGAGTCGTTCCCTCCACTCCCCTATGATGACCTGGCGGAGTTGGGATTTCCGGTCATCGATTTCTCGAATCTCGGGGCATCGACCCAACTCCTGCGCCTCCTTGCGCCACTGATACAGTGCCGCAAGGGCTCTCGCCTCCAGGTCCCACGGTGGAGTTCCGGCCAGGAGACTCGCTGCCTCAAAGGAGATCGTGCGGTACCCCCTTATGATCCTGATGGCCAGCATTCGCTGCGGTCGTCGCAGTATCGCGACGTTGCTGGCCTTCAGGGCCCCCGCCCATACCGGGCACCCGTAAAGGGCCATGGACCGCACAACCCCCGAGTAGAGTCTCCTGCAGGAGTCATCGGGTCCCTTCATGTTGGGCAGCAGCCGCGCCAACGCACGCGCTGCCCTAACCAACTTGGGGACCAGACCTCGGAAATGATATCCGAAGTCCCATCGGCCATCGAGTACGAGCCCCAGATACCTGATCGAGGGCTCGATGCCGATGCGAGTGCCTCCTACCGTGAGGCTAGATCCCTCAGGCGGCTTCCTCCGAAGCCCGTGGAAGAACAGGGCCTCGGACTTGTGCAGAGCCACCTCGAGACCCAGCCGCCGGATACGCTCAACGACTTGGGCAACCCCGGCCGTGGCCCTCAGGGTTGCCTCGTGGTGCGTCTTGCCGCGCGGGTAGGTAGGTACCTACCCATTTCAAATCTAATTTAACATTATACCTGTGAATAACAAACAACGATCAAAATATTTATTTGAGTTCTCCTAAGTAAAATGAAATGAATATAATGTAGTTAGAATTATTGTTATTTTTGGAGTCGGTGTCAGCCAAGTCGGTGTCACCTACACCTTATGAGTGAGAAGTGCTTGTGTCGCACGCGCGAGTTGACGAGTCTTTAAGTATTCTCGTATTATAATTGCTAGGTATATCGTAGTGTTTCCTCGGCTATTATAGAAATACGGTGTTCTTACCTCAAGGTTTCCGTATTTTTAGGATACCTAGCTTGCAGGTGACATCTGGGGCGGTATACTATGGGGATCTCGTGTCAACTAGGGTGAATTTCCGTGCGTTTAGGCGATTCTGCCATACATATTATAGAAATCAAATATAGCTCATGTAGGACCCGTAATATTTTGTGGCCGTGGTGCTTCCCTGTTTAAAAGGGTGTATGCCTATTTTACTTCATTTTGTCTCCCGCTTTGCTAAGGAGGGAAGTGGATTTACTGTATTTCCAACTCCTCCAATTTTCTTCTGATTAATTTCGTTGCGGGCTCCAAGACAGTTTAATTTCTTCCTGGGACTTCCCGAGTGTCATAACTCGGTGTGTTCGTGGGTCACTGCTGTGGATCCTGGTGTACAGGAGTTACAGTGGTGGGCGTGTGGGTGGGATTAGTCCCAATTAAAAAAAAAATACCTAACTAATTTTCATCATTTTTTTATGGTATGTGTCTGCTGCGGCTGTCACAGACATCACTCTCATAAAAAAATATAGCAAAGCAAGTATTTGAATGTTTTTGCACAACATTTTTTTATTTCAAAATGACAACTTCTGCACTAGGGATATATCTAACACAAAGAACACCCAGACTCATAAAACAATTTGTGGATCACACAAAGTGTCATCCCATGTGGGATCTAACCCACAACACTCAGCGTAGTAGGAACTGGCGTGACGACCGCTTAAACCACTACATCATCCGTGCAGTCACTACGCCATCAGTGCAGTTTATCAGATTTAAATAAGTAAGATGATACATAGAATTTCAAATTCAGTTACATTAACAAACTTTGGTGTAATCTAACGCAGTAAAACGTGATTCTCAACTTAAACCGAATCTAGCCTGACTTGGAAATGCATTGTCATCAAACTAATGAAGCTATTTAAATTCCAATCGAATTGTTGTTTCGAACTGTAACAGAAAGTCCACAGATTATCCACACGATAGCAATCACGACACACATTTGAAATTATCGGTTTTAGAGTTGCTTCACATGACACTATGTCTTACAGGCTAGATATTTTACTTCATCATCATCATCAACAGCCTTTAATAGTCCACTGCTGGACATAAGACTCTCCTTAGAAAGGAGGTTTTACTTGGATTACTGCAAATACTATTGTGTAGTAGTACAATAGTTTCAAAAGTAGATATTTATACTGAGGAATAACAATAAGATATTACGACGCCTAACTTAGTTACAGAAATGATTTTAATGGATAAAAATAGATTTTATATTTTTGTCCTGAGTTCCAGATCAATGAATATAGATGAATATCTGTGTATTTAAATATTATTAGAATACTAGCTGACCCGGCAAACGTTGATTTGCCATTAAAAAACAGGGGTTGATCGTAGAAGGGTGAAAATTTGAAGTTGTATGTATTTTTCAATGTTAAATCATAATAATATAAAAAAAACTTAAAAAAAATCAAATATTTATGGGGAATACCATTATAATTTAGGGGTATAAAAAATAGAAGTTGGCCAATTCTCAGACCTACCCGATATGCATACAAAATTCCATAAAAATCGATCCAGCCGCTTCGGTGGAGTTTAGTAACAAACACCGCTACACGAGAATTTTATATACTAGACTAGCTGAGACCCGCGGTTTTACCCGCGTTTGTTGTTATAACCGCGGGCAACGCCGCGGGGCGAAGCTAGTCTAAAAAAAGTAGCCTAAGTTACTCCTTATGTCATCAGCTATCTGCCAGTGAAAGTCCCGTCGAAATCGGTCCAGCCGTTCGAGAGATTACCCGGAACAAACAGACAGACAGACAGATAGACAAACAAAAATTGTAAAAAATGATATTTTGGCATATGTACCGTGTAGCCATACATATGCATTTAGTAAAAAGCGGTTATTTTAATATTACAAACAGACACTCCAATTTTATTTATTTGTATAGATTTAGCCCTATATTTATATGCTCTACCGCCTCACATATATCGGCTATACTTTTTATGTAACTACGTATTTTAATAGTCTGAAATTTACAGAATGTATCTCAAAAATACTATGACTTTGTGAGGTAAAAGCTTTGGAAAGGAAAACACTAAAATGCACTACGTTTTATACTTAAAAAGGTGACAAATTCTATGAAAAGCAGTTTTCGAGGAAAAATTGAGAAAACGATTTCTTTCCTTAGTAAGTTTTATTCATGATAATCCAAAGACTGACCACCTTATTCTGTAGTGCTTGTGGACTACTCGTTAACGTACCTAAGACATACATATACAATGATTGTGAAAAATCCATATTTATTGGAACGAAGTTCCTTTTTTGCGCGTTAGGGGCCTAGACGGAAAAAATTCTCACGAAAAGTGGTAACGACACTTTTTGCGATAGTAAGCTTTTGTAAGCTGTGCGGCGTGCGCATGTTTCTCTGTCTGTCTCTCTCTCTCTTATAGAAAGCAAGCCAGATATTTTCGTTTCGTCTTTCTATTTTTACATTATATTTGTTAATAATAAAAAAAATATTATTATAACTTAAAAAAAATAAAATTTTATTACAATTCCTTCACTAATTAATCGAAAGGAACTTCGTTCCATCCGGGTGTCCCTTGACACCTCTCAAGTTTTTTTTTTAAGAACGAAGAATGAAGTGACTTTTACAAATATCTATTTTCATCACATTACATCCACTTTAGTCTATACACGACACTCTTAAATACATAAAAATACCAGTATTTTAGACATCATCATCCATAATAAAAACAGTATTTGACTGCACGGATGGCGTAATGGTTTAAGCGGTCGCCACTCCGCTCACTACTACGCTGAGTGTTGCGGGTCCGATCCCCACATGTAACAACACTTTGTGTGATCCACAAATTGTTGTTCTGTGTCCGGGTGTTCTTTGTGTCCGCTTCATGTATGTTTGTGAAGTCCCCCGCGA
Organism: Arctia plantaginis; assembly: GCA_902825455.1. Lineage (NCBI taxonomy): Eukaryota > Metazoa > Arthropoda > Insecta > Lepidoptera > Erebidae > Arctia > Arctia plantaginis. The sequence goes on along the minus strand of CADEBD010000388.1, from coordinate 2,822,414 downwards.
CACAGAATATGTTCCTAACGAGGGAGTTGTCAACGCTATCTAGTTTCAAGCTAAGCACAGCTTGTACTATGAAAGCTAGATTGACTGATAGAATACTTATAAACTTTTTTTTTTGCAAATACATACATATTATACATAGAAAACACCCAAACTCCGTAGCAAATATATGCAGATCATACAAACATTTGGTCCGACCCGGGAATCAAACTCAAGTCCGCAACACAACAGTTGCATACGCTACCACGCACCACCAAGGCACATTCCTGTAACATTTTGAATCCAGAAAATTGATTTGCATTTACTAATAAGGCATCTTACAAAATAAAGGCGATAAAACAACCTCTAGGAAATTTATAAAGCTTAAATGCCATAGTTAAAAAAAAAAACAAATTGAAACATCTTTTTAGACTTCAAAATCAATCCAGTAGGTATACATCCAAACAGCATACATATTCAATAGCAATGGTCCAGTAAACTGCGCTAATTCCGAGTCCAATCAGATTTCACGTTAGCAGTTCACACGCGACGGCCGGCAATGAATGATATCCGACGGGAGTGTCATTCGGATCATCTCATTTCCTTTATTGACAATTGGGTGCTTGTTTTCGCAAGAGAAAATTCTGTATTGCGTATTTTCGGATATTACGAAAAAACTTAACGTGCAGTTGGATAAGGTAATATTAAAAAACAAAGTGTGACGAGGTAGCATATCTTGTTTTCAAAATTAGATTTTTATTGAGGATACTTATGTTCAGTATGATCTCATAGACAGGTCTAGAGTTCAGTTTAGACACTAGTTTCTAAGATTATATATCGTTACATCATCATCATCAACAGCCTATAATAGTCCACTGCTGGACATTGGCCTCTCCTTAGAAAGGAGGTTTTGGCCTACTATACCTTGCTGGCCAGACGGGTTGATGGTTTGTTTCAAGTTTCCTTCTCTTTGCAGTGCTGTTGGCCTGCGTAGTTTGTTCTCTTAGTCGGCTCTTAGGACACCCACGGGATGAATAGGGGTGGTGATTTGCCGTATTCTTAATCCGTCACCGTTACATAATTCTTTAAATTCTTACAATTCATTAAATTCTTAGCGCGTGGGGAATCAACACTTCCTTATAATAGGATAAGTAAAATTTTGTTTTAAAAGAAAAAAACGTGACTCAGTCAGACTCAGTCTCAGCATTAACTCAATTGTTTTTTTATTGATATGAGATATCAAAGTAAACCTTACAGTGGCTTTATTAGTATTGTTATAAATCTACCTCTCCTTTATATTATGTTTACAAGTTTTTTTCATGTAATATGTATTGCTCCGTTACCCCGTATTACTAAAGCCTACTGAAATATTGGTAGAAAATGTAATCCTTTATTTGATTTTCATATTGGCATTAAAACAAATAAGAAAAGTTTTTTGTATAGTGTGCTTTACCGTCATCATCATACCATCGTTTGTTTCACCTTTCTATCCTTATTTTTCCGTTTGGTCTAACCCATTTCGTTCTTCTCCAATAAAAAAAACATAAATGCCTCCTTTGTTAAGAAGTACTACCTAGCGGTACTGAAATACTCAAACAAAAAGAAACCGATGTCCAAAATGAAACAGTACTAGTAACGAATGACAACAAACAGTGTCTCTTTCAAATTCAAGTACCAAAGCAGCAGTCAACGTAGATATTCCAGACAAACAAGTTGATATACACTGTTTTTCTTCCATTTCCCTTTTGCCGTCGAAGTTCGTATGCTGATTCAGGAACAACAAGAGTAAAAATTTCAGAGTGAACGCAATTCCCACAGTAAAAGCGGTACGGTAATAATAAGTAATATCCGACAGGATAGAGGTCGTTATTTTGATCATTTCATTTCCTCTATAGGGCCTTTGGAAATTGGATGCAATTCAATTTTGCTTCAACTTAGCCTAGTTATAAATCGGGCAAGAATTAATGTTCGTCAAGGTTGCCAGTAATTTCGGAAGTGTGTTTGTTTTTTCAATGATTCAATTCAATGATTTATTTATTTAATTCTTTTTGCACAAATAATAATCAAGTATACAATGGCGGACTTAATGCCATAGGTATTTTAACCCAGTTGACGTTTGAGTGGGCGGAAATGTCTGTGTAGATGCATTAGAAATTAAGTTTTTTGTTTTAACGAGATAATAATAATAATTGAGGAGATGGACTGAAACATTGGGACATATATACATACGTACATACTAAATACACATACATATCTACACAAATAATACAATGGTTTAAATTTTAAGGATATGATAAATCTGCTGGAGAGTCTAGAATGCGAGCTCGGACTTTCGTATTAAATGAAAGGCTGCTATCCTGAGTAACACGTGTTTCTACTAGTTATGGTTAAATAAAATATAAATAATTAAAAATATCATAAAAACCTTAATGAGGTCTTCGAATCCAAAAACAAAAAACAAAATGATTAATGAAAGTCGACCGAAGAAGTCTTAATTGACAATTACCTAAGTAAACAGAGGATCAATCGCCAGTCAAAAAGCTTTATTTCAAGAAGATGGATAGACTTAATTAAGTGGCTCCCAAAACTTTCCAAAGTATATCGGAAAGTGTGATTAATATTTGTGTGATACTTAGGCTGGATATCGTTAAATTTTTAAAGTAATCTGCTTTTGACAATGACACATTATTTAAGTTGAATTCGAATAACTTTACTGAGAAATGAATAAAAATAAATACGCTGAAATTTTTTGTGCCCTCGCAAGGCCTCAGCGTCACAGGAAAAAAATGACTTATTAAATTTTTAATTGATCGTTTAAATAAAAGATCGTAAAAAAAGTCTGAACACTATGTAACATTAACATTATTTAAACAATTCACAAAATAAATCAAGGTGGCTAAACGCATTCGATTCATATTCAACCTTCGCAAGTACGACCATGTGTCTGCCTATCGATCCCAGCTGTCATGGTTACTTATACGTCAGCACCGTAGCTTGCGGGCCTTGTCTACCATTTATTTTCTTCTTAATAATCCTACAGCTCCCACTTATCTCACTTCACTGATAAACCACTATGCTCCAACCATGACAGAGATCTTCGGTCCACTAATAATATTTTACTCCTGTGTCCAATACACACTTCTTCTCTTGTTCATTCTTCATTTGTTGTCAAATCTATTTTACTGTGGAATGCGCTCCCACTTGAGTTCAGGATGTCAGCAAGTCGTGACACGTTCAATTTTCTGCCGTATATATAATATATTAATAGTTATTTATGTTTTCGTCTATGTATTTTAAATAGTATTAACAAATTAATGTTATGTTTTCATGGCTTCTCTTCTTTTTACATAATACTTGTGCATCTGCCATGTCCCTTATTGAACCATCTTAAGGTTGACTGGTAGATAACGCCATAAGGCATTGAGTTCGCCTCGTGCAAGTTGTAATTCAAGAAGTGTAAAAAAAAAAAAGCGCTGCCGATTTTTGCCTGATACTTCAATTTGCTGACTATGTACGCCATTCTATGTATGCTCTGTTTCTTTTCTTATTTATTACCACATATTTTAGATAATTATCAATCAAATGCATACTTTTATTCTTTTTAGATGGTCCAGAATCCCAAACCACATCGCCGTCAATCTGCAAATCGTGTGTGCTGCTATCATTTTAAACATAACCGGAAAGAAAGAAACGTATCTAAATATTAAAAATTAACTAAATTTATTCTTTATTAATTAGTTAAATTATTCATTTTAGATTCACTGATATTAAATAAAACCGGATAATTGAAAATAACATTCCTGAAAGTATCTCGAGAGAATTAAAAACTCTTTTCAAAATTCTTTGTTTTTCTAGCACCGTGTAACAATAAAAGTTTGCATTAAAAATTATGATATCGAGAACGCGCTTCACTACTACACTTCAGTACTAAACACGGAGAAAATAAATGAAGAATTCATCACAGCTTCCCTCCAGGGAATCACGCCAGGTAGGCTACATAATTTAAAGTACTTGCTGTTCAATAATAAAGTGATATTTTCCAAACATAAGTCATAAGAAATTGCCAATTAATATTTTTTATTTAAGTAGACCTACTATATAAGCACTTTTTATTATATTGAAGTCATTGACCCTTTTCGGTTAAACTACTTAATTTAAATATTGAGAACTGGCAATTTAAATCTGGCCCGTATAAGTAGCCCTGTTACCAATAAATAAATGCTAGGCAAGGCAAATCAACTTTCTAACATATAATACCAGTATATTTAACCCATATTTGTGAACTGTGAATAATGAAATTGTTTGTGAAATAAGTTTGTATTCAAATTGTTGATATGATTTAAAATGCAGTAGTTAATTTACCATTTACGCTTTATGTTATTAATCGAACTAATGTTAAAAATGTCAAAATGAGGATACATCGTTTTGTAGACGGGGTGCCAAATCCCTTCCGATCTCCGGTTCCTTGGGGACGCAATCGCGATGAAGTAGGAACCAGAAGTATATGGTGTTTCAACTAAATAGTACCAAGGCACCCTGCTCTGGGGAGGACCCGGACAATGTGATGTCAAGGTGACCCCTGAATCGATTCTGAGTTGTTTGTTACAACTACGTATTATTAGAACATTTTATAACAAAGTTGTTCCATTGCAGGATAACAAAAAAGATTTTTGATCCAGAAGATAAAAAAAGGAGTTCAGTTAAATCAAGCCTGCTGGTTTTATAGGCTTCTTCATATTCACGCCATAGAACACATTCACACGTTTGTATGTACATCTTAGAATTGTATCTATATGTTTTCGTCAGTTGAATAATAACTGAAAATGTGCTGCACTATCAAAATTAAACAAGCTTAAAAATAAAAACAAACGCCGACAGAGCAACAGTGCGACCTCCGAAACTTCCATTATCATACATAAGTAATTTGCATGCAAATGTAAATTTATGCTATCATAAATAATTGTCTTTTCTCTTTTCACTTGGGCTAAAATACTAGGCTATAATTTCGTACTCTCTGTCTGTAGACGGTATTGTTTGTTAGTTGACTGCCGCGGGTTATTTGAGAGCCTTACTGGCGTACTACCTGTACAAATATTGTTAGTTCTCTTTATTTTAGTTATACATTTAAAAGCGCCTGTATTTTTAAGACTAAAACCAATTGCTAAGAAGGAGTAAATAGAGACGATATATAATACCTACTGTTTTTGGAAATATTTACAGAAGTGACAGATTGGCATTCCTTTGTGTGGTTAAAAATGTAATCGAAACGAAAAAGCTTTGAACTTTGATGAATATTCAATTTGTTGAAATCGTGTTGCAATTTTCTCGCCTACTTCTAAATAATATTACCAAATATGTCATTGTTACAATAAAAACACGCAGATATCAAGAATCCACAAAGACTAAATTTATTGCCTCTGTGATAGACTTAGTGAATGCGTTAATGTAACTGTATACATTATCACTAGAAAGATTTTCTGATTAAAAATTTCATTTTCATAAGTTTAGTGATATTGTGATATGCTTTAATATCCGGACAATAAAAACATAACTGCATATAGCTCGAACAAAGAACACGGCAAATATTACGACTTTCTCGAAAGCCAGAAACGAGCAGTACCGCGTTCAGGATAATATAACATTTACTACGTAATATAACATTTACTAGTTGATATAAATTGGTAATCACGTACGAGCTTCCTTTAATAATGTGATTATTGTACGGATAAGGCAAAATTGAATGGATTGCTTATTGTCAATCAAACGGAATTAGCATTATATGAGGAGGGAGATCGCAGTTTTTCGACAAAAATGAATGTATACTCATACACTCATGCCTATATTACACAATTTTACGCATTTTTTTTTAATGGTATAAGTAGGGAAACGAGCAGACGGGTCCCCTGAACAACTACCGCCTGCCATAGACACCTGCAACTCAAGTCACAAGTGCGTTGCTGCCCTTGAAGTCCCTCCCGCTCGAGTCAGCGGGAGGGGGGATTTGGGCCCCGGTAACCTTAATAATAAACACTTAATAAAAGGCAGCAAATTTACGCATTTATGATAGTGGGAGAGCCATGCTTCCGCACGAATGGGCCGACTTGACCGGAGTGATACCACGGTCTCACAGAAAACAGGTGTTAAGTAATTCTTTCGTTGCCTTTCACTGAGTGATTGAGGTTACTGGAGCCCAAGTCCACCCTCCCGCTGACTCGAGTGGGAGGGACTCCAAGGGCGGCAATGCACTTGTGACTTTTGAGTTGCAGGTGTCCATGGGCGGCGGTGGTTGCTTGCCATCAGGTGACCCGTCTGCTCGTTTGCCCCCTTATACCATAAAAAAAGAGGACAGGAATATAGCTTTTACAGTAGGTTCGGATAATTTAAATAGTTTACAGTATCCTCTTCGGAAATCAAGGTCGCTATTCTGTAACTCGAACTTTCTTTTAGTAGATTCTTGTATAGCAAAACAGAAAAGATTAACTTAAATTAATTAAATTTTATAAGTATCTAAATTTGCTTAAGCGCATAATACGAAAATACTAAAATACTTAAGTCTTTACAGCTTAAAACTAAAAATTGCATTATTAAAAACTAGTTAAATTAACTTCGCAACATCTTAACGAAGTTGAAATTTCGAAGTTCTTAGCGCTGTTGTAGCGCTTACTACAAATACTCACCTCAGCAGCAGAAAAGTTAAGTAACATTCTAGATTTAAAAACAAAAAACTCTCAAAGAGAGAAAATAATAACAATACAGATATAAACTACACACTACACTACTAGCATACTTTTGAACAAACGGGACCCAACATGTGCATCGTACAAACGTTCATATTAAGTTATTGAGCCAAGCTACAAGTTATGCAATAGTACATACAATTTATATTTACATGATATATATACACTTCATCTTGACATTATTTTATAACCGCGGGAGAACCATGTTTCGACATGTATAAGCAGGTTTGACGGCAGTGATACCATAGGCTCACTGAAAGCAGGTTTTAAGCAAGTTTTTCGTTACATTTCACCAAATGATGTTAGCGGAGGCTCAACCTACTCCCTGGCCCCCCACCATCTTATACTGGGGACTCAAAACCCGCGTACAGAAGTTGTACCTCTTGAGTTGTAGGTTTTCATGGGTTTGATCCTCCTTATGCCAAATTAAAAAAATTAAAAATTTTGGCCACTGCCGTGCTACACAAGATTGGAATTAAATTGACGAGTCAAGTTATCAGATAGTTGAATTTTGTTACTGCTTGTTTTAAAAATATTTAATGTGTTTATTTTATTCATAAATCGTAAGCAAATATATTCAGAGCTATGTAACGTGTAAATGATTACTACTTAATCAGACAATGAATATCTATTCAAAGTCATAGGACGTATTACAGTGAGTTCAAATGGTAATCTTTGTAGCTACGATAGAGTTAGATACCGAGTTCACGGTGATACCGACCGTTGAGAGGCTGGGAGATAACTTGTAAGGAATAATTTGAAATTTGCCTGAGGCCAATTTTATTATAGATGTTTAATAGGTATTGCCAGTTTGGAATTCTTAAATGCGAATTAAGAAAATTTCAAGACAAATTTGTTCAGTTACTTCAAACAATGTACTAAACATTTAAGGTAAATGTTTATTTTAATCGGTACCTATTACGTCAATTCTATTATGATATAGACTGAGTGTCTATTAAGATGCCGGAATATTTTGTCGGTAAATTATCTTTATCTAATATTCTTTACAAAAGTGTCTTCTTTTTACACGCTTTATATTAGCTTCACTTGTATGTTTGTTTGTATGTTTGTAACCGACTCTTTTGGGCGTGATTTTGACTGACTTTTAATGGTCAGAATTCGTTCAAACTTTGTAGATATATCGAGGACCGATGACAGTATACTATCGTGGGATGCTTTTTACTATTGACAACAGGCACCCAACGCTTTTTTTTTTTATTTTTTTTTATATTTTTTAGTTTGGTTTTCTATAGAAAGCGTGTTTTTTAGTTTTTTAAAACTTTTTTTTTTCATCAACAGCCCCTATCAGTCCACTGCTGGACATAGGCCTCTCCTAACAATGGAGGTTTTGGCCTACTATACCACGTTGGCTAGACGGGTTGGTACAGGGATTGTTTCAAGTCTTTCTTCTCTTTGCAGTGTTGTTGTCCTGCAGAGTTTGCTCCCTGAGTCGGCTCTTACGACTCCCACTAGTGACACTCCATATGCTTAATCCGTTACCACATGGACGACCACCAATGTGCTGTTGCTTTGTCGCATCCTTCTGCGAAGACGTCATCTCGCAGAAGCAGGCGATGGAGCCGGCCCGGGAGGATGATCTCCACTTGGACCCAATTCGCCGCCGACGAACCGGGCGGCGGAGGCGCGCTTGCCAGACTCTCATGCCGCCCTGAGTGTGGTCGCGGGTGGACGGAGCGGGTTTTCCCCTCCACCCGCCATAGCGGCCGCAAACCCCGGTGGGGTGAAAGCCCGGAGAGTTTTCCACACATAAAGAACAGAAAAAAAAAGGTTTGTTTCAAGTTTCCTTCTTCTTCTGCTTCATGATCCTTTCATTTCCTTCCTTAAATTTTTATTACATACATATAATACAGAAATGAATGAATTTTTTTTGGGTAACGTAAAACTCGTTAGGTAGTCAAATTTTTGATAACGTTTAAAATCAATTTAACAATTTATTTCCAACTGCCAAAGACCTGGTTTAAAACAATCATGACTATTTTTTCTTTAGTTGAAGTAATCAGGTTAGCTTTTGCTAACTAACGATTTAATAAATTCTTTACCTTCGTTACCGGCTGGTATAAACTATGTTGGGCGATAAACAGCTCGCATAGTTAAAAGTTTTTTCTGCAAACATAAATTGTTGTCAGTTAAATAAAGCCCCTGTTTTCTTTGTAGTTCGGTTTTTTACGTGCTTTTATTGAGTTACTATGTAAATAACTAACTTTATTAAGAAATCTTGGTATTCAATTTTAAGTTACTTCACTGCTTGCGTATTGAAATTAAACTTTGAATGTACATGAATTTTGGATCTTTGGATCTTGGAGTTCTTCTGATGATGGAGCCAGGAGCGAAATGTTCGAACTCTTTAAACGCTAATAAACCCTATGAGTTTGGGCTCATATAACTCGTTTTCATGAGTTATTCATCTCGTTTGTCCGACGCATTCGATTGGGTATTCTTACGACCAATTCATTGTACGTATTGCTTAGTTTAGCTCTAGACGTTACCGAGTAATGTATCTCACAATATTAGATTTACTGTGGCAAAATTTTCAGAAAAAGTATTACCAGTTTCAATATGCCTAAATCATGATAAACTATTTTAAGCTGAATTCTGTATCGCTTGTGTTTTTTTTTCAAACTTAACTAGGAACCGCCTCGAGTCTTACTAATTAAATTTTCAAAAAGACATTGAAATCGGTTGGCCGGATGGCGTAGTGGTTTGTGTAACGGACTGCTATTCTAAAGGTCGCAGGTTCGATTCCCGCTCAATTTAAACATTTGTGTGCATGAACTTAAATGTTTGATTTGGTCTGGGTGTTTCTATGTATAATATGTATGTATTTTCAAAAAAAAAGTATAGATGTATTTATATCGGTTGTCTAGTACCCATAGTATAAGCTCCGCTTAGTTTGGGACTAGATGGCGTTGTGTGAATGTGGTACAATCTTATTATTAATATTTTAAAATTTTCTATCAACTTGGTCTCTTAGTCCATTCTAAACACTTTCATATTAAGTTTCAAGATCACACTTCACTTATTTACCACTCAATATTGCCGAGGCAATACAGGCGAGAACTTTACGAGTTCCTACGATGGCGGGGTGTTGAATTATTTATAATAACCAACATCAGCCGGTAATGCGACAAGTCACTTGCTTTTAACTTGACAACGGTACCGTGTCACACGCTATAAATGTTGCACGTGGTACGCGTTTGCCCGTAATACTTTCTAGTAATTCACAAGTAATATGAAGGTTTAAAACTTTTTTTTTTCGAATAACCAATTTGTTCATAAATCTCAGTTTCTTTGGCAGCCAGCCAGCTGAAATGGCTGGAATTGGCGGAATTCTGAATTTTGACCTTGAAATTTGAATTTCCATGTTTTGATATGTCGCACAGTTACCATACACGAAATAAATGAAATGCCTACCTAGTGGTGACTCCAATCATAGGATGGCCTTATCAGTACTCCTCACCGGGCTATTTAAGACTTGTGGTATTCTTAGGAATACCACAAGTCCTTAATAGCCCGGTGCCTTGCATTTTAGCTCCATATATTTGCCTGACCCCAATTTACTTTCTTCTAGGCCCATAAAAAAATGGATACATTGCCAATAAGGACTTCGACAGCTAAAATCTATAGAAATATTACGTAGAGTGTCGTGTCAAATGAGTCGGAAAAAATTAAAAAAAAAACGATAATGGCTATCAATTGACCGATAATGGATATCATCAAACTGTCCAATTTGACAAAACAGCCATTTGATAGTATAAACTTCATGCATAAAAATACATTTATGTAAAAAAAAAACAAAGTGACTTGTAAAAATATTAAATATATAAATAGAACGGTATAAAATGTGTAGTCCGTTTCCATTCAAATGTTAAATCCTGAAGATCCTGTATTCGATTCACCAAAAATTTCAATTTCTAGGCGAGTAGTAAGTACCTGAGTTGGGGGACTCTAGACAGTATTTTAATAATACGAAGCTCAACTCCGAAGGCGAACAAGTTAGTATTTTAGTATTTGTGTTTTGCAGAAGTCCAGTTTATTTTTTCGTGTGGATTCTGTGTTCTGTTTAGCTCTCATTGAACCTGTTTTACTACAACTTACTAGTTGTAATCGAAGGTGTTTCTTTGCTTAAGTCTCAAAATGATTATTTATTAATGCGCGGCTTCAATTCGAAAGCCTTTTATTTCAACGCAAAATTAAACAAATTATATACTAAGCTCTTATCAAATATAGCTTTTAGCATGCTTAAAAGCAATTCGGTTTGATCGAATCTGTTTATAGAGCTATCAAATTGGATAGCAAAATCTTATGTCAAATAGTCCTATTTGAGCTTTTTCAACTTTCCAGAAACTTGAAATGATTTGACACCACTGTCAGCTTGACAGCTGTGTTTGTGTATTGTAATTTTAATCAGCTTTTCTGAATCTGGGTGTTAGACTCCTGTCTTTGATTAATAAATTTATCAAATAGCAGCTAACAAATATTAGCTTTAGGATTTTAAATCAAACTTCCTCCAATATTCAGTTAGATTATCGCGCTTGTTTGAGAACACACCATGAATAAAAACAACACCTCACGATTTCATCAATACTACATTAAAGGTTATTTAGACCGTATAGAAAACATTAAATTAAAATTCAAATATAATCAAACCACAGGGTTGAGTGATCATTCCTTTTGAACCCAACGTTAGGGACGCAAATCATTTACTGTCAACGAGCACTAACCATTCATTTGTGGCCTATTTGTTCATTCATTCGTTCGTTCATTTAGTAACGTTGTTAGCCTACCTTGTATTTCAAGAAGAAAAACCTTTTTTTTTGTTTTCCGAGTTAATTTGTTTACGAGAATAAATGTGTTTAGACAAATGTTGAACATTTTTTTCGCTTTGTTTACGCGTAAATGCGTTATTATACTGTTCTTTCTCTGAGAGGATGAGTTGGTAATCTCGTTTACACAGATCCCTTTTAATTTAAAGTAAGTTTTAATCTCTCATTATTGTACATAACTTTTTATTTTGTAACGCTTTCACACCTAATTGCTCAACCAATTGTCATGAAAGTTTAAAAACACGTTACTCGTAGTACAAAAAAGAAAGTATATCCTGAAAAAAACACAACTAATAGCTAATATAGTGTCCTAATCTTCTTACGACAAGAAGTGTACACACAACAGAACATATCTATTCCAATGACACGTCATTTAAACTTTCAAACATGTATTACTTGCATGTTAAAATTATCTCATCTTCATGGTCAACATAGCATCAAAATGTCTTTAAAAACATACATATAACGGACACAAAGAACACCCAGACTTAGAAGAACAATTTGTGGATCACGGAATGAGTCGTCCCATGTGGGGATCGAAACCACAACACTCGGCGTAGTAGTAAGCAGCGTGGCGACAGCTTAAACAGACATAAAATTCTGTGCCCGGTATGCATTGCAATGCGTTAACAAAATAGTTTGCTGTAATGATTAAATGAAATTATTGCAACCCGAATTGATACGAAATATTATTTTTTATCAACGAATTAAATGCCCATTTAGGTGTAGAATACACGTTTTACAATTATATCCGTTAATTCATTATCTATAATACGTAAACCAACTTTCACTCCTCAAAATAAAGTAACTTTATAAATAACTCTGCGATTGAATAAAACATTTCTGAAGGAACCTCTTGTAACGTAGGGCAATTTTTTTTGATTGGCAGAGAGTTTATTGATTTCGGTAGCAAGTTGTAAAATAAGAGAGCAAACGAAAGTTCGTTTTTGTGTATTATCATTCGAATTTAGAACATGGTGGATGTTGAGAAATATTTATTTACATAAAAATTAAGATTAAATATCAACAGCGTTTAATAGTCCACTGCTGGACATAGGCCTCTCCTGAGAGAGGAGGTTTTAAGATGGAAAAATTAACGATAAAATAAACTAAAATGGTTTATTTTTAAGACCTTGAACGCCTGAGGACAATGCATAGGGTTAGTGACGGTGATAGTTCAAGATATTTCACATGTGCTTCTCCAATTTAGAGAGGACAGGACCGAAGGAGGATGGAGGTTTGTATTCTGTGGTTGTACTTATTATGGTATCTTAGGCGCGGCAATTTAACATGGTGACGAAACCTGTGGTTTTAGTCGGTTTGAGTCCGACATATGAGGAGTAGGTACATAAAGGAGTCCTTACAGTTTAAACCCGATGAGATGGATTAATTTGAGCACCTCCTAAGAAAAATAAACCTGTTCATTAGGAATGCGAGCGAAATTCGGTTTGACCGAATTTCGGCAGCTTGCACCGAATTTGAAATGCCGAAATGTCAAACATTCGGTATAAGTAGAAAATCGGTAAAGTATAATTCTTTAAAGTAAAATATCTACACTATTTTGCTAAATTTAATGAAAATCTGTCGCACATATAAAATGAAACAAGTCCTTTATATACTGTTTAATCAGTCATTTATTAAGTAGGAAAATAGTTTGCATCAGTATACCATCTATATTTATATTTATTTCAGTAATTGATTAAAAAAATAAATTACACTTATTCTTCTTTATTAAGAAGAGATAAAAAGAACAGATAAGAGTCCTTTTACAACAAAGAATAAACACACAAATAAAAAAATAACTGAAACAAAAAAAAATGTTTTTCTTCTAACAGACATCATAATAACATACTACTAATAACTAACTAACTGAAAACAGAATTATAAAAGGCTGTTTGAAACATCGCGGCAGAAATAACCGAACTTTCGGCCGAATTTTGTATTTTTTAAGTTCGTATTCGGTTCAAACTACTTTCTGCAAATCACTACTTTTTAGTAAAAAAAATAAGATGTACAATTAACTTAAAAATTGCTATTCACATCAACAGCCTTTAATTGTCCACTGCTGGACATAGGCCTCTCCTTAGAAAGAAGGTTTTGGCCTACTATACCACGCTGGCCAGGCGGGTTGGTATAGGGTTTGTGTCAAGTTTTCCGTCTTTTTGCAGTGCTGGTGTCCTACGTTGTTTTGCGCCCTTAGTCGGTTCTTACGACACCCACGGGATGAATTGGGGTAGTGACATTCCGTATTCTTAATCCGTCACTACACGGACAAAAATTGCTATTATAACATATAAAATGTACAGTCAAATTTAAAACTTTCTCTTTTTTAGTCATCTTAAAAATAAATACTTCTAGTGCTATAAAAAACAACTGTTAACCTACTTCTTCCAAGTCAGACTTACACCCACGTATGTAATGCTGTCCAAACAAACTCAGAACAGAGATTCCTGATTAGCGCTGTTTATTTAGAGCTCCTGTCTACTCCCTAAGTAAATAACTCAATACAACTATACCGACATGCACATTTAACAAAGCAGCCCTAACTACACAAATCCATTATTATCATACGTAATTCAAACTAGAAAGCTTATCACAATAACATACAATCACGAACAAACATCTGGTTACGGAACAATAGCAGTTATAACTGGTATGAACCAGTTTAAAGCGGCACACTCCAGACTATGCCGGTGTGAGATAACACAGGGTCTTTAAACAACATTGAGCTGCAGGACTGAAACCAACACTCGTTACGGACGTAATTATAACTTTTGAATTGATGTGCGATGACGACAGTATGCTGAGCATTTTCGTTAACAGAAGATATAGTTAAGGCTTTGGTTGTTTATTTATAGTGCAGTTAAGTTCAAACAAGCATTTTTTAGTGAAGCTGGACTCGTGGCATAGTTTTGTTTTGATGTTGACGTGTTATCCTTATATTGTGAGTTTGAAAAACAGTCCCAGCTAATTTAAGTTGGTTTTTCTTTGTAGCGAATATGAGTTTATTTAAAGTCTCCCACAAAAACGCTCCTTCCATCATTGGCAACAAACAATCTTCCCTTTAAATAAAAAAATAAACATAATTTAAATGCTACTACACTCAAATGACATAATCGTTTGAGTAAATGTCATCATCTGCCTAAACTTATCTCAATTGTATTTAGAGATGGCGCAGTAAGGCGCAGTAAGTATAATTCTTCCATTATACTCCATCCTTTGTCATCTTACTGTTTACTCCCTTCCTAGCCATATCCTCACTCACACAGTCCATCCACCATTTATTTGGGTTTCCTCTTCTCTCGTCCCCTTCAACCCCCATACCTAACACTTTCTTAGCCACATTTTCCTCATCCCTCCGCATAACATGTCCATACCAAGATACCCTATCATTTAACTTTTTATCCAGTGGCCCTACTTTCAGACTCCCTCGTATATACTCATAACTAACTTTTTCCATCCGAGTCACACCACACATCCCTCTCAGCATTCGCATTTTAGCCATGTTCAGGCGTCTCTCAACCGTTCTCTTAATGGGACAACTTTCAAAATCCTGTAATTTATTACTGACTCGGTGGTGTAGTGGTGGCGCATGCAAATGCTGTGCTGAGGTCTCAGGTTCGATCCCCGGGTCAGAACTAATGTTAGTATGATCTGCAAATATTTGTTTCGGAGTTTGTGTGTTTTCTATGTATTTATGTATTTACAAAAAAAGTATATAAGTATTTTGTCAATCAATTTTTTTTATTACGTGTTCTGCTAAGTTTGAAACTAGATGGCGTTGTGTGTCAGATGTCCTTTGGCGTCATAGATGTTGGCGTTTGAGGTATCGTTAGATTCGTCTAAATTGAGAAGTGATATGACTGATTATGTGATTATAAAAATTTTAATCGCAGATATGTCAATTTTAAGTATAGATATAATTTCAAGCAGTCTGGTTTTGTTAATTTTTGAGATAGACATAGGCCTCTCCTATTGCTTGCCTCTTAGATCGATTGTGGTTATCTGGTGGTAAATGATCTGTAACTTAAGAGTCCTCAGTGCATACCCAGCCTTTAAGATATAATTTTCTCGAGTGTGTAAAGATTAATCCGAAAGTACATCAAATTATAATTAGTATTTTTATAAACAAATAACCTAAGGTATAAATTATACCAAAATACTTTGTATTTTGATGTCTAATTAGCTTGTGCTTCATGCTTTTGTGTTCGTTAATGTAAATCAATAAATTGTACTACGACTGAATCTAATTAATTTTAGATAGATTAACAATCTTTGGCCAAATTAATAAGGGTAACCTTCCCGTAAAGATTAAATAGATTAAATAAGTTGTAGGTATCTATATCTGTATAAGGCCCCGCAATGATTTACTCCAGAAGTTTAAACACGTAAGCTTAGACATCAAACTTAGCAGGGGATTCAAATGTCGTATGAGCCCTTATCAGAAAACACCCTTGCCTGTGCTCACTCGCCCCCATTTAGAACCCCTGCTTAATTCATTTATATCGTCGACATTGATAATTATCGTCTATTCGAACCCCACATGTTTGAAAGCCATTATGAAGGTTTGCTGTGAAATCATTCTTACAAGGGTGCGTATATATATATCCATATCCATACTAATATTATAAATGCAAGTGTGTCTGTCTGCTTTTCCATCTGTTTGTCTGTTACCTCTTCACGCTTAAACCGCTGAACCGATTATATGATATTTGGTATAGAGATAGTTTTAGTCCCGGAAAAGGACATAGGAGAGTTTTTCCCAGAAATCATCCTTTCATGGGGTGAAAAGGGGGTTGAGTATTTGTATGGGGAATCAATAATAGTTTGATTCTATAGGAAGCACATATTCTACTACATACCGCGAAAACCGCGGTCAAATGTTATTAGTTTACAAAAATAAAATATTTGCTTCAAAACTAAAATTTAACCAGTTACAATCTAGTATGTTTAAACAATAAGACGATTAGTATCATCTTTATTTATTTGCATCTCTATTGTATACATTTAAAACATTACAAAAGATGAGTTACAAATATGTAGACGTAACAAACGACGGTCTTATCGCTAAAGGCGATCTCTTAGAGACATCCTTAAAATTAAATTAGGTATTTAAATTATCAATAAATATTCATACACATATATTCACTTTATAGATATAAAAACACACATTTGACTAAATACATATACAAACTAAAAGAATATAAAAAAATACTATATATGATGAAACCAACAGTATTTACAATGACAAATAAAAATCCTACACTAGCATCTTAATTTTTCTTTAAAATCTTAAATAATAAATCAATCCTTCTTTAATAACGCCATGTAATAATAATAATATTGTACCACATTCACACAACGCCATCTAGTCACAATTCAAGCAGAGTACTATGGGTACCAGACAACTGATATAAATACATATATACTTTCCAGATACTTTTGATTTCTCTAGGACTATAAAAAAAAAGAATACATTTTGTAAGTATTAAGTTTGTAGGTACACATCATGTTTAAATTTCATTCCTCTGTAATAACTATATGACTGATTTCAATATTTTAATAGTAGTAAATGATACTGCGTTCGATGGCCTTTGTAATCAGAGTCGTGGCGCAGTGGTTTGTGGTCACATTGCCAACTAAAACCACTGTTGTGGTTTGTATGACCCACATTGGATAATTATTTATATAATACACGGGTAGTTGTACATAGACGACGTGGTATAATGAAATAATTAATAAAACAAATGAAATGAGACTTAAATAAAATTATAAATTAAAAGTAACTAGTTATGGCAGTAATGTGGCAATAATAAATCCATTACGGAGGACAAAGAATGGATATTGTTGTATAATTCTGTTTTTAACCGAGGCCTGTTTAATTTCATCCGTATACATTTATGTGAACTTAACACGAATATTATAAAGGCGAAAGTTTGTGTGTGTGTGTTTGTTATTTCTTCAAGCTCAAACAGCTGGACGAATTTTGATAAAATTTCGTATGGAGATAGCTGACACCCTGGATTAACACATTGACTACTTTTTATCCCGAAAAATGTAGTGTTTCTGTGTTAGCAAGGACTTGAAATTTCCAGTTATATTTTGGACGTTTTAGTGCATGTGATAAAACGTAGGAAACAACACGGGGCGCAGGTAGTAATTATATTTAATAACTAATTTATACCATACAAATTCTTCTTCAATCTCATTTAATTAAAGGTACTGTACGTCCTTTTCTGTGCCTCACAAGACGCGTGTAAAAATTCCATAACAATCAGTTGAGTAGCTAAGGCGAGAACGCATAGCAAACAAAGCAACTTATCGGTAGTAACTAGTTATATCTTCACAATAATTGCCTATTATACGTATTGTAAATATTGTCCACTACGAAGCTATTTGCCGATAAAACCTCCATTTAATACCTATTTCAGATTGTAGGAACATTTCGCTAACGTCATCATCCCATGACATCAGCACAAAATGACTCGGCAAAACTCTTCAACTAAAAATAAATGACATATAAAGGTGACTCGACCGAACAGCGGCCATACTACGCCAATTACTGGGTAAAAGGTCTCAAAAGGTCTTTCCCATAGGAGTTTATTATACGCCCTACTTGAAAGGGTGTATCGTTAAGCGATATTACAGAATCGAACAGTATAGTTTTTCTGCTAGTTTCGGACTCGCACAACTGGGACAGACACCCGTTTAGAATAACTACGTATGTAAGTAAATATTATGAATATAAATAACTCAGTAAAGAAAGAAAAACATTTATTTTTTTGCCCACAAAGGTACCAGTGCCTTTTAAATTTAATACAAAAATAAAATATAAATAAATTTGCAAGTACCTGGGTGTGAAACTAAAACGATCCTTAGCGGCTTATTGGCGTTTACTACGCTTCTTATAAATACCTAAAGCGGCGCTTTCGGCGCGGTTCTCAAGCAGCCATAGATCGAGCTTATACTAATAACACATAAATACATTTAATATGTACCTATACCCTATGCATATGTAGCAATAATTAGTAACATAGAGCCTAGAGGAGTATAAGTTCAATTCAATTAATTAAGAATTAATTAAGAATTTTGCCAATTTCTGTTAGTTTCTTTACAATAGCTTTGGAATATTAGTATGAAAATCATAAGATTTCTTGTTCTTTTTTTCTGTCTTTCTCCCCTCAATGTAAGAAATAAGTTACTTTTATAATAGTTAAAGTAGTATAGCACTGGTCTGTTCTAGGATCCCTCCAATTTGGGACGCAAAGTGGCACACCGTGTGGTTTTAGTTGGTTCGATTCTGACACACAGCCCTACCACTAACTCCGGTGGAGTGATGGCCCAAGGGTGTCTCCACCCGATAAAAAAACATAGCACAATTGGTTATGGCAAACGGTTCAGCGTGATGTTACCTTAATTAATGTAACATCTCAATATAAACATTTACAACCTAAACCTTACAATTGTAACAAGTGATTTAGTACGCTAATCAGTAGTTGAAAGCGAAACCAAAGCTTTTAAGAGATATTTTCGTCTAACATCAAATATTTTATCTACCCTCAAAATCCTAGTAATATTGCCAGCTTACTATTATTATAGAACATGAAAATACAATCATACAAACCATCCACCGATCGTTGATAACGAATCAGTTTCAAACGAAAATAGCCGATGATAACGGATCCAAGTAAATTGCGCTTCACATGAGTGGCATGTAAGGGGATGAGTGGACAAGTGGGATGAGGGCGAGGTTATAAGGGTGCCTAATGCAGGCATCTTTGCCCTTGAAAGAGAATCTCAATGTGGATGGCCTGCGAAAGACAATATTTTATTGATAAACCTTTTGTAGGATTCGTTTGCAATATTTTTTTGGGACATAGATTTGGTCTTATTATCGAAACTGATTTTATTTTAATTTTATATATTTTTACGAACGGGGGGTTAGTAAAAAGATATAAAATAAAACAGCTAAGATACTATTAACATTTATCACAAAAATAGTTTAATTTAATATACAATATGTAATACTTTTGGATGATGGACTATTGGCTGGTAATAAATGTAATACTTTTATTACATTTATTGCCATCGATTAAACAACAAAATTTTATTATTATTATGTTCCAAGAGCAAAAACAACACAACTCACACAACAACAAATAGCTGAGTCAAAAAGATCTTCAAGTATGAAATTATTATTCAGGACCAGATTGTAGATATAACCTACTATCGACTAGCTTTCCTTTACTGAACTTACATAATATATCTATCCACTTACATCATCTAAGTTACTATAAAGACAATACTCTCAGGCCAATTGAATGCAAACATCATTATATATAAATCAAGCATTCATGGCTTATTTTTCATGAGCCTCGTCTCTAGACTTTCCCGTTATATTAAAAAGAGACGGCTATATGTACGTTATTTCATCTCAGCTGAACTGAAAATCGTGCCCGGGTGAAATCTTTACATATTCATGAGATAAAACACGAAGGCACGGGGTTGGTTCTCGTTTAATAGTGTCTAAGTTATATGTTTTAAGCGGATAGTGACAAAAACTACAAACTCATTTTACTTTATAACTAAATGAACTGTTTTTTTTTTCAAATAAAAAGGCAAATATAAAACTATCATCACTTTAGTTTGAGCGCCAATCAGTTAACAACCGTGGGTGAGCCATATATACTCTAGCACATAAGGTACACCGAACTTTTGTGTGTCTAGACTTGCATGTGTTCACAGGTTGCCCTCTGTACCATAACAAATACCCAATACGTCATCAAACGCAAAAATAACATTTTAATTGTGCGTCAGTAAGTTAGCAATGCAATTATAGTGCGAAGCGAGTATCTGAGTACATATAAATACTCGTACAATACAAAATGAGTTGGTACAAGGTGACAACGCTACTACGCGACTGAGTATTTTGATATTCATATAGTTATGTATGTGTTTGTTTATGTATTGTATGTATATACGCCTGGACCTAAATATAGGTATATATATATGTATGTGTGTAGTAATGACTATAGTATTTCATTTACGTGTCTTATACCTGTTAGATTAACATTAAATGTAATTTAAGTAATGTCAAATTTTCTATTTAATCTCCGCACTAACTGCAATTATACATCACCCGAAGGTCGATTGGGAGAGAATACCCTGGGCATTAAGTCCGCTTCTGTTCAACTTGTGCATTAGATTATTCTATAAATAAATACCAAATTATTGCAGTATGATTGTTTTAGTCCTTATATTCTTCCCGGTTTAGTTGCTAGAAGTATCTTAACATGTTTACGAAACTCAGATCATCCTTTTGCTTGGACCGGGGACAAAAGCCTCGCGCATTGACCTTGAACCCGTCCAGGTGTTTACTTGCACCCTCCACCTGGCATGGCTATAAAGGATTTCACGTATTATCTGGATTATGTCGCCTGACTATATAATCGGACCGTATTTTTTAACTTAAGTGGTATACTTTTCTTAAGAATACAAATATTACAATTAAATTTTCATGACATCCTAGCTTTCGACATTTTCTTATAATCAGACCATTTTTTGTCTCATGGATACTCCAGTGGATCATATTATAAATAATAGCGGAATGATTGCTATAATTTTTTGAAGTTTTTCTATACGCTTGATGTTTAAACCTTCTCATAAGTACGGCACACAAATACTTTCGATAAAAGGTTCAGTCGAATCTGAATGACCTATCAAATTGCAAGTTCTGACACATCATCATCATCAGCCTATCGCAGTCAACTGCTGGACATAGGCCTTTCCTATTGCACGCGACTTCGATCGGTTTTCGGTTTCTCGCATCCAGCTCCTGCCAGCTATTTCACAAATCGTCACTCCATCTGGCTTGTGGGCGTTCTGACACAAATTTATGTAAAATTGGAACATAATTTGATAGTCAGTTAACCATTTTATCTTAAACGTATGTGATTATTTCCGAGATCAAATTATAAACATTTCTTATACTCTATCGGTGACGGTGACGGTTGGAAAAGCAAAATCTAACAATATTCGCAATTTGTATCGACAAACACAATGTGAAACGATAGATATCTCAGTACTAAAAACTTTTAGCTACTTATATTGCCCATCAAGATTTTTTTAATGTAGCGTATTTTCTGATACGGATCGGTGAGGCGAGTGGTTGCCGTGCATGCTCATTAAGGAAACTAGTTACATTTTAAAAGTGGACGTGTACATTTTAAGAGTACGACGGGCGTGATACCGCGACATCACGAAAAATCCGTAGTATGAAGCAATAATTTCGTTATTTATTACCGAATGAATGAGGTTACTAGTAGTCCAAAGACCCCATTGCCTCAGAGAAGGGGACATTCAAGGGCATTGACCATTAGCCGTCTGCTCGCTTGCCCTTTTCTACATGTTGTACTCCTAGTTAAAATAGCAACTGTATGCTCTCGAATCACTTAGAATACATTAAAGACACCTGATTTTAGGTATAAAGGCAACTGTCTCATCAAATTACTCCAAAGTTAACAGTTTCAAATTAATTATTGGTCAGAATATCGATGGGATTTGGATTGATTGGAATGCTTTTGGGATCGGAAATGGTTGAACCAGATCTTCAGACCATCTTGTACATAATTTATATGTTAGTTATATTAATGGTGGCATAATACCGTTGACCATTGTAATGGGTCGGCAACCACAAGATCACTTAAGTATTCACAGGGGAATCTGAACGCATTACTATAACTTTAACTTTACAATTTTAAGTATATATATTATAGTATCTATAGTAATATAAGACAAAGCATAATATTTATCATTCTAATAATGCATGCAATGCGATTCAATATCAAGATTATATTTACGGTCAGTTAAAAAGGTCTATGCTCGGCGTTTCTCTAAGTCTCGTGTCAGGAATAAGGTGATCCGACAGAGAACTAAGGTCACCGACATAGCCTACTGGACTAGCAAGCTGAAGTGGCAGTGGGCTGGCAATATTAGCCGCAAGCCATCTCGGCAAACGTAGCGTAGGACGCCCACTGGCCAGTTGGAGTTACGATTTGCGTTGCCTTGCCTTGCCTTTTGCCTGCCTTGCCTTGCCTGAGTGAATGAGGTTACCGGAGCCCAAATTCCCCCTCCCGCCGACTCGAGCGGGAGGGACTCCAAGGGCAGCAACGCACTTGTGACTTTTGAGTTGCAAGTGTCCATGGGCGGTGATAGTTGCTTACCATTAGGTGACCAGTCTGCTCGTTTGCGCCCTTTTACCATAAAAAATTAAAATTAAAAGTAAATTCCCTAAGTTTTTACTTAGTACCTACATTTATACATTTTTTTTTAATTTAAGCTTAACTCTGTTACTTTTAACTCAGTTTTTTATTTCGTTTTCAAATAAACGTTTAAGGTTAGATAGTATCAAAATCTTTTGTTTTTCTTTTTGATTGTCTCGGTGTCTTCTCTGTTTCCAGCCATAACTCTCAGTGTATTTACCTGTAATAAAAAGAATGGAAATAAATATCACACTTTACTATATAAGTAATTTTAAAAACTTGTTAAATTAGCACGCTATTTTAATGCCTAAATAGGACTTTTTTTCCGTGCGGAAGTCCCCTCAGAAACCACCCACCAGTAGGATGGCTATGTCGGAATCGAACCGACCATAAACCACACGCCGCGCCGTCTCGGGTACTAGTAGCCGGGGAACCAGGTGTACCCTAGAAAGAAAAACCCAGGAACCCCGATGTACCTCGGGCCATCTACAGATTCTAGATGACACCCTTCCGTGTGGAAACCCCGACGTTGACTCAGCCTCAATCTTCTGCTCCCCCGATAATGTGGGAACAGAAGACCCCGAGTAACGGCACCGTGATCCACGTTCGCCTGGAGGATTTGGATATGGGCCGACCCCCCGGCTCCAGTCCTGACCCGGTGCAGGCCTTACTGCCAACCCGGTGATCGGCAGGTTTACCCTGCTGCGCACCTAAAGCAACGAAGCGGAGCATTGCAAGAACCCGACGCCTAAATGGGCCTGTTCGATTTATATCAAACTTGTAATACCAAATTATCGAAAACCTGATTTTTAAAAAAATCAACATTTTCTGCTGTCCTTTACTCTCTACTATTGCTATTACTCTACATTATCCCCACTACAATAATATCTTCTAGCATTGATATACATGAGTCATGAAAATTAAAATTGTTTTCCATATCTATACAACTATACAAATAAATAAAATTGAAGTGTCTGTTTGTAATGTCAAAATAATAAATCAACTTTTTTCATGCTCATACGGCTTTTTGTACGATACCTGTGCCTAAGAACCATTTTAAGTATTTTTTGTCTATCTGTCTTTTCCGGGTAATCTACAAAACCGACCTGCTGGTCCTGCCTTTGCACTGACCGGCTGGCAGCGCTATTCTAATTCCACGCGGGTACCAGCTAGTTTAATATGAATTCATTAGTAGCAATCCTAAATATTTTAAGTCTTTATTAGTAATGATGTACTACTTTTGTTTTCAATATCTCTAGAACACAATTTTTGTAGTAGAGACATACTACGCCACATATAGGCTGATTCGAACCGCTTCAGAGTAAACCGATTTTAAGTCATTCTTTCGTGGCACAGAGTGAGTAAGATTACTGGAGCCAAATAATGAACAGGAATAAATATTTTTTTATAAAAAGAATGGTATAAATTAATGAGAAAATAGATGTCTTATGAAAAAGCGTCGGGTGCTCGTAATTGATCGGTAAAAGTATTCCATAGAAACGACTAGAAGACGTAAAATATGGTACAATACTCGTACCTCACGTTATTAAATCATGTTATTTCTTATATCTAAAAATACATATTACTTTTGAGTTTCGAATACTAATAAAGAGTACTTATAGAATTTTTCAAAGTCATTTATATTGTGGTAGATTTTCTTTCATATAATAAAAATCGATGTTCAGAGCTGAACCAAATTTTCGAGCTTCATTCTTAAGTGTTATTACAAACTACTTTTGATGAGAAAACGGCGCATCTTGCCATTTACTAAGACACCTCGAGGGAGATGCTTATCGCAGCAAAAAGCGTGAATAACTCGATGCTATCGCAATTACCATTAGGGGATCCAACCTTTAAATCTGTTGCCACCCTCATAACTGCGTCATTTTGGCAGAAAATTGTATTTACTAGAGAGGTAGGGTGAGCATAGATAGGATATAAAGAGGATTAACAATGTTATAATAGGTACAAGAGAGTACATGCTATCAAAGACCTTTGATGAGGTTTAGTTCTGTATTCGTTTGTATAAATGTCTACGAGTATAATCCCTTTAATCGTGCACGATTTTGGGTTTCGGTTTGAAGGCTTTAATATCGTATTAATGTTTTCATTTACAACTTGTGTTGTATAGAGAATAAGATAGATGTCAGAAACAGTTTGAAATTTCAAATTTAATATCATTATTACCATGAAGATATTACTGTCCTAACGCTTAACAGTTCCTCTTTCATAACACTTACTTACAGTACATAAAAATAATGTTAATATTTAAGGTTTGTACAAATAATTTGTTAATAATTTTAAGACTGAAACATTATCTGGTGTTTTCTTTTGGATTATAAATCCGGTCCCGTGACCGGACGGATAGTTGGACCCTGTACCAACCCGTCTGGCCAGCGTGGTATAGTAGGCCAAAACCTCCTTTCTAAAGAAAGGCTTATGTCCACAAGTGGACTATTTAAGGCTGCTGATGTGATAATG
Organism: Arctia plantaginis; assembly: GCA_902825455.1. NCBI lineage: Eukaryota > Metazoa > Arthropoda > Insecta > Lepidoptera > Erebidae > Arctia > Arctia plantaginis. The sequence goes on along the minus strand of CADEBD010000388.1, from coordinate 2,797,115 downwards.
ATGAATCCAACTTAAGATTAGATCACGAGAAGATATCACTATGATAGGATTATGAATATGAACTGAATTAGAGGAGAGTAGGCATATGCAATATATATTTTTAGAAAGCATTACTTTTGGTAAATTAAACAATATAAATGGAGTAGTTTAAGCGGTCGCCACCCCGCGTATTACTACGCTGAGTGTTGTGAGTTCGAACTCCACATGGGACGACACTTTGTGTGATCTACAAATTGTTGTTATGAGTCTGGGTGTGCTTTGTGTCCTTATCATGTATGTTTGTAAAGTCCCCCGCGATACAATATATATTCTTAATGCGTTGTCTTTTTAAAACAGATATAAAACAGACTAGTACTCTTAATTTTGTTTATAATGTACAACCCAAGATGTGAGACAATGGAACAGAGAAAAACCTAATGAGTTGGGTTCTTGTAAGTGATAAATGTTATTGTTAAAATCTGAATTTATATTAGTCACGTCTTTATAATAAACCGATTACAATATAGAGATTTGTCAGAACAGTAAATCGTACAATAGACCTGTACTACATATTATATTGTTAGGTACACTCGCTAAATCATGCGTAGATAAGGAAGGTTCGTAATTTACCTATAATAAAGCGCTGTTATAGAAAATTTATGCTCGAAATCGTCGCATTTTGACAACACGCGATGAGGTCATCCTTTATAAATTGCTTCATGTTCAACGTCTGTTTGTGTGGTAATACGTTCCGGTTAGATATATGGATTACTAGGTTATGCTCGTGACTTATTTTTAAAATATAATTATACTGAGAGTTTGAAAACTATAAGTTAAAAAAAAACTTTTAACGGTAGTTTTGAAAAATTTTGTAACAAAAGGGTAGTTTTGAAAAATTATATTTTTTTTAATGAAGAGTGTTTACTGTGACTTTGAAAACGCTACTACTAAAAATATCGAAGTTTCACATAAATTTCCAACTCCCATTTAGCACCCTTAGTGGTGGAATTTAAAAAAATCCTTTCTTAATGCACATCTACGTCATTCATGCTTCTAGACCCAGCGGTTCCAGGTGTGCGTAGATCGATCAATCACTGTATCAGACTGTCAGTGTCTTATCTATATATATAAGAGATTTCCACGTATATAGTCACTCATCACGATATCTCTGGCACCATTAGAGCTAAGGACTTGAAATTGGTAGGAATATTCTTTTCACCGAGTAGAGGTCAGCTAAGAAAGGCTTTAAGAAATTTAAAAAATAATAATTGAAATAATGTAAATAGCAAAACAACGTTTGCAGGGTCAGCTAGTTTTATAGATATACTCGTAGATTTAAAATAAATATAGAAATATTATAAACCAGACGTATATGACAATTAAAAATTAGCAAATAATGGCTTAAAAACATAGGTCTTTATTTTACTTTTTTAGTCTTATAGATTTTCTCAAAACAACATCACAATACAACGAAGTTAAGATGTGTATACATATACTATACGTATATGTGTATCCACATCTTAACTTTCCTTTACTTCCTTCCGTCCCTTTTATCTTTTCACACAAGAAAGAGAAGATATCTTTTACATTTTGCGTTTTGGAGTGTTCATTAAAAGGGTCGCTTTTGGGACTTCAGAGCTTCCTGACCCTGAACTGTGGTTCTTTGTGTTGATCTTAATAATGTGTGGTAGCGTTCAATTGTGGAACAGCAATTTTATTTTATCTGTAATAGCACGATAGATGTTTTTATTTATTTATTTTTATTTATTTAACTTAATGCACTAGTTGTACAAAGGCGGACTTAATGGCCAAGGCATTCTCTGCCAGTCGACCTTTGGGTGATGTAGAAAAATGAAGATGTAGGTGCAAGAGAAAACAGAGAATTTGACTTGTTTATATTAAACTTATTAATGTAGGATAAATCTAACTTACATATATACACTACTACTATAAATACTATAAATAAAATACTATATTCATAACTACATATATACATATGTTTTATGGCTTATATATTGACAACTATCATGACACTCAGCAATCAGAATCAAACTTTAGCTAAAGCAACACAGAAAGCTTAGATAAGGTCTAGAAAATTTCAAAAAAAAAAACATTATTGAATTAAGTTTTGCCTTCTCTTTGTAACAGAAATATATTCAGCACTTCCATGTAATTCATTCTTGCATAGGTCATCATTCACATATCTGTCAGCAAAAACTTTTGGAACAAATCAAAAGCAGTGGTCGTAACATTTCCATCCATTTAAGAGGACACTAACTACATCTACGAATAATATTATCATTCATCCATATCTGGTAACAACTCAGTCGCTCATAGCTCTCATGCATAATTCCACAGGTCGCCACAACCTGGCGTATTGCCAAAACCCACTGATCTATATCCACTAACTATCGGACTGAACATATTCGTGACTGATTTCATAGTGGATATTTGACCTTTGCTGACTGGTATATGAATATGGTATACACTATATGGAACTATTTGGTAGAACGTACACTCTGATAGTTTTTACCACTATTATGATGACTATTAATAAACTTGGGACAAATTCAGACGAAGTATTACCTATCAAAGTTATTACCAAGTTCAAATGTAGATTTGTATGCTGATAAAGAGAATCTTAGATAAAAAAAAAGTAACTTTTCAAACTAATCAAAAAATAGGTGGTATTTAATCGTACCAGGTGTCGAACCAGTTAACTTGCATAGTCAAGAACTCAAATTATGCCCAAAAATATATGACTTATAAAGGAGCACATATTTATAATAATAAAAATGTAAGCTTGTATAACGTGTTTAAATCTCAACACAACTTATCCAAAATTACAATAATCCAGTTGAGAGTAAAAGGGTTGAACGGGTGCCTAGTTTGTATTACATATTATTATTATTATTTAATGTTATTGTAAAGACTACCTTATTAACTACTCGTATATTATTAAAACTCTTTTCTCTTAAGAGAATCTTATTACTTAGTTAAGCTGTGTATTTAGTTGTATCGGCGAGCGGTACTTAAATAAATGATTAAAAATGTTATTTTGTATTCTCATATGTATAAATGGCTTTTGTATTTTGTTCACAGGTTCACTTTTATGTTAGTAAGTAGCCATGAAGTTCATGTTATAAATACATAAGAGTGCTACACATTTCGGTGAAACCTATATTGGCATAATATACTTTTGCAAAAGGTGACACTTTGATTCATTATGAATTTAACTAATATTAATGTAATACCAATTTGAGATATCTCATACACGGCCGACTATCCGTAATCAAACTACACAGAGCCAGACCAGGCGACTGATAAACATAACTTACGGAAAAACATTATATGCTATTACAGTATATTCAATAGACGAAAAAAAAAAAAAAAAAACAAAGATTTATGCAATTTACTGATAAAGCACACGATATGAGTTATCCACTTTATGAGTGAATTGGAATGTTAATGTGGGTTCTTGAAATATGTATTAAATGAAATCTGTTTCCTCAAAATGCGTATGTAAATATTATGTGGTGCAATACCTCGAAATCCATAAACCGAAATTTGATATCCGAAACACGAAAAATATTTTACCGGTACCTAAAAACACTTTAAAAATAAATCATTGTTCATCATTTATTGTTCCGTATACATCTCGGTCGAATACAATACCTGTTTTGGCTTTTAAACATTTATTTTTTGAGTGTCCAATTTCAGTAGACCCTCGAATACTTTCTGTTTATTAAAATATCCACACAAATCAGGATATGATCCGGTTCTTGGAATACAATGGTTTTTACGATTCAATATAGGGGAGTGTAATTGGAACATTCAGTTCAATATAATGGAGGCTGCGTGTTGTGGGATTTCTGATGATGACGATATTTTATTGTTTGCTTAGAATTACAGAGAAATAAAATTTTTCAGAGATATGATATTGTTGATTTCAGATATGGTTGTTTATTGTAAAAGCAGAACAACAATAATACAAATGCTTTTGCTTCTCATTACTTAAAAAAAAATTGTTACACTTTATGCATTTGCTAATTTTCTATTGCGATGTTATGGCTTTATTCTCGAATCGTGTTTAGCCGTAAGCCTAAAACATTATCCGGTAGACAGAGGTATAACATGTAATACGTATGTAGGATAATAAATGTAGTTGATATCGTTGTGCCATACATCTCTGAACTTTAATGTTCATATTATGAAGAAAAATCACGTTGGAAAAATTATAAAACTGTATCTAAACAGTTTTTACTTAATAAAATTAAAAGCTGTTTTATAAGTGACGAATCTCCACTAGTCTGAGCTATTAATAGGCAAAAGTTATTAAGATTATCATTATTGTTGCTAAGTACTAAACTTAGTAGTAAAGACTATTAGTTGAGTGATAAAAGATCTGAGTTTTGAACATATATTAGGTCTTGATAATTTAACTCTTAAACTATTTATTTTGACGACCGGATGGCGTAGTGGTTTGTGTAACGGACTGCTATTCCAGAGGTCGCGGGTTCGATTCCCGCTCAAGTCAAACATTTGTGTGCATGAACATTTGATGTTTGATTTGGTCTGGGTGTTTCTATGTATAATATGTATGTATTTACAAAAAAAAAAAAGTATATATGTATTTATATCAGTTGTCTAAGTACCCATAGTACAAGCTCTGCTTAGTTTGGGACTAGATGGCGTTGTGTGTATGTGGTAGAATATTATTATTATTTATTATTATTTAAACGGTTTTCTTATTGCATTTGTTGTTCATATTACTTACAATGATATAGTCTTGAAATTTCAGTTGCAATTTCTGATATTTTTCTTGGGGTTTTATTTCGTTTCTTTTTTTGTTAGAAAAATTGGATTACAGGACACTGATACTTCGAATTTACATTGTTAAGGAATAACAACACGAGTTGAATGGGAAAAGTGACTGCGAGGCCATAGTCATTAACAGAGTGTTCGCCTCATAATTGACAGGTAAAACATTATAAATACACACATGATGGACACACACAGAAATAAACTACAACTTTTTAAAAGTGGTGAATCGATTCCAACAATCATCTTTTAAATAAGAAAATTCTGTTTAAAACCATCCGTAGAACTTTTAGTAATAAACCCATAAAGTAAGACTGTGTAGGTCTATAAATTTAAACCCTTGCTGCAGTTTATAATGGTCGTTTATGGGCAAACGGGTAGAACTCACAGTTTGGCCGTAACGGTTTAACTGTTCTAAGTCCCGTAATTTAAAGCAGCAATTAACAATCCTTGGTTTTGTCAAAACTTAACCGAGATTATTGAAATACCAATGAAAATATTTATTAGTTGTCGATTTTAAGTGAATAAAATTAAGTACTAAGAAACTTAGATTAAATTAGTTTCAATTTAAACCTGATCAGAATTGATCAATCAATCCTCGGTGGTGCAGTGACTGCTGTGCTGAGGTCTCGAGTTTGATTCCCGGGTCGTACCAAATGTTTGTATTATCTGCAAATATTTATTACAAAGTTTGGATGTTTTCTATGTTTAATATGTTTGTATTTACAAAAAAAAGTTTATAAGTGTTCTATCAGTTAATCAGCTTTTATAGTACAAGCTCTGCTTAGTTTGAAACTAGACGGCGTTGTGTGTTAGATGTCCGAAACATATTAATTATTATTAAAATATTCTCATTTTTTCAGTTGCCTGAGAATGACTATGGTGACTGTACGAGTCTTAATTAGATTTTAGGGTGGATTTACTTATTTAAATTAACAAATTGCCCTAAAATTGGAGAATTTTTTATAGAAAGGAAGTTGTTTATCTCCCAACACGTTATTTCTGCTGAATATAATGTTACATAGTACATTGTAGCATCACGAATAAGCAAAGCAACCGTATGGGAACGGTTTCTATTTCAGCGTGTAGAAGTACTTTATTAAGTACCAGGATTTTCTGTTTTGTCAGCTAAATTTATATTGAGTTTTTTATATTCTAAGCTTAAAAATCATCATCATCATCTGAGCCGAAAGACATCAACTTTTGGACATAGGCTTCCCCGAAAGCTGCCCATATCCAACGGCTTCCTGCGACCTTCACCAGGTCGTCAGACCACCTTGAGATATCCACGCTCCGTCTTTCGGTACGTGATCGACGCTCCAGAACTTTTTGGCAATATCGGCCGACTTAGCTCAAAAGTAAATAGTTATAATAGTCAACTCAAAAGATTATCTGTACCATTCATTCATTGGAACAGTCTATTGTAGTCTATTGCTTTATATAGATGTCTATCAACATCACATGATATAACTCTGTAATTCATAGCACATTGATAATCGACATGGTCTTATATATCCAAGCTCTCTAAGTTATCCTTTTCTTATATATCCAAGCTCTCTAAGTTAGTCTATTGGTCTGGGTTATTCACATTTATAATCTGAAATAGGTAGTTTTACCGATCAGAATTAAAGAAGTGTCATTAATGGTTTGATTGCTTGAATACATTGAAAAAGATTTTGTGTAGCGAATAAAACAAATGTATATTACTTTTATTATATTGTCCTTATAATAGGTATGTACGTCGTCACGTCAACAGCCTTTAATAGTCCACTTGTGGACATAGGCCTCTCCTTAGGAAGGAGGTTTTGGCCTACTATACCACGCTGGCCAGACGGGTTGGTATAGGGTTTCTGTCAAGTTTTCCATCTCTCTGCAGTGCTGTTGTCCTGCGTGTTTGCTCCCTTAGTCGGCTCTTACGACTTCCACGGGATGAATAGGGGTGGTGACACTGTGTATTCTTAATCCGTCACTACACGGATATATTTCTATATATATAGGTTATTAATCAACATATAATCTATGAAGACAATTTAAACAGATTACCGCAAGCTAGTCTCTTTCCGTACTATATCTCGATTAATAGCTAAGCGAGTGTGAACGTCAACGAAACAACGACTGACTCCTTTGTGGTTGGAGATTACTAGTTATTGTTGCCATATAAACTTGTATGTTTATTCACATAATCTTTCTAAACTGACCATTAAAATGTAAGCAAAAAAAAAATAGTTGTCCGTGAAGTGACGGATGAAGAATACGGAGAGTCACCCCTAGTCTATTGTCGTAAGAGCCAAGTAACAAATAAACTACGCAGAACAATATCAATGCAAAGAGAAGGAAAACTGTTCATTTCTTTACCATTACTTTGTTAATTTAAACAAGCTCACTTCTTAATCCATCTCTTCTATCTATAGCTTGTAAATTATAGAAAGAATTTATCAAAAAGTTTTCTAGTTAATGTTAACCTACAGAGTCGATTACAAAATAAACTAAAATTAAATTCTGAATGGAAGTTAGTAAAACCCGAAAAAAATCTTTAATATCAATATCAAAAGGTAAAATCATTTGTCCCCAAAAGCTTAGGTGTAACGAGATTCGTGATATATCGCTTCTGCACGGTGGAGTGGGAAAACCGCGGTCGCACCCTACCGTGCTCTCGATAACGGGAGCAAACAGAATGAGGGGACCCCACAAATTGCCCACCATTGTTACACAACGATATACTATAGAATAGGGTATTTTTGGTTAGTTCACAGTAAAATAGTCGCTTGGATTTTTTTCCTGTATAGTAAAAACATTGTTTGTTTTAAGAGATGGATTATCTGTTTCGTCATTTATACAGGTTTTCGTTAATATTACAACACATTTTAATCAAGTTTGTCGAGCTATGAATACTATCATAAAGGATTTGGTATCATCAAACCCTAGGGTTTTAGGTAACTAAAAACCATCATCATCAACTATATAATATTTTTTTGGTCTGTGTTAAGTTTTCCTTCTCTTTGCATTGCTATTGTTCTACGTAGTTTGCTCCCTTAGTCGGCTCTTACGACAATCACGGGATGAATAGGGACTTCACGGACAACTAATTTTTTTTGCTTACATTTTAATGGTCAGTTTAGAAAGATAATGTGACAAAAGATACAAGTTTATATCGCAACAATAACTAGTAATCTCCAACCACAAAGGAGTCAGTCGTTGTTTCGTTGACGTTCACACTCGCTTAGCTATTAATCGAGTTATAGTACGGAAAGAGACCAGCTTGCGGTAATCTGTTTAAATTGTCTTCATAGATTATATGTTGATTAATAACCTATATATAGGAATATATCCGTGTGGTGACGGATTAAGAATACACAGTGGTGACACTGTTGACAAATATACCACCCCTATTCATCCCGTGGGAGTCGTAAGAGCCGACTAAGGGAGGAACTACGCAGGATAACAGCACTGCAGAGAGGAGGAAAACTTGACACAAACCCTATACCAACCCGTCTGGCCAGCGTGGTATAGTAGGCCAAAACCTCCTTTCTAAGGAGAGGCCTATGTCCAGCAGTGGACTATTAAAGGCTGTTGACGTGACGACGTACCTACCTATTATAAGAACAATATAATAAAAGTAATATACATTTGTTTTATTCGCTACACACAATCTTTTTCAATGTATTCAAGCAATCAAACCATTAATGGCACTTCTTTAATTCTGATCGGTAAAACTACCTATTTCAGATTATAAATGTGAATTACTTTTGTGTAAAAATCTTTGAAACCATTCTAAGACTGGTTTTCTACAAAAAACATGACCCATAAACGTGATGATAGTGCCAAACTATTGCTCATATTAGTAGTGATATCACAGATTAATTAATAACAGAAGAGTAGATCACATCACATCACATCAACAGCCTATACTAGTCCACTGCTGGACATAAAGAAGAAGAAGAGTAGATAAAGAAGAAGAATTGGTTTCCATTTTTTTAATGCAAAATAAAAAAAAAACTTTAAGTATTCCATGTTGTTATTCTCCTAAGTACAAGGATTTGTATAAACTTTGTCGATAAGAATATTGAGACCAAGAAAATGTTGAACAAAAAAAATATTTTTAACAATTTCTGCCAAGATTTTCTTCAAAGATAAACTCGTATTGGTTAAATTATGTATATCGTGGCGTGTTTGCCTATTATTATTGTACAGCCAAGGATAAACTTTCAACTAATCTGTTTACTTATAATTACATTGTTCTACTTAAGTTGGGTGTTGCGGGAAGCAAAACATGAGGCTAAGCGCATATTGTATTAGTCTCGTGAGCTTACAAATATCCCTTAGGGGCTGCTAAAACCTTTACTCTTATGCATTATAAAATAAAATATAGGCATTTATTTCACGTAACACATCAAATAATCAATACAATGACGACCGGATGGCGTAGTGGTTTGTGTAACGGACTGCTAATCCAAAGGTCGCGGGTTCTATTCCCGCTCAAGTCAAACATTTGTGTGCATGAACATTTAATGTTTGATTTGGTCTGGGTGTTTCTATGTATAATATGTATGTATTTACAAAAATAAGTATATATGTATTTATATTAGTTGTCTAGTAGTTGCATAGTAGAAGCTCTGCTTAGTTTGGGACTAGATGGCTTTGTGTGAATGTGGTAAAAAAATAAAGAAAAAAAAAGATGATGACGAGAATCCGTTTAGATTGAAGTGCCACGTTGTTGTCGGATTAAGAAAGCAACTGTAATCTAAAGAAACTCTAACTTTTTTTAGTTTATATTCCTGATGATTAGCAAATCGCTGTTGCAAGTATATTGTAAATATTAAATGGTTGCTTTTAATTGCTTCGCATTAGAACGCGTTTATTTCAGACAGATTTAAACACGTTGATTACTGTTACTAATTTGCTCATGTGATTCGGAGAAAGCCAAACATTTACATCCCTTAAAGTCACTTGACTTGTTGTTTTCTGGAATGCTAGGCTTTCTTTTTTGTTCTGATTACTACTTATGAAATATATAGGTTCGAAAAGTTCAAATTGTTAGCTAAAAACTCTTTTACACTCGAGCCATTTAGAAAATTTAAAAAGCGGAGTTTTATAAAAAAATCTCTTGGCTGAGTTCCGTACTGATCTTAATAGTATAGAGTCCAATTCCAGAATTCGTATTACGAACATTTACAGTGGCCATAGCATTGCTATCTCGAAGCTTTTATTGGAGCAGTGCGCCTTTTTCCTACGATTTGTGGACACATTGGCTCCACGCAAACGAACTGGCCTTTTTCTACAGTTCGTTTTTCACCGTATCGGTGATTTCGGCATTTCTGTTTTTAGTAAGTTGTTTCAACAAATGTGCACTTTATAGCTTTCTGATGGTTTGGGTGGTTGTAATAAAATTTAGTTTTTCAGGATTCAATAGTCAACCAGAAATTTTATAAATTTATTTATGTCTTTTTAAAACAATCACTGAATCACTTTAGTATAAAAGTTTAATGAACTCTCTTAAGCCGGTCTTTGTAACTAGAATCAAGTAGATAAATAATACTTTATTGTCATAAAACCAGGCTTTCACAGACGTATACAATAACAATAAAATTCTTCCAGGCAACAACTCCCGCATTAGGAATACATCCTGTGTCGCGTGGGATTGCAGTACATGAAACGGACACAAAGAACACCCAGACTCAGAACAACAATTTGTGGATCTCACAGTGTCGTCCCCTGTGGGGTTACAACACTCGGCGTAGTAGGAAGCGGCGTGGCTGCTGCTGCTGTTATGAAATGTTATCACTTATTACTAAAACTCTAAAATGTTTAAACTCATGTGAAACACATTTTTTTTACTGTTAATCAATATTCCTCTCTTTTTCCTGGATTTAGTTGTTTTTTTTTTTTGTATTAAAAACTTCAAGTAATTCTAGAACATGCTATATAAGCCAGATAACTTTTAAACGATATATACCTATTTCATACATTTACAAACTATTCCAAAAGATACTCAGTAGCTTGAACACATCGTCAGAAGCTTTTATACTGTTCTTTTGTCCAAATTCAGTAAATTCTGATCGACGAGCTAGGAGAACAAATTGATATAGACTGAGATAACTTATGATTGTACTCTTCTCTTAAATAAATAAATATATAAAATGCTTGATATTAATTAGCGAAGGCTATTTCTTAAGTAAAAATGTGGTTTGGGCTAGTGGTTTTTTTTTTCTATTCTTTATGTTTCATTTCATTTTCTCTTTTATTCTATTTTTTTTTCTCATTCATCTTCTCTTCATTGTCTTTTTACCTTTTAGTCCTTAATAACGGACATATTGGCATACGTCAAAGTGATGTTGTGGTATATTTAATAGTGCTATTCTATCTGTGAATTGCATAAAAGTGGCCATGAGTTTGTTTGCCCTTTCTTCTCATAAGGCTCAACTCGTTGGAAACGGGCTGTTGTAGATCAGCACAGGCATAATAATAGGTCTTCACCTATGAAATTGGCGTTTTGTATGCAAGTTATAGTCGGTAGGTGCAAGGTCTGGTGGTCACATCTGCAACCAGCTTTGGTCAATCGGTCGTCCCCAGTGCTCCTTCACGACAACTGCGCAACAGACAGTCTCCAAGCTGCAAGAGCTGGGGTTGGAAGCTCTCCCTCATCCGCCATACTCACCAGACCTTGCACCTACCGACTATTACTTTTTCCAAAATTTAGGCAACTTTTTAGTGGGTAAAAAATTCAATTCCCGAGAGGCAGTACAAAATGCCTTTGAAGAGTTTATTGCCTTCCGTCCAGCTGATTTTTACAAGAAGGCATCAATAAACTGCCAATGAGTTTGCAAAGATGCATCGATTGCATGGGTGATTACTTCGAATAACAGAAATTTTGTATAAGTTTAATTTTTATTAAATTTATTTGCTTACTATTTGTCAAAACAGAGATTGTTGCTATTGTGTGTGTTGATCTATCACTTTGGAGTCTACATAAAAGACGATTTCAAACAATTTTAATTTTTTTATGAAATAAAGTGATTTTGAGTTTGCATAAAAACTTCAGCACAACACGCTTATAAAAATAATAAGGTTTTTTAACGTCTATTCAAAATACACCATGGTTGAGTGACCTCGCACAAAGCTACAAAATTAAAGTAATACAATTACCTATATTATTTCTTTATGAAAAGCCTTTGTCCTTTCGTATCTCTGGCGTCCAGAACAATGGCTGCCATTTATCAAATAATAACAATATGCAATTTTTCTCATTGTCGTAGGGCGCGAGATAAATGGAGAAAGATATAATAATGTCAACGTATTCAGTTGGAACTGCCTTGCTTTTGAGTGTATTATTTGATTTGCTGTTATGAAACTCTTATCTTTTTATATCTCATAACCAGTAATAGCAAATACCTATACGGGTAAAAGGATTACTAAAATTGACTTTACAGTATTTTATTCAAATTTGTAATATAATGTTACACGATTTTGTCTGCGGATAATAATATAATCGCGTATCAAATAGTCGTTAATAATATATCTTTAATTTGCCTGACGTTTTGATCGAATTGTACGAGTACTGGCCTTGCCACAGACTAGCTGATTAAGTGATACGAGTACACGTCTTCGAATCCATGAGGTTCTATATTAATAGCGTTCGTATTCTTTTTTCTGTATCTTTATTATTCTTTTTCACACTGATAAGTCTCAATACTGGTATTTTTCCGACTGCGAGGCGGTATGTTTTTTGTCCCCTAAATTTATTTGATTTCTTTTCGTTTGAAAGCTTTATGTTTTCAATTTCAAACGTAATCTAATTATATGACTTAGAAGGTTATCAGATTAGCACTTTTGCTAGTGTAAGGTTTTTTCTTCTTGTGCATACCTATCAAGTCGGGAAGCATACGGCAGCGTGAGAATGTACACGAATGCAATGCATTGAATGCATTGGTAGTGGTGGGGTAGTTGTGGGGTTGTCACTGAAATTTAATTGTAATTCAAATTTTAAATCACTTAAAAATATGATTAGAGGCCAAGGATACTTACGATACTTTTTTTCTCAACTCCCGTACTAGGAATAAAACCTGTGTCGCGGGGGACTTTTACAAACTTAGGTATATGAAACGGACACTAAGGACACCCCAACTCAGAACTACAATTTGTGGATCACACAAAGTGTTGTCCTATTTAGGGATCGAACCTACAAGACTGAGCGCAGTGGGAAGCGGCGAGATGATTGCTTAAACAAATACGTCATCCGTGCAGTCAAACTAAAATTATATTATAAATATGTCAGTGTCAGTTTGATTATATGATAAAATACGATTTATTTTGAAATTGAACTTTAATTCAATCAACTTTAATTTAGAAAATATTTAAAATTTTGGCTGCGGTTCTTTCAATCAACCTACTTTTTACAACTACTGAAACAATTAAATACACACTACACTATTGAAATACTTAATTTCTATGTATAATATGTATGTATTTACAAAAAAAAAAGTATATATGTATTTATATTAGTTGTCTAGTACCCATAGTACAAGCTCTGCTTAGTTTGGGACTAGATGGCGTTGTGTGAATGTAGTAGAATATTATTATTATTAATTGCCATTCCGATATATACCGATAGCTTTGCACATAAAGCTGAGACTGTGTATTTATATACTATATTAAATTTATGTATGTGTATGTTTATATTGTGTGTATGTATCGTGTATACTTCTGGACTTATTTATTTATATCTTTATTGCATACAGTTAACACATAAGTTACTTACAAATATATAGACGTAACAATCGGCGGTCTTATCGCTCACGGCGATCTCTTACAGACAACCTCAATACGGATATTGGATATTTAAAAATTATATGTAAATATAATAATATATGTAGTAATCAATTCAGTTTCCCCTTAACACTGAAGGGACAAATTTATAAAACTATTATCAGACCTGCCGTCCTGTATGGTTCTGAAAGTTGGCCCATTAAGAGAACGGATGAGAGACGCCTGAACGTAGCCGAAATGCGAATACTGAGATGGATGTGTGGTGTGACTCAGATGGACAAGGTTAGGAATGAGTATATACGAGGGAGTCTGAAAGTAGCGCCACTGGATGAAAAGTTAAGAAGTAATAGGTTATCTTGGTATTGACATGTCATGCGACGGGATGAGGAAAATGTGGCGAAGAAAGTTTTAGGTATGGGAGTTGAAGGGTACAAGAGAAGAGGCAGATCGAAGAAAAGGTGGATGGACTGCGTGAGGGAGGATATGGCTAGGAAGGGAGTAAACAGTGAGATGACGCATGACAGAGTAGAATGGAAAAATCATACTTACTGCGCCGACCCCAAATAAAATTGGGAAAAGGGTAGGCAGATGATGATGTAGTAATCAATTCATATATCTTTGTTATATTTAATGTAGGCTTATCTTTTATGTACCAAAGTATGAACTACAATAAATTTGATATTTTATCTTTGCACCTAAGACATCATATTTCTACCTCACCTGAAGGTTGACTGGGAGAGAATGCCTCACTGCATTAAGTCCGCCTTTGTTCAACATGTGCATCAAGTTAAAATAAGTAAATAAAGCACATTTCTCGATAACATAGAACAGAGCACTTTGCTTCCTGCAGTGTACTTAGTTTCTAGTTGTAGCTTATATACCAGATCAACTCGAACACGACAAGCTGAACAAAATTCAGTAATTTAGCAACAATATTGTTTGACGAAACAACCTATTATGCTTCTTCGATAGAATGTAATAAATTATTACGATTTTAACTAGGAACCGCTTTCCTATAATAATTGTAATAAAATAATTTGCAATTAAAAGTCTGTCAAACTTAGTATAGGAATTGACTTTAACTAATTTTATGTTTCGTACATACTGGTTACAAATGAAGACATTAACAAAATAAAGACAAATGTTATGATGTTAGATATATTTTAGTGAGAGTACGTAGAACACATCGTTCTAAAAGGAAGTAATTTAATAAAATATTGTTTATTTTAAAATAATATACAAATACTAGCTGACCCCGCGGAACTTTGTCTGTGACGTGGTAGGAGGGTGAAAAATACTTTACAATCTACTGTCATACCTATCTAAGATACAAAAAAATAATTAAAATCAGGCGAGTCGTTTCGGAAAAGTGCAACCATATACACGAATACATGTATATATTAGACTACATACAGATACGTACATGACGTTTTATTACTCCTGCAATTTGCTGATTATACTTTAAACCCACTTTAACAGGGGCAAGCTTATAACCATTAGCTACACATTTTAAGAGTATTAGAGGTTCAAGAAAAATTGATATATAACACGAACTCAAATCAATCTGAGGAAATATTACTCTCAGCACAATTAATTAAACCTTTTTCCATATGTCACAAAGTACATGAATGTCGTATGCCTCTAATAGCTACTAAGGAAGTAACTTAAGATCTCATTAGCATAAGATGCGCAGAACTAATTTAAATTCATGTCAACACATGACGTCATACCCTAGTTACTTAACCCTAAATAGAAACTGTACCTTATCAATTTACTTAACGAAGTGCATGGCCTAATTCAAGCCTGGCGCTGTTCCAGCGATGTTGCAAACTAGGCGGTGGTAACTTAACGTTGATATAGCGACCCACTTTGAATGTTTAACATTGACATTTTAAACGTCACTATTTGTGCAGTCGTCAAACGTTTCTGTATTTTTAAGTTAGTGTTTTAATCTATTGTGCACTTAAAGAGGAATATACAAGTTTTGTCTAATTAAATTGTAGTAGCTGAAGAGATATGGGTACCTAGTTGTTTCTTTAGATTGGCTTGGATTGAATTAATTGTTAGTTTTAAGATGGTTCTATTGACTTTCGCTAGATAGCGACACGTGTGTTGCCACATGTTTAGAACTTATATCATAGTATTGGTGTTGCTAGGTTGTTTTGTTTTTCTTCCATTCAAAGTTATTACTTGATCGAGTGATTACGTTTACCAAATATGAATTACGTTCTATAATTCAGTTTAGTTGACGACAGTAGAGTTATTTAGTTGACATTTTAACGTAATATATTTATGTAATGAAAGGCATTACCAATACTAGATCAAAATAAGTCGTCACAGTTATTGCTTATAGCAAGTGGAAGTTACAAATGGAAGTACAGTACAGTGAAATAATTAATAATTGACACAAAATAAGCTTTGCTATAATGGCCAGGTCGAAGTTCAGGTATGCGACCCTAATCTACTCTAGCAGACGAGAGATGATGAGTGTAAGGTCTACCTTGCACTCCTTAATTCTTCTGTTTAAGCAAGATTTCTTACCTACCGCATACTGCCATTCTAAAGACAGGTATTCATCCTTTATTTAAATGTAGTCGAAATTTTCCGATCTAATCCCAACAATGACCCTTCGGTGACATCCCAGTAGACTAAAAGTGGTACTAAAACTATAGTGTTCAAAAATATTGGTACGCTTCTGACTTCTTCAATGAAAGAAGGTATTTAAATAGCTATAGTTACAATTGCCATCATCATCATCAACAGCTTTTATGAGTCCACTGCTGGAGGTCAAACAAAGGTTTTTGCCTATTATACCACGCTGGCCAAACGGGTTGGTATGGAGGGTTGGTTTCAAGTCTTTCTTCTCTTTGCAGTGTTGTTGTCCTGCAGAGTTTGCTCCCCTAGTCGGCGTTTAGATTAGATTATTAAGATTACATTAATAGGGATGGTGACACTACATATGCTTAAACCGCCACCACATGGACTACCACGACATATGTATTATCCGCATTATTTACTTCTGAGTTTATAAATATTTACCCTTCCAAGTAAGCAGTATTTAAAGACATAAAAGTATACTCATATGCAGATATAAGTTCTAGTTCTTTAAGTTGTTATATTATCTTGATACATTTAGGCGCATGATTCTTTTTGTTTTATTTTTTATGGATTAGGGGGCAATCGAGCAGACGGGGCACCTGATTGAAAGCGACTGCCGCCGCCCATGAATTTCTGCAACTCAGGAGTCACAAGCGCGTTGCCAGCCAGATTCTTCGTCACAGTACATGATGAATGGTAAATCCGTAGATTTAATAATAAGCCTTTACTTCATTCCAGCAACCAAATATAAAAGTTTGTGACGTCACTCACTTCATCATTTTTATTCGCTAGACGTTGCCAATATAACGTTACCATTAACGTTTACCTGCAAACTTTGTTAAACACCAAGTTTCTTTTTAAATTGCAATAAACAGCATTATGAAGAAAAAAGCATGTTCGACTTTGAAAACTTTTGCAATTTCAAACAAACTAGAAGTTTTAAGCAGGTCATAGTATCACGTTTCAGGGATATAGCGACCTCTTTGTAGCGACATACAGGAAAATACCTATGACGGTTTTTGTTTCAAATATTGTGTTATACTGCTAGAAGTCTTAGTTTCACAAAAACAGTTAGTTTTAGTTTAAATATGCGACTCTTACCTACTCAAGTTTTTTTTACACTCACCATTCCATTTAAAAAATAAGGTTAAAATACTTAAGTTCTTTACTGTTTTTATACGGGCCTGTTGGTCTAGTGGTTAGTGACTTTGACTGCTAAGCCGGAGGTCGTCGGGGTTCGATTCCCACCCAGGACAAATATTGAGCGATGGGCACGGTCATTTGTTCTGTATCTGGGTGTAATTTATCTATAATATGTATGTATTTAGAAATATATAAGTATGATTATCGGCAGTCTGGTTACCATACCACAGGCTATGCCTAGTTTGGGATCAGACGGCCGTGTGTGAGATGTGTGAGATATATTATTATTAGAATATAGGCAATACTATTCGTATAGAGTCAACTCATTTTCTCATCAACATCACACATCACATCAACAGCCTTCAATAGTCCACTGCTGGACATAGGCCTCTCCTTAGAAAGGAGGTTTTGGCCCACTATACCCATTTTCTATTCACTCCCAATTCCGTCCGTTCTATCAATAATCTTAGTCTTCTGTTCAAAGATTTCTCCTTTAATATTATACCAATTTTTGCATCTTAAATTCTCTAATGGGCCTGTTTCCTATTACGTGAATTTGATCACTTTATTAGCCAGAAATTTGAATATTTAAATTAACTCTGCCCATGTTTCCACAGAAATGTTGGTAATTTCTATACCCCTTATGTAGTTTGTAGTTTTTAACAACTCTATGTACACAGCAGTCTGTCAACCAGCAGAATGTCTACTGCATCACCTAGGCCGGATTTCCTTAGTTTTTTATTTTAATAAAAATCCGAGAGTAAAATATTTTAATAGAAATTCTAAATTCATTTTCAGCGCTGTCTAAACAAAATATATGGCTTTGTGACATGAGGAATAAAAATAACATCAAAAAAGTTTCTACATGTTGTGATCTCAATTTTCCAATGAATATTAGATGTGACTGTGATTCTTATTATTACAGAAGGAAAAAAAAAAATTTTTTTAATATATCTCACACATCCCACACACGGCCGTCTGATCCCAAACTAGGCAGAGCCTGTACTATGGTAACCAGACTGCTGATAAACATACTTATATATTTTTTAAATAGATACATATTATAGATAAATTACACCCAGACACAAAAGAAATGACCGTGCTCATCACCCAATATTTGTCCTGGGTGGGAATCGAACCCACGACCTCCGATTCACAAATAAACCTTGGCTCCTTCTTTATTAGTACAAGTAATATTACTCAAAGAGAAATACCTACACAAGCATACGTACTTATAGAAAAGTAGCGTTGAATGCACAACATAAATGACGGTAGGCTTAAGTTGTCTCGAGAGACAGGCGTTGTCTCGTGACAAATAGTCTACGCCATTTATGCGTCAGCAGTATTCGTGGCCTCCGTTTAATTATAGTCTAGTTTTGTACATATCACATAAACGTATGGTTGGAAAAAGCTTTAATCACGATTCAAATCAGTAGATGTAGTTCAATGGAAAATAAATCAAACTTCAAATATTTTTTTTCCTTTTTCAGTATTTTATAGGAATGCATCGGATTAAAACCATGTATTCGGATCGTAGCCTACAGCAAATACCAGGAAAATTATTCCCTACCGAAACAAGAGTTTAAGTTCGCGGAAAAAACTGACTGAAATTTTAATCTTCTTAGACCGTATATATATGATTAAAATATTTTCCTACGTTTTGCTTTATACGGTCATTCTCATTTCTTGGTTTTATTTAATTATTTTAAGCCTTTCTATGCCTACTTGAGTCTCGTTTTCCAATATTTTTTTCGTAGCAAAAAAATCTTCACAGATGAACGTTATTTAAATGTTGTACAAAATTTTTACTATCCATATATATATACACTCCATTTGTCGCCTGTAAAAAGGCAGACGAGGACAGAAACAATCTTGTTATTCTCACACATTTATTATTTGGACTTGATAGGAAATGATTTACCCACACACATATACACAAGCACAAACACATACACACGACACACATGTCTCACCACCACCAACTGACACAAATATCATCACACATCACCCTTTAACAGTCTACAGATACAATATACGAGGGGTGATCAATAAGTAATGATAATCGAGTATTTCTAGAACGCACAAAAACCCAAATTATTATTTTTCTGCTTGCTTATATATCCACTACTTCAGCTTCAAAAAAATGTATAAATAGGACACCATTACCGGGAGATACATTCATTTGAATACGAACTGTCGAAGAGAAAACATCAAAATGGAGAAAAATGAAATAAGAGCTGTCATCAAGTACCTCTGCCTGAAAAAAATGTCTACCAAAGACATACACAGCGACTTAGAGGAAACATTGGGGGAGTCTGCTCCTCCATATTCCACAGTCGCACGCTGGGCAAAGGAATTTAAGCTGGGCAGAACCTCCACTGAAGATGAACATCGCGAGGGACGCCCTTCCACGTCCCTTACTGGAGAAAACGTCAAAAAAGTGGAAGATATCGTGTTGGCCGATCGAAGGGTGACCGTAAGGCATGTAGCTGAGGTCACAGGGATCTCCTATGGCAGCGTTCAAAAAAATCATTGTCAACAAAATGCATATGAAAAAGGTCTCTGCGCGTTGGGTACCGAGAATGTTAACCGACGAGCAAAAAAAGAAACGAGTCGACATTTCGAGGGTGAATCTTCAAAAGTTCCAGGCCGATAAAGAATTTTTTTTGTCGCGTTTTGTGACCATGGACGAGACCTGGATCCACCACTTTGATCCCGAAACCAAACAACAATCAATGACTTGGAAACGAGCTTCCTCACCAACGCCGAAGAAATTCAAAGTGTCAAGTTCAGCGGGAAAGGTTATGGCGTCTGTTTTCTGGGATGCAGAAGGAATTATTATGGTGGAATATTTGGAAAAGGGGGCCACTATAACAGGCTCTTACTACGCAGGCCAAATAAGAAGATTGCGAGAAGCTATTAAGTCAAAAAGACGCGGTAAACTGCGCGCTGGAGTGCTGTTTCACCAAGACAACGCCCCGGCTCACAAAGCCGCAGTTGCGATGGCTGCCAATGAAGAAACGGGGTTCGAACTGCTCGAACACCCTCCCTATTCGCTAGATCTAGCTCCCAGTGTCTTCTACCTCTTTCCTCGGCTCAAAGAAGACCTCCGGGGCAACAAATTTGAGGACAATAGTGAAGTGATGGCCGCAGTAGAGGCATTTTGGGAGGGTCAAGACAAAGAATTTTTTTCTAAGGGAATCATGGGCTTAGAAAAAAGATACACTAAATGTATTAACTTGCAAGGAGACTATGTTGAAAAATAAAATACTTTTTTTAATCTAATAGTTCTGTTTCATATTGATTATCATTACTTATTGATCACCCCTCGTATATCACATAACAAATATATATTTAATTATTAGCATTTCCTCACTAAAGTGTAAACAGCGGCCTTCTGTTTCTACAAACAGTACTGTCTACTTTTTGTGTGATTAATCACTGTAGCATTCTCAAGATACAGGTTTCCAGCTTACTTAGAGACCCAGTATCAGAACAATTGTAATAAATATCCAAAGACTATGCCTATCTTTATTACTGATGTTGGTTACTTATATGTCAATGACGAAAAATTAAATGTAAGTTGAAACAAGTCTAAAACATTACCTAGCTGAAGTAAAATTAAGTTAATTGACTTGGTTTAAAGTTGCTTATGTTTTGTAAATATTTTCCCAAAGTAACGCATTAAATATTATATTCCAAGCGGGATGTTGACATTACATGTTATTCGAAAAAATCGAGCTATTCGTTGGAATAAAAATTAACATCACAATCTCTAATAACTCATTCTTACAGTATCTTCTTACTCATAAAATGTATTACACTAATTTAATCAGCGTCAGACGATAAACATCAACTACAAAATTCACCGAATAAAATCTATAAAAGATGAGACGTACAGAACATTTACTATACCGAATAAAACAGTGGGTTTACGACAAACAAAATAAATCACCATCTATAGTTAACTTGTTAAGATTTCTGCAATGCTTCTATTGGTCCCCAAGGACTCACAATGTTGTCTTCCATGACAAATTGTTTGCCGAGGTATATACAGATTGTATTATTTTGATTGGCGCGGCTCTGTGCTTAATATATTGTCTTTTGCAATACTGAGTCAGTCCTGTTAGTTTCTGTGTATATTTGTATTGTATGGTTATTTTATCTATCGATGTTCAACATTTAAATTTAATAAAATAGAAAACTCTATAACAATATCTGGCTAAGAACTTAATATATAGTGCACAACATTAAATTTGTCATGACTTTTGTGTTTTAAAGCAATAGATAATATATTTTTATTTAATAGGTATGCTGAGATTTTTCCTGTTCTGTAAACCCAGTCCATACAAGGACACTGGTTAGACATTAAGATATTTATATATTATCAAAAAAGAAATAAGGACTAATAAATAAAGCACCATATAAATCTTATGGTAGCTAGCAGTTCTTTGCTGGGAGTCGATCTTTTATTTTTAGAAATACTGTCATAAGAATCAGACACTTATAAGTATTTTAAAACTTGTTAAACCAATATTGTTGCTCAGCCGTTGCTTTGCTGAATATAAAGCATGTTTGTTTTACAATTTCTTCTGTAGTTTTATTTGTCCCAAAAGGCTTCCAATAGTAGCCTTGTCTCTCTCCGTGATGAATTGCACTATGCTTCAACGGCGTCCATATACAGGCTGAATAAATTCAATCCAACTAAACTCCTTTTTTTATATTATTATGATGTACTATATTACACTATAAGTACTATATTTGGTTTTAAAATCGCAATATATAATGTCTTTTAGAAAGAGCCTAATTTGCTTTTTAGCTCTATTATGTAAACTTTTTATAATAAAATAAATGTCAGCAAATTCTATTCAAATCCAGGCAGGCTTTGAAGGGTATCAATCGGATACCTCAATCCAACTTCCAATAAATAAACTATCTGAATCTTGACAGGCGATCGATCGTTGGTGGTTACCCCTCTTAACTTACACCCAAAAACAATTTATGTTAGCAGTCCCCTCTTGCAACGAATTTCTTAAAATAATCAAATACACCTTGCGGTTAGGTAAGGTTTTTTCAACGGCCTATTGGCCCCAGGGCGATCATAATTCTCTGACTTACGTGTTATAAATTTGCGATAAACAACATTATAAACAGATTAGGGATAAAATGTTGGCTCTTTAGAAAATAAAATATATATTGATGGCATATACGGAATAAAAGTGTTCCAATGTAGGTTAGGTTTCGCATATTCAATGGTTTGCAAATTTATGGTTGTAAATAAATTGTAAATGTGGATAATTTAAGACAGTCACGGGTAATTGTAGGTAGTAAATAGGGATGGGATTGGATGAATGGGAAGTGGATTTATTATATTTCCAACTCCTCCAATTTTCTTCTGATTAATTTCGTTGCGGGTTCCAAGACAGTTAATTTTTTTCCTAGGACTACCCGAGTGTCATGACTCGGTGTGTTCGTGGGTCACTGCTGTTGATCCTGGTGTACAGTAGTTACTGTGGTGGGCGTGTGGGTGGGTTTAGTCTCATTTAAAAGTTTGATGCTTTTTATTGGTAACTAACTATTGGCAGTGGCTTTACGGCGATTATTGCTAATTTCATGTTTCTAACTTACAAAAAGCCCAACCCCCATACAACCGTCCAACCCTTAATTTAGCCCTTAGATTTAAAACTCCGATTTTGTTTTCTTTTCCTTCAAACATGAAACGCATTATCTGCCATAATTTCAAGTATGTAACCCCAAAGGTTTAGTCTCACATCACATCAACGACCTTTAATAGTGCACTGCTGGACATTGGCCTCTCCGTAGAAAGGTAGTTTTGGCCTACTTTACCAAGCTGACCAGACGGGTTGGTATAGAGTTTGTGTCAAGTTTTCCTTCTTTTTGGAGTGCTGTTGTCCTACGTAGTTTGCTCCCTTAATCAGCTCTTACGACTTTTTTACTTACGTGTAGGCTCTGCGTTGAAGTATCAGTTAGGCACCTTCTGAGTCAAATTTATGATATCACCAACTACTGAAGAAATTCGTAAAATGTGTAAAACATTGGACGCTATTAAATTTATTTATAAGTAAAGATTTTATCTCTCTTATATTATTTTATATCTATATATATATATATATGTATTTTTTAAACTAATACTTTTTGCACTTCAACTCCCAACAATCTTTTGCATAATTACAGGCAAGTTTAATGTTCCTAAAATGGAAATCCTTGGTAGGTTGGAATTTATCTGTCAAGTTTTATAAGAAAGCTCAATAAAGATTTCAAAGATCCATAAATACCATTCTGATTTGTTATTTTTTCTAAAAATACCACGTAAAAGTAAGCATGCTGTCAAGGATACAGAACTAGACGCCTTCAAATATCTATCAACACCCTACTCATAAGAAGGTTTTCCACATACACATTTTAAATCAACCTGCATCAACTTCAAGCGGAGATTACATCCTAAATATCAGTTAAAAGTACACACAAAAAACTACCTTTAGAAACTTTTACTTAAGGTTACTTTTCGTATTAACCAAATTCTTGCTAGTTTTCAAGCTCTCAGGTACTAGTGACATTTAATTTTCTACTACGAGATCAAACGTCGTTGACACACTTCCACTGAACACCGAAACATGCCAATATAGAATCTAAACATCCTGTATAAGCTATAGGTGTGTTAATATAGTTATATTGCGAGACTGGTAGCGCTATCGTCAATGTTGCCCATTAGTCGTAAATATCGACTTTCTAATCATTCTGTATAAAAATATACGCATGCGAAGAATATACTTTTGTTTAATGGTTTTTTATTGTATCGGTAATCTGACTGTAGAAACATTATTATTATTAGACGAAGAAAATTTCACTAAAATTTAAAAAAAAAAATCCTCAGACTTCTTTTATTTGTCGTTGAACATTGCGATTATATACAAGGTATGAGTGAATGTGTGTTTTTAAAATTTAATTGTACTGGACTTATGTGTGAGTAAGCGTTATTTTTACAATTAATTAATTTACGAGTATGTACGTGTATTTTGAGGTATCTTTGTGTTTAATAAAATGTGTACCTTAAGATTTAAATAATATAATATAATAATATAATAGAACTCACACACTCACACACGGCCGTCTGATCCCAAACTAGGCAGAGCCTGTACTATGGTAACCAGACTGCTGATAAACATACTTATATATTTCTAAATACATACATATTATAGATAAATTACACCCAGACACAGAACAAATGACCGTGCTCATCACACAATATTTGTCCTGGGTGGGAATCGAACCCACGACCTCCGGTTTAGCAGTTAGGGTCACTAACCACTAGACCAACAGGCCCGTCAAAATAAAATATTTCTTTGTATGATGTAGGGGAAAAAGGAGCAGACGTGTCACCTGATGGCAAGTGACTACCGCCGCCCATGAACGCCTGCTACTCAGGAGTCACAATCGCATTGACCGGCCTTTGAGGTGTACGTTCTTTTCTTGAAGGTTTGGAAGTCGTATTGCTCCATAAATATCGCAAATAACAATTTGTTTCAGAGATTAATTGTGCGAGGCAAAAAGTTTCTTGTAAAACGTACAGCAGTAGAGTGCTAATTGGATAATTGGCACCCCACTGCTATGCGCTTATTGCGTTAAGTGATGGGAATGAACAGCGGAAAGTTGCTACTAATGTTAGACAGAACAAGTCCTCAGAGCATTTCAGCAATGCAGAATCGAGCTACGTGTCTAGTCAACGCGAAGGGTTCAAGACGAATGGAAATATTCTTGAAACTGACGAAATTAACAACGTAATTATTATATCTAATATAGTAAGTATTGTATCAAGTAAATTTTTTATCTGGTAAACAATTTTTACACGCTTTATATTATATTTTAATTATTAACTTTACTTGTATGTTTCTTTGTATGTTTGTAACCGACTCCTTTGGGCGTGATTTTGATTGACTTTAAACGGTCAGAATTCGTTAAAACTTTGTAGATATATCGAGGACCGATGACAATACACTCATTTAAAAAAAAAGTGTTAAAGAAAAATAGTTTAAAAAAACTAAAAAACACGCTTTTATAGAAAACCTTAAAAAAAAGCGTGGGGAGCTGTTTACTATTGACAACAAGCACCAAACGCTTTTTTTCAAATTTATTTCAGTTTCTCTGTTTGGGTTATTTACATCTAGCATTATAAAAACATAATACGTTAACATCTGATGGCCATTTACAAATAGTCACTATTAGAAATACATTTTTACACGATACTTCTGATGATTAATTAATCTAAAGTAAAATGATGTAGTTGACAAAATTGTTGACCCGACTCGACATTTTTTATAAAAACTAAGTATAATAATCAGTAGAATGAAAAGCTAGCTCAGGGTATCCTATTTTAAATACCAGCACAACACTATATAATCTTATTTGTGTTTGGACTATAATTCTGAAATGTCTCATCCTGTGTAAACTAATTTGTGGCAATAAAGAATTTTACTATTATTATTATTTTAAAATTGCTGCAACTAAAACACCGGCAACCAATCAACGCACGTATACACACTGGATTGGTTGTGACTGTTTTCAATGATGACGTTAATCCCGATGTGGCTTGCTTTACTTATGTACTGCTAATGCAGATTGCAGTCTATTAGCAGTGCTATTTGCAGTCATTGGAAATACCTCGATGATTTTATATGCCTAATTTTGAATGTAGTTTTATATCATCGAAATGTTTGGTGGAATTAAGACTGTACTAATTAGTGGCAATAAAGAATTTTACTATTATTATTATTTTAAAAACTTTTAAGCTCTACGTGTACGGATATGCAACTAAAACACCGGCAACCAATCAACGCACGTATACACACTGGATTGGTTGTGACTGTTTTCAATGATGACGTTAATCCCGATGGCTCTTTCTTGCTTTACTTATGTACTGCTAATGCAGATTGCAGTATATTAGCAGTGCTATTTGCAGTCATTGGAAATACCTCGATGATTTTATATGCCTAATTTTGAATGTAGTTTTATATCAGCGAAATTTTTGGTGGAATTAAGACTGTTAATGACAAATATTGAAAATTTAGAACTGATATTAATACTGGAGTTTTAACTACTGAATAAAGTTCTCTGATTAAAAGTTCTTATTTTCTGTGTGAAAAGATCTACTATCATTTATTTTATTTTCTTTTTTCAGTAGTCAAGGGATAATAAACTCACTTTGACATCACTTTATGATTTAAGGTCTTTATTGTAGACTAGCTACAACCGGGCAACTTCTTCTGCGACTTTCAAATGGAATAGATTTTCTCAGCTTTTGAACATTTTTCATAGATACTCGAATGCTTTGTGTCGTATCGTAATGTTATCTAATAAATGTAATACCTTTAAACCAGCAATTCTTGTTTATACATAATCTGAATCTCGAAAACAGCTCCAACAATTTTCATAAAATTTACTATGCAGGGGGTTTCGTAGGTGAATAATCGATTTAGCTAGGTTTCATTTTTTGAAAATTTACCAAAAAAAAAAACCAAGCAAAGCTCGATCATCCAGGTACATGTCCTATCCAATACTCAAACAAATGTTTAATTCGAAGCAGTTGTTCCTGAGATTAACGCTTTCAAACAAACGAACCCTTCAGCTTTTTAATATGAGTATAGAGAGGCATGAGATAGTATGGTATACCACGCAGTATTAATGTTATAAATGTAACCTTAGGATTAAGTAGAAGGCAAGAGAAAACGAGGACGGCCTAGATCAACATACATACAGCAAGTGAAAGAAAAAGTGGGAGTCGTTTCCTATCACAAGGTCAAACAGATCGCAGGAAATAGAGAGGAGTGGCGATTGCTACACCGACAAGGGTTCGGCTCTTAGAGAGAGAGAACCTTACATCATCACATACCATAAAAATAAATCTCTAACAAAACACCGCTCTGTTTAAGAGAGTAACCCTAAACAATGACATCTAAATTTATGTTTAATTACACGCAATAATAAAGTTTATATTTACAAATTATGTCAGCAAGTCAGGTTTTATGACCGTACATTAAAGGATTGAGCTGTTGTAAAAAAATACCTCAAAAAGTAAAAGGTAGTAATGAACATGCTACGAAATGTAATAATGGACTTTACATAAAAAGAGTTGTAAGTTTCTTGGTTATAGATTCGTGTAAAGGGACAAAGTTTGACAGCATTTGTAACGTAAACAAGAATTACAACAAAAGAACACTAACACTTGAGTAATTTAGGTATTCATAATGTCTAATGTTCCTGACTGCTGGGCCAGAGGGTGTAAGTTCGATTCATACTGTGGAAATATGAGTGTGATGAACATGATCGTTTATTCTGTCTGTACCGGTGGTATAGTGGTAGCGTATGCCACTGTTGTGATCTACAAATATTTGTTTCGAAGTTTGGGTGTTTATGTGTATAATGTGTATGCATTTACAAAAAAATATATTCTATTAGTAAATCTAGCTTTCATAGTACAAACTCTGCTTAGTTTAAAACTAGATGGTGCTGTGATATTATAAATGTTATTTTATTCTTCTGTATCCCATGAGACGTATACCTACCTGTATTATAAATGTATTTAAAATATACAAGAATGTTTATTAGGATTCTGGTTACCATAGTCTGTATTCTGTCTGTTTGGCATCAAAGATTCAAAGAAATAGTTTCCCATTTACTATTTATTTATATATATTTCTTCCTTTCTGAAAAGAACAACGAATTTCTAAAATACCCAAATTATTCTACACTTCCGTATGATGACGAAATTAGAAATCAAAACAATATTCAAATGAAACTTCAGGCGATGTCATAAAATTGTAGATGAAACATGTATCTGAGCAAAGCAAACAAACGAAAACTCGAACAAAGCTCGAACTTTTTTTAAACAACATGGACGACAACGTGACTTATGCCCACAAAACATTGTGGAGAAGTTAAATAAATTAGAGAAACATCAAAATTCGCGACATGTACAAAGAACAGGGTAAAACGGACGCACTGAGTGACAAGGTCCCACGGGCGACGGAAGGACCACAGATTAATCAACAGATAAGGCATGTTGTATAAGGAAAAGTCCACGCGTAAATTATGGACGTAAGACGTAATAATACGAGTATGTTTTCGGTTTATGTTATTTACAAACGATTCCACAATAGGCTTCGTAAGCTTCGCCCACATGTGGCGATTTGAACTCTGTTAACTAGTTTAAAGACTTTGGCTGTCTATTATTTTCAACTGAGCTTTAGATAATAAGGCTATTAAAATGTTATTATTAAATTGTAGTTATGTACATTTATATATAATTAGAATTAGAATTGAGATAAAATAGTTTGCACTTCTTCGCTCGAGACACAGGTTCAATCTAATTGTACACAAATCTAACAACAAATTTATTTTATTTATAAATTAGAGAACTATTTATTATAAATTATTGTAATCTTTATCTTAAAAAATATTATTAATATATATTACTATAGATAAATTACACCCACACGCAGGAAAATTGACAGTGTTCATTTCACAGTTATTTATCTTGTATGAGGATCAGGATCCTTAACCTCTAGACTTACTTAAAGGTTAGTCATTAACAAGTCAAGTAACTATAATTTCATTAATATTTGTGTTGTGTTAGTGTGAGGCTTACGTCAGTATTATAGCATCAGCATTGACAGAATTCATGAGATTATCAACTGCTGCAACCAGAAGCGATCAAATTGAATTGTAACGTAACATAACAAAATCAAATTACCATAAACTAGATTAATTTAATACATTATCGATGGCAAACTACAATTGGAGAGTAGTGTTTAGTTAATGATGCATATTGCACTCATAAACACCGATATTTGTTGGCTAAAAGTCAATTAATCGTACGTGATTTGTGGCTAATTTTAGCCCTTCTAAAAATTCAATATTGGATGAAACTAAATCAAGCTTAGAATTGCTTAAAGAATCTAGAAAAATACAAGATGACACTCATTTATCATCTTAATCGCCATCATCATCATTGTTTTAGCCATTAAACGTTCGCTCTTTAAGGGGGCTGTAATGATATCAATATCAATTACTAGAGATATTAACAAATATATCTATATATATAAAAGAAAGTCGTGTTAGTTATACTATTTATAACTCAAGAACGGCTTTACCGATATGGCTGAAAATTGGTGTTGAGGTAGCTTAGAGCCAGGAGACGGACATAGGATACTATTTATTCCTTTTTTTTTTTTTGTATCGGCGTCGATCACCAGATGACAACGGTGCAACTGTCACAACAAAAGTGAAAAGAATGGATTTCGTTGTCGACAACAGTTGGATTGTTCCATATTCGCCACTTATTTCTAAAACGTTCAAGACACATTGCAACGTTGAGTATTGGTCGGAAGACCATTATGCGTTGTTTGTTTTTGCGCCTGATAAGAAAAGAAAAAATGACGTGTATCACAAGGTACTTAAGTGAAGAGCAACCTATGTACTGAAATGCAGAAACTATAAATGATTGATGTACTTCATTTTTTTTTCTAAGAAATAAATTAACTTACTAAATTCGAAAATCGGCTTATTTATTGCCTTTAAGGCGGAACAGAGTTCGCCGGGTCAGCTAGTTTACAATAAATACGAACAAAAGATGTAGCTAAGCAGCGTTACAGGTTAATACGAATGAAAATCACTTTGTTCAAAGTGAAAAATCATACTTCTTATTATTTCTTCCCTTTTTAACATCGATACGATCCGTTCAACCAGAAGCCGCCTTGACATACTAAGGAAAAGGTCAGACTGAAAAGAGTCATTGACTGTTCACACGAGTGCATTTCGCTGCATTATTGATACTTTCTATTTGTGTATTCACAATCCATTTTTATTCGACTGCGCCAAAAGGAGGGCTATATGTATGTCTATATATATTTATTTGACACGCTCTGTAGACTGAATAACTTGATGTATTAAATATATATGTAAGATAATAGTATCATTAGATACGGGTTCTTTGATTTTTATTTAATAACTAACCTATAAATAGCCATCTAATGAAAATATATATAGAAAAATGTTACGATTGATAAAAAATGAGTTTTTACTAAATAAGATAGGAAGTATTAAAATAATTTAAATACTGTGCTTATAACACATGATGATGACATTTCTGAAGACATATGGTAACTTGAAGTTATACTAGTGTTGCGTAAAAACCTTTATTGCATCCACTAAATTTGGCAATCGATCACCATAAAAGCATATATGTGGTTAGGAGTACAAAAAAGTTAGTCTGTATATCATAAAAAAATGTCGGACTCGCGAGGGCTTTGTACTCATTTAGGTTCATATTATAAATAGTTCAGGAATTGAATCTTGCAGTATTTGCCGAGCTTTACCCAAAGTTCAGTTTCCAAACCTATAATTTATTATTATACCTCACACATCTCACACACGTCTGATCCCAAACTAGGCAGAGCCTGTACAATGGTAACCAGACCGCTGATAAACATACTTATATATTTTTAAATACATACATATCATAGAAAAATTACACCCAGACACAGAACAAATGGCCGTGCTCATCACACAAATTTATATTTGTAATGGGTGGGAATCTAACTACTAGACTAACAGGTCATAATAATATAATTACTTATATTCTTGAGTTTTATAAGAGAAATTGTACCCTAATGATTGAGGACGTACTTTAAATAAAGACTATGTTTTTTATGCTTTATTAAAAAATGTATAGTTTTCAGATATTTCCCTGTACTTGTAGTGTAAGACGATGTTACTTGCCAAATTTCAGAGTTTTAGGTCAGAGAAAGAAACTACGAGAAGTACCTACCCTATGAATTTTGATTCCCTTGAGGGGGTCGACATATTCAATTTTATGCGGCATAAACGACCGTATCTTTGTATACGTTAACTTAGGAGTTCAAGTTAAGCTTCAAGGGACTGTAGACCTGAATATATGGCTTTAATTGTAACTCGCACGCACGCGCTCCCGAGATAAAGGGTCTTGACAGACAGACAAACGGACCACAAAGTGATCTAGTAGGATCCTTTTTTTTTTCTAAAAAGGTACTAGTATTTATAAATATATTTATAAATCCATAAAGATATTTTCAAATACATAAACATATTTAATTAATAAAATATTGATATCACGATCATTCATTCAATAACCAAACAAGCGTCCTCTCTGGACGCCAATTACTTACTCTATGGCCGTTCTTTACTCGGGTCACGCGCTATCCAGGCCAAAGGACGCGTGGAAAATATAACCGCGTGACAGATAAACAAGCCCTTGATTTGTTCCTGCCGCCACTGTGACAAATAACAAGATTGATGTTAACATAGCTTTCTTTGAAGCTTAGTGTTATAAAACATGATTTTTTTTTCCCGTTACTTTTACTGTTTGAAGTTTTGTATGTTATTGTGATAAAGTCTTTATATTGTATTTTATTTGTGTTCCGTGAATTTCAAAGTGATGTAGGTAAATGTTGAGTGCTTGCATTATAATAGACTAAATAAACTCAGAGTTAATTCATTGTTTACAAAATTCTGATATATTTTACTAAATTCAAAAGCGAATTGTTTTTAATATAATGTAATTTTTTTAGTGCATAATACGTATTTATTGCTAATTGACATTTTTATTCCATATCTAGACACTTTTTATCTCAATACTTTCAACATAATTATATTAAAAAACCCCGACACAATTCTTGCATTTGAAATTTGTCATAAAGTATAGTATTCTACTAATCAAGCCTTTCATTTGATACCCATATTGAGGGAGTAGTGATAAAATATGTTATCCGCCATTTTGTGGGTCGCGACGAAGAAATAAGATACCTATACCTTTTTGTTTTAATTTAACATTCACTAACAAAAACATCTCTTTATTTTTTTTAAACATTTGACTTAAAAACTAAATCGAAAGAAACAAAACGTTTTAAGTACCTATAGTTACTTTTAATAAATGGAATACTTCTTCATTTTAATCTTATATATAAAATTCTCGTGTCACAATGTTCGTTCCCGTACTCCTCCGAAACGGCTTGACCGATTCTCATGAAATTTTGTGTGCACATCGGGTAGGTCTGAGAATCGGCCAACATCTATTTTTCATACCCCTAAATGGTAAGGGTGACCCATCCCTAATTTTTTTGTTGTTTTGCAATACAACGTTTGCCGGGTCAGGTAGTAATTCTATAATATTAATATTAACTAAGTTAGTAACTCACATTTTACATTACATTAATATTGTTTTCACACATCTCACACACGGCCGCCTGGTACCAAACTAGGCAGAGCTGGTGGTACAATCTAGTTACCTCGTAAGGCAGAGAAATATATAGTTCATGTCTGGATTTTTATTACTAAAGCTAGCTTATAACCAATTTAAATAGCTTAGCTTAGCTTAAAATCGATTCATAGTTTCTCGATAATTTAAAAAAATTATTGGCGCTCCACTAGTGTGCGGTTTTCGAGACACTTTTTGCCCCGCACAACCAATCTGTGGAACAGGTTATGGTCTGTGAATCGTCTGCGTTATTTCTGGACTGATACGACCTTCAAACCTTGAAGAAAAGAGGGTACTCCTTCCTAAAAGGCCGGCAACGCATTTGTGACTCCTATGTTGCAGACGTTCATGGGCGGCGATGATCACTTTCCATCAGGTGTCCCGTCTGCTCGTCTACCCCCTCTAACATAAAAAAAGAAACATATACCAGTGAGTTATTAAATAAAACCTAAAACCTAATTAGGGTCATATACTAAAGCTAACAGGTCGTCAAAGATTCTGCAAGGACTCAGATGTGAGCCATATAAATGATATAAAAGTAAAAATTGCCTTCAGTTCATATAATAGCATCATTAATGTGAAATGAGGTTAGTAGCAGGCTCGTTAGGGGGATTCAAAGAATATTAAAGGGTATGAAGTCAGCTACGCGTAGATGTTAGATTTCAGCAGACTGATTTGAAAAAAGAAAATGACACGCGATGGAAATAACACCAAATAAAAAAAGTTTTATTGTTAGAAATTAAAATAAAAATAAAAACAGCTGATCTTTGACGTGTAAGGAGGATCGCTTGTGGTAGAGGCCGTTTACGTGAACTGCCTTTGTGAAATCAGAGAGGTTTTTTACTTTGTTGTTTTTAAGTTAGAGAGTTTTGTGTTATTAAGTTAGAGAAAAAAACAAACAGTAATTGGGGGTTGTTCGATATTTGTTTTCTATTTGTGTTGCATAGATTCTGTGGTGTACTTATGTAAGGTATTACACAAGTGATTATATTGGAGTGCTATAGACTTTAAATACCCCCTAAAAAGAATCACCGTTCCTGTCCTTTAACTTCATTTTTCGTCTGTTCCAAATGTCAACTTCCTTTCTCCTCTTTATGTGGATTTCGGCAGAACATTATCCTAAAACAGTAATGTGTCAAAAGAAAAGAGGTTTCCATTACCGAAAATATACCGCGAAAGAGGTTTCCTTGCCGAGTGTACTATTTATGTCGAAGTATAATAACTCCTACTGAAACAGGCCTTTCTATTTTTTAATTTTAGAATTAATTTTCAAAAACTAAAAAATTAGGATATTAAGAAAAAAAAAATAGTATGACAACATACTCGATTTACTAATTGCGTCTCAGTTTAAAGTTATTATTTTTAAATGAATAATACTATAAACAATATGGCGTACAATACAAATAAATGCAAACACCCATATTGTTTAAAGATAGTTTCAAAGAGGCTTAATAAATTAGTTTCCAAAAACTGGATAAGTGCGAGTCTGACTTTAGCATCGAGGGTTCCGTGCAACCATCAATATAAATAGTTTGTTCATCTCCAAAATTTACCTTAACGTTACCTTATTAACATTTTAAGAAACGGAATCCTATGAATGTTTTTGAGAGAAATTCTATTATACTCGTAAGATACGAGCGATATATGTAGGTAGGTACCTTTAATGCAGCAAGCATCAAGAGATAACCGTTTGCCATCAGTCACCCACTTTAATGTCCCTTCGCGAACATTCATATGAAAATATTATCATCATGGACCACAAAGTTCTATGCGGAAGAAATATAGTGGTAGAAATAAACGAATTGAGAACTCATGCACCAAGACTAAAGCTCAAGTTACTCTATGTATACACATTATGTAAATAAATGCTTTAATAATAGACGCACATAGTCAATTATGCAGAACCGCGACGGCAAATGTTATTATACCAAATTACTCGCGAACGTTTCACATTGTCAAACAATAGGTGGCAAATAAGAAACACACGGGATTAGATTTGAGACGTATCACACATTTCAATTTTTTCAAATTTGTGTCGACTCTAAAAATGCACGTTTCTCTTTTAGTGATGAAAAAATTTAAAAAATATAGACCGCAACTTCGCAGTTTTAAAATATGATGTCATCCGAAACAGGAAAAAGGGTGATGTATTTGGTACGTTCGATTTGATAATGTAAGTATTAAAACACAATTTGTTGAGTTGTGTTTGAGAAAGTCACAGAATCACTTGCACATGGCGCGTAACGCATAGCGTGGAGCCGTATGCTGTTGCAACACATAACCACGTCAACATCCAGCCAGATGTTTCACATCACTATTCAGATTTCTTCAAATAATTTATTTAATATACATTTATATTAATTTAATACAATAATGAGATGGAGACGCCTTAATTCTCTTCATTAGTTGACCATACCGCATAACATGTTGCTTATACTATCACATGGCGTGGCGACATCCACATCAGGTATTTCAAATTAATACAAACTTTAGATTTAATTCAATGAAATAAATAAGCCGTAGCCTGTATTCCTTTTAAAATTCTTTGAGTATATCAGTAAACGTGATAACTGGTAATATGATATTATAGCAGAGTAAAAAAGGGCACGCAACAATTTTACGATCGTATGTCGCTACACACAATCGCACTAATGTAAGATTTGGAACTGTCGCCGGTGTACTGAGAGCATTTTACCAAAATGATTGTTATTATATATGATAGAGCAGAATAGAATTTCTGTGTTGTACGGTACTTTCAAGACGATGCGGCTTTTAGAATGAAAATAGTTTCTGTCAAATGCTAGATGAATTTGGTTTTATGCTTCAAGTTTATGTTTCAAAAAGCAAATCGAAAAACAAATAATGTTTTTTTATGATGATTTAGTAAGAAATTACGCCTTTTGACGTACTTAACAAAAATATTTGAATATTTATAATAACCGACTATTAAAAGGAGGATTTTATCAATTCGTTTTTTTGTTAATGTATGCTCGGGTATAACTCTGTCAAATATAGACGGATTTGCATAATTCTTATTTTTTTCGAAATGGGTTTATTCAGAAATAGTTCCATTTAAATTTCATGAAGATCTGAAGACGAGTTTTGGAGACAGACAACGGAACTGTTAAAAAAATGACAGCAAATGAACTACAATTGCTGCTAGGTTTTTAGTGTTCTTTGTTAGTATTGTTTGAAGGCGGTTCAACTTTTTTTAAAGGATTTATATGTATATTTTATTGACGCAGTGATCTATATTATAGTTAGGTAGGGACTTGGTTTTTCGGCAATAGCTCCGTCGTCTGGAATTTTTGGTTAGGCTCGCTAATCTATCCGTGTCAACATACTCCTTACCTGTAATTGGGAAAATTGGCAGTATGTTGAAATTTTCCATTTTATTCCAAAAGTAAGTAAATAAGTAATCTAAGTTATATATTGACTGCACGAATGGCGTAGTAGTTTAAGCGGTCGCCACGCCGCTTCCTACTACGCTGAATGTTGTGGGTCCGATCCCCACATGGGACGACACTTTGTGTGATCTACAAATTGTTGTTCCGAGTCTGAGTGTTCTTTGTGTTTGTTATATGTATGTTTGTAAAGTCACACACGTACACAAGTACATTCCTAATGCTGGAGTTGTCTTTTATAAAAAAAGTAGCTGACAAAATATGAGCTGACGTAATTATATTCAATATTATCATTTAGCAGCTTTAATACTCAGTACAGTACAATATTACAGTATTATATCAAAATTAATTTAAATTTAAATGTCAACCATTTTCAAGTTAAGCGATAATGGCCTTGGTATGATTTACATCGTCCGCGGTGCACCACAGTCCTTACTGAACTGTTAGCTGAACGATTTATGGGTTTAGAGTTATTTGTTAGAAGTTAAACCTTGGAATATTCTGATAAAATATTTAATGTAACAGTTTAGTGAAGATAGCTAATTTAATTTCTGATAATAATTTACATTGAAATAAATTGACTGATTCTGCTACTTCAGTTTTACTTGTTTTTAAATAATACCATAACACCAAATAAGAAATATTCTAAATGAAAATAAAAATAATTCTTTGCACGCATTTTCTTTGTACGAATTGGGAATATTTTAATTGTATGTTGGAGAAGTGTACAACATTGCAGTTAAGATTGAATACCTATGTTTTTCACACACATATACACATTATAATATGTGTACTGGCCCCTATAATGTACTCTATTACTTATTGACGTCTACAATATATTGTACGTAGCACACTCTGCCTAGTTTGGAATCAGACAGCCGTGTGTGAGATGTGTGAGAATTATTATTATTATTTTTGTTATTTCGGATTAAGTGAATACGAATGTTCGCCGATTTATCTAACAGAAAATTGAATCAAATATATCCTCCGTTACAATTAAACTAAACCATACAATCTCGTCATTATAAATAAAAAATCTTTGAACAAACATGTATGTTTGGTTAGGCAAATAGTTGAATTTGTTTTCGTTAAATACTTTGATTGAAATTTCTATCTTTAGTATTGAATGTACACGTAAAGAGAGTTATAAATTTTTGATTAAAAATGAATAAACAACTGTAATGTACAGTTGTTTATAAACGGTCAGCTTGTTTAATTATTGGATTTTAAACATAAATTCATGAACGACGTTAATTTAAACCAATGTTATCCTATCCTTTTTTGGTTCTGCTTTATCCACATGGCTAAGATTAAATATATCATTAAAACGTTTAGCAGCTGATTTGTCATCTAAATAGGCCAACGCCTATTTCAATAACACGGGCAATGAGTGTTTTCTTTAGGATGTTGGCGATTATTTATTTTTATTATTTTATTTACTTTTGATTAGTTAACTTTAATTTTTTTTTTTTACTTTTATTGCCATGACAATTTTTGTCTTTCAAATACTCTCAATTTTTATTTTTTTTATTACATAGTTACTGGTTGATGGCTTATCCATGAGTGGAATTAAACCCCCCCCCCCCCCCCACGACAAAGACATTAGTAAATCTATATTTATATTTAACTTTTATCTCGATAATTCATAATTATATTACTTAGACCATCTTCGAAATCCCATTTAATAAATTTTTGGATTCTAATCAATCTGTAGATATTTATGAGAATATTTACAAAATTTACTTAACAACAAACAACAATTCACAACCAAAGATAAATTTTTACTTTTAATTAATTCCCTGATTCTGCTGACGTGTACGGGTTTTCTTTCTGAATTCCTAGAAGTTCCAGTCC
This sequence comes from Arctia plantaginis, assembly GCA_902825455.1. Taxonomy (NCBI): domain Eukaryota; kingdom Metazoa; phylum Arthropoda; class Insecta; order Lepidoptera; family Erebidae; genus Arctia; species Arctia plantaginis. The sequence goes on along the minus strand of CADEBD010000388.1, from coordinate 2,759,246 downwards.
GTGTCCATGTCCGTATGTCCGTGTGGTGAAGGATTAAGAATACGGAGTGTCGCCACCCCATATTCATTCTGTGGGTGTTGCAAGAGCCGACTAAGGGAGCAAACTACGCAGGACAACAGCACTGCAAAGAGAAAGACAACTTGAAACAAACACTATACCAACCCGTTTGGCCATCCTGGTATAGTAGGCCAAAACCTCCTCTCTAAGGAGAGGCCTATGTCCAGCAATGGACTATTAAAAGCTGTTGACGATGATGATCTATCCCAGTTCTGGGAATCAGTCAGGCCATCATAGCTTAGACAAAAAAAAAGAAAAAGAAAATAAAGAAATTGTCCTTCAAATATTTGTCTTCTAGACCCTAATAAAGTTAAAAGTTTAATAAAAAAAAGATAACTAGATTGAAGAAGCCAACAGAGAATTGTCTCTCAGTACACAAAAGAAATCCTTCAAAGCACTTTCATGATTGCCAAGTCTACATCTCAAGGGTGAAAATTGTAAGTAGAACGCTCTCGAAGCTAGAATAAAAATACAACTTCTAATTAGAGTTCGGTTTTTATTAGATTTTTAAATGCATAGTAATATTTTATTCAAGGTATAATAAAAAGTATAAAAGTTCAGAGGAAAATATTTTTCACATTCAGTTTTGAGATGGCAAAATTAACATAGCGATGTAGAAATGTAGAAAAAAGAAAAGTCAAATAGCTAATTTAGCTTGACAAAAATAGATTTTGAAACCAAAAACGGCGTGAGGGGTATATGGACCTCCGGTCGGAAAGAAGTTAATTTCGCTTTTTAGTAGACGTTATTATAGTTTCGAAAAAAAGTCTTGTTACACATTTGACTGCACCGATGGCGGCGTGGTTTAAGCAGTGGCCACGTCGCTTCCTACTACGCTGAGTAATGTGGGTTCACACCCCACTTGGGACGACACTTTGAGTGATCCACAAATTGTTTTTCTGAGTCTGGGTATTCCTTGTGTCCGTTTCATGTATGTTTGTAAAGTGCCCCGCGACACAGGATATATTCCTAATGCGGGAGTTATCTTTAAAAAGAAAAAAAACCCGTATCCACTTTGAAAATAAGTATTAAATTTAAATTTAAATAAATCCGTAAACGCTAAATTCTGTCATCACGAGAGCAGCAAGCGAGCTTTCATTGTTTGCCTGTGAGGGGTGGCTCGTCCTGAAGTCAACATCGGCAACGCTTAGAGCTTGCGTCTTTTACTTGTTTTAGTAGAATATTTGTTTATCGGGTTATGCAAATGCTTAAATTTAAAAAGCGCACCTATTCGCAAGTACTTAGGACAGAGATATTCACCACAATTTCAACTCTTATGCAATAATCATAACAGAAACTTTCGTTCGTCAAAAAATCTCCTTCTATGTTGTCCTTCTCACGAGTTTGTTGGTTCTTCGTTCTCTGTTTAGTCTATCCTCTTATGGAATGCACTTCTTGTCTAGCTCGGGATGTCTACAAACTGCTACTCCTACAAGGTAAGGTAAAGGAGCTGTTGCTGAGTGAGTTCAGAGAATCAACAAACTCAAACTAAAACTCTTTTTAATTCTTTTTTTTTAATTGTTTTAAATCGTCATTTATGTAGACTCTAAAGTCATAGATTAACACACACAAAAGCAACAATCTCTATTTTGTCAAATAGTAAGTAATTTAATTTAACAAAAATTAAACTTATACAAAATCTATGATATGTCTGTGCCGATCTACAAGCGCCCATTTCCAAGGGGTTGAGTCTTATGAGAAGAAAGGGCAAACAAACTCACGGCCACACTTTTTTAATTAACAGATACAAACAATGGCGTCATTAAATATACACAACATTGTTTTGATGTGAGCTAGTATGTAAGTTTTAAGGACTAAAGGTAAGAAGGCAATGAAGAGAAAACAAGATATATAAAAAAGATCGAATAAAAAAAACCAAACCAGACTGCTCATAAACATAGATGCAATTGTTTCCCTGTAATATCTATATTATAGAAGTAACACTTATTGTGTTAGTAGTCTAGTAATTCTTTTAGAGAATTGGCACAGTCGCTCTATGGCCTTGGTCACGCCTATCATGCCTCGCTTGAACGTTCATGGTTCGCGGTATGGCTTTTCATCTGGTATAAATGCTCACGTGAGTTGCAGATGGCATGTGCCGAATTAGTGAGGACTGATGAGTGACCCTGTCAGGACTCTTAAATTTCAGTCTTTTGCTAAGGCAGTTTATAGAAATTTAGACTCTTGTACGTGGGAGATGATTCACTGGACCATAATAGAATTTAATGGATTATTATCGTAAAAGAATAATTGAAAAATTTAAAAGTATGTTTTCTGAAACGGTATCTATCTCGATTTTATATACATATAGATACTTTAATAACAAGATAATTCAAAATACTTTCAACATTTTGAACAAGATATTTTATAACGAGGGTAGGAAAATATATTCCCCCAACGAAAATAGTAGAACAAAAGTTCCTAATTCAAACATCACGTTCTACATTCAATAAATGTAAGCAATTCACATTTTGAGTTCGAAATTCGAAGCTTGAACGACGTCGTAGATCGAACCGCACCCCCGAGACTCAATGCACTGTCTACAGTGCAAATGGTACGATATATCTAACAAATACCGGTGCATTGCTGTTTATGTAGTACGTGGCGCTAGAGGTGTTCTAAATAGAAGCACAGTGTATGTTATTTATGTTGTGTAAGGCGATTACGACGCTACAGTCATTCATTTGGTTGTACGAGCGAGAATTAAGTTATTTCTGAAAAGTGGTTCAGTAAAACGTTTCAGAAATATTCATTCTTATTATATTTTTAAATTAGGATTGTTAGTGACTCATTTAACTAGGCCAGGCTGTTTGCGTTATGAATGGGTTTATGTCGTGTACCAAAAATAATTCAAATGTAATAACTCAACAAATTGGATTGTAAAGCGACTGTACAGTCTGAACAGTCTGAACTGAACTGAACAGTCAACTGTTCAACCGACGCTTCTTGGGCATGCATCACTAACTCACAGAACGAGCCTGCGGCATAGCACGTACTCTTGCTGTGAGTCATGTATGTAATTATGGTTTCCAGCGAAAGGCTACCCCACACTGATAGTCACCCGCGACGTCGCTCGCACCTGTCCCCCACACAGAGCACTCTAAAGTATATGGTGGTCTCAGAGTGGTAGCACACGGGCGTTGGTTTACTGCACGAAGCAGCATCCACAATTGTGTAGTACCTTTAATCATATTACGCATTAATACATAAATTATGTCATCCAAATTAGTACTTATATATTTAACAGGGTAGCTAAAATGTTAATACGTTGGTTTTCTATTAAGAAATTCTTAGTATCCGAGAAGATAGCTCCTAGACTGCAATATTGGTTCCTCTTTGAACGTTTTACTCATGGAACTAAATATATAGGATTTCTTAGTGAAATTTGAGTGGGAATACGCTTCTAGCTAAAACCTTTGATGCCTTGCCTTGCGTAAATTAAAATAAAATAAATATTTTAACAAGCATTTGCAGGAACAGAAAAGGTTTACGTTTTTAAATAGTTAACTCACCTACAGTCTGTTTTTTATATAGTATTTATATGTTTGTAAAAAATTGTATATGAATAAAATAAGAGTAACATGGTTTTTTTTTCAATGTCGATGAGAATGTTATTTTGAATTTAATTGAGCTATTCTCCAGATTTGCACTGGTATACTAATGAAGCAAATCAATAATTATGAGTGTATTTAGAAATTCACGGTCATATAATATTATTAGACACTAGTTAATAGGTGTGGGCATTAGCTGAAACGTCAGACTATTCAAAGGATTTAATACTCATTACGTCATCGCGTTAATTCCTATATTCATATTTAATTTTATTTTAATGTAAGTTATTTTTCTTCACAGTTTTTTTACAACATAGCTAAAATAAAAAAATTAAAGTAATAATGTAATTGTAATAAACTATACAACGGAATATCAATATATTAATCTGTGTATATTTCTCGAATATCTCCCTGCTGTCTTTCAATCATGTGCTCACTTCTTGATACTTAGATTATTTGAGCCATTTTTTTTCGTTCTGTGGAAACAACATTTTTGAAAAACCTATTATCATATCATGTAAAGCTGTCATTAAGTAATTCGTTCATATACATTATCACATTTCAATTATTAAAAAAATCTACAAATTACTCTTTCAATACGACTTCTATACACGTTTAAAACTGCAAGCATTGGCTAATGGTTCGGACTTACGATTGAGTAATAAAATTGTAGATTTAAACACCAATAAAAACTGCCAGCTCAAGAAATCTTTTTAAGAAGTTAAGGAGAATGCTAGAAATATACAACCTATTTGGTCAATAGTGATAGAGTTAAAAATAAAGTTGTCTTGGAAAAAATGTGTAAGGCCTTTAACATCAATCACGCATTGTATCGCTAGTGAATACTCTTGAATGATCTCTAGTGAACCAAATACTGAACAATAAGGCGATAGGTATCTTACAATAGTAAAACTTCAATAACATCGAAATATTCAACATAGATGTTGAATACTAACAATAAAATCACAAAAGAACAAAATTTGTTTATTTGGTCCATCACTAGAAAAGGTTATCCGGCTTGAATGAAAGTAATATTCCGATATCAGACCGGATAGCAAATGTTATTCTTATGTACATATTGAAGGTAGCGTAGTTGAAATAAGAAACAGATTTGAACAAAGAATAGTATCAGATTCTGATTCTAATGCTGGTCATCACCCATTTTTTTTTAATATAAATACATATAATACCTTTTTGAAACTTTAGAAAACAAACTTATATTACAAGCACCTTACACTTATTTCAATTTTTTTCGGTGTAATGAGCTTACTGTTAAAAAGTTATCATTAAGTTAACACTTATATTCGTAAATATAACAGCTTAGCCTATTCGTACGTAAAATAATGATAAGATATTCAGTACTAAAATAATTATCAGAAAGCTACCTCAAGTTACCTAAATTAAAAATTATCTATATTTCTATCTTAACTAATATTAGAAATTTAATTTTGAGGTTATTTATATTTAAGTTTTCAACTTATCTCCTTAACCGGTTATCATAAGATATTATACAGACGTTTTAAGGGATCAAAAAAAGAACATAGGATTCTATAAATAGAAGATTACGCTTTGTTAAAGATGCCTGAATTGTTTGACGAAAACTAAATTAATGAGAACAAGGCCGCGGGCAAGAATTGGTAGAAATTAACGTAACTCGAACTTTTTTTAATATTCGATACAAAAATATATCTTAAGCATAAAAACTTGTTTTGGATAAAAATATTTCTTTGAAAATCTTGATTTAATCATATTTGGTTGCAATAGTTGTTTTTAATTCGTTTGTAACTCGAAAATAGGTAATAACATAACACAAACTATTATAAAATGTTCTTTACACATCCTAAGTTTTCGAAAAAAAAAATATATGTCTTTATCATCATATCTTCAAGAACATAAAATTTTACTTCTTACATTATTTATTCAGGCACCAAGGTTATTGAGATGGTTTAAAAACAGTGCTTTCAAAGAAAAAGTATTTTTTGTGCATTTATTATCAGATTATCTCATTGAAATATATCGTCCGTTAAACTCAAACTCAAACTTTCTTTATTTCATAACATTTCCAAAATTGATTGAAATCGTCTTCCATGTAGACTCTAAAGTCATAGATCAACACACACAAAAGCAACAATCTCTGTTTTGTCAAATAGTAAGCAAATAAATTTAGATTAGATAAATACAGAATTGTACATCATATGTTACGAACTAACATATGATGTGAAATTCAGTATTTATATTATTTACGAATAATGAAACATATCATACGACATAAATGTGGTACCTATACTATATGTTTATAAAAAAGATATGGTATGACAAAGGAAATCCATGGAAATGAAAGTAGTATGCTTCCTAGGTTTATTCACATTCTAATAGAAGTAGGAGAAAAAAGACCGTGGCAAATAGAGTTTTATAATCTCTATTTCTACCTACCTTCGACATGAATGAGGCATCAATATATGTATGTATGTAAAAATAGCTTTGGGGTGCCTAACTTGGGTTGCAATAAATCAAGACATTTTAAGCTGTGCTCTATACTTAACCATTTTATGGTGTAGTGCATATTAATATTAATAAATATAATATGTCATCATCATCATCATCAACAGCCTGTACAGTCCACTGCTGGACATAGGCCTCTCCTTAGAAAGGAGGTATATATAATATGTATATAGGGTTAATAAACAGAAGCTCTCCTTATGAGAAGAAGAATGAGAAAAGAACTGCTTCTCTAATGGAAACACAAAGTAAGTAGGTATAACATAACACATTTTACTTAAAACCAACTTCATGTTATCACATCAACAACTTTTAATAGTCCATTGCTGAACATAGGTCTCTTCTTAGAAAGGAGGTTTTAGTCTGTTTTACATATGCACTAATGTACAATAATAAAATAAAATAGACAAATGAATTGTTTTTTTTTTGAAATCGGTTAATATCCACACACTGTTTAAAAAATAAAAGTTAACGAACGAAAAAAATATGTCTAAATATTAGTCAAGACTTTTAAAAACAGTGGCACGTTTAGTATTTTGAAAATTATAGTAAACTTAATATATAAAAATCTTTAACTTTAAGTCAACATACTGGTACAAACTTATTAAAGAAGCATTGTTTTATGGTACAAAAATTTAAACTAAACTAAGCCATAACAAAATCATGTTAATCATTAAACCTTTATAAGGATTTAATTCCCACCTAACTTCAACTAATTTATAAGCTGCCCAACTCCTTCCTTTGTTCTAACCGTCAAACTGCCAATCTATGCAATAAGCTAACCGAGCTAAAACTAAATTATTAACTAGTACTGACCCATTTTTGCAGGGTTACCGGCTGCCGTGTAGAAAATACACACCAACAGCATCAGAGTCCACTCCATTTTAAAACACATTTTAGTCACAACACTTTAAAAGAAAGAATTAAATTGAGCGATTTTTTTTCACAAGTGTTTCACAAGTCATTTTAGCCGGCGGCACTAGTGTGTCGGTGTAGTGTCGGCACGTGCTACGTAATTATTTCGTAGCGGGCTCGTAGAGGCGTGTGCACCGCGCTACAGCGCCCAGACAACTGAGGCCCGCTACGGCCACGCTTACCAGTCGGCTGTTATTGATTCTTTAAAATGTTATTTTTGGTGATTTAATGCGTTATGTTATTGATTGGATGTTGTTATTTTTTATTCTATATCGATTTTTATAATTTTGTTACGAAATGGATACACATTTTTAGATTAATGTTATAGATTAAATGATAAAAACCATTATTATAACTCTTTCTTGTAGTTTAATATAGGTTTTTTTCTTTAGGATTAAATGCCTCATAATTTTGTTTAATATGATCGTGTTTACAAACGTGTATAAATTTGTGTTTTAGAATGCACAAGCTGTACTTATTTAAGGAATACCTATAAGTAAAATAGTCCAGAATATGATTACTTATTTATTTATCAGAAGTTTTCAATTTGTTCATTTTACATACCCATATACTTATACCTATGTACTTGTAAATCAGGTTATATGAGTCGGTAAAGGATATCCTTTATTACCACAGCAACAAAAACCACTATTCGGATTTGAACCTGGGACTATTCAGTTGGCCAACATTACTAACGTTTGTTTTAACCTAGCTGATAAGGTTGACTTATCACAATGACAACAGAAGTTGCATTAAAATAAATACGAATATCATTAATTAATAAAAAACAGAGTAATATTTTACGTTGAAAGTAATTAATTCTAAAATATGGACGCTCGGTTCGTATTGTAATTTTAATTAAAAGATGCTAAAAATTTAATTTTCTTAAAATATCGCATACGTGTGTTAGTATACTTTTATATTCATAAAAAACCTGTTAGTTGAGTTATTTCGTTTCAACTGCAATATTTTTTTTATCAACCCACCTTTTATTAACATCCAGCGAATCGCATTTCATATTAAAATATTAAGCCCGTTCAGACGTTTTGCGAAAAAACTTCCACGTGTAATGAAAATACGGCTTTTGCTGGATCCTTGTGAAGTATAATAAAGTTTTAAATTAAAAAAAACTTCTGAAATACGGTATTTACTCCTGCATTTCTGAGAATATCGGCGTATGTTGGAAAATATCTGATTCCACTGTGAAATGAAACGTTAAATTCTTTCCATAAAAGAAAATGATTTATTTCACTAGGCAATGAAAGCTTTGTTCCAAAAGATTTTTTATATTATCTGTTTAATATTTATAACAATTTATTTAAAGTACAGATTTACAATATTTGTTTAACAATGATCATCACACTAGGCTAAGTCTGTTTTGAGGCGATCTTACAATTAGACAGTAGTAGTAATAATATATTTATTTTTTATTTACACTTTAGCGTCTTCACAGAGTTCAGTCGTTGGGAATCTCAATGGTTTCTTCAACATAACCTTTAAAATTGATCTCTAAATCAGCAACATCTCTAAGTACATCTTAGCGTACTCCTTCCTAAAAGGCCGGCAACGCGTTTGTGACTCCTGAGTTGCAGACATTCATGGGTGGCAATGGTCACTTTCCAACATAAAAAAAAAAGTTGTTTCACAGCGTAAATAAGTTTCATTGCTTTAGCAGCCAGTATCCACGATATGGTCTTTGTAAAAGAGTTTATAATCTAGAATTACTCTTAGAAATTTAGTAATTCGTGTCCTTTGTATTTTATCACAATCACAAATAAGAGACTGATCAAAATTACATGTGTGAATTGGGATGTTTGGACTTGCTGGAGCTAGAGAGTCTCAATTTCCATATGTAATTTTTGCTGTGCTTTGCGACCTGAATGCAGATCTTCTCAACAAATTAAATCGTCATCTCATTTATCTTTAATCTTTGTAAGTATGACCATGTCTCGAATTGTCGCACTCACAATTCTGTATACTATCCTGAATTCCCCATCCTCTCCTACTTATTTAACACCACAATATTAACTCTTATGCACTAATCATAACAGAAACCTTCGGTCGTCCAACAATCTCCTTCTGCTTTGTCCTTCTCACGCTGCTGGGTTTGTCGGCTCTTCGTTCTCTGTTCAGTCTATCCTCTTATGGAATGCGCTTCAGGATGGCTACTAATTGCTACTCCTACAAGATGAAGGTAAAGGAGCTGTTGCTGAGTGAGTTGGATGAATCAACGGGCTCTTAGTTCGTCACCCACAATTATTATATGAGTATTTTTTATAAATGTATCTGTATATGTGTGTATATATGTATATATACGTGTATTTATGTTAATGTTTTTAGTCGGTTTTATGTAAACATTACTGTATATATGTGTCTATTCGAAGGACAAATAGTAGGCACTGAATAAGGATTCTATAAATGATCCAAGTCGATCCAAGTAAGTGCAACAACCCTTTCTTTGTCTGCATCGCCCAATCGGTCGACTTGCAGAGACTGCCTTAGGCACCAGATTCAGGAGGATGGCGCGTGGATTGGACTCTGCTAACTTCACTCACTCGGTGAAAAGGAGCGAAAAACATTTTTTTTGACCATCTGGTTTTATCTAGTACTAGCCACTACTAGATAATACTAGATTGTCACACTAGCACCAGCTATTACTAGATAGCGGGTACCAACCCGCGACTTCGTTTGCGTGGCTTTTGGAAAGCCCACTGTCTTAGTGGGTTCGATTGCCGGACCGAGCAAAATGTTAAAGGGTTTTCTGAGAGAAAAATAGCCTAAGTTACTCCTTATATATACCTGGTAGTAAAATATTAGCAAAATCGGTCCAGCCTTTTAGAACAAACTGGTTTTTTGGCACAGGTTTCGTGCAACCGTCTGAGCATTAAAAAGCCTATTATTTTGACATTACAAACAGACACTTATTTTCTAATGGTAGTATGTTTCAGATCTGCGTTTTTTTTTATCAAATATATATACTTTACAGACACTAAAGACCTGCCCCGGCTTAGAAGACATTTTCTAGTCGGGTGAGTATTGAATTTTTATTTACGCTTGTAGTTTTTTTACCTACTCTAGCAGTATTCAACAATGATCACCACACAAGGCCAAGCCTGTATTGAGGCGATCAATACAACGGATCATATTTAATTTATATTAATACATTTTTTTTAAAGACAACTCCCGCATTAGGAATATATCCTGCGTCGCGGGGGACTTTACAAACTTACATGAAACGGACAAAAATAACACCCTGACTCAGAACAAAAATTTGTGGATCACACAAAGTATCGTCCTATGTGGGGATTGGATCCACAATACTCGCTGTAGTAGTAAGCGGTGTGGCGATCGCTTAAACCACTACGCCATCCGTGCAGTCTACATTTGCAAAAAGTTATCATTTAAATTATATAGAGACGACCATGGTGTTGATGATGGTCATAAGTGTGTTAGTAAAAAGCAAACATAGTATATACAAACTTCACTCTATATCAAATGTGACGTGAAACAAGTATTGGCCTTAAAATATATAAACCAAGAATAAATACTAGCATATAAGTTTTACAAAGACAAAAGAAAATCACGAAATGTAGAAAAAAAAAAAAAATGGCGCTATCTATGGGCTAGGAATTTTTCATTTTAAAATCTTTCACATAGCATTGAGGGACGACCAGAATATCGCATTATGCGTGGCTTTATTAAATATTTGGTATTTCTCATTTATTATTTTGTAATAAGATATGGTCCATTGGAATTCATACGAGTTAAGCTAAAGCAAGCAATAGGGACTATATTACTTTGATCAATATTCTAACTATTGAGTTGTGGACTCTAACTATTCAGCAATAGCTAACTTGAGTTATAGGAATGCGTCCTTAACATCGAGCGACTGCTGTCACTTGTAAATTCATCCTTGTAAGAAATATACCTTTTCCGCCATTGGCTCCTTTGCTTACCTACTCGGGAGTATATTGAAATGAACCCATTTGAGTTTTAAAATAGGGTTACCCTCTTAAACGTAAGTAGGACTCACTAATCAAATGATAATTGTTGTGCTTTAATGATATCTTTTTTCCGCCATCGTTCCACACGGCAAAATTTTCATCATCATTACCTTAGTTAGCGCATCACTACTTTTCGAGACACTTTTTCCCCGCACAACCAATCTGTGGAACGGGTAATCGTCTGCCTTAACGTTAACCTTCCAGAAAAGAGCGTACTCCTTCCTAAAAGGACGGCAACGCGTTTGTGACTCCTGTGTTGCAGACGTCTGCTCGTCTGCCCCATCTAATAAAAAAATATGATATCTCCTTCAATTTGGCATTGTCATGCAGTATTTCAATTTGACAACATTATTATATTTTTAAATGAATCTTTTAATAGCCTATAAAAAGATTTTTTTTTGCGTACGTTACGTGATATCTTTGCAATTTAAAAGCCGATTTTAATTTTTTAACTGACGTATTTGTTCCCAATTATTTAAATTGGATGATAAAATCCTTATTTATTATAATGTTTCATTACTGTGGTACATTAAAGTTAGTGTTTTTTTTTTACTACCTTTTATAAAATATAGAGTCCCTCTATTGATAGTAAGCCTGCTTAGTTGGTTTAACATGTTGTACATTTGTTGGTTTAGAGTTTACAAACACTACATTTCTGCTTAAGAAGCTTTGCATAAGTGACATATTGCCTAACACTTGACACACTTTAGCTTAACATTTTGATATTCGTGGTAAGTTTAGTATCTAGGTCATACTTGCCTATTATATAGATATATAGTATTATATATATTATATAGTAGGCCAAAACCTCCTTTCTAAGGAGAGGCCTATGTCCAGCAGTGGACTGTTATAGGCTGTCGATGTGATGATGATGATTTGTCTATTAACAGTATATAAATAATTGTTATGCGGTCACAAGTTACGGATGATATTAGGTTTGTTAAGTGCGAATGATGCGTAATATAATATTTGTTCTGTACTGAGTTTGGATAAGAGATAGTTATCAAAACAATATAAAATAATCAAAGTACCTACACATTATTTCTTCTCCTCCTTCAGTTGGCGGAATTACCTACTCGATAGTACACCTCCCCCTATTTACAGTGTACGAATGTAAAGTATGTGTATTTATGTATATTTATGTATATATATGTGTGTGTGAATATGTTTATATATAGACCTGGTGACCTGAAATACAGGCCAAAAGCCTACCTTAGGTACCAGTCTCCCACACTATTGATTCCTATTTTGTTATTGTTTTGGTTATTGTAATTGTTATCATGTTGTGGTGAGAAAATAAATTATATTATTATTATTATTATTATTATTATTAAATATATATATATGCTACTATTACAACTGTAACCTCGTTGCACCTACCTCGCCAGATATCTACACCACCCAAAGGTTGACATAAAGTTGTAAAATAAAATAAAATAAAATAATTTAAAATTTCTTCGTTCTCTAGATTATTCTTGAGAACTTTGTTATAATTTAAGGAGAATATTTATCAAACTATGATAAGTATTCTCCTTAAATTATAACAAAGTATTAAATATAGAAAGAATAAAGAAAGAAAAACGTTAATTTTGGCAATAACACAACACTTTAGACAATTTTGCAGCTTGAATTACCACCGATGCCAAAAACGGACCCAATTCAGCTTTGTGTCAGATGAAAGTCTGACGCTGGTTTTCAATTGGGCCCAAAATGGCGTTATGCGTAAAACCAGTTGCAAACCCTAATTGCTACGCAGTGTACATACATCATAGAGTTAATAACATATAGCAATAATATATAACAAGACAAATAACAGATATACAGATCATGCCAATACGATATACACAACAACATAAATCAATAAAGTGTGGACACTCTTTTTTCTTGATAGCACTCACTAGCATGCGCCATGCACCGCTTCACGTTAAATAAGGAAGTGTTCACATTGGCCATATCCAGTTTCCGCTGTACGTCTATGAGATACTGCCGCAATCTATATTTAAAAGTGCCGATCGCATTTGACGATCTTATAGGCGGCGGTAAATTGTTCCATATCTTTAAGACCGCATAGCGGAAACTACCTTCTAATCCATTAGGTATAGATTTAAGAAATTAAGCCGCCAGCTTAGTAACTTGGAATAGGCTTTTCTTAGATCGAACACCCGTGTGTATATACCATTTCAATCTTTACTTTAGCTGAACAGAATCACATATTCAAGCACATTTAAGTGAAACTTATTTATGGAAAAATATGTAAGACTTCAATGTATTCCATATATAAAATGAAATATTTTTTTCTATAAATAAGACGTTGTCAACAACGTCTTATTTATAATAAGCCGTTGTTGTCGTCGTCTTTTACGGACGGGTTACTTGCAAAGAAAATTGTCACTAAACAAGAGCTTTGTACATTTTTTGAGACACATAAAGCTGTTCTGTGATTTTCACATTCCTAATTTCGATAACTAACATGTCGTTTGGGATATAACATAATATTCTAGCTCTGGAGAGTCTCTTAAACCCTAAAGACGTTTCGACTTTGAGTTGGACTTCAGTGCGAACATTTATCACAAAGGAATAAAAGATTTTAATTCTATTTTTATACGTAAGAACCAGTAAGTGTACTTTGGAATTAAATATTAAAATTATTAAACTTTATCACGATAATTATAAGGAGCGATGAAGAAATTGCGTAAACAAGAAAATAAACAATAGTGGCAGTTAATAACAGCTAAAAAAATTGTTGTAGCACTATTGAGGTTAAATAAAGTGATTTTTATTTTTATTTTAATGACTTTATGAACGGCAAGTCCGTGTGGTGACGGATTAAGAATACAGAGTGTCATCACCCCTATTCATTCCGTGGGTGTCGTGAGAGCCGACTAAGGGCGCAAAACAACGCAGGACACCAGCACTGCAAAAAGAAGGAAAACTTGACACAAACCCTTTTTTTTTTTTTTTTTTTTAACGTGTGGAAATCCCCTCGGACCGTCACCCCTCCGGGGTTTGCGGCGGGGTGGTGTGTCGGACTCGGACCGACTAAAACCACACGGTGTGCCACTCTGCGCCTGTAACAGGAGGGATCCGGGAACAGCTGTTGTTAAGACATCCGGACCCCTCCTAGCGCCAGCCCGCTCCTGGTGCGGGCTCCGTCTCATTGTTGATGTTCCTCTCTTTAGGCGACGTCCGGCACACGCGGACGCCGCCCCCTCGCGGCTGGCCAACTAATGCGGGTGGAGGGGAAACCCACCCCGTCCACCCGCGGCCACACTCAGGGCGGCATGAGGCTGTGATAGGCGGGCCTCCGCCGCCCGGTTCGCCGGCGGCGGATCGGGTCCGAGTGGAGGTCGTCCTCCCGGGCCCTCTCCGCCGCCTCCTTCCGCGAGATTACTACCTCGCAGAAGGTTGCGACCGCGGTAAAACAACTGTCGCTACCGGCCATGGAGCGTACTACGGCCGGTAGCGAGAGATCCACTCCGATGACTGCAGTGAGGGCCCGACGCTGCGCCGCCCATGCGGGGCAGACCGCCAGCGTGTGCTGGGCCGAGTCCTCACTGCAGTCGCAGTGGTGGCAGGCGGGACTCAGTTCCCTCCTAGCGACCGTGTGCAGGTACTTTCCGAAGCAACCGTGCCCGGAAAGCACCTGCGTCAGTCGGAAGGAAAGGGTCCCGTGCTGCCGCCCTGCCCACTCGGCGATGACCGGCTGGAGAGCCTCCACGGCGGCGAAGCCAGCGCGTGGAGTCTCCAGCCGGAACGACCAACGAGCCATCGTGGCTCGGCGAGCGGCTTCGCGCCACTCGCGCACATCCTCGGGCGGAGGGCGAAATCCGCTCTCCGCCCGGTAGTCAGCCACTCGCCGATAAACTTCGGCGAGCACTTCCGCCTCCAAATCCCACGGGGGAGTTCCGGCCAACGCGCACGCCACCTCCGTCGAAACGGTGCGGTAACCGCGTATGGCTCTGACCGCCATTACCCTCTGAGGGCGCCAGAGGCGTACCCTATTCTGGGCGGTCAGAGCCGCCGCCCACACCGGTGCACCGTACAGTGCCATTGACCGGACAACCCCCGTGTACAGCCGTCTTGTCGCGACGCTGGGTCCACCCATATTGGGCAAAAGTCGCCCTAGGGCAGACGCAGCGCCGACCAGCTTTGGAGCAAGCTGTCGGAAGTGCTCGTCGAAGAGCCACCTCCCGTCGAGGATCAGGCCCAGATATTTCATCTGGGCCCGAACCGGTACGAGGACCGAGTTGACCACGATTGAGGCGCCAGGGGGTGGACCACGACGGGGCCCATGGAATAACAGGGCCTCCGTCTTATCTAGGGCCACCCGTAAGCCCAGCGCCTCAATGCGCCCGACCACCAGGGAGACTCCCCCTGTGGCCAGGCGCGCCGCCTCTTGGAAGTTTGCCCCCCGGGCTGTCACGAGGGTATCGTCTGCGTAACAGATTACACCCAGCCCGGGGGGGAAATCGGCGCGAAGGGCCCAGTCGTACCCTATGTTCCACAAGAGGGGTCCAAGAACAGACCCCTGTGGAACACCGCACGACATGGGCCGACTCCTCAAATTACCTTCTCGGTCCTCGTACACGACGGTACGCTCCTCTAAATAGTCTGCCACCAGCCGCCTCAGGTACTTTGGCACCCCATGATAGTGGAGTGCTTCCCTGATGCAGCTGAATGGCAGACTATTGAATGCGTTGGCGATGTCCAATGACACCGCCAACAGCACGCCGCCACAGCTCACAGCCTCTTCGGTCACGGCCCTCAGGCGCAACACAGCGTCGACTGTCGAACGCCCCGCCCGAAAACCAAATTGGGCGTCCGACAGATCGGGGCCCACCTCGCAAAGGTGCCGGACGATGCGGGCAGAAAGAACCCTCTCAAACAATTTGCCCGCCTAGCCTAGGAACACTTGACACAAACCCTATACCAACCCGCCTGGCCAGAGTGGTATAGTAGGCCAAAACCTTCTTTCTAAGGAGAGGCCTATGTCCAGCAGTGGACTATTAAAGGCTGTTGATGTGTGTGTGATGTGATTGAGGTTAAATAAAGTGATTTTTATTTTATTTTAATGACTTTATGAAGTGCGTGAGGCGAGGATTAAGAATACAGAGTGTCACTACCCCATTTTCATCCCGTGGGTGTCGTAAGAGGCGACTAAGGAAGCAAATTACGCAGGACAACAGCACTGCAGAGATAAAGAAAACGAACCTTTTTTTTTTTTTACGTGTGGAAATCCCCTCGGACCGTCACCCCACCGGGGTTTGCGGCGGGGTGGTGTGTCGGACTCGGACCGACTAAAACCACACGGTGTGCCACTCTGCGCCTGTAATAGGAGGGATCCGGGAACAGCTGTTAAAGGAAAACGAACCCTATACCAACCCGTCTAGCCAGGGTTTTATAGTAGGCCAAAACCTTTTTTCTATCTCCAGCAGTGGACTAGTAAAGGCGGTTGATGTGATATGAATGGCAAGTTACTGATGATCTTGAAGCTACTGCAGTCTTAGACCCGTGTCTTATTCCCTACTCTAGTTCCTACGTCCTACCCATTTTCTTTACTCAGATTTTCCTTTTTGCTTTGGCTCATTTATCTGTATATCCGAAGAATTGGTGGCTGGCAAGGAGCTGGCCCTAAAAGAAACCAGCCATATCTTTTGCAATATTACACATCGCGCAGACCTCAAACATGATTGTGTGATTATAAGAAAGACGAAATTATTTAAATTTGAATGGCATTCCAGGCAAGCAGCTGGCCATAAAAGAAATCAGCCATATCTTTTGCAATATTACAACATCGAGCCGACCTCAAACATAATTGTGTGATTGGAATAAAGACGAAATTATTTGAATGGCATTCATGATTTTAAATAATGCTCACACTATACTATCTTTGTCTCTTTTAGAACGTAAAACAGTAGTGTCACGTGTTATTGTTAACCAAAACATAAACCAAAATATAAACATTTATCTACAGGATAACAAACTGGGGGTGCGCACAATGACCTACATTTGTAAATAAGTAACAAATTACAGTTTCTTTGTGTTTCCCTCGGATACTTTAATGTTTCAAATGACTTGCGTTTTCTTTCAAAATGCCGGCACGGTGTCTTTCAAACCTTATATTCTTGTTTTTTTTTTTCACATAGTTAATGGTGTTAAGGTCTTTTTGTTCTGTCCTCAGATTATGTGATAATAATTCGTTAAAATTACAATGATAAGAATATGTTTATTCAATTATTAATAAAGAACGTGATCAATAGGTGTTAGATAGTTTTAAGTGTATATCGTGGCCAGTACAACTTGGTCAAAGGGGTCACATACTTCAAAGGTATTTAATTTCAATTGCGATTCTTTCTTTTTTCTTTTTTTTTTAAAAGACAACTCCCGCACTAGGAATAAATCCTGTGTCGCGGGGGACTTTACAAACATATATGAAACGGACACAAAGTACACCCAGACTCAGAACAACAATTTGTGGATCACACAAAGTGTTATCCCATGTGGGGTTTGAATCCACAACACTCGGCGCAATAGAAAGCGGCGTGGCGACCGCTTAAACCACTACGATATCTGTGCAGTCAAAGTTGCGTTAAATCTTGCATTAATAATTATTATAAATTATGGTACGCTAAAGTTTAGAAGATATTTTATTAATTCCTACACTCTAACGTTAAGAATATATACTAGTGATAAGTTTTATTGTGCTTTAAATGTAGATACACATCTGCATACATACATCCACATGTACAAAAGTATTTTCACCAATCAGGTATAAGCCTGGGCTAATCCAGATCCCCAGGAGAAAATGCGCATGTGTGTGGGTATATCAGAACAGTGTCTGTATTGTAATCGGCTGCATGGATGACGTAGTGGTTTGAGGGGCTCGTGACTAAGTGGTAACTGAGTAAGTTAAGAAATTGCAAAGTTAAGCAATCCTCATCAGGTCAGTCTATGGATGGGTCTCGGAGAGCACGGTAAGCCGTCGGTCCTGGTTGCCATACGAACATTTGTGTCAATCGTTACGGGTGGTTGGAACCCTGAAATGTCCGACAACAATCTTGCTTAAGAACTTCGATATCGCCTAATACTTGGGTTGTGGAGGGCTGATGGAAAAATTGTAGTAGACTTACCCATTTAAAACAGTAATTATTTTTTGTGAAAAATTCGTGTTTCATTGCCAAATTCTGATCTAAGAAAGCCTTAAAACCGAGGAAAAAATATTTAAAAAAATATGTAATAAGAAGGGGCGACTAAGGTGGCGTACCACATATGGTACAGTAGGACCATATGTATAGTAGTAGTATATAGTACAAGATATGAAATTTTATTTACTTTTTGGTGTGATACCGCACTCATTGTTGTAGGTTCGATCCCCACATTGAACAACACTTTGTGTGACCCACGAACTGTTGTTCTGAGCCAGGGTGTTCTTTGTGGCCGTGTCATAAAATTAAATGTTTGCAAGGTAAGATATATTTCTAGAGTGAGAGTTGTCTTAAAAAAATAATATTCCACTATTTACCTTGAAGGTATTGTTGTTGCGATGGGCCGACGTTTCAGTTAAAGTTATAACGTCAATTCTTCAGTCTCTTTGACACAGCTTTTCTACTTTAGTGTTATTACCCGACTGCCACCAGAAGGAGGGTTATGTTTTTCGAAAGTATGTATGTTTGTATGTATGTATAATTGTTTAACACGCTCTGGGGCCTTAACGGCTCTATGGATTTTAGCTTGAGAGGTGTCGTTAGATTCGTATTTACTGTGAGAGTGACACTGGGTATATCAAAATTAAAAAACCAAAATGGCGGATTTTTGACGTCAAATTCAAATGTTTGGCACGCTCTGCAGACTAAACGGCTCGATGGATTTTTTCACGCAGTCGGGTGTTTTGGTTTTTCAATAATTAGCTTGTTTTTATTTTAAGAGTCGAACAAACTTAAGAGATAATTAGTGACTAAATTACATTAAGGAGGTATCTCTTTTTAAATATACTCTATTCATAAGCAGTAACTAGCTTTTGCCCGAGGTTCCGCCCTCGTTTATGTCGACTATGGCGGTAAAAAGTAGTGTATGTACTTGCTGATAATGTAGCTTTCCATTGATTTAAGAAATTTAAAAATCGGTTTAATGGGTTCACGCGTGAAAACGGAGCAAACAAACAAACTTATCTTCACATTTATGGTACATAGTATGTCGGTTATCGGATACCACCCCTCGGATACCACCTGTCGGTGGCATGTCGGACTCGAGCCGGGGAACCAGGTATATCCTAGAAAGGTAAGAAGTACCCTATGTTACTCGATAATACAGTACCATTCCATTAGTAAAAGAATTGTTTAAATCTGTTTAATGGTTTAGACAATATGAAAGTATAGATAATACAAGTAATTATTGATTGCTGCTTACCTGCCAAACCATCAGAATAATTAGTTAATTTATTAGTTTACTACAAATCCACTATGTGAAAAAACTATTACCCATATCTAATCATTCGTGACCTTATAAATCCAAAGTGACCAACAGTAAATATGGTAGTATTTTATTTTTAAAACTACTTTTAAAAATTAAGGCAGTAATCATAATCATCGCCAACAGCCTCTAACATTCCACTGCTGGACATAGGCCTCTCCTTAGAAATCAGATTTTGACCAACTTTATCACCCTTGCCAGATGGATTAGTATAGGGTTTGTTTCAAGTTTTCAAAGGCTGTAATATGATGATATAATTCCGAAGTGAATACGAGTGATATAATTCCGATAAATGTCTTTCATCGTCATCATCAACAGCCTATGATAGTCCACTGCTGGACATAGGCCTCTCCTTAGACTAAAATCTTATCTATACTAATATTATAAAGCTGAAGAGTTTGTTTGTTTGTTTGTTTGTTTGAACGCGCTAATCTCAGGAACTACTGGTCCGATTTGAAAAATTCTTTCAGTGTTAGTTAGCCCATTTATCGAGGAAGGCTATAGGCTATATATCATCACGCTAAGACCAATAGGAGCGGAGCACCAATGAAGAATGTTTCCAAAACGGAGAAAATTTAATACTATTGAGAGACGCAGACGAAGTTGCGCGGGTCAGCTAGTATAAGAATAAGACTCGTATTCACTTAGACACAATAAATTAGTGCAGATATATTGTGTCCTATAAATATATGATTTAGATGTGTTATTTCTTTTTTCGAAAGTTTTAGAGTTTAGTATTCCTGTTTACTGTGGTCCTGTACTATGAGTAGCGGAATTAATTCGCTGTTATGTATCCATTTCTGATTCTGTATGATTAATTAACTTTCTTAATGCGATATTAACGTAATGGATGAGGAAAAATGTATTTGATTAGTTGATATCTAACTTACTAACTGATATGTAACGCAATAATAAATCTATGCTGTTTTGGTAGATTGCTTGTTATATAATCGTTAAATTAAGAACCTTATATCTATACTTATAAGGCTCTCTAAAAGTCATCCGAGTGCTTATAAAGCTATACTTTCTGAAGGACAGAGTTATTTCTCTAGTGTGAAGTTTTTTAGTTGACCAAAATCTAAGTCAGATATTTTCAATTGTTCCAAATTTAGAAGTAAGATAGTATCATGACCTGTAGATTCGTTCTTTAGTAAAGTAAATATGGTACGTAGTGGTCTATGAAGGACAATCAACATACTATATGGGTAGTCATTTTAAAATAAGAGGTAATTAAACAGATATGCAACATACATGTATACGTTAACTTAAATACGGATTAAAATAGATATAAAATAAGTTTGGAAGAAGAGTCACTATTTTCCTATACAGGAAGTTGCCGAGTTTCGAGCACCCTGGAACCGTAATTTCAAATCCAACCAAATTCAAAAACTTTTTCTTTGGAAGTCGATAATATCTAGCATACATTCTCAGCCAGTTACTTAGAAAAAGTGCTAAAATTGTTAGTTTCTTAACGTATAAAGGACTTGCAGACCTCAGAGTATAATAGTTCTACTGTATTATAGTGATTTAACATTGCAAATGTACTAGGATCACTATAAAAGTAAATTATGAAAGCCTGGGGGCGTTAAAACAAAAGATAAACCTTGAAGATTTGTAAAATATACAAGTTAACGTTCGGCGGGGCTCAATCGCTCGTGATTTTTATTCTGTTATAATTCGTGATGGAAAACACTGCGCCGATGGTAGTGATGTACTCTATTTTAGTTTATCGATATATGTTTTTTTTTTCAACTTGACACATCTCATACACGGCCATCTGACCCCTAACTAGACAAAGCCTGTACTATGGTGGTAACTAGACTGCTGTTAAACGTACATATATTTTTCAATAAACTGGGTGAGAATCAAACCCACAACCTCTGACTTAGCAGTCAGGGCACTAAAAAAAATGTAAAAAAATGTTTTTCTTTGACGAATAGTTAAAAAAAAATCCATGACAGTTAAGTTGCAGATTTATTAAAAACATGTAAGTATTGTCAGCTATGTAACAAGGTATAATAGTCTAAGATAGTATCAGAAATTATAGAAATAAACTTAGATGAAAGACCGGGAGCATTAAGAATTAGCATACAACCCGGTAGTACCTAGTTGAAAACTTGGCTTGTATTATTGGACTATTTCGTTTTTTATTCGTGACTAACTTGATTTGTTTCTGATGCTGTTGAAATAAAGGATATGTGTTAGAAAAAAAATATTAGGCAAAATTTCGTCAATTTTTACAAAAATCTTAAAAGTTGAATATCTTGAAAATGGTTATTCCTTTGATATAGTATTTAATAGTGAAATCTATCAGAATTGATGGCAACTACAACCCCTTAAATTATTTAGGTCGACTTACCCAGTAATCCTGTATACATAAGGTATATACATATGTACATTCTTCGAATTCGTTTTTGTAATGCTTTTTTTTTCTTCCACTATATTATGCATTCATATTTAATTTGTTGCTTTTATGCATATGCTTATATTCCCTCCATAAAGCTAAAATAAAAAAAATTCAACCAGCTTAATAAAACAAAACTAAGCGAAGTAGATGCCACGGTGACATGTAGATACTATATCAGTAATTTAACATGCCCTAATACGGGAACACCTATAAATAATTATGACTGCTTTAGATAATCATGAAGTGATATACTATAAAGACTTTAGATAATGTTCAAACTAAGTAGGGTTTGACTTTATCGACAAAATACATTGCGTCACATCACTATTATGTAAGACATTCTAAAGGGAATGTTCGGCAACTGTCGACTTTATTTGCTATCTGCGTCCGTAAAATTTCATGTTCACGTCTTTTGTTATTGTCATGTAGTCATTTGTGATGCGGCCTCTTGTTTAACTGCTTGCTTTTAGCAATAATGAGTATGTTTCGTGTACATGATGAGATTTTCATAGTTAAAATTTGTTTTGGTGTAGTTAAAAAACGGGTTGAATGACTACCATCACTAATGGGTACCAGCAACTTAATAGATACTCGTACAAGTGTGGTAGCAGCCTTTGAGTGCACCAAAAATCAGGGGAGAAGGTTGCTCTTCCAGTAATCTTACTTACTTATTGAAATGCAATGAAAAAACTTACACCACAACTGTCATGGCATAGGTATTATAAAATCCGAATACTGTCCGACAGAATGTCTGTTCTAAAATCACTGGAGGCAATATCGTGAAATCTGGCGTATTACTCGAATGCCATCAAGCTTGGGAATAGCTAGCTATAACAAATTGGGTACTTCTATAATGGATATAAGGGTAAAGCAATTCAATTGGGAAGGACACAGCAGAGAGACGGCAAGATTGAGTTCGGCTACACCAACTGCTGGTCCATTCATGCTATTGCCACTGCCTTTCAACCAGCTTTGGTCCTGGGTGAGGCAACGTACTCGTGAAGCCCATTAGCGGAGGTGGTTCTGCAGTTCAAAATGGTGCTGACTGAATTTTAATCCATTCAATCTAAATATATAAAGTTCTTATTCTTCGTTTTCTTTGAGCCTAGATTTTTCAAAACCTTACTTTTTTTAGCCCACCGGCATTTATCTAGAAGTACACCTATATGAATCTAATACAGTCCATGGATATTTATTGGTATAACTTTTCACACTAAATCAGAATACATCACGGCAATCCCTCTCCAGGAAAAAGGTTCATATAATACTCGATATTTCATCGATACATTCCTGTTAATCATATCACGCCAATATCCGGACTCTGATTTATGTAGCATATATCCTGAACTAACTTCATTGCATGTTTTTATGATTTGTCATCGGATTATTAATTGTTTTATGGATTCAGTGATTTAATGTTCTCTAGCTAGTTACTGTTATTTTTAGAGTGATTTAAGATTATTTTTTGTATTCTCTCCATTCTATTAGTTATAATAATTCATTATTAAAAAAATGTGTTATTATTTTTATTTACCTCTTCAGTGTTATATTGCCTCGTTTACCAATTAAATACCTGATGGTAATAGTTGTGTCTTTTATTTATACAAGTGCAACTAAAATTATGGAGCACAAAACGTGCCTTTAAATATGCGAAATATGTACGTGAGTAAAACCTTACACCTTTAAGAGCGAACATCTTTAACAGTCAGTCAGTCCTTTAAAGTTGTGAGTTTTTAGTATCAAACACTATCCTTATGTAAAAAAGTAATTTAATATTAAAATCTAGCCATAAATGTGCTTAAATATCCTCGTTATATACACACGCACCTACTCCTTTAATTATAACTATCTTATATACACAGAGATGTTTGTAAAGTAAGATCTTCAAGATCATTTGAAAAATCAACAACTTACTTTTTACTTTCACTTTAAATGTGTACGAGAAAGGCATTATTTTTGACTAAACCTACAAATTCAAATTCAAATTCAAATTCAAATTATATATTTGCTATAAATGGGGTGGTACATGTTGTGGTATTAAAGGTTCAATATATTGCGAACAGGCCCATTTAGCCATAAAGATAGCATGCAAATTTAACATTATTATTATTAATTTAACATTATTATATATTATTATTATTATTATCATCATTATTCATCAGTGTTTGTGTATTGATTATAATTTCACTTTTATTAATTATACCTACTACTCTCCACCATTCAAAAAGTCTTTGACCGAATAAAATGTATTTGTAATTAACCAATCTTTCAGGGCTGGAATGAACTTATTTAATGGTAGTTCTTTAAATCGTTCTGGGATTTTATTGAAAATTTTAATGCACATCGCGTAACAATTTTTTTGAATTCTTTTCGACCTAGGTACCATGTCCAACACAAGTCTATTTGGATTTCTAATGTTGCTCCTTTTGGTGACATCCTTCGCTTGCTTAAATGTTCGAGGGTGCTGTCTTATGAATTTGCATACCTCGAGGATGTACAAGCACGGTAACGTGAGGATTTTTAGTTTTTTAAAATATGGCCTACAAGATACGTCCGGAGCGATATCACATATGGACCTAATGCACCGTTTTTGTGCTATAAAGGCCTTATCTATGTCTGTACCGTTACCCCATACCAACAACCCATACCTTAACACAGATTCGACATACGCAAGGTACGCTGTACATGCTGTAATTTGGCAAGATACTTTTGCCAGTTTGTACAGAGCGAAAGAGAATCCATTTATTCTGTTTGCGATTTTGTCTATATGTTCCTTCCAGTTAATCCAACATCCATCTGGCCATGAGGAGTTTAGTTATAGCAGAGGAGTTATAGTAAAATAGTTCAAAGAAATAATATGTAACAGGACCGAGTAACTTCAGTAAAGACCGTCATCCGTAAAATGAAAAGGGCCTTTATGCAGCTTTCTTAAAGTTACCTCTTTGAAAGTTAACTATAATATTTCTTTGAAAAACTTTCATGTTTCAAGCACTCAGAGCTTGTGCATGAATTGACGTACAACTTTTATATTGACTTTGACAGATTTTGTTTTGCTGCAGACTTGAATATAGCTTCAAAGTAGTGTGCCTTAGTTGAATAATTTGAAAAATATTTTAAATTAAATCTTCACATCATCACATCAACAGCCTTTAATAGTCCACTGCTGGACATAGGCCTCTCCTTAGAAAAGAGGTTTTGGCCTACTATACCACGTGGCCAGACGGGTTAGTATAGGGCTTGTGTCAAGTTTTCCTTCTCTCTGCAGTGCTGTTGTTCTGCGTAGTTTTCTCCCTTAGTCGGGTCTTACGACACCCACGGGATGAATAGGGGTGGTGACTCTCTATATTCCTAACCCGTCACCACACGGACGTAATCCGTCATAACCGTCACGTCACAATTAAATCTTATTAAAGCTCTTTTTGATGTCTTCAGCCAAGTTTTAAAGAGATATTTTTTATTTCAGTCATGTATTATAAAACTCATTTTTATTAGTAAAATTTCATGGCAATATGTTGTATATAAGAAAATGAGTAAGACGTTGAAAACATGTATTGATTTGTTCTGAAACGGCCATCAAAATGTTTAACATTAAGACCTCAACAACTGCCATGTTTTTTCTTTTTCTACAAGCATTCACGTTCGGACCGTAACGTACGTTTCATATCGAAAGCGTTTGTATAAAGTGTCACTTGACAACGGTTTCAAAGTTGTTGTCACGTAGTATTTCTACATTTACTTTTTCATCTTTTAACATTTTTTATCTTACTATTGTGACCGAAAATAAAAATGCCACTAGTTCAAACCTTGCTGTCTATGGTGCTTGTAAACAATAAATCTTCTAATCGTTATATAAAAATTAGAGGTAATCAACGAAGTTATAAGAAACCTGAGAAAAAGATTGCTGTCTCTTTTCCACTTCACTTTCACACAAGATCTGGCAAATTTACGCACAGAAATAATAATAATAACTTTATTTAAAGTAAAGATTTACAAAATTTGTTTAACCATGATAGCCACACTAGGCTTAGCCTGTATCGAGGCTATCAATACAAAAACGATTATACATTAGGACAGTAGCAATAATATTAGAATCTTTTATAAATCTCATATGAAACAATAGGAAGAGATCGCAGTTTACTACAATTTATATTTATTTAATTGACTAAGTTTAACTTGGAGCTATGTGAGTGTGTGTGATAGTTTGTGAGCCTGTGTGTGTTTGTGTGTACATGTCTAAGTATGTGTATTCGTCTGTCTATCAGTTTTATAAATAAATAACATTACCCGAATATTGCGAATGAGAATGCGGCCTTCTAAAGATTAAAGAATTATAAAATATGGTTTTGGACCTTGAACTAAAGTGTATGGCTATTTCAAATAAATAGACGGCCATTAATTATTGTTTTATTTCACTTGTCTAAATCAAAATGTTTTTGTCTAAACATATCAATTACTTAATTGTCTGCGGTCCTCATTAGTAAATTAATGTGAAAACACCAACAAACATTCGGAATATAACTTAGCTTGTTAATTAGCTCCAGAAAAACATACAACAGAGAGCTGAAAAACATTTTAATTGCCCCACAAATAGTCTCAATGAACCACTAATTGTTAAGATTTAAGCATATGAGGGAATGTGAAGTGCAAAAGGTCCAGACAATACTTCTGGGTGTTGATTTAATTAACGAAGCTAACGAACTGTAATGACGTGGGCGTAGGGCGGGCCCGCGGTGGGCAGTAGTATAATTGCGATAAGAACCAAAACTGATTATCAGTTTTTATTCACACATATGGAGTTGTTACGTGGGGCATATGTTGTTATCTTTTCGCTTGTTAAATAAAAAAAACATTTGGAATTAAGCTACTACTAGACGTTAACACTTCCACCCTATGTCAACTGTATTTGACGCGCCTGTTGGTCTAGTGGTTAGTGATACTGACTGCTAAGCCGGAGGTCCAGACAATATTCTGGGTGTTGATTTAATTAACGAAGCTAACAAACTGTAATGACGTGGGCGTAGGGCTGGCCCGCGGTGGGTAGTAGTATAATTGCGAAAAGAACCCAAACTGATTATCAGTTTTTATTCACACATATGGAGTTGTTACGCGGGGCATATGCTGTTTTCTTTTCGCTTGTTAAATAAAAAAACATTTGGAATTAAGCTACTACTAGACGTTAACACTTCCACCCTATATCAACTGTATTTGACGCGCCTGTTGGTCTAGTGGTTAGTGATACTGACTGCTAAGCCGGAGGTCGTGGGTTCGATTCCCACCTAGGACAAATATCGTGTGGTAATTTGTTCTGTATCTGGATCTAATGTATCTATAATATGTATGTATTTAAAAATATATAAGTATGTTTATCAGCAGTCTGATTACCATAGCACAGGCTCTGCCTAGTTTGGGATCGGACGGCCGTGTGTGAGATATTATATTATTATTATATTATTTTCTGTAAAATCCAGATTTAACAACCACCCGCCACGTGACTAAAACTGCGATGTTTAGATGCACAATACTTACAATGTTATTTAAAGCATATATTATTCTGATATCAATATTTACATGACAAAACAGAAACTGCTCACACCGGTGGACCGTGCCATTAACCGGACAGCCCCTGTGTACAGCCGTCTCTTTGCAACGGAACGAAACACTCCTTCAAGGAGCGCCAACCATCCCGGTCTTGGCAGTCCGCATCCATCCACAGCCAGCCATTTTACTCAAGTCGTCTTTCAAAGAAAATTCTCATTTCCACGCAAAAGAATTTAAATGAAAAAAGTGAGAGTTTTTACTTAAAACTGACTTACGCTGCCACTGCATAAAGTAAATCAATTAAAATTAAAAAAATGTCATGGATCGTGAGCCAATATTGCAATATAACTAGTTTCCACGTTAAACTAATATCATTAACGTGGATTTTTATACCCTTTTAAAATTTAATCGCTTTGTTAATTACATTCGTTATGCATATTAATGGGCCGTATAGTAGGGGATAATCTTGTCATTTTGAATTTCATAAATGTGGAGGTGAACAAATCATTTTTTATTATAACAATGCTCTCTGTACTCATGAACATTAAAATGCATTTTATGTTCTTTGAAAGTGTTACTTTACTTAATTAATTTTATGCATTATTGTGCATATTATTTATTTACTGAGCGATATTTTGCTCGATAAATAAATGATATTTGTGTATTAGTGATATCAATCGATTAAGTCACTAACGCGACTTAAATTTTCAACGCCATTTTGCTGCATACTTACTCGTACATTTGACTTTTTTTTATTGAAATATACGCGTTTTGGATCAACGTTCGTCTAGCATATTACTTGTAATAAAACCAACACAGATGTCGTCATAATTACTTCCAGATTGAAGAACAGTAATCATATCCCACTTAACCAATATTACTAATTACATTATAAATAAAAATGTGATTTTTATTTATAATATATAATGTGCTTTTTATTTATTTTATTTTAAAAAGACTCTTGCACTACCAATATATCCTGTGCCGCAAGGGACTTTTCAGAACACTCAGACTTAAAACAACTTATTGGTATCCACCAATAAGTTAGTAAGACACACGAAGTGTTGTCCCATGCGGAGATCGAACCGACAACACTCAGAGCAGTAGAAAGCGGTAAGGTGACCGCTTAAACCACTACGCCCTCTGCGCAGTTAGTCAAATGTTCACAAAAGCTTTAAACCCAACCTTTTAGACCGTTTCCTAAAATTCCCCGTTCTCCGTTCCTCCATTCCATAAACTTTTACGCACATTCAACTTGAAACCAATTGAATCATCTGAGTATCACGTAGAGTAACTACGTCACAATCTCAAAATAGCACTTTCTACAGAATCAGGGTCCATAAAGACCCACGAAAAACTAGCAAAAAAACATCAAAGAAATATAATAAACTCGAGTCCGCCTAAGGAAATCCGTTCTCCATAATAACTAAGGTACATTATAACTTCAACCTTTTGAGGCGCTTGTACACTTCAGTCATAGCCGACATAGCCGACCGAAGGATTCCAAGCGATGTCAGCGGCAATTTCAAAGAAGAAAACTATTGTAATAACCTAGGGATAAAAAATGAAAGAACCCTCTATGCTCGAAGGTTTGGAGGTCGTATCGGTTATACATTAGTTGATAAGTGCACCTTATTAATATTAACAATAAAGTAATGTACCATTAAAGTGTTACAAAATATAGTTCATATGATAGTAAGGTATAATTGTAAGTAAACATTGTATCTTTTGTGTTTAAAGCTGGTTTAATCCATACTAATATTATAACTAAGAAAGTCTGTATGTCTGTTTGTCTGTTACCTCTTTATGCTTAAGCTGCTAAACCGATTTAGATGAAATTTGGTAAAGAGATAGTCCTAGTCCCGGGAAAGGACATAGGGTATTTTTCATCCCAGAGTGAAAAGGACCCTCCTTTATCTTTTTCCCTTTAGGACAATAAGTACGGGGAATCAATAACCACTAAACCAATTTAGGTGGAATTGGGTATTGATTCTTGAGAAAGGTTTTTAAAGAGAGAACGAGAGAGAGAGAAAAAGAGTCTATAAGGGATAAAAATACTACTCACGAAAGTTTTTTCTAATATTTCTAGTATCGCGTAGGTAGTGGATGGCTGGCATAAAATATCTTGGTCTATCTTTGATGTAGAAAGGAATATAGATAAAAAGAATATTTTTGTGAAAAATCGCTTTGAGTCTTAATAGGACCATGTATAAAGGTCTTCATGTGTCATTGAATTTGTTCGACATAAAATTACATACATTGAACTGCAAAGGACATTATTTTGTGTGTTATCCTCCTAATCCCTGTTAGTTTTGTTTTAACTGGACATGTATCTACATGTTTTTTTATGAACGTAACCTGCAGAGTTAGAATCTGTAGGTTAATGAAATTGTTTTTTTAAACACAGTTAAAATGACATAACAGCGAACACAAAGGTAAAAATTAAGATCAAATGTGTATTAACTCAACCTTGTACCGTGATAGGTCGAAATATATACTGGACTCCTACAGTTTTGTGTCATCACTCCTATTCATCCCGTGGGTGTCGTACGAGCCGACTAAGGGAGCAAAATAAGCAGAACAACAGCACTGCAAAGAGAAGGAAATCTTACAACATATTTTATACCAACCCGTTTGGCCAGCGGTGTATAGTGGGCCAAAACCTCCTTTCTAAGGAGAGGCCTATGTCCAGCAGTGGACTGGAAAGGCTGTTGATGATGAGGTAACAATATTACATAACACCGTTTTTTTTTATTTAAGTCATAAAAATAATTTAATAAAATTTCTTTAATCGTACTAATAAATCTATATTTGAGTTGCTATTTACGATTTTAAAACAATTGTAATTGCTGTCTTATACTTTCTTGTCTTGTGTTTTTTTTTAATTTAAGAACTTAGTTTATATCAGTTGGAAGTAACTTTTACGATATTTATTTCTATATTTCAATGAAGTTATGAATAATTTTTGGTCAATTTTCCTCTCGGCTCTCCCACGGTAAAGGTATTTTCATTTCGCTTAAAAAAAACGTGTTGTAACTAGTTGCCAGTAATCTCATAAAATCACATTTCTGAAGAAAAACGTTACATTACAACAGAATAATACTCTTATTTCTTTATTTTACCAAAAAAAAATGATACCTTGGCTATGTCTGAGCACAAAAAACCACTTGGTACGGATATATGAACGCTATAACTCATCAGAAGGGATTGGCAGCCAGCCAGCTAACAGAGCAGAATATAAATTCAATATTGCAACGTATTGAAGCTACTTGCCAGACAACAGGCGTTATTTAAATTCTACTGGATTCTTTATGTCGTTCAGAAGTTACCAAAAGAGTCAAGCCCACAGACTGCAAATGATCCAAATGATCTAGCAATTTGTCAAGATTACTCTAAATTTTATCTTTATCTTTATTTATATCTTTATTGTTACACTTAGAAACACTTATTGTTACACTTAGAAAAAAAAAGAAACAGAATACACACAAAATCATTGATCAATGACCCCATGCTAGGAACATCCTGTGTTATGGGAGTCATCCATCCGTCTGTAATGTGTTCAGGTGTGCTTTAAATGTGATAGCTGTTTATATATATTTATTTTTAATGATACATACAAGAGAAGGAAGTAAGAAAAGAAAATAAAAATAAAAAGACAATATATATACATGTAGGAATGTGTGTGTTAGGGTGGGTAAGTTCGTTAGGTTGGTTCGTTGGTTGGTTGGTGTGGTAGGTAGTGCAAGTGTGTGCATTATTGTCAACCTATAATAACGTTAGGGAATAACATTTACCTTGCATAATATTTGACTGTGGGTAAATATTGATTGGAATAAGTGTAAGTGTAGATATATTTGTGGGTTGGTGAATAGAGGATAGGTTTAGAAATCAAATGACTGTTCATTTAATCAGATCTTCTGTTTCATCATAATTTAGGGTTTGGAGGTACTGTTTGATTCGGTCTTTGCAGTGGTGTGTGTTTAAAGTGTGTATGTTAAGTTTAGTGTTTAGCTTGTTATATATAAGCGTACTTAGGTATGGGTAATGTCTACGTGCAAATGTTGTACGTGTGTGAAATTTGGGAAATACCGGCATTGGCCTCCTTCTTCTATTGGGGCTATTAATATTAATATTTGGGGGGAAAGTTACGTGCTTGCGCAGGGCGGTGCGGTGAATAAAAAGCTGTCTGACCGTGAGAACTTCATAGTCCCTATACAACTGCTGGGTAGAGTAACGAAAGGGCTTGTTAAGGAGTACTTTTATTACAGCTCGTTGAGCTCTTTCAGCCTCAATGATGATGGTTTTTGCTGCTCCTCCCCATGCAGTTATACAGTAGCTTATAATTGATTCACACAGTGCACTATAGACCATTTTTATTATCTTAACGTTAGCTGATGTTCTTAACTTCTTGAAGATAAATATAAGTTTCCTAATGCGTGACGACAGCGACTGTATGTGGAATTTCCAGGACAGACAGGAGTCCAGTAGCAGTCCGAGATACTTCACCACCGAAGCTCTGGCCACTGTAGGACATGCGCAATTGTGAATTGGAATATCACATTGATGGGATTTGATAGTAAAAGAAGGCTCAGGTGGCAGGGTAGAGAGACGCGATCCAAAAGTGATGAATTTCGTTTTCTCAACATTTAGCGTTAGGCTATTACTGGCCAACCAAGTTCCCACCTGCTTCAGTGCAGATTCTGCTACATTCTTTGCGATATCCCAGTCACGCCCATATGTTACCATTGCTGTGTCATCGGCATACGCGATTATGTGGGTAGAGGATATGTTAAGGTTACAGAGATCATTGACATAGATGGAGAAGAGAAGAGGACTGAGTAAACTACCCTGCGGCACACCGTACTCCATCTGCATGTCGGTACTAATGTATTTTCCAACCTTAACACATTGCGTTCTTTCAGAGAGAAAGCTTTTAAATAAAGAATAAGTTTTCCCACGTACTCCTACTGTTTCTAGTTTGTTTAGAAGAATAGGCACAGAGACAGTGTCAAAAGCCTTAGAGAGGTCTATAAAGATAGCCAGACACTTGAACTGTTTGTCAATTTTATCTGTAATGCAATTAAGCAAAGCAGAAACAGCGTCCTCCGTGGATACACCTTTCCTAAAACCAAACTGATTTTGAGAGATTAATTTATATTTGTTTACATAATTGTTAAGGTTTTTGTAAAGAATTCTCTCTAAAATTTTTGAGATCACTGGTAGGACCGATATTGGTCGATAATTATTGACACTGGCTCTGTCACCAGATTTGTAAATGGGATGTACGATGGCTTTTTTTAGGGCTTTAGGGAAAATACCTGTAGATAATGCGAGATTGCAGATGTGTGTTATAGGTGGTACTAATACATGACTCGTGGTTTTTAGGAGTTTAGGAGAGATACCGTCCCAGCCCGCGGCGCTATCCATCCGGAGATTTTTAATAATGCAGTCCACCTCTACTTCATCCGTCTCTAATAATACCATGGAATTGCACACGGTAGATGAGCTGTCAGGAGATAAATTAGTGACTTTTTTGGGAATTTTATCCGCCAGCTTCTTACCAATCGATGCAAAGAACGAATTAATGGACTCAACTGATGCCTGCGGTGACGGTTCTATTTTTAACAAATCACCGGGTGGAGGGTTTTCACGGTTTGTTTCGGTGACCTTTCTAATGGTCTCCCACATTTTTTTTGGATTATTTTTTGCTTTTAGGAATTCGTTTTTCTCATATTCAGTCTTAAGTTTTTTTAGCAGGCTATTGCAAAAATTTCGGTAACGTAGATAGGTAAGTTTAAGAATTAGGTTATATGGTTCCTTATTTAGTTTCCTATGCATCTTGTCTCTGTTGCGAATGCACCTGAGTAGACCAGTTGTTATCCAGGGCTTAATGATCCTGTGTCTACACGGAATAGTTTTAGTAATAGTATTTTTTGATACAACTGATGATAGTATGTTAATTAATTCTTCTGTTGCATGGTTGGGATCATTCATTAAAAATATTTTTGAAAAATCACACTCTTCAATTTCTCTCGCTGCACTTGAAAGACTAAAGTGAGAAGCTATAGTATTACGTGGTCTAGTTATTGAACGATCAATTTTTAGATTTAATAAAACGGGATAATGGTCTGTTATTGCTGCGTGTAGTACTAAAGTTACAGCTTGATTAGTTGTTCTGAGTAACACATGATCTAAGCAATTATTCAGGCGTGTTGGGAATTGGTGTGCTGGAAGAAGTCCGTGACAAGCAGTTAAGTTTAAGTATTGAGCTGAACGAGCGTCAGTACCTGAAGAGCCAATATTTATATTAGTGTCTCCGATGACTGTGACACTTTGGTAATGTGAGTATTTTAAAAGTGTGTTGTTAAGACTATCTAAGAAATATTCAATATTTTTGTTTGAAGGAGGTCTATACAATGCAATTATAGCCAACTTGTTGTTAACGGTACTAATAAGGCAGCTTGAGTCCAAAAATGGTGGCTCTATGACATTAACATGTAAATGATCCCTGATGTACATTACTATACCATCATTCTGGTTCACTAAATTCCGTGTTTGATGTGATGTGAAGCCTGGGAGGGTTGGTACTGAGTTGGAATTTTTAAGCCAACATTCTGATAGGATTATAACATCACATTCTAACTTCATAGCTACCAGAAGGCATCTTAGTTCATTGAAATTTTTATTTATACTTCTAATATTCAAGTGAAGTATATTAAGTGAATTTAACAAGTCGATATAATTACGACACTGATCTGGGGAACATGCATATGAAAGTGAGACTGATACGCTATCTAGATCGT
Source organism: Arctia plantaginis (assembly GCA_902825455.1). Classification (NCBI taxonomy): domain Eukaryota; kingdom Metazoa; phylum Arthropoda; class Insecta; order Lepidoptera; family Erebidae; genus Arctia; species Arctia plantaginis. Next base: position 2,725,003 of record CADEBD010000388.1, on the reverse strand, counting down.
TACTTATATTGGTTAGGTCAGCCATTGGTATTTTTATTAAGGTACCCAAGTATGTGAACAATTAGTGAGTGTTGAAGTCTACCATTAATTGTGCGGGGTAATTTGTGTAATAGGTTCACAATAGCATTGTGAGGGTATGTTGGTATTGCGTAAAAACGATTATAATTAGGTGTTGCAATACAAGTATTCGGGTGTGTTAAAACTATGTGAAACTTTATCAAATCATAGTGGCAAGATAAAGTTGTGCGTCTTTTGTTATATGTAAATGTATATTTGTAATTAGTGAGTTTTAATAATAAATATTCCTTTTGAAATTTTATAATTATATATATATTTAGAATTATAATATGCCGAAAAAGATATTGGTACCACTTATAAACTGCTTTTACTATTCTATTGACTTCTAATTTTGATTAGAATTTTGCCCATTTTAGATTACGCTTATAAAATGCTGGTTCGAATACTTTATAAATCTTCTAGAACATTATGGCAATTCTCATATATTTAGATTATAAATGAAATTTAAGCATTTCTTCGTTGGTTTTTAACGAGAGATTGCAGTTATCGGAGCTCAAACCCCTCCCTCTTCCCCTGGTTCCGGCAGCGAGGAGGCTCAAAGGCATCAACGCTGTTGTGTTGTAGTTACTATTATTTGCTTGCTTTGATCGTTTACTGCTTATACCATAATGTACTTAACGGACGGTAGTTCGAGATTGTTCTAAGCATACTCGATAGTTATACGTCGCTATCTGAGTGCTAAGTGCGAGTTATTTCACATAAACTCGCTCCTCACAGTGCCCGCGTTCGTCGTTGCGATTGGCCCGCACTGAAATCTCCACCAATCACAACGCCAAACGCGCTCGCTGTCGAAAGCGAGTTGATGTTAAATAAACTAACACTATATCCTCTGATCCGTATTCATTGCTCTCGAGTGCACACTAAGCGTGAATGAAACCCGTGTCTCTATTCAAAAATGCCCTACATTTACAATCAGCTCAAAATGAAACTTTTTCCCTAGAAATCTCAAAACCCACCCGGTTGTAATAAAATTCGTCGCCCATTTAGTGAAATCACATAAAATCATGTTTTACGATGTCCCGCAGCGAATATTCTGAATTTAATCCGGTAATTTATACCAAATACTCGGAGTAGATGGAGGTTCTCGTGAAAGATATCTGTAGTTTATTTCCTCAATAGGAATCATGATCAAATGGCTTGTTATCTAAGAAAGAAAAGCTTTTTGGCTCGAGTCGAATAAACCCCGTCATTTCGAGTCAGTAAAAGTGGATACTGTCGTTTATTTTACTTTCGGGTTGTTGTTGGCGATACATAAATGTGTAAAAACTTTAATAAGGTTTTAAAATATTTAAATTCTTGCCATTGTGTCACGTACCTATTTTAAATTTAAATATAAATTTTGTATTTAAATACAATTGTAAATTATATTTTAGAGAAAAAACAGTGACCTAGATCTTTTTTATCAAACAATAATAGTTTTAAAAAGACCAAAAAAACACGATTTTGTACGATTTACATAAGTTCAAAAACAAAAATAGCGATTAAGAAAAAAAACATTTTTAAAAGCGTAGAGTTTTTAGTCTTCAAAAATGATTATTTTCTCATTAAAGACTAAAAAAGTAACAGGTAAGTAAGTAACATTTGCTTCATCACACGCCTTAATACGTGGTACAAGACACTACCGTGATTGTAGATTTAGAAAAAGTCATTTATCCTGAAGATCCTGATCAGGATAATCAACAAACTTATTGAATTATTGTATTGTCAATAGTCCTTGACAATAGCGTAAAAATGCAAATTAATCTGACCTCTTAAAGCGGTAAAAATCGAGTTCAAAGATTTCGTTACATACATTATGTAGGTAGCTAGGAAAAGTGTGTTAAAAAGAGCTAATATTCGCAGAATAGAATAAAAACTATTGTATTAAAAGAATTTTGTGCGTCATCTACAATAATAATATACTGCTATAGTGTGCGTGGTTAAACTCCACCGAAACGGCTCGACCGATTTTCGTGAAATTTTGTGTGCATATCGGGTAGGTCTGAGAATCGGCCAACATCTATTTTTCATACACTTTTTTTTTGACAATAAATTTTGAAATAATGTTTATGGCAAAACAACGTTTGCCGGGTCAGCTAGTCTTCCTATAAAGCAGTTTTGGGTATTTTCCTTAAGTAAACATAAACAGTATACAACTGCCAGTTATAGTAGTACAGATAATTATTCTATTACTTATTTTTTTTCAAATATTAGAAACAATTATAAACAAACAAACACACACACTCACTTTCACATTTATATGTATGGACGTGAAAGAGAGTGTGTTTGTTTGTTACGCGTTCACCCCTAAACTACTAAACCAATTTCACCAATGGAAAGATACATTTTCAGCGAGTAACATGGGCTACTTCTTACCACAATAACTGACATACACGCGGGCGGAGCCGCAGTCAAAAGCTAGGAGAAAAAAAAAAGATATGCCTATACATACATATTTATGCATATGCATGTACATTCATCATCATCATCATCATCTTTAGAAACCATAGTACAAGCTCTGCTGATGTTTGCTCTACTGGTGCTCAACAGAGCAAATCATTTTCAATATTTATTTCTGAGAACCGTATTCGGGCCCCTCGGAATCGATACTTGCAGATACGCGGAATGGCGTACATGGCTTAAACCAAAACACGTCTCAGGTGAAACAGATGTCCAAAGTTTTATACCCTTGTCAACCCAAAATGTCATATTTATTTTTATTCCAGTTCCGTTTGATGATGAAAAAAACATGCTTTGGGCTTCTTTGAAAACCGGCGCCATAAATGGCTTTGATGGAACGTAAGGTTTTTATGAGATGTGACTTTGTTTTTTACTAATTTTCTGTTTGCCGAAAGTTTGCCATTAGATAATCAGTTATTGAAATTCAGTACTTTAAACTTTGAGCTACACACTTACTTACTTAGGCCTAATACAGGGACTAAGTTTACGTTAGTTGGTTGAAAAAACATACCTATTACGCACAAAATCCAGTGTAGACTGGATATTATTAGTGGACATGTATGAAAATCATTACAGAATACCGGAGAATGTCTGTGCCTCAGCGTCCACACCGGACATATTTCTCTATGCAAAGTCAATTAAGCGAGTACTACTAGTAGAACTCACGGTACCGTGGGAAGACCACGCTTTAAAAAAAACAAGTACTTTGAGTTAACCAACGAAATAACTAGAAATGATTATTTCATTGCGTTGTATGCCGTGGAAGTGTGTGCGAGGGGTATACCAGATAAATTCCTCTATAACCTACTTAAATACCTTGGATTGCCAAGAACTTCAGTGAGCTCTTCTTTCGAATGAATAACCAAAGCGGCTTAGCTAAGTTCGTATCAAATATGGTTGGGTGGAGGAGGTATGGTGCTAGGGAATAGGTCTTTTATGTATTGAATGTATGTAATCTTAAATGTATTGGAATCGAACTTACAACCCTTCCCAATTTGTGGAGAATATTTCATAACATCAAAATGCATCCAACGAGTATGTTCCAAGCCTAAAGCCTTTTTATCCTGTGTGCATTTAATTTAATGAGTTAAATTAATGTAGGCAATTCAGTTAATTATTAAAATATTAATAAAGTTACGCATTACTCATTAAAATACTCATATTTAAGTTGATAAGAGTTCGGAATACACACATATATATGGTAGTATTGTTATGTGGCGGAAAAATGCAATTGCTATTCTCGCTTCCCCGGCCATTGGAAAGCAGAGTCCAACAGATCCCCCCCCCCAGCCCCTCCCCCCCTTCTCAGTGGGCGAAGTGTACTCTCTTTTAGCGATGGTTAATGGCCCTTGGGGGAGGCCTTCGTTCAGTAGTGGACGCTGATAGGTCGATGATGGTGATCCTACTCTCATCTCATCAAAGGTGATATTCAATGCCCACATTTGATGGTTGCCCGAATATGATGTTAGTCCCACTTACGCCATAGGAGACAAAAGTAACAGTAATAGTAATCTTTATTGTAGATCATAGGTACATTATACATATGTTATAGTTACAAGCCTACAGTGACAGGCCTATTGTTTTCAACTGAGCACTTCAGAGAGTAGTAGAAAAAATTTGAAGGATATTAAAAGTCCAGAGGGGCTCGTGGCTAAGTTAAGCGTCAGTCCCGGTTGCCATTAAAACTTCTGTGGCAATCGTCACGATTAGTTGGATCCCTAAAAATACCGAGAACAATTTATCTACAGGACTTCGATATCGTCTACTACTTGAACTGTAAAGGCCGACTGTGTAGCAGCCGTGTAGCAACCTAGTACGGGAAAAACGTTAGGAGGATGATGAAAGGTCATAGTCTTCTAACTTTGCCGCCAAATACGAAAATTATTACTTCTTTCTACGAACTAAATATTGAACTTTTTTTTAACTCATCATCATCATCATCATCAACAGCCTATACTAGTCCACTGCTGGACATAGGCCTCTCCTTAGAAAGGAGGTTAACTAATTATTTGATAAGCATGTATGTAAATAAATTCATTAAACCAACTGACCTTTTGCGTGTTACCGAAATCTAATAATCTCTAATACAAACCCAGTAATATTAATGAGGTTTCTTCTGTGTTCTTATTATCATAATATATGTTTCTTCTGTGTTCTTATTATCATAATATAATTTATATGGCCGACCTCTGGGGTCTACTTAAATAAATTACGTCTAACTAACAGAGACCCAAGGCTTTGTTTGTTTGGCGTTAGGTTCGGTTTGTTGTCCCAACATAACTGTCTTTGAAATTGCTGTGATGGTATAGAGTATAAAAGTATTAATTGATAAGAAAACCAGTTGCTGGAATCGATAAATATCTAAATATACTTTCATGAGATGTCTAAGTGCTTGTACTGCGTTCTTATTCACGGATTTTATGATATGTTATTATGGGGAGTGTTATGTATCACGGACTGATCTTCGGACTGGGTTAGAATGTCTTGTCTATTGGACCGCGGTCTATAGTTAATCGTTCCGAAGTTATACAGAATGCTCACGAAAATTGGACACAAAGTTTCAACATTTATAGTGCTAAACTTTCATAAAATCAGATAAAACGTTTACAATTAAACATTTTAAATGGAACATTGTTTCTATTTTGGAATTATTCAATCTGCTATTGAGAAAATCACTAAAAACTAATTTAAAAATTCTGCAATGTTCTTATCTGCATAGTTTTTATTGTACTTAGAAAGAGAAATTTTGGAACCACATAAGAAATTATAGACAGACAATTTTGCAGCTTGAGTTACCATCGTTGCCCAAAACAGACTCAATTCAGCCTTGTGTCAGACGAAAACCTGTTTGTTTGTATTTTACTTCAACAGAAGAAGAAGATCTCGATCTTCCTTATTTGGTAGTGTATACCTTTCGTTTTGCATCAACCGAATTTGAAAAAAATATAACAAATGGGGGTTGTATTTTTTTGGAGTGGAGGAGGATTGTCTTTTCTTACGGAGTGGAACATGAAGAATACTGTTTATTGCAGTTTACCTTTTTTTTATCCTGTGCGGAAGTCCCCTCGGATACCACCCACCGGTGGCTATGTTGGACTCGAACCGACTAAAAACCACACGCCGTCTCGCGTACCAGTAGCAGCAGTAGGTACCCCGACGTATCTCGGGCCATCGGACCCGATGACCCTGTGTGGGAACCCCCATGTTCTCTTTGTGCTCCCGAAAGGGCGCGTGCGCTCCGCAACGCGGTTATCACTATTTCGAAGGCAATCACAGCTAAATCTAATAACAGGTCAGAAAAGTTCAAACTATTTCAGATATATACTTTAAATATTAAATTTATTAATGTAAAACAACACAACAATACATAAATTCCAACAAAAGTAATGAACAACTAAACGTGCAAAAAAAAAACAAAAACAAATATGACATCACCATTATTTCAATATGGTTTATTATCTAAAATGATACCAAGCCTTTTTATAAATTCTTTGAACGTTAAGTATTTCCTAGCTTTCCGTTTGCGGTACTGATTCTTGGACCTTGCTGATTTCTTATTTACTTCTGTTTTTGTGTAAATTTTGGCGGTTGTTACTTTGACCTTTTTCGCCGCGCGTCCAGCATGTGCCATCGTTCTAAAACTTAGATGATATTCAGGCCGAGGAGTGCTTATTACTGGTAATATTACTTTCCCACCTTTGAATTGTCCGCTCATAATATTCCATGAAGAAAACACTGAAAAATATAAAACATTGTGGCCTGTATATTGGGCTCAGTCACGTGATTTAAGCGTGGATAGTTATGTATGCATTCGAGCGTGTGTATGTGTGTATGTTGGTGTTTATTATATGTATGTATTATCTATATGCAAGAGTGTGTGTGTGATATAGGTTAATATTTTAGTCTCCATTACTGCTAGGAAATTTGCATTGTATCTGCGAACATTTTGCTATGGATTTATTTATGTTAGGAAAAAATTTATAGTCAAAAAATCTTTTGAGTCATCACCATCATCAACATCATCGCTATTTTGGTATATTTTTTATGGCCTGTCACCTGCCTGACCTACGCTCTTTTTAATATAATCATTTTCAGACGGAACAGAGGAAAAACCTGGGAAGGATAGGACTTGGGATTAGGACTTTACATAAGCAAAAAATTAAAGGCACGCGGCCCTGACTTTGTGCCTATAATTTTTTACTGTTACTTCAGCGGTTCCTAGGTCAGACACTGACCAATTTTGAAATGTAAATGACAATGTGTGCCGTGAGAGACCCATGCTTCACTATAAATAAGCCGGCTCGAGTGACAAGAAAAAAAAACACAGAAAACCGCTGCCAAATAAAGAACTCAGAAACATAATTCATAGAGAAACAAAAACATCCTGACAAATATCTGCATACAGTCGAATATAGTACTTGAGATCGTTAAGTTGTTATGGGAAAGCCGTTTTGGATTAAAATAACAAACAAACTGACAATAGCATTTTTATGACCGCTGAGATGAGAATAAATTATTATTGATATTTTATATTTGGGATGAAGAGTTGTAGGAGTCTTATTATTGAATGAACATATCTATTTTATTTTAGTTAGTGTAGTTAGTACAGTTTCTGAGACTGACATAATGAACTATTCAAAAAATATAACTGACTTCATCGCGCCTAGATCACGATGTAGTATAATAAACTTTATTCTTCATTCCTTAATTTTCATCTCTAGGGGTGCCATTTTGAATAAGATCAATAATAACTGTACCATATAAAATAAAATAAAAGAATTTGCACATTTGTTTTTCTTTTTTCAAATAAAATCGGCTTATAAATGATGGAGTTTTAAAGTATCAAACATAAAAAAAACCGGTCAGGTACGAGTCAAACTCGTGCGCCGAGGGTTCCGTACCTGAACAGATTTTACGTAGATTTTCCCGAAAATTTGTAAGTACCAAAATTTATCTTAACCTATAGGGTACTTCTGGTTGACCTAGAATTGTTAATTTTGGTTGAAAGAAACGTCTTACAGCACAAATAAAGGAATATTCCTAAAAATAAAAAAAGTTTAAAATTAGGATAAATTTTGGTACTTACAAGTTGTTTGCGAAAATTTTCCTTGGACCTTGGACCTTGGTTGGAGGACCTTGATTTTTATACACCTAATAGGGACCATAGACCTTAGTATCCGGTATAAATTTCAACTTGCTAGGTCTACCCGTTCCTGAGAAAATCGGTGGTGACACACGGACAGACGGACAGAGAGACAGACGGACAAGAAAGTGATCTTATAAAGGTTCCTATTTTACCTTTTGAGGTACGGAACGCTAAAAAAAAACGAAAACAAAATAGGTGAATTAAAAACCTTCATCCTTTTCTGAAGTCGGTTAAGAATCGAGATCGGGCACACAATGTGTTGCGTACATGAAATGGATTCCTTTTATTATGGTCACATTCCATGCATCATTATCAAAATTTTCAATCGAATTGCATCGTATGGAATCAAATCCTCCAATCTAATATCTGGGTAGCCAGGACTGCCTTTATCGTGTCACTATCTCTGTCCACTTAATAATTAATACAAGGATCATTTACATTTAACAAACAAATTTGCAATAAAAGCGTTAGTGATTAATTTCAGTGTTCAAAAGTTATGGTTTTTTGTGTAGAGTAAATATGACTCTGAGCGCTCGCCTCAGGCGGTAGTCAGCATCAATTGAATTGTTGTGCTCCGAAATACAAATATACATACAAATACTTGTACAAGTTTTATAAAAAATACAAAAAGGACATTGATTGTTTGATGAAACCTAGATTTAAAACTCTATTGACACAAAAGCTTTCATATACGCATATATACCAAAGGGAAAAACAAAAGAAACGAAACCACTCACTCTAAATAACTCTACCTATTATAATAATCGACTTATGATAGTGACTATTTTAACTAAATATATGAAAATAAAAATTTAAAAAAGGTTAAAATAGAAACGACAAATTCGTAGCACAATATACATTACATTTTATAATGTCGAGTGATTAAAAATTGACAAAAACACCTAATTACAATAAAATAAATAGTAAAAAATGCACAAACCGCTCAGAACATCATGAGATTTAATAGTTACTTCAGTCGTTGACTTCTCATTAGCGCTTGCTCTGCGATACGCAACCTGTAAAAAACATACACAATTATATGTTTCATGTTTTATTGGCCTTTATAAATTTTTCCAGGTGCCAGGTTTGTAACCTATAAGTATGTTACGAGCTTGTAACCATTTGGGTTCATGAGTAATAAACAGTTTTACGTCTTTAATAAACTAACCTCTTCATGTAAACCTGTCATAATCATTTAGTTGAACAAGAATACTAGGAACCAGAGTCATATACTCCTATTAATGCTCGTATTTAAAAAAAACATGAATCAATTCTTCTCCCTATCTTTTTTTCCATACTAGGTTGGGGTCGAGTTTAGTTACGATTTGACTTTAAATCTACCGCCAATGCAGAATACCTCCTGCGAACCCATACTAGGTAGGGGTCGGCTTTAAATCTACTACGATATAGCTTTTACGCGAAGCGACTTCCATCAGACCTCCACAACCCAAGTAATACCAAAGTTCTGTAAAAAGACTGTTGGTGGACTTTTTAGGGTTCCAACTGCCCGTAACAATTGCCACACATGTTCGCATAGCAACCGGGACCGACGCTTAGCGTGCTCTCCGAGACACGGAAGGCTTTCAGTTTGTTAAGAATGGTCACCTATCTATTGACTAACCTGGTTAAGACTGCTGCAAGGTGTTACTCACACTCGGTTACTACTTAGCCACAAATTAATTAAAGGTAAAAAATAAGGTTATTTTTTGTAACTGTAAACTGAACTACAAGTTCAAATCTAAATTTTAGATGTGAATACGAAACATGAAATTGAAAATTGTGCCGGTTTGAATGCACTAATCTCAGTAACTGCTGGTTCGAATTGATACTTTTTTCCAGTTTTTTTAGTAATGTAGTGTAGCCCATTTTTGGAAACGGGATCGGGAGAGGGCCGATCCCGAGCGTAGAGGACTTCGGCGACCATACCAGCCGCCGACGGGGCCGCGAGCCGCCTGAGAGTGGGGACCTCTGGTGACAGATTGAATGCTGCGGTAGGGGATAGGATGGCGGCCTGATTGCATTAAGACGAAATTGGGCCCCCACGTCGCGATTGAGGGGGGAAGTGTTTTTCCCCTGGGATAGGGCCTGACTAGGCATGGTGTCAATTCGGGGAGGACCTGAAATAACATGGTCCAGGTCCTCCCAGAGTAGGGCACCTGAGGCCGGCCGTCGGGGTGGTTTTTAGTGGAATCACCACATACTCCTAGCTCTTAGCCCCGAGGAGCAGGAGATCCGAAGGGATTTTCCACCCTGTAAAAAAAAAATAGAGGGCTACACGCCCATTTATAGAGGAAGGCATAGGCTATATGGCATTTCGCCACGACCAATAGGAGCGTAGCGTCAATTAAAAAATGTTGCAAACACGGGAAAAATTTATTCCTTTTAAAAGTCGCAGACGAAGTTGTGCCGGTCAGTCAGTAAAAAACATACGCAGAATGCTTGTCGTTGTTTAGATTATTATTTTTATTTCAACATAATATGTTCATAACAAACGACTGTAATTTTAAAATAGTTAAAATTATACAAATAAAACTCACCTGTTTTGTTTCTGTTTTGTCTGTCACTGCCATGTAGTAAGAATTTATGAAACTAAAATTCCAAAAAGAAAAAGCGATATAAATATAGACATTAAAATTATGCATTACAACAAAACCTCTTCAGTCCACTGGAGAATGATAAATAACTGTCAAGAACGAAAGAGTGCTGCCGAAAGGTTTAGATGATTCAACACTTAACAGTCACACATAACACACATATAAAACAGTCGCGAACAATAGCAGAATGTGAATTTTTCAGTATAAACGTTATACAAATACTACATAATATATAAAGCTGATTTTGTGACAATCGTTTGTCAAAAGAGCGTTTACGATAGACTTGGAGGTAGTCGTGCCGTGGGAGAGCCTTCTGCACGTCAGGGCCGGCTTGACCTGCAGTGCTGTACGCAAGGCTGTTTTCTTAGAGAATAGTACTGCGGATTGATACCACGGTCTCACCGAAAACTGCTATTAAACAATTCCTTACTTACTTTTTAACGAACAAGTAAAGTTACCTTAGCCCAAACATCCGTCTCCCCTTGATTCTTGAGAGGGGGGAACTGAAGGACAGTCTAGCGCTTGTAACTTTTGAGTTACAGGCGTATATGGGGAGCGGTAGTGCCTTACCATCAGGTGACCTGCGACGTCTGCTCGTCTGCCCCCTCTAACATAAAAAGTAAAAGAAAAAATTGATTTACTAAAAGTCCTGAAAGAGGTTTACGATAATCTTGAATTCTATCAATCAGCGTTTAGTTTATCTTCTTTACTGTGGAAGCAACGGTAAAGTTTTTGATGAATCAGACGAGTAATCATTTTTTTACCTAAATAATTTATTTTACAATGTATGTGGATATATTAAACAACATAGGTATTATTTTTATGTTACGTTCAAGGAATTAAAACTTCTTTTGACTTGTCTCAAAACATCGACAGAAGCAATAGTAAGAGCTAGTAAACCTAGCTAGTAAAGCAAAACGTCCTTTAAGTTATATTATACGCTCTTTGATTCGTAACGTCGGATATGCTTACATCTGAACATCGACTCTCTGAGGTGATGACGTAGATGCTACGTATGGACCATCTCTTTTGCCATAAATTGACATTAAAATCACAAACCCGAGCTGAGAATTAAAGTAAAAAATTTAAGGATAATGCCTGTTTTACTATATAGAGAAGAGAGAGAGAGAGAGAGTTTATTGATGAACTTCTTCTATAAGAAGGGACTCTATAGAAAGTTAATGGCGAAAAAATAAAGGAATTTGTGTTTGAATCCGCATCAGAGATTCATAAATTATTTACGGGAGTCAGTCAAAACTGTAGGAGATTGACAGGTGCCAGTATCTAGAATTTCAGTATCAGGATATCCGGTATATAGATTGATAAATGCATAATATGCATATAAACAATACTACCTGGTACCCCGCGTTCGTTCGCGTGGAATTTGAAAAGCGCTGCCTTGGTGGGTTCGATTACCGGACTGGGCAACAATTTTAAATGGTTTTTCTGAGAGGCAAAATAGCCTAAGTTACTCCTTATATAGACAGCTACCAGGTAATAAAAGATTTAGACCTTTTGCGAGTCTTGTGCTAGCGTAATAATAATAATTAAGTAGCAGTAGTTTTGTGAATCAGTCACAGGTGTAAAAGTCAGATTTACCACTTGTGATTGTGATTTCATTGCATCACTTTCACTTATAATCAGGTGAGAGGTGCTGAATATTTTGCAAAACATTGTCCATAATTACTGCACGGATGGCGTAGTAGTTTCAGCGGTCGCCAAGCCGCTTACTACTACGCTGAGTGTTGTGGATTTGATTCCCACATGGGTGTGTGATCCACAAATTGTTGTTCTAAGTCTGGGTGTTCTTTGTGTCCGTTTGATGTTTGTAAACTTCGTGAAACTAGATCCCTGTTACAAAACAAAATTATTTTAGAAAGAAGCTTCAGTTAATTTGAAACTTTATGGCCTACATTTATATTATTACATATTCATTTAGCGGATGTCTATTAAGATCGTCTGTCAAAATTTGACAGTATAAGATATAATTTGACAGTATATTTCTTAAGCACTTTTGGTGGTAATAAGTTTTATATTTTATAGCTGAGTGCTCTGCACAGCAGAGTTGGTCCTTAGCTGAATTTTGGTTGGATTGGCTCTGTTTTTAACATTTTAACTAAGTTTGCTTTTTCTAGCACAGAGAATTAGCATTGCTATTCAACGTGGCAATGCTGCCAGTTTTCTCGGAACACCATCAGAAGGCAATGATGTTTAGGAATTGTTTGATGCTTGTATGTAAATAGTGTAAATGTGGTAAATATTTTAATTGCACAATAATATATTTATTTTTCACTTAAGCTTATATACTGTAAAAGACTCATTAAATTTTCTAAGTAAAATATTATATGATATTCTTATCCATACGTAAAGAAGCTAGGTAGTTTTTGGAAAACAGAAAACGGAAACCCGACTGCGTTAAAATGTACTGTGTCTCACACAATTAAGACGAATCCTACGATAGCTTCCAAGCCTAAATACATCAAATCGTTTAAACTACAGAGCGCGTTGTGCATGTTTAAGAATAACAGGAGATATTGTTTTTTTTTCTTATTTATCAAGATAATGTCGCACCTGTAACCAACTTTTAACATATCGTAATATCACCGACATCAGGGCAACAGATGCAGTGGTTCTGATCAACAAATAATGATATTCATTGCGTTTAAAAAAGGAATAATTATCTTCAGAAGGAGACGTACGTCAGTCTGTAAAAAAGTACAAATAGTACTCCAAACTTAAGTAGCTTGCTTTTTTTCTAATTCCCGTAGATTATTTTTATCATAGATTATATTTATTTAATTTTTATAGAAACAATATGTACTCGTACATCAAACAAAATTGTAACCTGTGCAATTTTTAATCAGTGCTCAGTGTAAGTCATTAATAAATTTAGTTTGTTACGTGTAAGGCTCTTTTGAAAATGAGATTTTTAGGCTTAGCATTTTCTACAGGTTTCTTACTTAGCTTTTAGATCAATTCATAGAAGAATAGGGACTTCCTTTCTAGGGTATACCTGGTTCCCCGGCTATTAGTACCCGAGACGGCGTGCGGTTTTAGTCGGTTCGAGTTTTTGGATGCCACCGATAGGTGGTATCCAAAAAAAAAGGGGAAAACCTTGATAAGTCAAGATACTAGATAAGTGGTTCGTTCGGAGTAGATATGATTTCCAGCGCTTGACGTACACTAATGTGTTTTTGTAGCCCTAATCCGTGTATATTCATTACAAATTTTTTTTATTTTAAAAAGTTTTCTTTATGGTTAGTTGAATAGGCCATTGAATTGCTGATTGATGTTTGTGGATACAATATTTAAAAAAAATCAATGACATTTCAATATGCTTCGCACATACTTATCGAGATGTAGCCGCTTAAATCATGTTAAATATTCTTTATCTTTGAATATTCCTCACTCTTATCACAGACATAAAATAACTAAAATATTCCAGTCACTATTTTCAAAAACTAATTTAGGTCCATATTTACCCGTAAACAGAATCCTTAACCAATATAATAGTATCCAAACTCGTGATCCAGACATTGAAATCTTTAACGAGTCAAGCCAATCGTTTAATGAGTTTAAAACTAAAAAAGCAAATGTGTCCATTAACCTCAACCCCAATTAATATATATTTTTATATATTTAATATAATTGAAATAAATGTTAATTAGATATAATATATATATATATATATATATTATACATTCGGACTACATTCTGTGTCGCGGGGGACTTCACAAACATACATGAAATGGACACAAAGAACAACCAAACTCAGAACAACAATTTGTGGATCACACAAAGTGTCGCTCCATGTGGGTTTTGAACCCAGAGCACTCGGCGGTGTAGTAGTAATTCAAATAGTTTATTATTATTAAGTATACTTCTCTTTAGTTTTTTTTTTTATTACAGTAAATGCTATGTACAACATAATTGTCATACATATCAGGTGCAATGCCACACATTGACAAAATTTGTTTTAAGTGTAATATGTATGACCACACATACATATTACACTTATAACTAATTTTAGTACTTATTAATAAATAAATAAATAAATATTATTGAACTTTGGTGTTATACAAGTTCGACTAGATCTATTGTGGGACGTTTATGTGTGTTTGAATCTATCTTGTACACCATATTAAAAATAATAATACACAAACATTAATGATTTGCATTTACTAAACTACTTCAACGAACTTACAAATAACAAATATAATACATTTGATCTTTATTTTTTCTATTCGTCGGTTGCCATTTTTGTTTTGCTCATTTCTTTGAAGATATTTTCAAACAAATTTCTTCTATTTCCAATTTGTTATTAATCTTCGAAGTCATTTTTAGTACAAGACGCACCAATTCTGATATATCCTTTTGGACAATTGGTCGGGTACGTGACATTACGATTATCCCTTGGAGGCAAGGCAGTGCGAGACGGTTCTTGAGATAAGGATAAAACTACTTTTTTATCGTGTTCATAGACGTCAAACTTTAGGTTTGCAATTGGTGTGTGTGTGTTACGACTTTTTACCATTAAGTTCAAAGTTAAACCTTCGGGGGGCAGCGCCAATTTCATATTCTCTGGTTCATTTTTTTCCGTTTCCGTTGTTGCAAGATCATCATCTACTGTGTAACGTCTTCCAGCTGACACAAAAACAAAAAATCTTCGTAAGCCTTCTTAAATTTATCGAGATAATTCTACACATAATATATCGTAATGCACTTATAAAACACTGGATAGTAAACGGCTTAATAAGTCAACAAGTAAATCTTACATTTGGAGACTTGTTTCTAAAATATAAAGTAACCTTTAATATTTTGATTGAGTAGATACAGTTATTTAGACTGAGTAAATACCACTATAATAATAATAATTTCATAATAGGGGTAAGGCCAGCAACGCGTTTGTGACTCCTGAGTTGCAGACGTTCATGAGCGACGATGATCACTTTATATCAGGTGATCCGTCTGCTCGTCTGCCCCCCCTAACATAAAAAAGGGTAGTTGACAGCTTAGTCAAATTAGTTACTTTTATAATCTGTCAAAATGACATATTTGTATGACAAATGTACTAAATGGCAACTTATGACGTCACTATTTTTGACTAATCAATTGAAGAATATATATCATAATGTCATTATTATTTATTTATAATACAATCAACTACCCTCTTCTCACACACCTTTCTGATCCCAAACTAGGCAAACCAAAGACGGACAGAATGGTAACCAGACTACTGATAAACATACTTATATACTTGCATTGTAATGTTTATTTATTGGATATAATAGTCATAATAAAATAAAATAAAATTTTAATTGTTTTACAGCTTAAATATAATACAGTTCATCTAGATATATTTAGTGCATTATATTACAGTAAATAATAATAATAATATCACACATCTCACACAAGGCTGTCTGATTCCAAACTAGGCAGAGCCTGTGCTATGGTAACCAGACTGCTGATAAACATACTTATATATTTCTAAATACATACATATTATAGATAAATTACATCCAGATACATTACAAACGATCGTGTTCATCAAACAAATATTTGTTCAAGGTGGGAATCGAACCCACGACCTCCGGCTTAGCAGTCAGGGTCACTAACCACTAGACTAACAGGCCCGTCCATATACGATTTTAGTGATTATTTGTTTTTGAATAAATGTAGATATTATATTGTAGGTATAAGTGTATAATTAGTTTTTAAATATAGTGTCCATTCGGACCTAAAATTACCTTTGTTAATATTTTGGAATGTAATAATACATTACAATGAATTAAATTAAATTGCTTCTACTAGTGGGGGTTGTCTACAGTTGACATCTGTTCGGTGATATAGCATACTATTTCATCGAATAGATGACAATTAGAAATATAATAATGTAAACACAGATAATTCTCCATAAAGACTCTGATATCACAGAATATTAACTGTTTATGATTCAGTAAAAGTCAATAATACAAGAATAGGAAAAAATTGTGAAAGGAAAGTCAAAAATATAATTTACTACTTAATTAATAATACTATTTAATATTATAAAAGAGCAATACCATAAAAATAGTTATACATATAAACGAATTTAATTTATACATACATATGTATGTATTTTTGTTAACAATAACTAATCACTAGGTAATTTTAATTAATTTGATTAAATGATCGTTACTGTAATTTTGCATGTTATTTATTTTATTATTTCAAATATAATTTTTTTAATTTTTGTAAAAAGGATATGATAATGTAATTGTTAAATTATAATAAAGAGTGTAATAACAATAGTTAAAATAATGTAATATGATAAAGTGGGAGCTACGTCTGCCAACAAACTGCTGTGCAGTTTGGCAGAAGTAATTGAATATTGTAATACGTTTTTAAATTTAAATAAACAATATAATTATTATTATTATTATATATTAAATTCATTTCGTTGTCATATTTTGATCGTAGTTAATTTTTATATTAATATCGTTCAGGATATAACTTGAAGTGTGATTGTATAGACTCGAACTCGATAGACTACAGAGGATCAGCATATATACATACATATATACTAGACGCGTAAAGCGGGATGTCGTTGTTCTTATGTTTTGTAAAAAAATTGCGTTCTGCACTTCTATACCTACATTAACTTTAAATATACAAAATAAATAAATATACAAATCTTGCGTTGCTGAGATTTTCTTAAAAATGTTTTTGTACAAAATATTCACTTATTACTACATAGATATTATCTAAGTATTCAATAACATGCAATCATCAATACAATTTACATTTTATAAATATTTAATATGACGGTGTATTTTTAGTATCATATTTTTAATTTTAAAATAAAGCAAATTATATAGTGCGATAAATTTATTAAAAAAATACTATTTTACATTACTGTTAAGTATAAATTAAATACTACATAGTATGAAGTATACATTAAATATTACATAGTGTTAAAAACAGTGTAAATAAAGTAAAATAAAGTATAAAAAAAATTAAGATAGAAAAACAGTATAAATTACAAAATAAACAGGTTTTTAGTGGCAATATAAAACTAAATAGTTAAAAATATTAATAGATACTTGTAATTTTTACATAATTATAATTAATATTATATTTTTCACGACATGAGTACCTTTTTCCAAATAAATAATAGCAACAAAAAAAAGAAATAACAAGAATCGCTATGTGTTCTCTCTGTGATTGCCACAACGCGTTGTGACCGTTTTCAAAAAACGAATTTCATCGAACAATTATCCAATCACACAAAGACCATAACGCATGGTGAGAGGCTTTTTATATCGGCTGTACAAATAAATGAAATACTTATTAAAGTTTCTGAAAGGAGATCTAGCATATAGATATGCATCCAAAAATAATTGAAAAAATATTAGTTAAAATTTCATGACCATTAAAATTTTTCAAATATTATCAGCTCAATTATTATAAAAGCAGTTTAAACGCATGAAGGATTTTAAATCGAAAATAAATATGTTTTATTTCAGAATTATTCAATCAGTAACTTAACCTTTTTTTTTTTAGTTCGATTTAAAATGTTTAAATTAGATTTAAAAGAAGGTATAGAAGATAATATCTAAAAATTAAAACGGTTTTTTTTTTATTCTTTTTAAAAGTGAATGTCAAAGACAATTATTGTAAGTGTTGAAAGCTAGTATCCCATTTTCAAGGACAGCCTGTGTATACGAGTACAAGCAAATGTCTAGAAATCTTCACAACATTGTTAAAGTAATAGAACACATGGCAAAAAAAACAATTAAAACCAACAACAAAAACTATTCTAATTTTAATAGCCGGTTTTTACAGAACCGTATAATCATTAGCGGATTAAATAAATGACATATGAAAAAGATCTACTGAAAGTTCTGTCTAAATGAAAACAAGAGGTCCAAAAATATTAGATTCCTTATTGTCGATTTGTCCGCCGTCTTCAGTAACGACTTCCGTAGGGAATATAAAAGTAGAATTCGAAGAACCTGCAAAAAATTGGCACATCTTAACATTTCATGTATGTGACTTAAGCATTTTTACAAATCGACTCTAATTTTAAATTCCCACAGGACTTATAGACAGACTGCACTGTCTATATTAACGGAGAAACGCTGTCAAGGCCACGAATCACCTGAAGAGTTAAAGTATAGTTTGAGTTTATTTCACATTAACTCGCTCTCGTCGGCAAGCGTGTTTGGCGTTTGGATTGGTCAAGATTTCAGTACGGGCCAATAGCAACGTCGAACGCGGTCACTGAAACGATTGAGTGCATGTGAAATAAACGCACACTATGTGCTCTAATCGAAATGTCAGACAATTGCAAGAAATGTATTACCTATGTGGTGAAAGTGTAAATTGCAGTATATACCTACATATTGAAATATCACGGGAGGCGAAAGTTTAAGATTATGAGTCACACAGTATATTTAATAGATTAATATTAAGAAATTGATAGAAGTTTTAAGGTTTTATTCCTATGAAAAAGTTTTAAATTATATTTTGCAAAGAAGATAAAATGAAAAAAAAGAAAACGGGATACAAAAAATAACTAATAGAATAGGGAGAGAAATATTAACATATTTTTTTAGGAAATTAGGAATTCCAAAATCATAAAGAGAACGAGAGATAGCAAAAAGTTGCATTTACAGAAAAAAACAACTTAAGAACAAGCTGTTTGAAAAATTTCGATCACCCATTTACGATTCTAAGTGGCAAGTTTTGTAAATCACAAAACTTTGGCCTTATAATAATAGTAATATAAAAATAAAACTTAGCTGTTTGCTTAATACAATTATTTTTAAATTAAAACATCTTATATGTTTAATAGATAGGACGTCGACTGTTATTGATCTTCTCGTTTCACTTTAGCCTAGTATTTCGAAGAAATTACCGATCACGGCTTAAGTTAAACCGTTGAAAGACAAATTTTGTTAATGTTAAGGAAGGTTAATTAAATTATAGGGACGGTCACATAAATGAACATTCAGGCCGCTGTTGTTTTAAGTACCAGTTAGTCTGTTAGTAAGATTAATTTTGGAAGGTTCCAGACTAATAAAAAGCTCTAGTATTTGCTCATTTCTCGAAATTCAATTGTAATTTTTAATATTCTTGAATTATTTGCTGGTTATATATATTGTTGGTTATTGGAAGGTAGTTAAGAAAAAGAAAAAAGCCAGTTCACAAACATGGTATGGATAAAAGTGCTTCAAGTGTTTCTTCATTATCTCAATTTAAAGAAATCGAATAAGGAATATTTCGTCTACATTCGATAATAAAAATATTTTACGAATGTAAAATGTATTTTATATCGTTTACTAAACACATATTTATATATAATTATAAAGAGTTGAAATTTAAGTAAAAACTACTGCAATGTAAAGTTAACCTTCAGAGATCGATAGTAAAAGGTCGATAAGATCATACAATTAAAGAATTATTCTTTGAGTTAAAACACCAAAATAACACAACTTACTACCTGTATGGTTTTTAGCGACTAGAATGATAAAAAAATAACAACAAAAGTTAATTTAGATATGCACGTGTAAATATGTGTGTTAAGACATATTAAACAAGATTCGGTGAAAAGAATCCAAATTGTAATATTAATAAAACAGTGCTATAGTAGGGAGAAAGAAAAAATAGATTGTTTTAGAAACGGAAATGTCTATCGTGACTAACGATATAAGAATTAAAACAGTGAAAAGTGATAAGTCGGTGGCTAAAGAAAATGAATGGAAAAGAGTACGAACAAGCGAATAAATGCAATTTGTTGAAGAAAAGCTATTCTGCCATTTATGGACATATTTGATCATAAAAAAGTTAAAGGCAAACTTGATATGTCTGTCTGTAACTTTGTGTATTTACAAACATAAAAATCCAAAAAATTAGGACAAGAGTCCTCTGGAATATGATCTCTTGTTTACAGGATGTTTAAACTGTAACAAAGCGTTTTTTTCATTAAATATTGTATTTCTTACTTTGCTCTGTAGGAGAAGATATTTTTTCATTTTCCGAGTTTATCCACTCTCTTATTGCCTTGTATTTTGGATGTAATAAGAGCGGCAGGGTCACCTTAATATCGTTGGCAGATTTTCGAGATATGTCATTTAGGAATTGTTCCGAGTCCTTTGGTGATGACCAAATATATGGCAAATGAGTGGTCATATCTCTTAGCGCCTTTCGCTCTGAAAGAGATATAGATAAAAGAAAAGGAGCTTATCATTGAATTTAATATTCTTAATCTAATTTTAAAACTATAAAGAGGTTACTAAGAGTATATTAAGGTTTTTTTTGTATCACATGATTGGTTAAAAAATACAAAATAAAACGGTTTCAGATAATAATCACATTGGGAAACAAACAAACGTAGCAGAAGATAAGTGGATAAAAGAAAGTCAAAGAAATCCCATCCAAAATACAGCATACGTATCATAATCTTAGGTAAAAAGTTGGAAAATCTATTTGTAACTTAATTCGTTACAAAGAGTTTCAAGTAACAATTTTTTTAAATGACCATTTGATTTTGGCCATCTCACTCTTACTTCATCGCACTCCTCTTCTACATTTATTGAGAGGAAAATAAATTGTCTTCAATGGCATTCAGAAAATCAATTCCAACGTAGACGATGCAATTTTTTTGGAGATACATGTATTCAAGAGATCATAAAAATACATGTAAGATTATTAATTTGGCAATAAATTAAACTACAAATTCGAATAGAGTGTAATTTAAAGATATTGCTATGTACTGATCGATTGGAAACACTTACTTAGTCCTGGACCAATTCTTTTATTCCTAACAGGTCTCTTGATAGCGTCGACTACAGATGCCCACGTGATTCTGAAGGCTTGCTGAAATAAAACGTGAAATATATATGTTTTTGTAATAAGTCAGCTGACAAAATTACTTTAAAGGGATAGAATGAAGCTGGAGGAATCAGTTGCATAAATTATTGTCAGAGTCTAGCGTGAAATGTATATTTTGGTTTACCAAAATAATGGTTTATTGCTTGTAAGCTAAATCCGCTGCTTCGACTTGAAAGTACTTAATGTCCGGTCCAGAGCTTGGGTTGTCGAGTTAGAGAAGATGAACCGAACAGACCTAACAGCACATCACCTAGCCTTCATTTGTGTTCGATTTGATTTCGTTGTTAACTTTGTCGTCCCCTTTGTCAGGCACATGAAGCATTAGCACTATCAATATTATGAAAGCAATTTGATTACGGTTCTAGCGTAAATTGTAATGCCTGAAGTAGAAAAACGAGTGTATGCACACTACCCTGAGCATTTTAAGTTACTACGTAAACTCTTTTTTGTGCAAAAGCAAAATTTGTGCTTCAAAACAAATGGGCCAGCTCGACTGGAGTGATACTACTGCAGAACACTGGTGTTAATCAATTCTTTCGTAGAACCTCTTAGACCTATTTTTTTATTTTTTTCTTTGGATTGTACTTATTATTAATTATATTAATTACACTTAAATACCTTTGCTACCCCCTATTAAATTCCCTCCTATCTTCTAACTTCTTTGAAAATTTTAAATCCTATCATTTGTTTAATAATTTAATGAAAATTATTGCCCTATTTTTTTTTTTGCTTTTTATAATGTTAAACAATAAATAAAAAAATTTTATTAACCATCAACTTACAAGTAAGTTACAAGAACACCAAGAATGTCCGATGGTGATAAAATTGCCAATATTTACAAGAAAAAGTTTTAGATTTAACAAAAATAATTATTTCTTTTTATTTTTAAGAAATAATAAATGGAAATGAAACTCACCCCGACTTGAGAGAAGAAATCATCAACATTTGCTTGGCCATCATGTATGTAAAACACAATAATGAAACACAGAACGAACAGAGGCCTCATCTTACGTCTACTGTACAGAAAGTCTCGAATACAACGCAACTTGGAACAATAGGTCGTATATTGGCTACTCCCTTGTATAAAAATATAGATAGCTTATTTTTCATTCACTACCTTTGTAACGTGCAGTAACATAGTTCGGTGAAAGTAACATTATGAGTAATACTACTAACATGCTTACTTTTGATTTACTGCGTCAATTTAAACAAACGTGTAAAACATAAAATAAGGTTCCGTAGTAACCGATATGACGCATGACGTACAGTCACGGGCAATAAAGTGTACAGTGGACAGAATTTCAAATAAATGTTCATTTAAAAAAATCTAAATAAATAATCACTAAAACCATATATGGACGTATACTTCTCCAATGGTTTATGGTGCGCTGAATTCGAATCTGAGGCCCAAATGGCCGAATCGCCTCTGGTTTCTGAAATATTCTAACCTAAAAGTGCGAAAATTGCTGTTGTTGGCAATTTTTAAGGTTTACATATTTTTTCTCCCAAAATACGTTAAAAATAACTTAAAGTGTAGGCCCTAAGATTTAAATCGCATTTTTTCTTCCTAAAAAAAATCCTACAAATCATATGTTCATATACAAATTGGGTCCAGATTCACAAATTACAAATGCATAAAACCTAAACCTAACAATTTCAAACCTGTTAACTCAAACCCAATAACCTAGATAGAGTGCTGGCTAATGTTTGGGCTTATACACTCACGAGCAATACTTCCGGGTCGGTGATTTCGCAAATATCTTTAGAAATATATAAGCTAGCATAAAAAAATTAACACAGTTTTGAATGCAATATTCGTGCTTAAATATATTTATTTAAAGAATTAAGTTATAAAATACTTTACGTTTACTGACGCATTCATCTGTAAATAGGCATAAAACAAACATGCATCTTTTCGGACAAACACAATATAATTAAAAACCAGCAATTTAATACAAAGAATTAAAGATAAATATTAGTAAATTCACTTCGCAGTATTTGGGACGTACCTGAGACATCGACACGATTTCGCATACTGTGAATCAGGTTTCTGAACCGATACTACGGTATATTCTTCCACTCATCTATCAAAGCAGAAAATGCGATTGGTGGCGGGTTTCTTAGCTTTATACACCGTCAGAGTTCATCCCAAGCATGCTCCAAAGTGTTGAGGTCAGAATTACGCGTTGGCATCTCCATACGCATTATGCCGATATCTTGCAGGTAAGTATTTACAATCTGTGCTGCATGTAGACGTGCATTCTGATGCATAAATATGGCATTTT
Source organism: Arctia plantaginis (assembly GCA_902825455.1). Lineage (NCBI taxonomy): Eukaryota > Metazoa > Arthropoda > Insecta > Lepidoptera > Erebidae > Arctia > Arctia plantaginis. The sequence goes on along the minus strand of CADEBD010000388.1, from coordinate 2,701,586 downwards.
TTCCAATATTGACCGTAATAAGACCGACATGTTCATAAAGAATTTCTTGAACGTATATATTTGCTTGCTTGCACCGTTTTTCTGAACTTCTGCATACTCTTTGTCTTCCGTCTTCAATCATGCTTGAATAACATGAACTTGAACTCAACTCTGGGCCAATCGTCTGGAGTCCAATCCATATGTTCGCGTGAGTATTTATATTCGTGTATGAAATTTCGACTATTTGCAAGCCGTTTAAGAATTAAACCAACTTCAGCAAGACGTCTTCTTATAGCCCATTTGCTTGGGTTGCTTCCTCCAAGAAGAATAAACTGTTTTTTTTAGTGTAACAAGCATAAGAAATCGACAACGGAGTATTGTTGAGAATATTACCAAGAAGTTATCCTTTCCGCTAATACTTACATTCAATAAAGTGTTTCATACAGGACATTTTTCTTACTATTGAACGATAGTAAAATAGTAATATCTTGCACAAAATTGGATTGACAATTTCTAAGTCTAGTTTTTCTTTATTAACAAAAATATCTGAAGCACTTCAGCATCATTAGCCTATTGCTGCCTACTGCTGTACAAAGGCCACCCCAATAAGCCAAAACCATCTTAGTCATGGGCAGTAAATCCGCTGCCAACCATTTTCAATTTCTCTTTTATCTGAAGCTTCTTCTTCTTCTTTACTTTTAACTTAACAATTTAGTCAATTCGAACCTTTTTGAGGTTTGTTGGTCTTGTGGTTAGTTATTGTGACTGCTAAGGCAGAGGTCATCGGTATGATTCCCTCCTAAAGCATATAATTGTGTGACGAACATGTACATGTCTGAATAATTTATTGTATTAAGAAAGAGAAGTATGCATTTATCAGCAGTCTGGTAACCACTTATCAGTGGTCACCAGACTGCTGATAAATCCATACTAGTACAGTGCCTAGTTTGGGATCAGATGGCAATGTGAGAGTTTTGTGAGGTTGTTATTTTATTATTATTATCATTATCGAACTTCAATATAGTTTTGTCTATTGCCACTAATCTTAAAGTTTTACATCTAGATAAAACACTCAGTTGGTTCAGCAAGACCTTCAATAAAGCTAATTGTTATAAAGTACTACCACAATGCCATTAAAAAATATTTTTTTATTTGATTCCGAAACCCTAATACATACGAAATCGAATCATACTGTAAAAACGAGATGCGTTTTATCACCGCTCTTATCATGATCTTGGTAATTGGTAAATTCTTACCGCAATTGGTACTAGCATCATCGCAATATCAAATTTTTCTGTTATCTTTCTATTGCCATAACTTATGCGTTATATTTTCTTTGAAAATAGAAATTACAAATCAGGGGTTTTGGGAATATTCTTTGATATTTTATTGGGATGGCATATGAATTTATTGTAATCATACGCTGCGAAGAAACATATGTCACATTTTGGAGTAGATGACTTTGGCTTGTGATTTAATATTCCAACATTTAATACGTCTTGATATAAATAATTCAATTTTAGGAAGGAGTACGCTCTTTTCTTAAAGGTTTGAAGGTGGTATGGGTCCGGAAATACCACAGACGATAACTTGTTCCGCAGATTGGTTGTGTCTTGAGAAGCGCACAGTGGTGGAGTACCAATAATCTATGTGATGGGGAGGAAACTTTGCTGTGTGGAACGATGGCAGAAAGTTGCGGCCGGTACTAGTCTGAACAATTCCTTGGAGCACTCTCCATGATTTTACAATAGAGAATGCAGAGCAAAGCCACATCTCTACGTAACGCCAATGGATCAAGCCGATCGGAGAAATTTGGGCTATCGACGATTCGAGTTGCTCTTCGTTAGATGCGGTCCAGAGGTAGAAGTTAGTACTAAGGTGCCCCTTTTTTCTTTTTTTTTTCCGTGCGGAAATCCCTATCGGTGGCATGTCGGACTCGAACCGACTAAAACCGCACGCCGTCTCGGGTACTAATAGCCGGGGAACCAGGTATACCCTAGAAAGGAAGTCCCTGGTGCCCCGACATACCTCGGGCCATCTACAGACGAGTAGACGACCCTCCCCCCGTGTGGGAACCCCATGTTCCCTTTGCTCCCTGGTACTAAGGTGCCCCTGCATGGGGTTGAGAACAGTATTTTCGGAGCTGCAGATTTTTTTTCCTTACAAATACAGTCTGTTGCAATGTTGCAGTCAATATTCAACATACAGTGTATCTATTATTGTAGCTAAGCTTAGACTAAGACACTGTACATTCAGTGTGTAGGTGGAATATCTAAATGTGACCACCGGTGTATCAAATGTGACAATACCTTGCTAAAAGAACGCTCAAAAACGGAGTTTTACATCGTTCCACACGTCAAAATTTTCATCCTCATCAACTGAATAGTTGGCGCTCCATTACTACTGCTCCACGCTTTCCGAGACACTTTTTGCCCCGCACAACCAATCTGTGGAACGGGTTATCGTCTGCGATATTTCCAGACCGATACGACCTTCAAACCTTCCAGAAAAGAGCATACTCCTTTCTAAAAGGGCCCGCAACGCGTTTGTGACTCCCGAGTTGCAGACGTTCATTGGCGGCGATGGTCACTTTCCATCAGGTGACCCGTCTGCTTGTCGTCCCCCTAACATAAAAAAAAACGGCAAAGGCAGTTGCAAGACTGTCAAAGTCTAATACTGAAGTTGAGAATTAATTCATACATTCATTATTTTTCATTTAAAGAGACACTTCTTCTTATTTATAGGCATCACATTTCATAACGTTCTAGATCTTTTAACTAACATGTAAGTTAATAGTAAACATATAAGAAGTAGGAATTTATAGTCTTTATAGCCCCTGAAAAACGCTATTGCGTGTGCATTTATGGCGTTGTATTTTTATTTTTTACTTTTAGATGTCAAAAGTTTAGATAAAAGTTGTTTTGTATACAACACACAATAGCCATGCACAAATAAGACGGCTCGAACGGTGTGATATCACGGCCTTACAGAAAGCTGGTGTAAATGTTTTTTTTTACTGCTTCACACCTACTAAGTTATGTTACAGGAAGTCCACTCTCCTTATGGGGAGGGGCACTAATGATCAGCATACCGGTTATCTCTTGAGTGTCCATTGGTGGTGATATTCACTTACCATAAAGTGGCCAGTGTCTGTAAGTCCCTACCAATATTGTAAATGCTATATTAACTTTGTCTGGCTAAACCGCTGAACCGATTTTAATGAAATTTGGCATGGATATAGTTTCAGTCTCGAGAAAGGATATGGCATAGTTTTTACGATAACTTAAATGTATATTTATATATAAACATCTCAGGGTATTAAAGTCTCGGGCACGCCGTCATTGCGGCGGTAAGACCCGTTATGGAGGATTGGCTCGAGAGGCGTCACGGGACCCTCTCATACCGATTGACGCAGGTGATCACTGGGAAGGGATGTTTCGGAGATCACCTGTGTCTGATCCGCAAGGAGCCAACGCCTGAGTGCCACCACTGCGATGGCCAGACCGTGGACACGGCTCTCCACACGCTGGCAGAGTGCCCGGCGTGGGTTGAGCAGAGGCGAGACCTCGTGGCGGCCATCGGAGTGGGAGTTCTCTCGCTCGATAGCCTGATTGCGGCTATCGTGCGGAGCGAGAGTGCGTGGAACTCTGCCGTCTCCTTCTGCGAGCAAGTTATGCTCGCGAAGGAGACGGCGGAGCGGGACCGGGAGAGGTTTAGAACTCTCCCGGCCCGCCAGGCCCGGGCACGGGCCAGGCAGCGCAGGTCACTCAGGCGCCGGAGGTCGCAGAACGACCTCCGTCCTCCATAAGCGCAGGCCTGGGGGTGACAGGTGAGGCCATCTGTCACCCTAGCAGAAGCAGGCCGGGGTGGCGGCGAGCGCGTTGCGAAGCGCGCTCGCTTTCAGGGAGCACAGGGAACATGGGGTTCCCACACGGGGCGGGGGTCGTCTACTCGTCTGTAGATGACCCGAGGTATGTCGGGGCACCAGGGCCTTCCTTTCTAGGGTATACCTGGTTCCCCGGCTATTAGTACCCGGCGAAGGCGTGCGGTTTTAGTCGGTTCGTGTCCGACATGCCACCGACAGGTGGTATCCGAGGGGATTTCCGCACGGAAAAAAAAAAAAAAAAAAAAAAAAAAAAAGGGTATTAAAGTCTTTATAATAACAGTTTTATATATACTGGTCAATCAAAATAAAACAAAACGCTGAAAACGTTCGAAATGTGAGTGATTCTTGAGGAAGAACAAAGGCTCCTTTTTACAGCTATAACCGACATACACGCAAGTGAAGCCACGTGCAAAAGCTAGTAGTAGATAAATGTACGTCTGACGCCTGTGACACACTTTCTGTCGTAGTAAGCTACGTCAGAAAGTGTGCTTCTACGAATAAGGGTGCTTCTACACGACGCAAGTAGCTTACGTATGTTGAGGCACTTGCTTCGCGAAAAGGCTCCGCAGTGCAAACGGGCCACTCGCGCGGTTTACTTGCGCAGGTACAGACAGCTACTTGCGCCGTGTACAAGCACCCTGGTACTGAAACGAGCAAGACGCATACATGTAACCAGCGCGAGCAGCATGCACATTATATCAATCAAACGTGCAAGTAACTCGTGCATGCTACTGACGCAAGTAACCCGGGTCTTTGCCCGCTCCAGCTACTTGCACAGTGTAGAAGCACCCTAGTTTTTTGGTAGTTCAGACTGCATATGTGGTATACAATAACTTTCTACTCTTTCTTTTATATTTTGATTATCCTTATAAACAAGGTTCGCTCTGTTATTAATCAGTGTTCGGTAGACTGTATTATAAACGCATAAGTTTTTAAATCACTTAATTGTTACACTATAGTTTATTCAATCTGTTTAAATATCAGTATCCTTTGTATAGAATTTGAATGGTAATAAACATGAAATGTTCCGTTTACTTTTATTTTACAATTTTTCATTTCTAAAGATTTCGGCGTTGCTAAGTGCTCAAAGTTCTGTCGTAATTCATTATTTTTGTTATGTTTCCTTTCATTGAGCTGTAACATAAACCAAGCTTCATTTTCAGGGTAAGTTAAACTAGGCCTGGGGGTGACAGGTGAGGCCATCTGTCACCCTAGCAGAAGCAGGCCGGGGCGGCGGCGAGCGCGTTGCGAAGCGCGCTCGCTTCCAGGGAGCACAGGGAACATGAGGTTCCCACAAGGGGGGGGGGGGGGGGGTCGTCTACTCGTCTGTAGATGACCTGAGGCATGTCGGGGCACCAAGGACTTCCTTTCTAGGGTATACCTGGTTCCCCGGCTATTAGTACCCGAGACGGCGTGCGGTTTTAGTTGGTTCGAGTCCGCCATGTCACCGACAGGTGGTATCCGAGGATATATCCGCACGAAAAAAAAAAAAAAAAAAAAAAAAAAAAAAAAAAAAAGGGTCAGTTAAACTGTAACTAGACTTTTTACACTATGACTAGTTAGTCAATTTACATATTGCAGTGAATAGATCAGAAAGTCTATTTATTTATAATTAGCTTTGAACTTAGACATACTATTTTCTATTTCTTGTCTTATTATCCCTTTATATGATTTAAATTAGAAAATGTAATTTATTTATTTTATAAAATTTGTCAATAATAATTTTTTTTTGTAATTTTTTAAAGTTAACAAAAATTATATTATATTACATGGCTGGCAGGAGCTGGATGCGAGAAGCCCAAAATCTAAGTGGCGTGGCAGATGTATATGTCCAGCAGTGGACTTATTATATATCGTCATCAAAACCAAAAATTCATCGTGACCATAGATTGTTTTGTCATTAGTAAATGATCTGTAATTAAAATGCTGTATAATCTGTGTCACACTAAAACCGACCATTTTCAAGTGGTTAGGATTTGTGAAAATAAATCTGGAATTCAAACCCTCGGCCACTCTTTTAAAAAACCAGAGAGTGTTATAGCTATCACACTATTAAATTCGAATTCTACAGGCAACAGCTAGCAGAAATATCCTCATGATATCGTCACCCAAAGTTTATTGTATTTATTATATTCCGTATGTATAATATATTAATAGTTATCTATGTATTCGTCTATCTATTTTAAATAGTATTATCAAATTAATGTTATATTTTCATAGCTTCTCTTCTTATTACATAATATATGTGCACCTGCCATGTCCCTTACTGAACCATCTTAAGGTTGACTGGTAGATAATGCCATGTCTCATTAAGTCCGCCTCGTGCAAACTGTAATGCAGGAAGTGTAAAAATAAATAAATAAAAAGTTATATATCTCTTGTTTTGTTGTGCGTTTTTATGTAAAACTAAACTAACTAAGCTTTTCTGTCACCGTTCCACGCGGCAAAACAATCATCCCTATCACTTGTATGTACAACTGGCACTCCACCCACAGTGTGCCTTTCAAGAATCCAATCTGTGGAACAAATAGTCACCTGTGATATTTCCTATTGGTTCGGAAATATCCTCAAAGGCTGGCAGCGAGCTAGTGACACTCTCCGACATCTGATTCGTCAGCTCCGTTGTCCTCTACATCATTAAAATCATTTGAAAGTGCACTATGAAAAGGACTACCTACACTATAGCAATTATTAAAGTGTTTACTATAATTTTAGTAACAACGTTTTTGTTTTTTAGTTAAGTGTCTACTACACGTTCATATTTATGAAGGAACTGACATGTTAAAGCCTACTAAAAAACACGTTTTTTATAGCAAATCAAACTAAAAAATAGAAAATAAATTTTGATAAATTTGAAAAAAAAGCGTTGGGTGCCTGTTGTCAATAGCTAAAAGTTTTTAAGTTTTTTTTTTTAATATTATTTTATTTTAAATTAGTGTATTGTCATCGGTCTTCGATATATGTATAAAGTTTGAACGAATTCTGACCGTTTAAAGTCAGTCAAAATCACGCCCAAAGGAGTCGTTTACAAACAAACATACAAGTGAAACTAATAAAAAGCGTGTAAAAATTAATTCATCTATTTAAACAACTATTCAAAATTCCACATTCTTCCGTGTGCAATATTTACTTGGGCAGAAAGGAGCCTCTTATTTTTTCTGTCGATGCTTTAGGAAATATGTCCACGATAACACAGACGAGGGTTATAGAAATCTGTACATTTATGTCTGGAGAGTGACGCGACGGTTCTGGAGTTAGGAGGTCGGAGTGTCGCCGACACTACTTGAGTACAAGTTGAGCTGACTCATAAGATGAGGTACACTGCGGCAAGGCCTCAAGAACTCATTTTAAATATAATTTTTAATGTTTACTGAGTATAAGAAGTAAAATACTTTAAATAATAAAAGTTTATTAGAAACATTGTTTATTTTTTTTTGTATATTCTTATAGTATATATCTTTTAGTATATTCTTATTTAAACAATTTTACATCAATTTATACTATTGTAGCCATAGCATATACATCCATTCGCTTTCAATTTAGTGTGAAATTCTTTACATGGACTGAAGTATACTGTGACACACAATTTACCTCTAATTTGCATCTATGATTGTATTTAGTAATATATATAGTAATAATAAAGATTCTTTATTAGAACTTTAACAGTAGAACCTCTGTAAGATGAACTTTAAGTTTTTAAATCTTTTTGTGACGCAGAGTCGGCAGATTATTCATGTTGCAAAATAATACCGTGTGTAGCAGTCTTAAGAAAAATAACACGTACAGCCATGCTTTCAAGTCAGGACAGCGACGCACTAGCTAATTGGTTGAATGCACCCCCGCCCCGCGTCCCGCAAACCATGTTATGCAATAAGTATGTTTATCAGCACTCTGATTACCATAGCACAGGCTCTGCCTACTTTGGAATCAGACGGTCGTGTGTGTAATGTGTAAAGTTATTATAAAGTATGTAGTTATTGGTATCCAAAACACACATGTAATGAAAACCGCATTTAAAAAAAAAATATCAATAATATTTCCACTCGGTGTGTTTTCAACTCAATGTAAAGTTTCTCTTAACTACTCAGGAGGTGACTCTTACTTTTGTGCAGCCACAGTGAAAAAGCGATATTTCCTTCACTGCGAATAAAAACTTCCACAGTTATGTTATGACCTATTCACGGGATGTATACGCAAAAATAGACCGAAGAATCGGGCTGTTTTTCTACCGGTATTATTTGATCGAAATAAAAGAAAAAAACTGTTGTCTCATGTTGGTCTATAGAAGGTTGTGTAGCTAATAGAAAATTGATCATCATCAACAGCCTTTCCCAGTCCACTACTGGACATAGGCTTCTCCTTAGAAAGGAGGTTTTGGCCTACTATACCGCGCTGGATAGTCGGGTTGGCATAGGGTTTGTTTCAAGTTTTCCTTCTGTTTGCAGTGATGTTGTCCTGGGACTGTAAAACTAGCTATTAATTAAGTTGTTGTTTTTATCCAAGTTGTCAGCCACAACCGGCAATATTGGACGTGTCATAAATAAAAGTATAATTGGAAATGTTTGTACTCTGCAAACCATTTGCTTTAAATGTTTGCTTAGATTGCTTAGGGTCTTCGTAAATGTGCGTGTATTTATTTTGATTTGAATTTAATGAAAATTAAGGGTATTTAAGTCTGTGAGTAGGGTACTTAAATCTTAACGAAGTTATTGAATTGGTAACAGCTCGTAACTTTTACAAATCAAGTATTGTATTAAGTGACTTCTATTTTAAATAAAAATAATAGCGAGAGACCTCTAAATATAGATTGGCATGTTACTTAACCTCCGTAATATCAGTCTTTTGTCTATGAAAAATGATGTACCGGGTGAAGACCGATAAAAGATATACGAATACGAGAGATTATACAAATATATTTTCATATAAATCCATAGTGAAACAATTTTAGATTTTCCCGTTAATATAGGAATTAAATCCTTGATAAATTGTACATATTATGATAAATTGTATATTAAATTAATCATACATACATTTACAAAATTACGCCTGTATCCTCAAAGGGATAGGCAGAAAAGTATTAAACGTCCACAGTTTTCCAATGTTACTAGTTCTGCATACGTTATAAGACACTTTAGAGGTTAGATGGAAAAAAATTGGAGTATACCGAAAAGAAAGAACCAAGTAGGCAAGATATTGTTATTACGGATGGATAGGGGAGTTGAAGCAATGGATCGCACAGGTCAGGTAACCTGTAACTAAATATATATCAGCTATTAAACTATATAGTGGCAAAGCCCTTCTGATCAACCTATCTCCATTGATAAATCATCAACATCAAACATGAAGCAAACAATCAGCAACAAATTATTTGCATTGTGCTACTCTCCCTTAATTATTCAACGACAAACCGTCAGTCGCGATACCAATTACGTTCTAAACTCGGACTTTGCCAGCGACAATAACATAGGAACGCTTTTATACTGTTGAATATTTTATATCAAGAAAGGAGACGAGGTACGCGTAAGATTTGAGCTAATCGCTTTGAGTTAAGGGTATGGTACAAAATATGGGCTTCAAAACAGATAACGTTATTTGAGTGACTATCCATACTTATATTATAAATGCGAAAGTGTGTTTGTTTGTCTCTCTATCTATCTGTCTGTTTGCTACCTTTTCGTGCTTAAACCGCTGAACCGATTTACATGAAATTTGGTGTAGAGATAGTTTTAGTCTCATGACATAAGATAGTTTTGATTCCAGCAATCATCCTTTAATGGATTAAAAAGAGGGTTGGAAATTTGTATAGGGAATCAAAAATCACTGAAACGATTTAAATGAAATTTGGTGTAGAGATAGTTTAATACTTGAGAAAGGACATAGTAGTTACTATTTACCGCGAAAACCGTCATACATGCGGGCGGAGCCGCGAACAAATGCTAATGTATTACAACACTAATCTAATCGGTGGAAATACATAGTTATATGATATTTTCATGTAGCACAGGTATATATTCATCTGTGGGAGATCCATGCCTTGGCACAAATGGTTAGGCTCTACCGGAGGGACACTACGGCGTCACAGAAAACCGGTTTAAAAACAATCATTTCGTGACTTTTCACCGAGTGATTGAGGTTATTGGAGTTCATACCCCTCCTTAAGTTCTGGGGGTTAACCTCCCCCCCCCCCCCCCTGGGTACCAAAAGGTGGCAATGCGCTTGTGACTCTTGAGTTGAAATTATCTATGGGCGGCAGTAGTCTCTGGTCATTAGATGACTCTTCTGTTCTTTTGCCTCCTCTTTACCATAGATAAATATATAATCTAGGTACACCTTTATCTACCCATTTATACGTACCTACTACAGTACTTAAACATCTTAAGATATGTTCTGACGAGGAGGCCAAAGGATTTAATACCCCTAATCCCTACAACTGAAACACCATTTTCTATTTCAGTATAAAATGAACCAAAGAGAATATCAATAAAATGGAAGAAAACCTTTCACAGATGAGGGAGGACACAGGGGTAATGCTGCACCAAACAATATAACATGTTCACACACAAGACCAAATACAGCCACCCAAAACATTCAAATTGTAATTTTAATTTTCCCTACATCTCTTAATTTTTTTTTGTTGTTAACTTTCTTTTTTTATTTGTTGCTCCTTTTTTCTTCTCTATAATTTTTTTTATTTAATAATAATTGAGGGTATACCTATTTGTGAAAGTGTAACATTGTAAAAACAATAAATTATTATTACTAAAAACAAATATACATAATTTATTTATAAGTGTAGGTATTTCGAGAAGTTTCGGACATGACAGCCCGTCTGTCATGTCCGGGCGTCTTTCCAGGGAGTGAAGCGTCTTGCCGCAACGGTCGTCACTTCATGTTCGATAACCACGAATCACCACTCGCAAAAGCTTTTATTCTAAGTAGGAAATTCTGCAGCTTTTCTAGGCTTTTATACCCAAAAAGATTTCATCATCTGTGATAATCCCTACAAGAGAGATACTTTGATTCTTGTGGAAATACATAGGAGCCGCAGATAAAAGCTAGTGGTTCATATATTTAGTACACCCCTACTAACACATTCATATTTAATACTAGCTAGTACCCGCCACTTCGTTCGCGTGGAATTTGAAAAGCGCTGCCTTAGTGGGTTCGATGCCGAAACGATGGCAAAATTTTAATAGGTTTTCTGAGAAGAAAAATAGCCTTAGCTATTCCTTATGAAGACAGCTACCTGGTAGTAAAATATTATTGAAATCGGTAAAGCCGTTTAGAAGATTAACCGGAATAAACAGACAGACACACATTTTTTTTTTAACTGTTTTTGAGTTGTTGGTGTGAACTTGAAAAAACCTATAATTTTGACATTGCAAACAGACTTCAATTTTATTTATTTTTATAGATTTATACTAATGCAGGGTGCATAATTCATATTAAAAGAACTGCATAAATCGTTCTTAATAACATACATAACAAAATGGTGTGTGATTATTTGTTGGAATCCTGAACATTTCAAGTGTAAAATACCTTTTCTACCAGTCGGCTTTGGGTAGTGCTAAAACTTATGTGAATGTTAATTAAAGTAGTAAATTACTTTCTTACATACCTAATATTTCCAATCCAAGTCAAATCAGTAGCAAAATATTAAACTTTATAGTAAAATGACTGCAAATATATTTTTTAAAGACAACTCCCGATTTAGGCATATATCCTGTATCGGCCGGATGGCGGCTTGGTTGCAAAAATGCGATCGGGCCCCAACATATTATAACGACGACCTGAAATAACATGGTCTGGGTCCTTCTCTGAGTCCGGCCGTCGGGGTCTTTTTTAGTGGAAACACCACATACTCCTGGCTCCTACATCCCCAAGGAGCTGGAGATCCTAAGGGATTTTCCACCCCGTCAACAAAAAAGAAAAGGTACTTTACAAACATACATGAAACGGACACAAAGAACACACAAACTCAGAATAGAATAGAATTGAAAAGATTATAGAAGCAATAACTGTATAGTTTCTATCAAGAACATTTTATGTTCACATAAGTATTTTGCCTTGCTTTCTCACTTAGGTTAAGTTTATTAAGTAACTTTAGTTTGGAAGTTACAGTAATAAGTAAGTTAAGTAAGTATAGCGATAAGTAAGCAAGGACACTTTATTCAATAGCAAAAACTAGACAAGTTTGCCGTTTACTAAATATGTAAGTTATTTTGTTCATGTATTTATTATTCAAATAATATATGTTTTTACAATGATTGTAATATTCATCATCATCATCATCCTTTAATAGTCTACTGCTGGATATAGGCCTCTCCTTAGACAGAAAGTTACTACTGCGTAGTTTGCTCCCTTAAAATATCCACGGGATAAATAGGGGTGGTGACACTCCGTATTCTTAAACCGTCACCACACGGATAATATTAATAAAATGACTAAATAGACTTAAATAAATGATATTTATTCCCAACCCCGTAAAATTAAAAGAAAACATAATATTTCAAATACAGTAGGACTAAAGTATTTACATAGTTTGGATTGCAATGTCGAACATTTCCCTAAAACAAAAAAAAAATAATGAAATGCTTTTAAATTTTACTTTTAGCAAATAAATATTTATGAAATAAGATTATGCTTATCTAAACAAAAACGTAAAAACTTTCTTCATGCTTACAAATCAATTTACAAAGAAAAAAACACTAATTGCTTTCAATACCGAGCAGGTATCAACGTCCTTATAATTTATTTTTCAGAATTAATTACTTGTTAGCTTTCAATATTCAAGAAACTGAAACCTATTTAAAAGTTCTTCTATAAATAATCTATAATCTTCTAATTAAACCTTGGAAAAGGAGAGTAAGTGTGCGATAGAGAAATTCGACTGCCAAATACACCTGTCACTGATTTATTTGTTGGAAAGAATTTAGATTTTGAAGGAAACGGGTGTGCTTGTACAGATTAGGGTGAATCGATTTATCTTCATCTTTGGATAAAAACTGAGATAAATTTTATGATCGTTTTAAGGGTCAAAGTAATAGATTACCGGTGTTGCCAGGACCTTAAGAACATAGCTTTATTTAAAAGGGTTTAGCTGTGTTTGTAACAAAAACCTGCGTATTGAGAAACGCTTGCAGGAGTGAAAAGGGAAGTGCGTATGGTACAGAACAATTTTCATAAAAATATTAAGTTTGTCGTGAAAATATTGTTTTTATCGATACCATTGTTTTTTGTATTTCTGAAGTATACGTTTTGCATTATTTTACTACACTTTAAAGTCACAAAATTGATGAACAAGCGCGGTAGCTTGTTTGATAGTAAAACTGTGCTTAAATCGGCATTTAGTGTAGCTTACTTGGTACAACTTTTTGAGCACCAATCTAACAAATACCTATATATGTTCGAAATTTTTATGTCTGCAATGAGAAAATAATTTATAATTATTCAGAAAATAATTATAATGTTCTGCGGCACGGTAAACATTAAGCAATGAAATAAACAACGTCAACGTTTTGATTTGACCAATGCATTCGAACGATGCTTTCCAGCATACGGTGATCGGCAGCCTTTGAATACTGATCAACTAAGAGCATGATATGAATTTATATATTCAGACCATCTGCATTATACTAAAGTTGGCAGTCGGCTGGTTAATAATCATTTAATGTTTTGAATGTTGCTAAGCTGTGTCAGGTAGGGGCTTCAACTATTTTAGGTTTAGCTTGTCAGCCACTGGCTTTCCCTGAGAAGGGGCCTAGTTAGGTGATCGTCGTCGATCGGCGTCGATCTGGGGGGACCTGAAATCACATGGCCCGGGTTCTCCCCAGAGCAGGGCGCCTATATCGCCAAGGAGTCGGAGATCCGAAGGGATTTTCATCTCAATAAAAAAAAAAGAAGGGTTTAGCTTGTCAAAACATAGGTGCTCAAAAAATTGAACTGCCGAAAGAAGAATACTACCTATAAAAATGCTATTCTATATACATAATATATTAAAATGTTCAGTTGATTTGTGTACGCTTCAAAAGACTTTCAACCCACTTCAATTTCACTTTGCTTCGTTCCTCATTTCTCATTAATACAACCACAATGTGCCACAGCGAAGCGTGGCAGGTAGAGGATTCGATCCCGGTCGATTTTTATAATCCCGGGATTTCGGGATTATCTACAGTTAATCTCGGGATCCCGGGATAGTCCCGGGATTGTATTGGCAATGGAAAGTGGTAACAAAAAGACAGTAAAACATATCAAAATATTTTTTTTGTTTATCATTTAGTTTTGTGAGGACATAGAATATTTAAGTTTTAAATCTCCAAAAAGGCGGTTAAACAAAATTATACATTCTTCTTATAAAGTAAACAAACTAGTGCCTAGTTTGTTTTGTGTTTCGGTAAATAATTTATGAAACTAACAATAAACTTCAAACAATCAACTTCTTTAGACTTATTTAGATAAACTATAAAAATGTGTGTAGACAAATGTGTAGACAAGATGGCTGTCAAAACGTCAAATCAAGGCAAGTGCGTTTCTTCTTACGCACATATTTATTGACTTATGTAAAAAATTTATCAATCCCGAAAATCCCGGGATTCATTAAATTTGATCCCGAAAATTTTGGGACTAAAATATGACCGAGATCCCGAATCCTCTAGTGGCAGGGTACAGCTGGTTATTGATAAAAAAAAAGCATGAAAAAGTTACTTAAAATTGTAAAATTCCTAACGATCATAGCAGGATGTTACATTACCTATTTATCAAAAACAAAAGATTTTTCTGAATCTGAGGCCCAAGTGCGAATTTATTTCACATCTACTCGATCGTCATGGTGACCGCGTTCGACGCTGCGATTGGCACGTACCAAAATTTTTACCAATCGCAAAGCGACGACAGCTAGTTGATATAAAATATACTTGCACTAGGACCTAGTGTAAGTAATAAAGTCATATCACATCAACAACCTCCACAGTTATGTTATGACCTATTCACGGGATGTATACGCAAAAATAGACCGAAGGTTCGGGCTGTTTTTCTACCGGTATTATTTGATCGAAATAAAAGAAAAAAACTGTTGTCTCATGTTGGTCTATAGAAGGTTGTGTAGCTAATAGAAAATTGATCATCATCAACAGCCTTTCCCAGTCCACTACTGGACATAGGCCTCTCCTTAGAAAGAAGGTTTTGGCCTACTATACCACGCTGGCCAGACGGGTTGGTATAGGGTTTGTGTCAAGTTTTCCTTCTGTTTGCAGTGATGTTGTCCTGCGTAGTTTGTTCCCTTAGTCTGTGTTGTGATATACAACACCCACGGGACGAATAGGGGTGGTAAACTATTAAACATACTTATTTATTCCTTAAAACATACATATCCAAACAAATAAATAAAATTGAAGTGTCTGTTAGTAATGTCAAAATAATGGTTTTTTTAATGCTCACACGGTTATTTGTATGATACCTATGTTTAAAAACCAGTTTAAATATTTTTTGTCTGTCTGTCAGTCTGTTTGTTCAATCTTATTCATAAAATTTTGTGATCTTCATCAAACGGCTGGACCGATTTTGACAATATTTTACTACAAGGTAGCTGTCTATGTAAGCAGTAACTTAGACTATTTTCCATCTCCGGAAAACCCTACAAATTTTTGCAAAGTCCGGGAATCAAATCCGAGACCGGACTGCAGTCGCGTACCGTACTACAACACTAATATATGTATATAGATAAATTACACCCACACACAGAACAAATGACCGTGCTTATCAAACAATATTTGTCCTGGGTGGTAATCGAACCCACGACCTCTGGAGTGACCACGAGCAGACGGGTCGCCTGATAGAAAGTGACTACCGCCGCCCATGAACGCCTGCAACTCAGGAGTCACAAACGCGTTACGGACCTTTTAAGAAGGATCTTCTTGAAGGTTTGAAGGTCGTATTGGTCCGGAAATACTTTTCAATTTTTTATTAGATAAGTCTTTTCGCTAAACTAAAATACGAGGAATTGGAGCTGATTTATATTAGACGCCACCTCTACCAGTTATTCGCTAGTCTAAGACCATAACCGCAATACGCTTGGACTAAAAAAAAAATGGATCTCAACAAAAATGTGCCTTTCTATAAATAAATTTTGCACTCAAATCTGAGCACGCACTTAGGAAGAGCGATATAATTCACAAGCCGACAGTATCTTTTGACATGTCGAGGGGATACACAAGGCTGTAGGCATCGCATTAAAACGGCGTTGTATCGATTTATTTTTATCGTAAATTTCAATTTGCATTTTCAAGATCTTTTGGGAGGGTAGATATTTTAATCTAAATATATTATGAAGTTCAAGAAGTACATTTATGAATCAATAATTTTTTTAACGCTTCATATATGTATGAAGTTAATAAAAACTGTATTGTTTCTCTAATATAAAATCTCTTTTCTTTCTTTCGTTGAAAACACATTTCCCTAAGTGATAAATTTACTAGTTTGGTTTGATTTAAGCGGATTGCTTTACAACTTCATGCCAAACAAAAGTATTTTGCATTGGGACTATCTAAAGCTATCCAAGCTACCTTAACTCCTCGAGGAATCTTAGTAACCTCAATCAACAATCTCGAATACAGGCCCTGTTGAGTCAAGGTACTTGGCCCGCTTTACTAAAACTCCCTGACAGTCCAGTGCTTTTTATATAATTTTCAACTTACATTACAAAACGAGAGGGTAGCGTCGCAACAACAACGGATCTGCTCTCACAATTTGTTTTGATTTTTATTGTTCTTCGGGAGTATTTTCTTCTAATCGACTTGACAGACGTGACGTTGGAGGGTTCTGTTCAACTGAATGTGTTTGATTTTGCATTCCGAGGAGGATAACACGAGAAGTTGGAAGATATCATTATGACGTCGGCCCCCGGATCGCTTAGTTTGTCAGTGGTGCCCTACGGAGTGTCTACTGTACAAGTAATTAAGTGGTGTTGGTGCCCGCCGGTTTTTTTTTAAGATTTTTATCTAATTCTTCTATACTCCTTATAGAAGTCAAACTACTGGTGCCATCTCTTGCACCGCGTCGGTACTACGGTCTGATGGGATGATCGATCCCAGCCAATTTCGTCGCGGATTTACTCGTGCGCTATTGAGAGGGACTTCCTGTTTCGGTCTTAGAGAGGGAGGAGCAAAGGGGAAAACATGCTCTTTAGTTGTTCTATTTTTGTTGTACGTGAGGGAGACACCTGTCGCATTAGTGCAAGTTCAGGAAATATATAATATTGTTACTTTTTCAATATTTTTTTTGGTGCCAATTCATGAATTATTAATATCGTTAGTTTTTGTTAACTGTGGATATAATGTACAAGATTATATTCATTAAAAAGTCTTGAGTATAACAGCCGGGATATCTCAGTATTTAAGTTGTGTACGTTTTGGTACAACCAGTGTTTTTTTTTTAATTATTTAATTTCACATTTCTGTTAATGCAAGCTTGCTTAAAAATACAGACAAAGAATGTTAGTATCACTAATTGACGGTAATAATTGAAGTAGCTTCATCAATTGATCGAAACCTCGATATTTCCCCCCTATTCCTGCAAAGAATCCCTAGTGTAAGATAATAAGTAATCAATAAAACTATTCTCATGATAATCTAATCAAGGCGGTCACGATAAACCTTCTAGCCGAAGTAACTTCATTAATACCGATATATAAACTCCCATTTTGTTAAGACCTCTTACTTCTTTTATTTTTTATGGCACTCGAGATACCTTGTTATCTGGTTAGTTTCAATAAGTGATCCCTGAAAGTCGTAGATAAAGCTGTAAAAATATCTAACACAAAGGTCAATGTTGTTTGGTCAAAAGGAGGTGATACTAGAAATAATGCGAGATTGCTCGTAACTATACGTATCGTTGACGGCGTAAATTCAGAGTTAAGATAACGGGGGCGCGTGACGTGCGCGCATGTCAATCTTAAACGAGATAACAGGATTACTGAGTTTGGCCTGTGTGATTGACAGCTTAGTTGAGCCATTAAAATAGAGGATTTCAACCTAAATACTCCGTACTAACGTACAAATGTCAGATTGTCATTTGATGTAACTTTATATTAGTATATAACAACTTTTCTGGGGTTTGATGGTTGTGAAAACGCCAAGCAAGCAAATGGCCCTCCTGATAATAACCAGTCACCTTAAAAAACCGTACAGTATGGAAGTTTATGATTCTTGGGCATTCGCGTTGTTTAACATTTTGTTTGTTTAACCCCTTTAAAGAACATATACATTCTTGTCTTGTCAGTCCTTTGAAAAACCGTAGTAGGGCTTATTTTTTATGATCCGTCAAAATTTTAGTTTTGTTTACTGTCCTACTGTGCCGCTGTGTACTGCCAATAGAACTCTGGCGTTCCTACTTTATAGCAGAAATAAAATACTAAAATAATAGGTCTTTACCTATGAAATTGCCGTTTTGTATGCAATAAGTGAAAGTACTTATTTTTTCAAACTTTTTTATTTCTGTTATTCGAAGTAATCACCCATGCAATCGACGCATCTTTGCCAACGCATTGGAAGTTTATTGATGCCCTTCTTGTAAAAATCAGCTGGACGAGAGGCAACAAACTCTTCAAAGGCATTTTGTACTGCCTTGAATTTTTTACCCACTAAAAAGTTGTCTAAATTTTGGAAAAGTAATAGTCGGTAGGTGCAAGGTCTGGTGGTCACATCTGCAACCAGCTTTGGTCAATCGGTCGTCCCCACTGCTCCTTCACGAAAACGCGCGACCCCATACTGCGCAACAGACAGTCTTCAAGCTGCAAGAGCTGGGGTTGGAAGCTCTCCCTCATCCGCCATACTCACCAGACCTTGGCAGTTTGCCAATGCGTTGGCAAAGATGCGTCGATTGCATGGGTGATTACTTCGAATAACAGAAATAAAAAAGTTTGAAAAAATAAGTACTTTCACTTATTGCATACAAAACGGCAATTTCATAGGTTAAGACCTAATATTAATATTGGACAACCAACGCCTTTTAGAAGGACTTAATCTGTAATTTTATTTCAAAATTAATTTGCCCTGGCCCGTGTGTATTGTTCTTCTAAAAACATTAGTGGAAAATTAACTCAGAATTAATGCAATTTAACCATGACCACTGATTTAAACAAGCCTTGTTTCTCAGTAAACGTACATACTCTACACCTTTCATTTATACTTCCTTGAGTCGCTAACCCTAATGCGAAGTTTGGTTTAATGACCTAGTGTAATTGTGCAACGTGCTAACTATAACAAAAGGTGGGAAAATATCCGGTGGTAACAATGGTGTCAGTGCTGTACTGGCACCTCGATACCTCCTGTTTTATTTTACATACATAACTTCATGTCCGTCACTATTATGACATATAGTATTTTACTATGAAGCCATCGCTTTGAAATTCTGCCCGTTTTATCTAAAACAACCAATCTGTAGAAGAATTGTAACACATTTTATGTTAGTTATACTTTCTTAAAGTTGGTTTACGTTTCATATACGTGTTACAGAACAGTGAATTCGAAGAACTTCCCGTTCAGTTTATAGTTTGACTCAAAACCGAAGTATTTGTCGTGAAATTGGATATGTCAGGTGTGAGTTAAGCACGCTTTCACACACCTTTGAAACCATTGTGACAAGAAAGATGAGTCTTATTTTTTTTATAAGTTTTTATCGATTCTTATGCCAGATACAGATAAAGTGATGCCCATTATGTTGCAGAAGCTGTTATTAGTGTTTCATAGTCTACCAATTTACTTATAGTCATTGATTTTATTAATAAACTAGTTGTGCCCTGCTAAGCTTCATTGTGGCATATTGTTTCTGAATTAATGAGAAACGAGGAAGAAAAGTGATGGCAAAATAGATAAAACAATTGTTAAAATCACGTCAAAATTAGACTCAATCTTGAATGTTTTTTTTTTGTGTTTAACGGAGCATCTAAAGTTGCTTTCTCTTCTTTCCATCTTTCTACTAACCTATGTCCGATTTAACTGTAAACTATTTATTAAAAAGATCAAGTTTTCCGACAATATCACTTATGTCAATTTTACGTTTGTTAATCATACAGTTAATTCTGTTTTCCTGGCCACACACGAACAAAGATATTCCCTTGTACCTATCGCTGATCAAGCTTGATTGCGCATTACCATGTCAAGCACACAGCTAATGTCTGCTCGTTATCGACCCCCCATTGGGTACAGATACCCACACATACACAATAATATTATACATATCTACACATTACCAAACATTTTGCAATCATCGAATCACGTGTAAACTATATAAATAAATATATGAGTCGTTAGGGTATTAAAAAAAAACATACGCATGTTCAATACGCAGAGTGTTCTAACTAAAATTTAAAATCTGTTAAGAGGGAGTTCGGGTTCCGTACCTCTTAATGCAAAAAACTAAATCCTTATAGGAAATTTAAACCATATACTGAGGTCTACGGTCACTTGAAGCTGTAAAATAATCAATCCTAAGGTAGCATAAAAAAGGGGCGGTTTATGCCGCAAAAAAGGCATATTTCGACACTCTCAAGGGAATTAAAAGTCATAGGGTACTTTCCATTGACCTATAACTCTGAAATTTGCCAAGTAACATACTCTTATACTACAAGTACAGGTAAAAATCTAAAACCTATACATTTGTAAATAAATCAGAAAATATTTTAGTATTTTAGTACTTATTTAAAGTACGTAATCAATCATCGAGCCACAATTTCTCTTATAAAACTCAAGAATATAAGTAATTATAGGTTTTGGAAACTAAATTTAGGGCAACGCTCAAAAAAAAAACTGCGAGATTCGCTTCCTGAACTACTTTTAATATGTGTACGAAACCCTCGGTTTGCGAGTCCGACTTGTACTTGTCCTGATTTTTATTGTATTTCATACCTAAAACTTTTTAATTGGACTCAGTTGACGTAATGCCTCAATACACGACGAGGAAAACTCCAAACGTGAATAGTGTGAATATGAATATAAAAATTTCTAGTTTTATTTGACGACCGGATGGCGTAGTGGTTTGTGTAACGGACTGCTATTCCAAAGGTCGCGGGTTCGATTCCCGCTTAAGTCAAACATTTCTGTGCATGAACAATTTAATGTTTGA
Source organism: Arctia plantaginis (assembly GCA_902825455.1). Taxonomy (NCBI): domain Eukaryota; kingdom Metazoa; phylum Arthropoda; class Insecta; order Lepidoptera; family Erebidae; genus Arctia; species Arctia plantaginis. The sequence continues at coordinate 2,680,603 of CADEBD010000388.1, read as the reverse complement.
TTTGGTCTGGGTGTTTCTATGTGTAATAAGTATGTATTTACAAAACAAAAAGTAATATATGTATTAATATCAGTTGTCTTAGTACCCATAGTACAAGCTCTGCTTAGTTTGGGACTAGATGGCGTTGTGTGAATGTGGTAGAATATTATATATATAATATTATATTTAGCTGGAACATCCAAACAGATTACGAATTGCTTACTAATTACTACTGCACCGAGTGTTGTTGGCTCGATCCCGACATGGGACTACACTTTGTGTAATCCATAAATTATTGTTCTGAGTCTGGGTGTTTTTTGTGTCCGTTTCACGTATGTTTGTAAAGTTCCCAGGCACAGGATATATTTCTTCTGAGAGAGTTTCCTTTTAAAACAAACAGAAAAATATCAGAATGCAAAATATCGTGATTGTAATTCGGTTTCCATGTTGTTTGACATTCACTGATAACAAGGCAATAGTCTTCTTTAGTCATACTAGAGGGGGAGGAAAAGCAGAGTGACGGAAATAATTCTTGTTGCTTTTTAAAGTTATACTAAATAATCATAATAAAATCTCGACACATTTTACAGACAGCTGTCTGATCCCGAAGTAGATGAAGCTTATAATAAGGTATTATACAATTTATTATACAGACTATTATACAAGGTTACTGGTTGACGATCTAGATAGACTTTAACTTGTGTTTCGGATAGTATTGAAGATGTCGACCTCTACGAACGAGGAATGTGATTTTATTGTGTACATCTTTTCTACGAGAATCTCAATAATGAATAAATAAAATATTTTGATAAGCACCCCCACGCTTTTCCACGAAAGAAATATTTTTCTTTTGAAACTTATAGAAAATTGTTTTCTAAATTTTCGGCTACTACAAAAGAATGTTTTTTTTAGTTTAGATTTTAGTTAAAAACTATGATTTATGTCATTAATAATGGTTATTTGAAGTAAGTCACATATGCTTCTGTACACACATTAGTACGTGGCACTTTTTATCTTAAACACTACTGTGTTTAAGATAAAAAGATAAAAATCCTTAAAATCAAGATCAGGATAATCAAACAAATTTATTAAATTATTGTATTGTCATCGGTCCTTGATAAGTGTGCGAAATTTAAATTCAAGCCGACGTTTTAGATTGGGTGAAAATCACGTTCAAAGATTCCATAACATAGATATCAAGCTAATAAACAAAAAGCGTGTTAATAAAGAAAAGAAACCAAGATATTATTAAGTATGAGTCACGATTTCTAGAAACGATAACGAAACTAAATTTCTACATCATGTGACTAAAGGTTTAGATATTTTCATAAACACCCGATAAATTATAATCCAATAACGTAGCTGTTTATAAATTTACTTGGTCTTAAAAGCTTAACCGAAGGTTTCAACGGTATTAACGTTCGAGTCAACCCCTGCTAACTGATGTTTAGTTTGGGAGTACATAACAAAACATTTGTTTTTTGAACTCGTACTATTTTTTTTAACTAACGTTAAATTAAATACCCTTGTGGTGATGGATTAAGGATACGGAGTGTCACCATCCCTTTTCATCCCTTGGGTGACGTAATAGTCGATTAAGGGAGCAAACTACGTAGGACAACAGCACTGCAAAGAGAACGAAAACTTGAAACAAACCATATACCCGTATCTACCCGTCTGGACAGCGTGGTATTGCAGGCTAAAACCTCCTTTCTAAGGAGAGACCTATGTCCGGCAGTTGACTATTAAAAGCTTTTGATCATTATGATGATAAATTAAATTTACGCTTTATATGGTTACGTTATTTTGAAAACGTTTCTTCTTTAATAATACGCCTAAGTATTTTTAGCATGCACATTTAATAAGATAGGGCATAAATAAATAGACGGATCATCTGCAGCAGAATCAAGTGAATAAATACGGAAAGTTTTCTTTTTAAAGACACCTCCCGCATTAGGAATATATCCCGTGTCTCAGGGGATGATACAAACAAACATGAAACGGACACAAAGAACGTCCAGACTCAGAAAAACAATTTGTGGATCACACAAAGTGTCGGCCCATATGGAGATCGAACCCACAACACTCAGCGCAGTAGAAAGCGGCGAGGTGAGTGCTTAAAGCACTATGCCATCCGTGCAGTCGAGATAAATAAATAGTAAGATAAATCTAAATATATTATTTCTTTTTCTTTTTCAACTTTCTCAGCTTCAGCAGAATTCTTGGACTTGCCCCTTATTCCAAATTCCAGGTTTAGGCTTCGGTAACCTTACTCACTCGGTAAAAAGTTTCGAAGGAATTGTTGTCACGTATTTTGTGACTTGATATTGAAACACAACCTAAAACATTAGGATAAAATGTCATCATCATCAACAGGCTTTAACAATCCACTGCTGGACATAAACCTCTCCTTAGAAAGGAGGTTTTGGCCTACTATACCACGCTGGCCAGACGGGTTGGTATAGGGTTTGTGTCAAGTTTTCCTTCTCTCTGCAGGGCTGTTGTACTGCGTTGTTTTTTTACCTAAGTCGGCTCTTACGACGCCCACGGGATGAATAGGGATAAAATGTGATTACTACTAAATAAATAAATGAATTCGTTGAAAAGGATCACATCTCCAAAATAAAACACATATGAAGGTTATATTAAATATTCACAAACACACACACTATCTACATTAAATATACACACAACATTAAATATACAAAACATTCATAGACGAGTTCCACTTAAATAATATGATCTCCATATCTCCAATATTAAACTAAGTAACAAAAATTGAAGACCCCCTATGGGTTAATTAAAAACTAAGTTTAATCCGTATACCCAACATTGATACAAATTTATCAAACGATCCTGAACAAACATTAGATACTAATTCTGTAACCAAAGTTAAACACATAAGTACACATCTGCTACACGGTCCCACGATATTAATAAAGCATATGTTTTCATTTGTTTAATAAAGGGGACTGTTTGTTGCTCAGTAGTTCTCATTTGTATCTTCATACAATAATTCACGATACATACATAAACATACTCTCTAGACTCTGGTCGGTCCTGCATGTTTGGGGATGGGAGTCAGCACCGGAATTGCATCTGAAGCGGATGATCTCTCTCCACTGGTTCCTGTCCATCGCGTCTCTCAAGATTGTATAAAAATTGGGGAATGATTGGTCTTCTACTTGGTCGGTCCATTATACTCATAGACCAAGGGGTAGGCTGAGGTATATTAACATGGCTACATTTTGCCAATTATGCCAATTTATGTGCCACTTATGTAGGGAACAAGTCTGTTGCCATTAAATGGCCACTAAGAATTCGATAAGAAAAAAAGTATATTAAATGCAAAAATAGGCAAGAATTGTAGTTTAAGGAAAATAATAGTGTTTATATTGATGGATATATACATGTAATTCAAATTGGTTGCTGTCAGGAAATTTGGATCACTCTGGTACTCTTCTCCTCTTATCGTTAGATGGGCAGTAAACTGTGTTCTTCAATCCTTAATTTTCTACCCTTAGGAGTGGTATTTATTCTTCAAATTTGCTTAAGATTTTAACGGGAACTCTAGGGTATTTTACCCCAATAAAAAAGTTAAGTTTCCAATTCAGTTCACAAACTAACTAACATAATAAAAAAACTACTAACGTAAAAACGACAAATTGAATAACTCATGAGTACAAGTTTGTTATAAACCAGTAAATAACAGAAAACAATCAGGTAGCTAGCAAAGTTGAAATATCCATAAACAAGTACAATTGACTGATGAAAAACTTGTTAGTATCACTTAAAGCTTTATTAGACGAACTCAACTACTCCGTTCTAATAAATTCCACTTCGAGAGTGAAATCAAATCGTTCTTACTCTAGTGGCAGGGGATATTTGTCAACATTCCTGACAATGCTTCGAACAGGAGAAAGCTTTTAAAAGATATTGCTTTATTTGTTGAGCTATTGTAGACTATAGAGTAATAAATTTTAGAATGGTTCGAGCTTCTAAAGACAATATTGAGCTTATCTTAGTGAAGGCATTTGAATGTTCTTATTAACCAGTTGTGTCTAGATTGGGAAAACTTTTATTAGAAAATTTAATAAAAAAATACCCGTGAAGGTAAGGGCCGGCTATGCACTTATTACTTACTCTTAAATGTCCATGAGCAACGGTAGTTACTCATCATCAGTCATCAGGTGATCAACTCAAGGAAGAGGAGGAAGAAAAACTCTACAACAGGTAACTGGAACTCCACATTGATGTCTTGAAGATGTATTTAAAATTTATTTTTGTTTAAAACTACGTAACATATCACTAAGTACGGCGGGTTCCTTGTATAAACTACCTGGATTATGCTAATAAAATCACACTCCGATCATTAATCCGCTTATGTAAATTATGGAGAATTTCCTCCCTTAATCTTGCCTCACCCTCTTCAATACACCTCTAGCCATACATCAAAGTTGATCATGATTTACATATTTAATATTATTTCACTTAATGGAACCTTTTGAAACAGTCAAGTCAGTTAGGTTACAGGTGTCATGTCAGGGATTATCCTCTTACTAGGTGATCAATGCCTGGCTGGTCGCGACTTCACGGTTGATGTTGGAAAGTTGTATTTATGCTAATCGATATAAGAACTTTTTTGAACTTTGAAGCCTCTCTCACTCAGTGAAAATCAACAAAGGAATTGCTTAATACCCTTTTCTGTGAGCCCGAAGTATCATATGACTCTCCTACGGTAAAATTTTAAAAGTAGATTTTACTAGCTGAATGAAAGCTACGCCCTTGTACTCCCTGTACAAATCGGTCCAAGAGCATTAATCGACCAGACCAGATGTTGGGATTACGATGAGATGAAACTTGATATATGACTGTGGGTCATTAAAAGTCTTAAGTTTAGAGTGACAGTTACATTTATTTATTTTACCTCAGCAGCAATTTTTTTTTACAAAATACTGATAGGAGTTGAATGTTCGAGCTCCCAGCGGCGACTTTGCTAGCTAACTTGTAGAAACTGCGTTCAAGATAGCTAAGTTTAATAAATTAAATCTTTGTCACCGCGACTTAAAAGTTGGATCTTGGAACTTCTTTATAATTAGTACTAGCGATAATAAAACAAGTTTAAATAAATGCAGACCAGCAAAATTGTCTGAGTTATTATTGTTAAACAGTAAACCATAAGTGGTAACAATAATATAAATATATACGATCAATTCTATGGCTTAGAGTGTACCAATGTGCAAAAAGGGCTATTGTACGAACTCTTACTTATCAAAGACTTTATGTATTGATTTTTAGTGTTCAATAAACGCTTAGAACAACAATATTAGTATTTAATGTAAAAATGTATTCCTATATGTCCTTCGAGCCGGATTGTAGACTATGCGAAATAAAATCAAAAGTTTATATTTTTCAATAATTTCTTTGCTCGGGTTTAAAAAAAATACTAATAGAAGTAATAATTGTGGAGCTCTCAATTATTTGATGCATCCACATGTTTAACTTAAAGCTATTGAATGACCAGTATGTCTTTAAATTTTGAAACCAAACTTTATAATAAATCCCATAACTTAATGAGATATTTTCTAAAACAATTCCACATTCAATCGTCTAAGTATAAATATATATTTATTACGGGAACAAATTAAATACTTAAACAACACGATGAAAATATCAAATATCTAAAGATAAAAGCGTTTCAATGTCTTGAGAAGTACTTCGGAAGCCATAAACACTTCAGTAACGCGAGACAGGTATAGTCAGATATTGGAAGATTTATGATATAATATTAAGAGTAGGGGTCCTAGGTATGACACTATGGAAGATTTATAGATATGAGAGTAGTCATACTTAGAATTTGAAGAGGTTGAATATAAAGTCATAAGTACCCAATGGAAGGAGGTAAATCACAGAATTATTTTAGTGGAGTTCGAGTGCCGTAACAGAGAATTGATCGACTTTACATAGGACAGCAGTAAACTAGAACTATTAAACCTTTTTTCAATTGTGAATGTGATCAGTCCAGAGGCAACATATAATTGACTGAAGAGTATTTTAAATGTTTAGTAGCAGGGCTTTTTGAAGTAGTCACTTGCACTTCACACATATTGTATTATGTTCGGATACCGCTTTTGGTTGACTTCTTTTAATTCCAAATGTTTATAAATAATGCGTTTGCAAAACCTTACAAAAACAAAATGTTACAGAGCGTATATGATTTAAAAACGGCGTAGAATAAATATACCAGTAAAATATCGATGATATCACACATACATACAGTCAAATCTCTATCTCCAAAAGGGTAGGCAGTATTAGACCTCAAAGCCTTTAAAATCAAGTACTATTAATTTATAGATACTGCTACACATAGCTATACCAGCACCAGCAACGTTTATGTTACATTTATTTATATAAAGATTGATATAAAAAATCGAGTTAATAGTAATAACGTATACAATCGGAAAACAATAAAAGAAATGAAATTTCCAAATTTACGATTTACCAATATTCAATACGATAGATAAATGTCGGGTTCCACATAAAACGAACATAAAAAACTGAAGTTTTATTGATTCCAATGCTCCCTTTTCGTCTTTGTTTTGTTAAGAATATATCATGAACTTCTTGTACGGTACAGGTAACTAAGACTTATTTATTTTTACTCAGTATTTGTACCTGATACTTAGCTAATCTGGTCTGATTTTCCTTAGAATACGATTCTCGTCTATAGATAAAATTAAAATTTTGCTAATATTCTCCGTTTTAAATATAATATTTGTGAATAAAAAGAAACCTGTAGAATTCGCCATGTTTAAAGCTATCTTCGCCATAACTATTTTATCTAATTAACCATTATAATATCTATAACCCATAATGAAAGTGTTATCTGTATATATAACTATACATAATGACAAACTAAAATTAAATCAATGTATTTCATATAAATCACTATATCTTTTTAAAGTTTTTATTAATTTTGTCTTCTTTTTATAATAACCATTTAAAGCAGACTTCAGTTGAAAATTGCTGACGTTTTCTTAAAGTAAAATTTAGATATGTTTAATCCATGTTGTCTCCATTATTTGCAGTTTTTCTTATTTTTGCTTCCATCGAAGCTCGCAAGGCTCCAAAAATACAAATATTTGAAATACGAGATCGTGGTAATAATGGTATTGAACTTAGAGATTTAGCATTTATACCAGAGAGTCACAAAAGGGCAGAATCAAAATTATTGAACTTATTCCAATCTAAAAAACAAAAAAAAACACAGAATAATGTAACTGAACAGCTTATTGAAGAATTGAAAAAAGTAAAAGGAGATGAAGGAAATAAAATCAGCGATGATGCCTTTGTTCACGTTTTAAGAAATGTTTTTGACGATTCTGATAGTACCAGTGAGGAAGTGTTTGTGGACAAAACCCGAAACGATCGTCCTGATCCACTACAGCCAATAAGAAATATTCTAAGATCGTTGTAAGTTTTGAGTCACAGATTTGGATATAGTTTTAGTAAGCAAGTATTGTTTTTCGTGAGAGAACCAGTTTAGGTACATATGCGCCGACTCGTCCAGAGTGATACCACAGCTTGGTAGGGAGCTGTTACTTGACTTGCAGGCATTAATGAGCGGTGGTAGTCATTTGCCTTTAGGTAACCCGTTTGCTCGCTTGCCCCCTATATCATAGGCTAGCACAATTCTTACTTTAGACACTTCGCTTTCCTGACTTTCAAATGCTGGTTGGCTTTAAATGAATTTTATGCCTTTTTAGATTACGTCAAAAACCAAAAAATCAAGCAAAATCGAATTCAAGGAGGTTTAGACGTTACAACAAAGGTATCAAAGTCCTATTTGCTTAAAGATGTCGTAGTCATACACTTACTTTTTAGATGTATTTTAACACATAACATAAAATAAAAACACACTGTAATTACCACTACAGTGTATTTTCATTATGATTATGATTCATTATTATCTGATTATGTTGTTAAAAAACTCTTTTTCCTTGGTTCCTAAATAAATATCTAATCACCAAAGTCTACAGAGATTTTAATCAATAGGGGAACTGAACACATAACGTGTATTACACTTGTATTAATAAAACACAAAAGTTAGTTACAGCCATTATCATCATCATCATCATCATCAACAGCCTTTAATAGTCCACTGCTGGACATAAGCCTCTTCTTAAATAGGAGGTTTTGGCCTACTATACCACGCTGACAGCCATTATATTAAACATTATTTTACAGTTAATTTCAATAGTCTAATCGATAACTATACTAATCTATTATACTCACCAGGTCGTTCAAATCCGTCAACATAAAACAGAAAGAAGGAAGTTAAACGGAGTATCCAGTCATCTTAACATTTAATCCAATAAAAATGAAATCATAAAATTTCGTTTCATTACCTATAAATATTTTGTGATAAAAGCGGCAGTTTGGTCACGTAACCAGTTTCAAAAATGGTTTTAAAAATAAGCAATTGGAAGTGCTTAGTTCAAAGGCTATACCGATTCAAATTATTTTACGTTACTAAACTGATGAATAAATGTTTCGTCTCCTCGATGGTAAAAGTTTTCTTAAAATTTTTGCAGCGTGAACTTAATTTTGTACTTACTGTCTGTATTTTCAGAATATGGCAATATCAACATAAGCAAAATCTAAAATTTGTAGTCTTGTACACATTTACTGACAGCGTTCAATTGAAGATCCGTTACTAAATGAAGTACCTAATATACGGAAGGATCCGAGACTCAGACAGTACAGGATCTAGTGTTGTCAGACACAAACAGCTAATAATTTTGAAAATGCCTAACTTTTTTATTTTTATGTGTTCTTATATGCATTGTTATAATGTGATTATGTACTGAATAAGCTCCCTAAGTAAAGATACTACAAGGATTTCGGTGGCTGGACCAAGCTATGTAAAATGCTTCTAAAACCATTCTACATAAATCTTGTCTAGATTTAACTAACATTTCACTAACCTGCCAACCAACCTGCAATCCAACGTTAAGCCTAGCCCAAAATTGCCCAGTCATTTCCTTGAACAATCTCAGGGTATAAAACCACATTTCACAAAGCCAGTTAAATAGTGAGTAGGCCGAAAATCCTGCCATCCCGGATCACGGTTGCTAATTCAATTAGTAGGACGCACTGTTACCCAATTGTTACGTCACTGGGATTTATTTGCTACCTTTAATGTGGAACGTTTGTTGGGAGTGAATTGCAGGTATGGGTCGCGTTGATTTATTTGTGGCAAATAAATATTTTTCAAAATTTGTTCCATTTCTGTTGGAATTGGAGATGTTATATTTGGAATTATGTTACAGAAGAATATGGACAATCAGTAATAGTACTACTACACCTTTGTTTAGGTGTGTTAACAACTATTTGTAGAGGTTAGCTTGCGAAAGTCTGTTTACAATGGTAACTGTTTATGTCTCATAACTTACAAGGTCTTGACTTCTGTTTCTATTCTCAATTTGTAACAATTTTTTCTCTTCAATTATAAAATGACTAACATGTAGTAAACATAGTATTGTTTTTAATGTTTAACTTTGACTTCCAAAAACAAATATCCACCACCATTCAGTGGAGGTGGTGAGTTGCAATTGTTATACGAGTATAGTATAGTAAAAACATTGGAAAAGAAATTCCATAAAAATATTGACTGAGTTCCGAGGCTACAAGAGATAACTAGAAAATGTTTTTTTCTACAGAGTCTTTCAGAAGTTCCAATTGTGCCTCTTTTGTCGTCTTTTTTAAATTTTCAATGCCAGTTTATCTGATTTTGCCAATGAACACTTTGATAAGCTTGGAAGACTTAAAACCTTTTTCCTTCTCCTTCTATTTATAGTTCATCTTTGTATTACGGAAAATGGTTAACAATCACGATCTACCGGAACCTTCTCAAAACAAATAATTACAAAAACACAAAAAAGGAAGAGAAAATATATCTGTTATTTTTGGATTATGGATGTCTGTATCTTTAACTATAAACATTTAATAATTTAGTAGGCGCTGTTTCAGCAATTTAGTCCTATTAAGTACTACGTTTTCAGAATACGAAACGTTGTTGGCAGGACTAAACAAATGTTTAGTGATTTTTAGTTTAGTTTAGAGAGATTTCGAAAAACAGAATTAGCACCAATGTTACATAAGGGTAAGCCTGTAACGATAGTGCTCCTAAAAATTAAATAAATTAATATAAAATAAATAATTTGCTATTACATATCTTGACAGACCTGTTGGTCTGGTGGTTAGTGACCTTGACTGCTAAACCGGAGGTCGTGGGTTCGATTCACACCCAGGACAAATATTGTGTTATGAGCTCGGTCATTTGTTCTGTGTCTGGGTGTAGTTTATCTATAACATGTATCTATTTTAAAATATATAAGTATGTTCATCAGCAGTCTGGTTACCATAGTACAGGTTCTGTCTAGTTAGGGATCAGACGGCCGTATGTGAGATATGTGAGATATATTATTATTATTAATTAAAGAATTAAAAATCACATTTTAAACATTTACTAGACTAATGTGATATGATATTATGATGATGATATGATACATAATATAATTTAAATACATTGGTTTTAACTGTGTCTAGCTCTACCTCCTATTAAATAGGGGGTAATCCCACCGGTTTGATAAAGCGTCCAGAATGCCGTTAGCACTGCCTCTCGCGCGACTTAATAAGGACGCACATCGCTTTCTTATTATGGTAGGGAATTCGTCGACACACTCCTCAGCATGCATTCTGGAGGCACTGCAGTGTCTCGGCAGCCCTATCCTGAAGCATTGTTATATTGGACTCACGGGTCGCCGTATACCCGACGCATAAAACTCAACCACAGGCTGCACGTGTAAAAGGACTGACTGTATGCTTTAAAAAGCGTTACATTCACTTGTTTAGTATAACGTGAAAACCTGCGGGCGAGCATATTACACCGGACAGCCAAACAACCTGCGCTCTTTGTTAATGTCAACGTTATCTTTTAAATCCTCCGTGACCCAACGTCCCAGGTCCTTAAATTGATCGACGCGAGTTAAAGGTGAGTCACAGCGCGAGATTTCTGGAAGGACAGTATACGGTCTTGGGACTCGCTCTGAACACCTTAAACTCCCAGCACCAGGCACCCGAGAGACAGGACCCAGTGGTGAACTCTAGCATCGTTTCATGCCTAAATACATTCGCAATCTCACTCGGCCTGTGTGCACCAGCCACACTCACCGGTACTCTCACTATCCTGGGATTTAACCTGTGTGTCTGCTTTCAGAAGTCACCGATTTTTTTCTTAGTTTGATTTTGAGTAATAATGTCCATTTTAATCTGTTGCTGGTTCTTCTGACACCATTTCAATTTAAACTTAAAAATATTTCTGGAAGCACACCCAACTATACCCAGGTTTGAAAACACAGTCAAGCCTCTGCGTGAGCCACCCGCACGTGTCTGGTCCAACCGGTTAAATATTTTACCCTAGTTTTTTATTAGATACACAGGTACACTCGGCAGACTTGAGAATACAAACTACATTATCATACATTTTAACTAATAATTTTGTATGATATATGTACGTGCACTTACCATCACAACAATAATTGAAATTTATATCAAAATCGATCAATTTTTATCTATCATTCACGGTACCTATTGATCTGACTCACCCCACCTTACTCTATCACAAGTACCACTACACTACCGACTACTATACTACAGACATGTTTGCAATAGATAACCGAGCCGCGCTCGACACTACACAGTGATCCAGCCAGCGCCTGCACCCATGAGCCTCACTCATATACGAGTAGGTATAAGTGTCCGCCGGTAATAGCTCAGTATCCAAACAAGACCACGACTGCAACAGTTTATTAGTTCCATATAGAATGACTCACCGGGATGCACATTGAAGTCACCCAACACGTATACACATTCCACATTTAGGGTTTTTATTATCGCATTGATTTCACTTATGCACTGCGTAAATTCAATGAGGTTATCACTAGAATATGTAGGCATATATACGCTGAGGGAACAAGAGAATTTCAACCTATTTTGAAGAAGAGCCAAGCCAGAAAATTTGCAATTTACCCGATTAATTTTGAAATGTTTCGCCCCTGTTACATAATTTGAACTAAATCATAATTGATAAAACGTATCTGCCTACCCTTTCGGGCATTTAAACGGGTATGTAGTTCGATGTAATTTACAACGCGATGTCCTTGTAACAACACCGAAGACATGACACACTGAGCGTTATCTCCTACCCTTTAAGACACACATACCTATATATTTTGAAATCAATCGAGACTATTTCAGAGGCACCGAAAGCGACCTAAGTCATCTGCGCTGTCTACCATCTTAATATAAAAAAAACTTTATCAATCCTCAACAAAAAAGAACATACAATATGCAAATTTAATAAAGAAAACTTTGTTTCATATCTAGCTAAAACGAGGTCGTAAGGTTTACTCGGATGAGTATGAATAAACACCTCCGTGGTTACAGTTTCAAGGAAAACGGCGACCATTTTGAATTTTCACGGTTATAATAATGTATGAGAGATGTCTTCGCGAGACTGCGGTGATATTATGCAACCTAAAATATTCTTCGCTCTATTTTATTAGAACTTACTTCTCACGTGTAGTTTTACTTCGTGGGGGAGGGGGGGGGGGCTTAACGCGCTTAAAGCGGAGAAGTGGGTATCTATATATTATACTTGTGCGAATTTGACGAATGATAAATTCTTTTTTTTTGTAGAAAAAGACAACTCACGCATTAGGGATATATACGAGTATTATCTTATATCGCAGGGGACTTTACAACCATAAAAGAACAACCACAATCAGAACAACAATTTGTGGATCACACACGTGTCGTCTCGTGTGGGGATCGAACCTACAACACTCAGCGCAGTAGGAAGCGCCGCGGCGTAGCAACCGCTTAAACCACTACGCCATTCGTGCAATCACAGTTGTGCAGTGCAGTAATTATTACTTTATTTATTGTAAGTGCCACATAAATTGGGTAGATATACTCTAGCCATTAAACTATTATTTTACATAGAGTTTTGAATCCTATTCTAATTGTGTTAAGTCAATTATCGCTCGATATCAAACTTCTTGACTTATGTTATCTACGTCACAAATGACAAATCTCAAGGTGAAATCCGTCAAGCCGTTTAGGCTACAGAACATGTTAAAGAAACATACAATCAATAAACATAAACCTCCCACTGGTCCAGTTGGGTGAAAAAGGGGGACGATCGAAATAACATGCCTACACCAGTTTCTTCTGAAGATCATAGGCCTTCAACAGAAACCCCTAAAGAATTAAAAACACCCCGATTTTCAGCAAAAACCGATCTGGATCTGAGCAGATCTGGCAATCTTGACCTTTTGCTACATTATTGAGTGTTTCACCCCTTTATCTCTTGGGAGTCAGAAGGTTTAAATCAATTCAGTATTTTATATTATTGGAAAATCTTTTTGCTATAATTGGAAATCTAAAAAAAATGGATGTTTATTTCTATATTAAATTCGAATACTACATTCTAAAACCATTGAGATTTACTTGTTAATTTACTCAATAATAATATTATAATATTATTCTACCACATCCACACAACGTCATAAAGTCCCAAACTGGAAAACTGATATAAATACATATATTATACTTTTTTGTTTTAAATACAAATAATACATAACAACACCCAAAAAAATCAAACACTAAATGTTCACGCACTCAAATGTTTAACTTGAGCGGAAATGGAAACAGCGACCATCGGCAAAGCAATGTACCACACAAACCAAAACCCCACTACCATCAACTATGAAACTAATATCTGATTTGTTTCTTCAATGTTACTTCTAAACACATCAGAGTGATCATTGTAGAGGCACGAATGCTTTATCCCTCCAACACATTGATTTCTTTTCACCCTTGCTGGAAGGGTGGGCAACTTGTATATTATTTGCTGCGAAAAATGATTTGCAATAAATTTTTGAACTATCTTTCATCAACGTCATCACCGCAATAAATACAGTCAGTAAAACTACTGTTGGTCATACATACATTCATACACCCGTATTAAGCGTCCACAGTTTGAAAATTTTTAGTATTTTTGTTATTTTAAAATTTCTGAATCTAAATGCAATTATACAAATATTGAACCTTACAAAACGTGTGAAACATTGTACTTGAAGATCTAAAAAAGTAAGTAATATATTCAGATAAACTGGATTAAAAACAAAATAAATATTACTACAAAAAATAGAATTTACGTTTCAAAAACCTACAAAATCATATTTTTTTCTTATCATATTCTATAGTTACTTATAAAACACATCACGGAATAACAAAGGAAATCGTGTCACATATACTAGGAGCCAAAAAACTGGCACATCCCACCTCAGAGTCCTTACATAAATTCTTTTACAGATCCAGATATATTGCTAGTACGTCACACGTCTCATTTCATAACGAAATATTCACGGCTATAATTTCCACCGATTCTTTTGCACCATTCACGCAAAATCTACTAGGAAAAGGTAAAACTAACTTTGTCGCGCAATATTTAGAACTGATATTTGTTTGCAAGCCAAAGTTTCCTTCCTGTGTGAGCTCACAAACAACAGTCAACTGTCAGATCGAATACGCCTAACGTGTAGGTAACAGTGATATAGATATGATACGATCTAACGAACTGTAATGCTACCTTGGAGCCACGTGAATGGCGATAAATCTATTAAAATTCCTAAAAGGAATACCCTTTTGAGTCTGGCAGTGTTTCAAAAGCATTTTTCGGTTAATACTAAAGAGAACAGTAGGAACTGATCCTAATATTTTAAATGATGTCCCTGTAATCCGCCTGTTTTCCATTCTCTTACCATTATAACTGCATTCTCTGCATAATGCAATCTGCATCATGCAATCTCCTGGTTTATTTATACCAAGAGTAGATAGCTATATCAGAAAAATCAGGCATGGTTTTATTTTCAAACAATGAATACATGTGTACTCGTATATTGTTACATTGATAGGGCATATATATCATCAATTTTCCGCGATCCTCCGAGCCACAATCTCTATCATTCCTGGCGCATCCCGACCCTGTATCAATTAGGACGGACTCGGTAAATAAGGCTTGATCCTGATTGTGCCAGCTTTGTTTTCCACGCGCACCCTGACTCCATTGTAGCTTTTTTTATTTTTATTTTATTTTCGCCAACGTTTGCGAAGGTAATGTGATTCTGCTAATGAAAACCCGGTTTCATTATCAATCAGTGTATTTTTTTAATAAAGACGCTTTTTCTGTTTGCTTTGGGATACGGTTCACGTATTTGATTGAATTACGTTGATGGAATAGGATGAGCGGAGGACGTATGTAGGTAGGTATTGTACACACATGTAATTACAGGAATTGTCAAGCTACTGTACCTACATATTGTAGTTACGAAATTTCTTTTTCATACATTCTTTCACATGATTCTGTCGTTACGTTCGCCATTTGTTAACCATTCTCAATATTTTTACACGCTTTTTTTATTAAACGCTTTATATATCAGCTTCACTTGTATGTTTGTTTGTAACCGACTCCTTTGGGCATGATTTTGACTGACTTTAAACGGTCGGAATTCGTTCAAACTTTGTAGATATATCGAGGACCGATGACAATACACTAATTTAAAAATAAATAAAAAATATTTTAAAAAACTAAAAAACTCGCTTTTTATAGAAAACCAAACTAAAAAATAGAAAATAAAATTTGATAAATTTGAAAAAGCGTGAGGTGCTTTTTAAACTTCGAATTGTAATAATATATTTATATACATAATGAAGGTGAAATGATATCCATAAAGTAAAACCTATAAACATAAATGATAAATATGCCTGGATATGCCAAACGATCGCTAGAGACATTGAAAGTACAATACAATAATTGCTTTAGGATGCTGTTGGGGCTGCCGCGTTTTTGTAGCGCATCTGGTATGTTCGCCACGGAGCGAACAAAAGATCTCCACACAATTCTTCGTACAAAAATCAACTCGCTGCTTGTAGGAACGCGGTCTAGTTCCAATAGCATCCTAACCATGCTAAGCAATAAGCATGATGCATCTTGGTCTAGTGAGGTCACGATAATAAAAAACGTTATGTTACTAATATTAGGTTTAAGGTAATTGTTACTAATACATTGGGCCCAATTGCCACCTAATAAAAGTTTATTATTATATTATTATTATTATATAAATAAAGCTGATCTATATTTACAGGAATTTCATTTCTAATGATACGTGAGACGGACATTTAAATACAAAATTGTGGATTAAGTTAACTATATCATCCAATATTAGTTATCAAACTGTTCATATTTCAACACACCTATAAATTCAACTTAACCATGGTTGGGTCAAGAGCAAAGGTATCTCTTAAGAAGGACTTCTTGAAAGATTGATCAAGGCAACTCGGTCGATCTAGATATGGGACGAGCCATGCTTTGCTTGCGCTCCGATATCGTGATTATAATCCTAACGATTATGTCAACGATATCATGAGTATTATCTGTTATAGAAAGACGTTGTCCTCTTGAACTTATTGCTTCCCTAAAGTAGATCTCGTGAAAAAAAGGGGTTTGCAAGCTAATTAAGAGCGAAGCCACACGATGCGTCGACGGTGCGGTGCGGCGCCGGAGCAGTGCCGTTACGTCATCTTAAATACAAACCGGACCGGCAGAGAAGGGTACATGCCGCCACTGCAGTTTTTATTTAATATTTGACTTTCATACGATGAGTACTTATAATAATAGTAGCACAAAAACACATTTCTTTCGCTCCATAGTCGTTAACAGACTGGAGTAACCCTGCATACACTGAGTTATTGTCGTTGCGGCGCTGCGCTGCACCGCACCGTCAACGCATCGTGTGGCCTTGCTCTAAATAAGCTGCTGCCTTTTCTTGACAACTTGTTGGAATTGTCGTGTCATCCGAAATGAAAATAAAAAATTGTAATAAAAAATTAATTTATAAGATTTTTATAGTGTAACAAGTTCCCCCCCCCCCCCCCCCCCCCCTTATGAAGACACGGAAGAGTTAGGCCCCAGTAACTTCACTCACTCGGTAAATAGCAAAGAAAGAATTACTTAACTCTACTTCTGTGTGGTATCACTCCTGTCGAGTCGGTCCTTATAATCCGAAGCAACGACTCTTATTCATATCAAGAATGATTATATTATCTTATCATAAAAAATATTATCAAGGACAGAGTGCTATGCCGCACGTTGAGATAGGTCTATTTTTAGTGTATCAGTGGACTGCAAAAGGTTAATTGTTTGATGAATATTCAAAGCGGCCCGTAATGGTACTCATTACACAGGTCTTTAACAGTCCATTAATAGACCTTAGACCTCTCTTTAGAAAGGAGATTTTGGCCTACTATACCACGCTGGCCAGTCGGGTTGGTATAGGGTTTGTGTCAAGCTTTCCTTCTGCTTTCAGTGCTGGTATCCTATATAGTTGGCTCCTCCCATACGACAGCAACGGGATGAATAGGGGTGGTGACACTGCAAATTCTTAATCCGTCACCACATGGACGCTGATAATGTAGTTGCAGTAAATAACTAAAATAAACGTTGATTTATATAATGAACTTTGCCTTTGCAAGCATGTTTAAATGCATAAAACACACTTCATAATATTAAAATTATATTTTCCAAACAAAACTTCTTATAAATCATCTTTAATCTGTAAAAATCATTAACAATAGTCAATTGTTCTGATGATTACATAAATTATGGTAACACAATAAAGTGCCATAGAAATCAATTGGAAATACCAAGAGCTTACAAGAGCAAGGCGTGACTCGATCAATAACGAACGAACAAACTATAAATCAATTTTCACGTTAATCGTGTAGTTGAAGCTTAGTTCCTGTCAGAGCGATACCGTCTTGACTTCCAGTTCCGCCAGACGTTGAACTTCCGGCAGCGTAAGTACAAAATTGTAGATAATAGACACTAAGTCTCAGAGCGTTAAAATTTTCTTCAAAAATCCTTATCAAAATGTATACTGTTTTATATAGTACTAGCCAAGATATAAAATCTCAATCACCTGTTTTTAATCATATGATTTAAACAAACCTGTGACTCATCTACAACATCACTATGACCTATTTTACACGCTTCATATTAGCTTCACTTGTATGTTTGTTTGTATGTTTGTAACCGACTCCTTTGGGCGTGATTTTGGCTGACTTTAAACGGTCAGAATTCGCTCAAACTTTGTAGATATATCGAGGACCGATAACAATACACTAATTTAAAAAAAAAATATTAAAAAGAAAATAGTCTAAAAAAAAAAAAACACGCTTTTGTAGATGATTATTTTATATGTGGTGCCTGTTGTCAGTTGTAAAAAGCGCCCCACGCTTTTTTTCAAATTTATTAAAATTTATTTTCTATTTTTTAGTTTGGTTTTCTATATTATTATTTTTTATTATTAGCGTCAGACTCCCGTAAGGTCTAAATCTTAAAAAAAAAGGTCAGTTTTAATTGATTTCGATGCCATTTATCTTTGACTAAGACCATATCTAAGTTGTGATTTATCACAGGTGAAAACACAGTAAAAAAAAAACAACAATTTCATCAAATGAATATGATTTAAAAGTAGCAATAATTTCCATGTCTATATAGTATTGTTTTGTGTATCCTAAACAGTTTGTAGGCTGTGCTGTAGAGCTAGGGGTTACTTCTATTGTCAGTTACGGTACAAAATTCCTATTCGTATTATTTTGGGGTTTTTGTGCCATTATGGGAGTTGTTGATGCAATAAAATTGTGCTTTTTATTCTCTACGAAAAGATTTGTGTAGTTTGTTTTTGAAAAAAATTAAGAACTTTGGAAAAAGGGTTTGCAAGTAAGTGTTAGAAAGTTTACATATAAAAATTGATAGTTGTTAAATATTACGCCAAAAATATCAAACGAGAAAATAATTTCGGTGATAAAAAACCTGCTTGCTTGAGTATTTAAAACAAACAACCATACATATAAATATTATTAAGACGTTCATCAAACAACACGACTATCAAACAAAAGACTTTAGTTTATTAGCTTGAAGACCATAAATTGTGCGTACATTTGAGTAGTGTAAAATCAAGGACAATAAAATTAGGCATAACGTTTAGTCAATTACGTGATGATGTTAATTACCACACATTTACATTATTATACAGAAAATTATTCCTAAAAATTGTATTTTTTTAAGCAGTCCCTTTCTTATATTATTTTGTTAAGACATTGAGCGTGTTCACTTATAAATACTATTTTACAAATAAATACTACTTTTTCAGTCCAGTCGTGATAATAAATGTTGTTTACCAAAGTTGTATTGTACAATGCTTGAATGTTAAATGATATATAGAAAATACGCGGCACCGCGAAACAGCAACGAAACTTATCACCATTTTACTGCAAACTGTTATTCATTGTTTAAATGAAGTGAATTTAGCGAAAATTCCTTTGCATTTAAACAATTGTTTCATTTACAAAATAAAAGCTAGATCTGTCGTATATTTTTTGTTATATATAAAGTTACTTTGGGTTCAAATAAAAATGTTTGTAAGTGGTGTTTATACTTATAAAAGATATCAAGTTTTATACGAGTGTATTTCAGGCATGCCTGACTACTTTCGTACCGTAAGTTCCAAAAGGGGCATCAGTACTTATTAGTAGTATTCATTGATTAGGCCTACTTAATCACTTTTTATCTGAATCGACATGATATTTGGATTTACTTGTAAATGAAAAGCAAATTACTTCACTTTTAACTAAGATTCATAATGTAAAGTCCTCGTTAAGCGTCAGTTAAATAACCAGATAAAATATCTTACCATAAATCCATCGTTTTAATTAAGTTCAGGTATTTTCGTCAATGTAAAATCTTAGAGGCTTTTCAACAAAACTTTTTTCTTCTTAGCTGGTATGATGAATATCTCATTTATTTTAATAAAAGGAAACATATTGGTATTGGTATTGGTATTGGTTGTGGGCTTCGGTTTCCGCATTTAGACTCAGAGTGAAAAGGAGACATATCTAACTACTCTATTATTTTTACTCTGTAGATGAGTACAAAAAATCCAGGGTCAGTTCTTATTACTAGGCAAAAGATTGAATTCACTAATGGCGTAGTGGTTTAAGGTAGGAACGCGCCCTAGCCGTAACCCTTAGCCATATTCTAGAAATATTTTTAAGTAGAAGCGCCGATAACTGCTTCTAACTGCTGACTAGGTCCTTAATTCTACTATTTTTAGATCAATAGACTGTCGATGGAATGTCGTCGGAATAGTTTTGCACTTTTCCTATTCTACTAACTTTGTAAGACCAATGGCCTCCCCGATGACTTGTCACTGATACAAATGTCGTCGATGTCTTTGTAATAGTTTGGTAAACGAAACATTTTAAATTTGAAAGAAAATGATATATTTCATTTTAATTTGATTTTAATGTTTTTATTTAATTTTATAATGGCAATGTTGTTAATATCACTGCTGATGATTATATTACTATATCTATAGTCTATTGACACTGTTAATTTATGTAAGTAGAAAACTGATATTTTGACCGATTTCAATGGCATCTCATTAGCGTGTCAATGGAATGACAGTGGCTTGGCGTTAACTTAAAATACTATAATTGAGGCCCTGATCTGCGAACAATATAAAATAACGTACGAGGTGCCAACACATGAGAAGACTAATCATGAACCATTTGCACACATAATTCATTAAGCCATTGTTTCAGATTTGATTGTAACGAAATCTGAGAAATGGCCAATCTTAGAAGTCGGTATCTCGGTATTTCCATTCATTCTAAATATATTTTTATACTGACCCTTAAATAAACTGAAGTCACTAACTTACGTAAAGATACACACTTAAGAATTTATTTTCGTTACCTTAATGATTCTAACTAAACCCATAACCTTACATCACAACCCAGGAATACCGATACAAGAATAAGGCTGATATAGTTCGAACAATGGGTACAGCTACATCTGACTCCAGAATACTACACACTATACAATACTCACACGTATCGAGGCGTAATAACACTAAATCTCCAAATGTTTGAGTGTATCGACCACGAACTCTGACGCTGCAAGACAATTGAAGGTGTCCTAGTTTTGCCGTATCTTCTGTTATGGATGTAAACTGGTGACACAAAGAGTAAGAAATCTGCGATTTGTTGTAATATTCCAGCAAATTTGAAGACAGACTAAGCAGGCCGAGGAGGAAAAAGTAAAAATGAAAAGAACAAAAGAAATCATTTGTTCTCACAGTATCAAACACGAACTAATCCGTGTTAATTTTTTGCAGTTTAAACTGTAAATTATCATTTGTAATTAATTTTGAAGGCAGTAGCTGTTTAGAATAGAAGACTTGAAGATAATATAAGCAATAATGCTTTATGAAAATTAGTTTCATAAAAATGACAGTAATTATCTAAGCAATAAGTACGTGAAAATGTCCGACTTTAATAAATGGCTGAAACTAAGAAGAACTCTTAATAAATCTTATTTGCCAGTATCTTAATCACTACCAAATGCTGGATAGATACCCAGTTAGCTGGATACCCTAAGGCGACAAACGTTCAAACCTATACAGTATAATCCAGACTACCTGGATTCGTCAATACAGGTCTAAGTGTTTCTGAAAGTAAAGCTCCATTACACAAGCGGATATTTGTCCCACTACCATGTCACTATACTAAAATATACATATCTTCCATGACGTCACATATATTATCGTCCAACATCGACATCTACGGATCTCGTGTCAATAACGACTCTTTGCGAGCTCGACGTGCGATTTTCGTGTCTTTCATTATAGGTCTGACAACTTCTCATTAATCAACTTCTGAAACACAGGACACTAGTCTTCGAGCGACATCTCAATTACAATTATGTAGTATAAGCGGCGGTAGCCTAGAGGTTAAGGCATTGGACTTGCAATCAAGAGGTCGTCTGTTCGAATCCTGACCAGAACACTACCGACGCGGACCCACTCCTAACACAAGCAATTTAGCTTAGCGAAAGGGGTTAACGGGAATACTAGTCATTTCGGTTGCTACTAAACCTTTAAAAAAGTGTTGAGATCCATAACATCCCATAGAGTGGTACTATATACGTTCATCTATTGTATTTTATATTGATTAACCTCACAAATGATAATCGCAACTGTGACTGGTAAACTACTCCTAGATACAATGAAACAAAAACATACTTTAATACTATCTAAGGAGGACACGTCGAATTACAGAGTAACTGCTCGAAATCAAACGAAATCCTGCATAGCGCAATGAAAGTTCTCACGCAGATTAGTAAATATGCAACATTCCAAGATCAACTTTTGGGCCACGGTACGCCAGGCATGTACACCTCGTCTGGCTGGAAGATTCCCTTTGTATTGGAATGGCATGTATTGGACTCTGAAATATTGTCTCTATCGCTGTCGCTTTGTCACATAC
Organism: Arctia plantaginis; assembly: GCA_902825455.1. Lineage (NCBI taxonomy): Eukaryota > Metazoa > Arthropoda > Insecta > Lepidoptera > Erebidae > Arctia > Arctia plantaginis. The sequence continues at coordinate 2,658,106 of CADEBD010000388.1, read as the reverse complement.
TCCCTACCGTGACAATTAAAACGTGCAGTCAGAGCTTCAAACGTTTCAGATAACAATGCACTTATACAAAGCTCTGATTACATCTGATACGACAGCTCTAGTAACTAGATGGTGATCCAATCCTATTCGTCTGCATTAATTTTTTTCACATAACAGTTGAATGATCATATTTAATTGTTTTTTCTACCTATATACCCGCGTTTTTAATATAGCCAGCCATGATTCACATACATGAGCCTGGTCAAGCGGAGTGACAAAACCTGTGCTAAGCAATTCTATATAGGTATCGTCGCTTTGTCCGTGTGGTGACGTATTAAGAATATGGATTGTACACAGGATAATAGCACAGCAAAGAGAAGAAAAACTTGACACAGACCCTATTCCAACCCGTAAAATCGGCCAAAATCTACTTTCTAAGGAGAGGCCTATGTGCAGGAAAGGGACAACTAAAAGCTGTTGATGATAATGATGACCTTAACTATCTTGAGCAAGGTGGCCTTGAGGTCACCGATGGCCCAATCCCCTCCACCCTTAATTATCCTATCAAAAGGCGATACGATACCGCACTTACATATATCTATTGAGTTGAAAGTGTCTGTGCGGTAGGTGAACTGCCTGCTTGTTTGCCACCCAAACCCCTACTATAAAAAAATCAAGAATGCAAGAAAAGGTACGAGTATTATGTATGTCAAAATTTTAAAAAGACAGAGATAATCAAATGTTCCAGAAAATTGATGGCTCCTACGGAAAAATAAATCGTTCAGGATTTTATACTTAATTTATTTTCAATCACAGAATCACTTCCACCAGATTTGGTTTATTAACGCGCTTGTCTTCTCCGCCATTGGTTCTATTTGTGCAATATCTTCTAAAAAATTTAACCTATCTGTTTATTACTCTTAGCTTAAAAACTTGTTAGTCTCTAATATAATTTTTGGCCATTGTTTTAACAAGTAGTCTAAGATAAAAAGTGTATTCATTTTCTATTATCGATATAAAAGATCTATTAGGTAATATATATATATTATTAACGTTGGCCAAAATATTTAGTTTTGTCACCAATAAATACATTTTCCGTATATTATTATAGATAGATACATACGATGTAGAATACAAACAAAAATAAAGTGATACAAAGCGCTTATCGCAGTCTGCGATCTCTTCGAGGCAACCTTTAGACGAACTACACTATATAGTAACATGTAGCGTGTGGTGCGCATTTACAATTTGGGTATAATAACTAATATATACATAATTACACATACATATACACGAATACATATTCATACACTTACGTACATATATAAATACATACATACACACACCCATATAGCACATAGTTATTACTGAGATAAATAGTGATACTTGACTTATTGATTGATTATTCTAGAGTTGGAATAATAAAGAAAAACTAAAGTAAATCAATATTATAACCTAAGCTGCGAAGACACTCACGTCTTCTTCACCAGCTAATGCGAATGTGAGATTGTTCATTACCTTATCATTTATCGAAGTACTCAAATCGTCTGAGCGACTTCAAAGACTTAACTACAAAGATTTTTATGTAAACACAACTTCAACTAGCAAAGAAATCTAACCATCAATTCAAAATGATAAAAATTTTGATTTCGTAAATAGTTTCACTTGAATAAATGTCCCATCATTCTTTTAAAATGGGTTCAATTTTCTCTATACTGCCTATAAGCACGCATGACCATTGATTTTAGAAACGAAATCCAACGTTAACTCACTAAAGATAAGGTGTAATTTTGAGTGTATAAAAGGGGAATTAGAGAAAAAATTGAAGTGTGCTAAGCGCAAATCGTGCCCAGCGGGAATTTGAGAATAGTTATCAATCTTGGTTGGATGATACTTAGATGACAGAGAGGCAGGATAAGAAAGTGATACCATCTCAATGGGTACTTCCACGATTACTATCATGATCTTCACATTTTTTTTTGCGTTACCTACGCAGTTTACTCTAGAGACGTAGTAGACAGATTTTTCGAAAAATGTTAATTCAATGATGTGGTTTTGAATCAATTTAATTTACGCCATCAGTAGGTTTATTGAAATAATTTATGAATTCTATTTCAAGTCTGTCCATCTCTTTTTTATTCATCAATTTGCTTTTTTCCTTAAATAAAGTATTCATGGATGGAATGGTCATCAATTCTTTTTTTCAAAATTTTATAATCAAAAATGATTTCCACTTGTACGTTTCATGTGTGTTCGTTACTTTCTTTCATTTCATTCAAGTAGATCTTATCAAGGGTCGGCTTGATCTAAAAACACACGCTTGAACGAGTTTTTTTATTTAACCTTTTACTCACTCAAATAGGTTGAGTAAAAGGGAAGTTATACGTAAACTTCAAGTTCAATTCAATAGTGCAGAGTCCTAAGCATGGGACCACTCTCGACTGATTTGTTGCACGTAAAAATTATTTTGCGATTTTGATAAGAAGTTTAAAAATATGAACACCAGGAGAAACAGTTTACTGTCGCTATTTATAATGTATTTGAAACTTAAATGAGCAAGAAGACTTTGTTCAACAAAAAAAAAATTGTATTTTACAAATTAAGTTTCTACCAATAACATAATGGGATAAAGTTTTAAATTTTTGTGCCCACAGCTAGGTATAAGCATACTTTCAGGTTTACCGAATCGAGGTCAAACTACTTGTTTAAGAATTTTTTAAATCCAATAGCACGCAAACATACGCATACACTTATAACATAGAAACATTTATGCAGTAAAGAGAACTAAAATCATATAAAAATAGGACACAAAGTAACTTGGTAGCGTTATGTAAATGATTGATTAACATCGCTGTCGCAAATGAAAGGCATTAGAGAAAAGTGATATATTCATCTACTAATTGTAAAATGCAATTTACATAGCATATTTATATACTTCTTCGATATTTCTAAGTGGTACCTTAAAATAGTTCAAGGAACACTGGAATATCATTGGGATACTTAGATTCCAATAAAATTCCAGCCTTAGGTGGAAACTACCATTTACATTGCTTTAAAAAACTCTATAGCAACTGGAAAATTAAATCAACTTTTGACTAAAAATACTTTGTTTTTTTTTATGTTAGAGGGGGCAGACGAGCAGACAGGTCACCTGATGGAAAATCACCGATGCCGCCCATGATCGTCTGCAAATCAGGAGTCACAAACGCGTTGCCGGTCTTTTATTAAGAAATACGCTGTTTTCTTGAAGGTTTGAAGGTCGTATCGGTTCGCAAATACCGCAGAAGATAACCCTTTTAACAGATTGGTAATGCGAGGCAAAAATTGTCTCGAAAATCGCGCTGTAGTAGCGCGCCAACTATAAATTCAACTACTTTAGATTCCTAATTCGAAAATCCTAACTTAAATTTATCCTCTACTTATCTATACTAATATTATAAAGCTGAAGAGTTTGTTTGTTTGTTTGTTTGTTTGAACGCGCTAATCTCAGGAACTACTGGTCCGATTTGAAAAATTCTTTCAGTGTTAGATAGCCCATTTATCGAGGAAGGCTATAGGCTATATATCATCACGCTATGACCAATAGGAGCGGAGCACCAATGAAGAATGTTTCAAAAACCGAGAAAATTTATTACTATTGAGAGACGCAGACGAAGTTGCGCGGGTCAGCTAGTAGTTCATATATTTATGACACTTTAAGTGCTTCTAGCGTAAGCCAATTTAATTTGGCAGAGGTTGTACGTACAAATGTTATGTTTCGCAATAGCGTATAAGAGTCAACGCCTGTTATGCAAGTGGTTTAGTCAATTACGTATTATTTATTTATGATATGTTATTTACATAATAACAGTCTAAATATTAATGTCTTGTAATGTAACATTGCAGATACAGATAATGTACCTGTTTTGTAATAAAACTGACAAATCACTATCCTACATTGCTGCTTTAAATCATGTTTATGATTGAAATATTCATATAATAGTTATTTTTTTATTGATATTATGTTATTTTTTCAGCAAACAGTCACCATAATACTCACGCCTGCACCCCAGAACGGGTAAGCAGAGGCACGTTAAGCGATATAAACGATATACGGTCAAACCTATTGTCAATAACATTGAGTGTTCAATATGAAAGAGGTATTGCTCAAAAAGGTCAAGGTCATCTTCATCATCAATAGCCTTTAGTAGTCCATTGGCTGGACATGACCTCTGCTTAGAAAGAAGGTCTTGGCCTACTATACCACGCTGGCCAGACGGGTTGCTTTAGGGTTTGTTTCAAGTTTTCTTTCTCTTTGCAGTGATATTGCCCTGCGTATTTTGCTATTACGACACCCACTGGATGAAAAGGGGTGGTGGCACTCCGTATTCTTAATTCGTCACCACATGGAGTCGAGTCGGTAAAGATCCCATACCTGTAATCCGAACTGATTGTTGCCAGGAACTCAGAGACCTTTAACCGGAGTTCATCACCAGGATCACTAATTTCATCGTACTCTAAAATACGTACGATAAAAAAGAACGGTTATTTAGCAGACACATACTTAACAAGTAAGATATGTCTGGTTATAACAGACGATAACTAACATAGGTTTAGATAGTCAATGTTAAGTATCTTTATTAAAGACAAAACCCTTAAAAACTTTTATATTGACTGTTTCTGAAGAGCAATGCCTTTATTGACTTACTGCAGAAACTAATTTTTTGCTTTTCTTAGTTTTTGATCGTCAATATCTAATTGTTTGATTCATCAATATTTAATAGTTAATCGATAAATAAAACAATCAACATTCAATACTCTGCTGGTTGCCTGTCAATTTACGAATGACATTCAGTTTTTTGGGACTAAAATTTATTTTACTCCTTCAAGACAAGAGCGTACTCCTTCCTAAAAGGCAGACAACGCGTTTATGACTCTTCAGTTGCAGACGTCTATGGGCGGCGATGGCCGTCTGGCGGTATGGCGTACAAGTACGCTTCTGCTTACCCATCGGTATTTATGTATTCAATTACCAAAACGCATACACAAAGACAAGGATAATAGCGAGTAGCTCTATAGATAACTATAACTTCCTCAAATACAAACGAGGTTATTTTATCTCTCTCGCCTTATCCAGGTCTTACAATCTAAGCGGAACCCGTTTCAACGTTTATTTATGTTTGGTCAACGGTTTTTGGAAAATGAAATAGATAAGGAAAGGGTCCCACTCGTTATCTGTTGCGTTAGGGTCCCGGGTTAGGGTCCACTGGACCCTTCGGTTATGCGTTTCAAGTCGAAAATTGCGTCTTTGAACGGAACTTTGAATGCCCTTTGATATAAGTTTTAATATTCTTTGAAAGTTGTAAGAAGTATGGCGATGTTAGGGAAGTTCAAAGAATTGATATTCAAAAGGTCGGATAGTCGGATTTTTGCTGATTTTTCGTCGATACCTTTGCCTGATAACTTAAGTAGAATACCATTAAGAGGCTTTTGTATCTGTATTACTTTGAGAGCTTTCTCAAAAAAAGAAAACCATTTCTTGTTGGAATATAGTGTACAGCTGTTCATATATTTTCGATTGGATTAAACAGCTACATCGTTAAAAAAATATAATTCTTTTTAATATTGATAAGTAAAATATTAAACTTAAGTTACTTACTTATCTTTTACTACTTTTTTTTGTATTTATTAACAAACATAACATACTAGTATTTGAATCACTTATGAGTTTATCGTTCATCTTCACTTACGCAAAAGTGGGATGGCACGAGGGTTTGAAGAGAGTTTCCGAAAGATATCCAAAACAATAAATAATGTTATTTCTGGTTTGTAATCTTTAGAATAAAATAAATAATTACTAAACTTATTTTAATAAAAACAACATGTCGCTTTAATACTGTCATAATAAACGTTATTTTTGCTCTTGGAATTTCTTAAGTAGAGAAAGAATTTTGTTTTATTAAATTTGTATATTTTATTTAACGAAGTATTTGTTGATATCTACACCATAATGTTCTTTTTTTTTAATGTTATATCTGTAATAGTAGTTATTATGTCAAAAAAAAGTTATTAAAGATTACGGTCAAGTCAAGGTGTTTGGTCGTTTCCTTGGCCGTTTTTTAAATATAACAACCAATGTATAAGAATAAATAATGATAGTAATTAATAAAAAAGTTTATTAACGTCAAGAATAAGTAGAGTTACACACACAGATCACACAAGAAAAAATAAAAATATGAAGGGCTCAAAAACAGCTATGGAAAGATCTTAACCCGGGGTGTTAGGAAATTTCTTTCATTACAACATTATAATAAAGGTACTTAAAAGTTCTTTTGGGAAAATAACTAACCATCATTATTTTAAATCTGAAAAATGGTTATAATCCTACAGAACCTCTAAAACAAACAGTAGATATTTTTAACGCCACACGAATCGATCACCGCGTTATCGCAGATCACAGATTTAGGATCCAATAAGACTCTTTTTTCTCAACTTCACATTTATCTACCGAAATGGGATTGCAATGGGACCATTTCTTACTGAAGTACTTTATACTAAAGGATTATACCTATACCAATGTGTCATTACATTTTATAGTTCATATGTTTGTGGTGATGATGAGTTGCATTCTATCGGTAAATAGTAATAACCTGACACATCCCAAACTAGGCAAAGCCTGTGCTATGGTAACCAGTTTAGGGTGACCCCGGTAGGGTGACGGCCCGAGGGGGTTCCCACAGGTTAAACATAAGGTAACCAGACTGCTAATAAACATACTTATAAATCACTAAATAATTTTATAGATAAATTACACCCAGATAGAGAACAAAAATGATCTTACACAATATTTGTCCTGGGTGGGAATCGAACCGACAACCTCTAGCTTAGCAGTCAAGAACACTAACTATAATAGTAAACTAACAGACGGTACGTAAACTTAATGAAATTAAAACGAATATTTTCTACCAGCTTTTGCCGGTTTTTTCTGGATTAAAGATACCCAATGTTTTTGCTGTAACCTATGCAACGCGTATGGGAAATTCCATGATACACGGATAAATGTGACCTCCGGATGTAAAAAAACTTTTTTATACATGTACCAAGTCCCTAGTAAAAGTTCAATCCAATAGACGTGACTTTGGTTTGAGGGCCTTTCCGTTAACGGCCAATTCGAGTTTCAGGGACCCAGGTAACGTACCTTTATTATCGTCTTTGTGAGGAATTCTATTGGTACCTGATTAAATTATGCTTAGGTAACATACCGAAAAAAACATTAATACAAAATAACTAAACTAAACTTTGGTTGGTCCTTCTAAACCTACACTTACAACTTAACCTTAGATACATAATATAGATAAATTATACCTAGACACAGAATAAATGATCGTGCTTATTAGACAATTATTGGTCCTGGGTGGGAATCAAATGCAGGACCTCAGAAATCGTCACTAACCACTAGACCAACAGGCCCTAAAGGTCGTAGAGGGCGTCCGTAATTGTGTCCGTGGCGTCCCAGGCGGTGCAGCGTCTGTCTAGTGGGCACTTCATCCACGTTAGCTTAGCTGCTTGGAAAACAACCCGAGAGTGGCAGTTATCGTGTGGGCGTTACTGCCGCTCTCGCATCGGACTTCACAGCCTCATTATGAGTCGCCACAAAGACGCTACTTAAATCATCTGATAAAGATCTAAAACACTCAATTGCCGTGGGAGAGCCATCCTTCAGTATAAATGGATCGGCTCTACCAGACCACAAACAATCGCTGTCAAGCAAGTGAGTAAGATCATTGCATTCCAGAACTGCCCCCTCCTCCCTTGTTTCTGGGACAGGGACTCCAATAGTGGCGACACACTTGAGACTCTCGAGGTGTAGGTGTCTATTGGTGACCGTGGTCACTCACCATCGAGTGACCCATCTGCTGCTGCAAAAAAAGAAACAATGGCTAACAAGAAACCAATGTTTTCCACAAAAGATCGCTAATAGTCTCTTCTTGAAGATTACTGCAGCAATATCTGAACACAACTCCGAATGTACAGGTAATTTTTGTAGCGTAGTTACTCCTAATTTCAGCCTTGTAAAAAATGAGTATTACCGTGAAACGGCTGTACAGGAGCAATTTCCTGAATTGAGCCAAAGTAAGTTGGGAGGCGAAAGATTAGGGAAGCGTTACGACCACATAAATAGTTATTGCAACGTTGTTGGCTATTTGTCGACGCCTTTTGTTCAGTTTTTCTAGAAAACAATTTTTGGGATGGCGTTTTTAGACTGTTATTTCATCACCTTAGTTTAATACTCTGTGTATCCTTAACTTGCTCAATGTATAGAAAGGTTTGTGATATGAGATTGGAGAAAATTAGTTTAAAACTCAAAAACTCAACCACTTGAGATTCGCGGATGACCTAGCCTTATTCGCGGACAACGCAACTACGCTCCAACATATGCTGAATCAGTTGGCAGAGGCAAGCAGAATAGTGGGTCTGACTATGAATAAATCAAAAACAAAGGTAATGACGAACAAGGAAGAAATAGCTATAACACTAGATGATACAAATATTGAATATGTGAAGACCTATACATACCTAGGTCAACTGATTGCATTCAGAGACCAAACGAAAATAGAAATCGAAAGAAGAGTAGCTAATGCGTGGAATAGATATTGGTCACTTAAAGAGATTCTCAAAAGCGAGCAGTTTCCCATGGTAGCGAAGAAAAAAGTGTTCAACTCGTGTGTCTTGCCATGCCTGACATATGGATGCCAAACTTGGGCACTAAACCAAATAGATCTCAAAAAATTGAGAACGTGCCAGAGGGGTATGGAAAGGAGCATGGTAGGCTATACGAAAAAAGACCGCATAAGATCAGAAAAAATAAGATCCATAACCAAGGTGGAAGATATTATAAAGAAAGTAAGACAGTTGAAATGGAAATGGACAGGACATATGACTAGAGACAGCAGAACAAAATGGACTAAGATCATAACGGAGTGGCAACCTCGCGATGGCAAAAGAAAAAGAGGCAGGCAGGTAAAAAGATGGATGGATGACATAAAGAAAATCGGAGACGCTACCTGGTCAAGAAAAGCTAGAGAAAGAAAAGAGTGGAAGCAGCTGGAAGAGGCCTATGTGTCACAGGACACGCTGATCACTAAACCGGGAAACAGATGTGTTAGTTTATAAGTTAGTTTAATTGTAATTTTTTTGTTTAGTTGCAGCAATAAAGGCTTATTATTATTATTATAAGTTGGGAGGCGAAAGATTAGGGAAGCGTTACGACCACATAAATAGTTATTGCAACGTTGTTGGCTATTTGTCGACGCCTTTTGTTCAGTTTTTCTAGAAAACAATTTTTGGGATGGCGTTTTTAGACTGTTATTTCATCACCTTAGTTTAATACTCTGTGTATCCTTAACTTGCTCAATGTATAGAAAGGTTTGTGATATGAGATTGGAGAAAATTAGTTTTAAATTTACATTCCTTAAATTAGAAGAATGATAAATTAATTTGACACATAGATTCTACTGGTTATAGCGGTTTGAATGTAATTTGTCGTAATTTTTTTTTGTGTTCATTTTACTTTTTAACTGTCGATCACACCTATAAGTTAAACAAAATCATCGAAAAACAATTAAAACTAAAACACGAAAAATACACAACTAAGAGGGTCTCATCATTTTAAATTTAAACTCGAAGTTTGGACATAAGTAAAACGTTCTAGAACACTACACAGGAAGCAACAAACGTCAAGCAGTGTCCCGGAAGTGACGGTGGATATTATAAATTCAGGCGGAAACGACTCCCAGCGGTTAAATCACCTGGAAACAGCGGGACGTATTTAAATAAAATGTACTACTGAGTATTTCTTAGTCATTTTTTCTTGTGTAAGAAATTACTAAGGATTCTGTTTGAAATTGCGAATGTTATTCTAGAGAAAATAATTTTGCTACTTTAATCTTCATAAAAGGAAGGCAACGGCGCAAAGTCATATTTTTCAGTAAAATTATTGTATTTACGGAATCTTAAGCTTCGTCGTATGCAGTAGCAGCACTGACAAATCCATTATAAATATTTATCATCATCATCATCATCAACAGCCTTTACTAGTCCACTGTTGTACATAGGCCTCTCCTTAGGAAGGAGGTTTTGGCCTACTATACCACGCTGGCCAGACGGGTTGGTATAGGGTTTGTTTCAAGTTTTCCTTCTCTCTGCAGTGCTGTTGTCCTGCGTAGTTTGCTTCCTTAGTCGCTTCTTACGACACCTACGGGATGAATAGGGTGGTGACACTCTGTATTCTTAATCCGTCACCACACGGATAAATATTTACATTTCATTCCAGTTCCAAAGTTTTAGTGAACGAAAAGCTTGAAAGAAACTCAGTATCCCACTCAGTTTTAAACACCGGACAAGCATTTGGCTACGACGTCCAAGCTTCTTCACTGCAGTACTATCCGTTCTCTTACCCTTAGGCAGCAGCGCAAATACACCAGGGACTTCCTTTCTAGGGTATACCTGGTTCCCCGGCTATTAGTACCCGAGACGGCGTACGGTTTTAGTCGGTTCGAGTCCGACATGCCACCGACAGGTGGTATCCGAGGGGATTTCCTCACGGAAAAAAAAAGGCAGCAGCGCAAAGAAAATCTCCCTGTTTGTTCCTACTAACAATCATAATATTCTTAATAAAAGTTGGAGTCAGGCTGTCTAACCTCCATAAAATATACTATCGAAAACATTGCGTATAGCAAAAAATCTATACTAATATTATAAAGCTGAAGAGTTTGTTTGTTTGTTTGTTTGATCGCGCTAATCTCAGGAACTACTGGTCCGATTTCAAAAATTATTTCAGTGTTAGATAGCCCATTTATCAAGAAAGGCTATAGGCTATATATCATCACGCTAAGACCAATAGGAGCGGAGCACCAATGAAGAATGTTTCAAAAACAGAGAAAATTTATAACTATTCAGAGAGGCAGACGAAGTTGCGCGGGTCGGCTAGTTGGGAATAAAGTAATACTAAAAATATGTTTTTAGTAGTAGTTTTTATTTTTAACGCTATACCCCTAATCTACGAATTTATTTGCGTAAGAAACACTTCGACGAGTATTAGCTCGCTTATCTGGAAAACCTATTCGGTAGCGATTTGAAGACACCTACACACTAATGGCCTGGAAAACATCCGTTGAAAGCTAGGGCGATGGCCCTGGGATATACTTTAAACCTATCGCAGGAACTTACAGCCTTGTGTGACCTTAGAAGTAGTGACAATGAGTCAATAATAGTGAGTCTGTGTATGTGAAGAAAAATGATAGTACGAATTTTAAGGAATATTTCACTAATGCTTGTGTGTAACTCTTGACTTGCGGCTAAATGGTAATCGAGTAGGTTAACGCATTGCAAAGTTAAGCAATCCTAGCCAGGTCAGGCTATAGATGGGTGATCATGCTGAACACATTGAGACCTCTTCCGGCCTCGAAGAGCGGATCAAGTCGTCGGTCCCGGTTGCCATATGGACATCTGTGGCATTCGTTATGGGTAGTTGGAACCCTGGTAAGTCCGACAACGGTCTTACTACTAAACTGCGATATGGCCTAGTATTTGGGTTGTGGAGGTCTGACGGCAGTTGCTCCATGTAAAAAAATCGAATTTCAGCCGTATCGTAGTAGATTTAAAGCTGACTCCAGCCTAGTTTGGGAACAAGGCTCTTAGGAAGTATGTAAACTACGAGTATAGCAGTAAGTTAATTAATGTGCTTAGTGTGTCTATACAAATAAATAAAATTGGAGTGTCTGTTTGTAATATTAAAATAACCACTTTTTACTAAATGCATATGTATGTTTACACGGTACATTTGCCAAAATAACATTTTTTACAATTTTTGTCTGTCTGTCTGTCTGTTTGTTTCGGGTAATCTCTGGAACGGCTGGACCGATTTCGACGGGACTTTCACTGGCAGATAGCTGATGACATAAGCAGTAACTTAGGCTACATTTTTTAGACTAGCTTCGCCCCGCGGCGTTGCCCGCGGTTATAACAACAAACGCGGGTAACACCGCGGGTCTCAGCTAATAGTGTATAAGAATAGTTTACAGTGTATATGTGAACAAAATAATATAGTTAAAATTTTGCTGTTGCGAGTTCTATTAAAACTATGGGTGGAAGAGTAGAACAAGAGAGTTGTCTTATAAACCATACCAGAATTTTGTAACCTGATTCCTTGATTTTAATGTAAATCACAACCTACAAACAAAATACATCTAAGAATTTCATCAAAACCCCACGAGATACCGACAAAAATAGACAAAATATACAAAATCACAAAAATAAACACGCCACACTCGAAAGCAGACGATTTTTCTTCAAAATATTTAAATAAACCGTTGATTCAGTGTTCTGCTCGCGACGCAAATGTAGAACCGGGTTAAATCACTTGGAAACCAACACTACCTTACGCTCTGAGAATATACACTTTCGTGTACGCTGGTGCGGTAAAAGAAAACCTTTTAGAAATGTAAACTACAGAATATTCTCATCAAATATAGAGAAATATCTACGACAGTATAAAAATGTGTTGTTTATTTTTAGTTTTTTTTCTCTTAGACGGCTCTTACGACATCATCGGGATGAATAGAAGTGGCGACATTCCGCATTCTTAATCCGTCACCATGCGGATTTTTTTTAGTTTGACAACTTCCGCACTAGGAATATATCCTGTGTCACGGGGACTTTACTGACATATATGAAACGGACTCAAAGAACACTCAGACTCAGGACAACAATACTTGGATCACACAAAGTGTCGTTCCGTATGGAGATCGAACCCACAACACTCAGCGCAGTAGAAAGCAGCGTGTTAACCGCTTAAACCACTACGCCATCCGTGCAGTCACTTTTTTATACTTTCCTATGAGATAGATAGATCTTCTAAGTAGAAGATCTATCTATCTCAAAACAAGTGTTTTGTCTACGAAAGAGATGTTTATTTATGTATTAATTACTTAGTTCCTTTCATCGATTGAGTGTGGTTATCGAAGCCCAAGAACCTCTTCTCTCTGATTTTGGGGAAAGCACTCAAAGGATGGTATAGTCTGATGCAAACTTAATGGCCGCTCTGAAGTTAGCTGCGCGCACCTGTGCGGTTAAGGCGACTTGACTGTACGTAGACATGAATATGCACACATGTGCAGTGTATGGATGTAACTCACACACTAAAAGTCTTGCATGTCGAGTTTCGCACTGCCCCCGCGCTCCTTTACGTCCCGCTGCAGTCTATTATCGTGTTCTGCGCATCGAAACGCACGAAGTTCCGAGCCGCCATTAAGTTTGCCTCGGACTGTAATGCACTTGTGACCCTGAAGTTGCAGGTGTCCATAGGCGGTGGTAGTCACTTACCAGCAGGTGACCCGTCTGCTTGTTTGCCCTCCTATACTCCTATACCATAATAAAACACAAATCAATATGTAGAATATATATACGCAAATATTAATGTTGATCTTTTATCTGTGTCCTGAAGTTGTACGATGCCATTTGACGAATATATGTACATAGGCATCATAATGCGATGTGTGTGTTATATTCATCTCATTCAAGAAATCTGTTTGGGATAGGTAAAAGTAAGAAAAGTACCTATTAAGTGTTGGATAATTTTCTTGCTTGTAATCGTGTAGAATCAAATTCAAATCAAACATCTCCGATCAGCTCGATCCCTTATCGTTACGTAAAGATGTGGCTTCACTCTGCATTCTCTATCGCATATATCATGGAGAGTGCTCCGAGGAATTTTTCGGACTAGTACCAGCCGCAAATTTCCGTCATCGTTCCACACGGCAAAATTTTCATCCTTATTACCCGGATAGTTGGTGCTCCACTACTGTGCGCTTTTCGAGACCCTTTTCGCCCCGCACAAGCAATCTGTGGAACGTGTTATCGTCTGCGGTATTTACGGACCGATACGACCTTCAAATCTTTAAGAAAAGAGCGTACTCCTTCTTAAAAGGCCGGCAACGCGTTTGTGACTCCTCAGTTGCAGGTGTTCATGGGCGGCGATAGTCACTTTCCATCAGCCGACCCGTCTGCTCGTCTGCCCCCCCTAACATAAAAAAAAAGAAAAATTGGTAATGTTGGCATCTTTCAAATCGATTTAGTCCACATTTTATCCACTATCCTTTCACCACATATATTACCAAACAAACTTATATATTTCTAAGTACATCCATATTTTAAAGATAAAAATTACAATACAGAATAAATTATTGTGATAATCACACAATATTTATCTTGGGTGGGAATCAAACCCACGAGATCCGGAATAACAGCGAGGACCGTTAACCACAAGACCTACATGTCCATTATTTGTTTTGCAGCAATTTTATTGCATGTATATAATCAAGGACAACAATCTTACAAGATACGTTACATAAAATCGTACTCAACAAAACCTACTCATTTACACCTTTATACAAAACCACAACGTTTCCCTAGCGTGTTAACCCTCAACTGCTATGTTGGCGCAATTAAAATAATTCACCATTTCATTCGCAGCTGATATCATGCCCCAGGAAGTTCTCACTTGCTTCCGCTGAGGTCTTCTTGTTCCCACATTAACGAAGTTCTATTTTCTAAATACAATAGAAAATAAACTTTACTTTTACAAGAATAGAGTTGTGTTTTAATTATAAGTTATTAAACCCAATTCATAGAAAAGTTAAAACAGTTTAAATTGTAAAATAGCTGTTGTATGTTAAAAACTTAAATGGTGATGGCGTTTGTTTTGTTTTTTTTTTATAATTAACCTTTTTAAAAAAGCTCAAAAAAAAAGGATCACATTTGGTTCTTCCTTAAAATTTCCATGACACTAAAAAAAGGCCTGTATGTATACAGGCCTTTTTTTAGTGTCATGGAAATTCTCACTTGCTTCCGCTGAGGACACTACACGCTATACTCAGACACAGAACAAATGACCGTGCTCATCTCACAATATTTATCCTAGGTGGTAATCGAACCCACAACCTCCGGTTTAGCAGTCATCGTCACTAACTACTATACCAACATGTATGTAAACCTGAACATATTATATAACTTTATATATAACTGTTTTTTTCGTTTCTTCTTTTCTCCTTTTAATATTTAGGTCATTTTTCACTTTAGTACTTCTAACTAAATGTACCTACTGCACTATCATTCATTTTCATATTACCCTATAATGAATCTCCCCAAATACATATACACATTAGTCCCATACCCTATATATTAGATTGGTAGAGAATGCTTATGACACATTCCACTATTGTACATTTTATACATACAATAAATAAAAACCATTGACGAGAAATAAAAAAAAGACTTTTACTTTAATAATTCCATGATCAAACGTACTTCATGTACAAATTTCGAATTTCGTTCTAAATCTAACCAAATTTATATTTTAAGCTTATTTGGTCTTAAAAAAGATTACATCTTGTATATTTTCCAAGGTTCCAACATTTTTATTCAATATCTTGTACTTCATATCACGCCCCGTGACTCCACCACTTATACGCTATAAGATTTATCGCTCCCGAGGCTACGGGGACCGCTGCGTCCTGAATTTCAATCTACCCCCACTGGAACGGCTGATTAAATTTTTCAACTTGAAATATGTGCCTTATAATATAAGAGGGCAAAATTAAACGGTACATTGGAAACTAATATGTTAAGTTGTGCCGCCTAACCTCTACAAATTTTATTATTGTTGTATTATGTACTTTTGTTGCGATATACGAGTATGTAACTGCTTACTGTTTTCTGAATGCTAATGATGCACAGAAAAACTCGAAAGAGTTTATGTGGTATCATAAAGCTTTCATTCTGATTTTGTTACTAATATTATAAGGAATATAAAAAAAAGTTTAAGAAAAAAAGAGTATGATTTAAAGGCATAATACTGATATATTTTAATAACAAGAGACAACCTAAAAATACTTAATAGTAATTTGTTTTTATGAGCTAGAGGAGAAATAAACAGATGGGTCACCTGACGACCTGACACCTATATTAGAACAGACACAAGTGCCTTGCTAATCATTGAGAGCCTTCTAAAATTATAAAGGGGGTGGTTGGTATTCCGGTAATCGCACTCATTCGGTAAAAAGTAACGATATAATTTCATTTCTGTGAGGCCCTCTCCAGGCAAACCGGCCAATAATTGTCAACTTGACAAATTTTGTAAAATGACAACTTTTTTAAATGAAGTATTTTATATATGCAAAGGTGTCTGTCTGTCTGTCTGTTACCTCTTCACGCTTAAACCGCTGAACAGATTTAGATGAAAGTTGGTATAGAGGTAGTCCGAGTCCCTTGAAAGGACATAGGTTAGTTTTTATCCCAGAAATCATACTTTAAGGGGGTGAAAGGAGGTGGACGTTTGTATGGAGAATCAATAACCGCTTACTCGATTTAAATGAAATTTAGTATGGTGGTACTTTGATTCTTGAAGGACACACACGGGGGCGGACAAAGCTAGTTTGATAATAAAAATGTATAAATACGTAGATATTACGATACTATACATTAATAATTTTTATCAATGTTTTTTTTTTGTTTTATGTTAAAACATTTATTCTCATCAATACGTACAGTAGGACGTAGGCAAGTACGTTGTGTTCATTAAAAAACAAACTTTTTTATTTTGAATTTTCAATAGAGTTTTCATAAAATATACTAAACATTTTTCCACTGTTTTTATCATTAGAAAGTGTATGTTAGACGCGTATAATCTGACGGCATAAAAGGCTCGAGTGGCCCACACTGGCTGCTTCATTAAAATGTCGCGGCACGGCGCGCAGCTCGTGTGGAGAGCCCCTACTGTCCTGCAGGACTTGCGGCCTTTTGAGAGGCCTATAGAACTGCGAAGGTTTAGAGTGAATCACGATAATGTTATTCAAAAACTAAGTGGGTTAAAACTATATTTATATATATTTTTCTCAGACTTTATAACGGATTTGTGAGTTTCTATATCTTGTGTATAGGAATAATGGTTAATTTCAGAATAAAATTATTTTTATTTTGAAAATGTTTTCATACTATACACGCTGACAGTAGAAGATTCTAATTACGACAGTAATACCAGACACCCTTTACTGGTTGACTACAAGAATAAAAGTGACAAATAAATGTTAAATTTTATATATAACTTTTGCCCACGGCTACGCCCGCTTGTATGTCGGTTACCGCGGTAAAAAGTAGCCTATGTTACTCGCTGATTATGTAACTTTTCATTGGTCAATAATTTAACAAAATCGGTTTAGTGGTTTAGGCGTTAAAGCGTAACAAATAAAAAAACTCACTTTCACATTTATGATATAGGTATGGATTACTATACTGATTTACATACTTTTCGACCAGGCTATTCAAATGGTCCTCGACTGCGTTCGTCAAATCCATAACCCACAGGCTGAGTGTCTCAGTTATATCGAATTCTCGAGGCCCAGATAATGGTCAGTCCCGTGTATGAACATAAAAGTGGCAACTGCCAAGACTTCTTCCAATACTTGTAATACTTTTTGCTTTACAAAAACTAATTATGAAAATATCAACCTTATATTACTTTCAACAAAGATAGACTTTGCTTGATACATACCACGCTTAGATAAACTGTAAACTCTCTCTTTTAGCCATAAGGATGTAGAACTTTTTGCTTCTGACACAGTCACCCAACTTGATTCCCTTCCTCCGATATCAAGTTGATTTTATACTTTTAACATTTTACACTTATTACTTCACTAAGGCGATAAGTGCTTGTTGTATAGAGAAGTAACTGTTAAGAAGGCCATCTGCATATACGGACTACTTGACGCTTACCTTAGTCTACGGTATTACAATAAATCTAAACAAAACTGAGAAACTTAGAAACGCCAGTTCTATACGTATCTTAAGCTTCCCACCGCCCGCAGAGTCGCATCATTAAAATGTCGCTACGTACACTCGCGCGCGAGTGGCTGAACAGCAAAGCACTCAAAGCTCCAGCAAATTTATTATTTTTGTTTCGACACACTTATGTTACTCATTTACTTTTTCACGGAAAAGATTTATGGTGGTTTCGAGAATAAGTAAAATAAATATTTTGTTTAGAAATAGAAATGTTTAGCTTTAAAACAGAAACCATGTTTTATGCAACGCAATTAATATTAACTTCGAAGTAGGCTTAGAACTTCCTCATAAGTTAAAAGCTTTGTGTTTAAGTAAAACATGGTATAGATTGGACTTAGTGATTTAATTTCATATCGATAGTCGGTTTTACTGTTACCATATTTGGGTATGTACCCAATAACTATGTACTAGTAGTTATCATGTTCAATAAAATCTAGGCTTAAGTGAAGATGGCATGAAATAAAGTAGGTTTTTCTAAATGTGCAATTGCACTGAATAAATATTTATTATTCTATTACCTCATCATCCCAAAAGTAGATTTAATACAAACCTCAAAATATGTTTAATAGAAACAAGAAAATGTCAATTCAATCAAATCAAGAAAATCACTTCAGTATTTTTCTTTTATTAGCAAGTCTGGAGAACTCCCCTTCATTGACGGAGCAGATAAGGAATGCGAAGCATGACAATGATGACAAAACAACGATTTAGCTCAGAGTTTACGAATCCTTTATTACAGATACTTCCTTCAAAATGTTATTAAAAGCACAACTCTCCCGGTTCATTATTTTGTAAATCAGAGAGATTATGCAAATTGTTTATGTAATCAAAATCTCGAATATTCTGTTCTCGAATTTCTGCAGTCATAACATTTAAGGTACTGATCGTGAGGGTTCAAAATGCTCTAAGTATCTTAAATTTGTGTTGAATTTTGTTATTTGAGATTAATAAATTTCCAAATCTATGAAATTCAAACCGACATAATTCATAATCTTCAACCTGGCATTTGATCACTGAATAGAATACTTAAAAACATAATCAATATCATAAACGTCAATGTGAGTTTGTTTGCTTGTTTGTTACTTTCACGAATTAAATTCTACTACTAACTAATTATTAAGAACATTTGTTTTACCTTATACTATTTCTGACGTGACTTTAAAATTAATAAAACCGACTTCAATACACCTACATGATGATGATGATATACACCTACATGTACATCATCATGATGATGAACTGTCATAAATTGTATTATTCATTCCTTAGGGTGGCATTTCTTCTTAAAACTTGAATGGGCGCAAATATGATAGGAGGATATCAAATAAAAAAATAATTCAAAATCGGATCATATATGACTAAGTTATGAGGTACTAAACACAAAAAAAAACTCTATCGAGAACGTGATCCTGTTTTGAAATCTGTTAAAAATCTACTTTTAGATGAGTGAAGCATCTTTTAAAAGCTATTCAAATACAAATTTATGTAATTGGGTTTCTGAACAGCAACCTATGCAAATATACAGTGGCTTGGTGCCGTTAGTGCCACCCTCCAGGAATCGGTGGAAATTTATTTTGTTAGCAAATGATAATAAATTGCTCGGCGTTGGTTTTGCAGTATCGTAATGAGGCTCGCGTTGTTAGCAGTCATCGCTCATCGGTGTTTTGTCCGTAATTGGATGGGCTCGTTTGACGGGAAAAGTGATGTTAGTAGGTATAACTAGTTACTTACGGGTCACAATTCATTGGTTTAGGATGAAGTTGCAAAAATTATTAGCAAGCTTTCAAATGTTTCAATCAAAAATAGTCTCTGTTCGACTCTGCGATTTTCAGATGTAGTGAATATGAAAATTATAAGATTCTGAATATTAATATCAATAAATAAAGTAAATCGTAACTATGTGAATACCAGAAAAGATTTGTTTCGCGTTTTGTTTTAGAAATTTGCAATCGGACCGTTGTGATAGTCTTATATTACACAGAAAAAGAAAACACAATTTTGGTATTACTCGTTAAGCAGTTATTTCGTACAAAAATGTTTTCCATGTGTATCTGTATGTCGGAATGTCCTTTTTTTGCTGTATTTGTATACATACATCATAAAATATAGTATAATGAAGAAAAAACAATATCTAAACACTTACTCAAAAATACATTACAAAGCCTTTTCATTTTTCGTAGATTTTAGATCTTGTTACAAATTTTAAATCATAAAATACACCGTATCAATTTCGATTCTACACACTTTTTACCCTGTTGACACGTCAGAAGTAGTCAGAACCCACCATCGCCATCTGTTAGAAAGTAGCAAAAACAATCGTAATTGCTTTTGACACTCACAGATATCATAAGAAATCATGAATGATACGATAAACTCCAAGTATTATTATCTCATATTTACGAAACTAATATAAAATACCATATGAACAAAATGTTCATATAATCATATTAACTTCCACAGTTTAAAAACAATGGTATTTTTTTTTTTGGCAAAGTGAAGAAACAATCATATGAGTCACCTAATGGTAAACGACTACCGCGGCTCATGGCCACAATGACATCAAGAAACAAATTTAACCTACTCCCCCCCCCCCCCCCCCTCCTCCCCAAGTGATCAACCGGTAGGAGGTTTGGTCGTCCAGTTACCTCGCTCAGTGTGAAATCAGCGATATGCCGAAGCATAACTCTCCCAAGTTTCACGAAATGTAAAAAAATACCACTCATAGTTAATCCACCAACGGTTGGAGATCATCATTTACATCCAATCCGCCATTATCATAATATTTCATGTGATATTATAATGTACCCTTGCCACATTTTTAACCGGAGCACGTCGATTCAAAATGGAGGGTTAAACTGTTATTTGAATTACTAATGCGTTATATAGAAATGTTTCAAGTACCGCAGTTCTCGTAAGTGGACACTATGAGCGTGAGAAAAGAAACAAAATACCAATTTCGATTTCGTGAGTTGTACATGTTTGCCAACTTTAAAAAAACTAACTTTTATTTTATCTTTATCATCACTCTTAGTTTTATCATTAACCATTCATAGGCATTGAGTGTTTATTTCTGTATGTCGTCGTAAATCATCACCTACACGGATTTTTATATCCCAGTAAATTAAAAGTAGTTTCTAAAAATTGTACAGATCATACTGTTATCTACTTAAAAATACTATGACAGTCTTAATTTCCATATAAACTATGCAAAACTTTTATTCAACTATTTTATAAATATTTGAAATTCAAAAACCAGAGTACAGCAAAGCTCGACGATACACATTAAAAACAAAACACGTCCACCCACACCGAACTATATTTAAACCGTTTAGTTTAAATTCACTATGTTTGGAACGTGGAACGTAATTTAGGGTTGTTGTAAACTGGCCGCTTGAACGCTTGTATGTAGTTATCGGTATTTATGGAGACTACATGTTGATGCAAAGAAACTTCACGACCTGCTTGTAAATACAGTATCCTTCACAGGAAATTGTTACTGTACTTCACAAGTGTTGGTATACTTCACGACCGTACTGGCTATAACTTTAAAACATCTGGGCGATTCATCAGGCACTTGATTATTGGATGATGGCTGTGCGTGAAGTTTACTGCTGGAGTTAGGCCTCTCCTTAGAAAGGAGATTTTGACCTACTATATGACCTGTTTTTTCACAGACTACTGATGAAAAGAATATTGAGAAAAAGTACCATAATATTTATAGAAATGTACTTGTAAGACTTACTGAATATATGAAAAATCTGAAAATGAATATACTGTTAGAAAAGAAATACGTTCCTGCAGACGTTCATGATGAAAATCATAAACAAGTTTCAAACGAACGACATCTTTTCAATCAACTTTTAACCAAATCTTTAATTTTGTAAAACTAAATGCTTATAAGCCCCCACCCAGTTTTTTTTCTTTTCTGTGCGGAAATCCTCTTGGATATTACCCACTGGTAAAAACCGCACGCCGACTCAAACACCAGTAGCTGCGGAATAAGTATATGACCAACTCGTGTGTGGGAACCACGGTCTTCCCGTTCTACAAACTAAAGCGCCGCCAAAACAGCCTGCTTCTGTTAGGGTGACAGAAGGCCTCACCTGTCACACCCAGGTTTACGCTTATGGAGGACGGAGGTCGTTCTCCTTTCTACATCAAGAGGACTGGGATACAAAAGATACCGCTGTAAAACTAAATCTTGTATTGAAACTTGTCTCTTAAGAACTACCTGTATTGTGTGTACCTAACTCTAAATGCTATTAAGATTATCTTGATCAAATAAATCAGGCAAGTTATAAATAAACTTGTACGTAATAATATAGAGGTAACATTAAATGGAAATGGATAACCTTAAATGTTTGTGAATTTCTATTATCTTAAGTATAGATCATAGGAATTTCTGTCGACATAACTTATTATTAATAACTAATATAATAATAAGGACTGATGGTCGCTGGAGCCGACAAGTGCTAGAGTGGAGACCGCGAGTAGGCAAACGTAGTCCTACGACTTCAGGAAAATGGCTGGCAGCGGATTGCCCAAGATCTTAGATGGTTGGCGCGGCTTGGAGGAGGTCTTCATTTAGCAGTGGACAGCAGTAGGCTCATGATGGTGATAATAATTCTATTTATTTATTTCCAAAAGAACGTAGAACTAAATTACAGATCATTTGGCATTTCTTTTTACAAAACAATGAATGTAGCATTTGTAATCAAACTAGGCAAAGCCTGTATTCCGATTATCAGCGTCAACCCCCTCTAATTAATACATTGTAAGAATAGCTTATGATTTTCTATATCATCAACAGCCTTTAACAGTTCACTGCTGCCTATTTATCGAGTAAGGTTAAAGGTTATATAATATCACGCTACAGAAAATAGGAGCCGAGCATCAATGAAAAAGGTTTCAAAAACAGGAAAAGTTATTTCTTTTTGAGAGACGCAGTCGAAGTTTACGTGTCAGCTAGTTGTGCATATTATAACTTAAATGGTTTGAAACTAATAATAGTATTCTACCACATTCACACAACGCCATCTAGCCCCAAACTAAGCAGAGCTTTTTTTTGTGAGCGACTGATGTGATGAGGTCTAAGGTTTGATTCCCGAGTCGGACCAAATGTTTCTGTGATCTGCAAACATTTGTTTCAGAGTTATTTTCTTGAGTTGTTATTTTATAGAGGTATTTTCTATGTTAAATAGGTATGTCTTTCCAAAAAAATGTTTATTTCATGGTACAAGCTCTGCTTAGTTTGAAACTAGATGGCGTTGCATGTTAGATGTCTGAAAATATTATTATTATTATTTTAATGTAGGCGCATCAAAGTCATTTATGCAGTTTATAAAGATACTAACTGTAAGGTAAATTGTATTTTTTTATTCGTAGTACACTTTGACAGCCAATAAAACTTCAAGTTTCAAACAAAACTAAGTAAACCCGCTTAAAGCCGATCAAAGCCAACCAAGATTTCAAAGCAAATGAAATAAAGTTCACGTCACCACATCTTGGTATAAAGGGGCTTGATGAAAGAACTTAGTGGGGGCGGCGATAGAACGTAACTGTAAAATCAATTAAGACGTGCCGCAGTACATTGCTTCGGGCGTTTTACACGTAGCTTCTGAGCGTGTGGCTACAGAAAACGCGGGAAAACATTTAGATTTTTTTTTTTAATATTCTCTCAGTTTGATATGTGGCCAAGTTTTGATCTATGTATTCTGCATACCGTAGATTCCGTCCAAACTGGTGCTGACTCAAGTCACACCACGACGCACCTGCAGATTGATTAGTCTTAGCAGACTGGGAATCCGAACAGTAGACACCTAGCCCTGAACCGACACCTATTCATCATCAAGGCGACGGACAGCCCTCTGTGCAGGGGATGTCTGAAAGCAGAAGAAACGGCGGCCCACGTAGTCCTGGAATGCGAGGGAGTGGCCACACAACGGGCAAGTATCATTCCCGATTCAAAATCGCTCCTAGAAGCCTGTGAACGCCCCAGGAGGCTTCTGCGCTTCTGGAAGGAGCTTGGTTGGCTCACCTAGCTAACCAGTCCTCGACGCATAAAGGACCACTCTTGAGTCTAAATGCGGAAACCGAAGCCCACAACCAATATCAATACAAAAAAATACCGTAGATTGAATTGATAAATAAATACTGATTTTTTTGTAGGAAATTTCAGTTGCAACTACCCGGCTAAAACTTCGGTGTCCGTTACTTGAGATCAAAAATACGGTTAAAATGTTAAAGCAGACCGGCATTTTCTTTTAATTTAAACAATTGCCTCGGAGAACACGTTATTCCTTCGGCCCCGGTTGCCATACGAACGTCTGTGGCAATCGTCACGGATATTTGGAGCACTAAAAAGTCTGACAACCGTCTATCTACAGAACTTCGATATCGCCCAGTACTTTTGCGTTTGCGTTTTAGAGGTCTCATGGCAGTCGCTCCACGTAACAAATCGAAGTTCAGCCGTATCGTAGTTGGCTGAAAGTTGACGGCAAAGTATTTTGGAAAACTGGTCGAATTAATTCATATTCAAAAAATCTTATGAAGCAAAGTGTAAAGTCATAAAAGGAAATGGTATAGAGCACAGTATAAATATAATTCTCAACAAAAAAACGTATGTAAGTAATGTGATTTTCGTATTTTCAATTTTTCTTTTTGTATAATTTTTAACGTGGTATTCAACTCATTTATAAAGGTTACAAGTTTTCGTTTAAAAAATATCATCTGTTTTTGAAATACGTACTAACCGTACTATTAATTTATTAACCAGACGTCTTGAAGATGGCGAAAACAGCGTTTAGAGATTCCATTACATGGATAGATAAATAAATGCAGACGAACCTAATTTAATATAAAGTGACATCATTTCAGCATTTTCTGTTTATATTTTTTTTTCAAATTATTAAACGGTTGTAATCAAGTTTACATTGCAGGAAATCATTTATTAATTGTTAGTATTATCTCGGAGTAAAGTTACATTGCATCGACGTTAATCGTTTTAATTGCCAAATGTAGCGTGCACGATATTTTTGAAATTTGAAATACAAAAGTAAGATATCATTGAAGCAAAGTCGTATTTTAAAAAGAATAGTGGCACTCCAGGAGTGCTGACAGAAGTGAAAACTTACGAGTATGTTTGTCTCTTTTATCTCAAAAAATGCCCAACGTGCCTAAAGAAGTTTTTACTTTAACAATAAAATATGTAAATACTTATATACAGAGATATCGATAACGGTAACAGTGTCGCGAGTTGAACGGTTTTTTTCCCATCTCAAAATATGTGTTTTTGTTAAACCAGAAAATACATTCTTTAGTTAGTTGTTTAAAAATGCCCAAAGCGCCTAAAGAAGTATTCACATCAAAAAAATGAATTAGTAACCTCTAGATAACATAAATTCTCGTTTCGTGGCCCCACAACATCGCTCAAGCAGTCTTCCAACACCCTCATATTAACCCTGGACAGGCAATGATGGCCGACAATTTGTTAACAACGCTTTGTGCGAACATTACAAGTTGCACTGACGTTAATTGTCTGTCGTTACTCAGTTCTACTTTTAGGGGTTCCGGTTAGGGTTCATTTCTACAACATAGAGTAGTCTTCAGTTATTCATGATTTTGGGGCTGTTTATGTTGCGTTAGTTTTTGCCCTCAGCTCCGCTCACTTAATATCGATTTATTTATAACTAGCTGGCCCTGCAAACGTTGTTTTACTATTTACATTATTTTTATATTTTTATTTTTTTTTAATTTCTTAAAATCCGTTCTTAGCTGACCTCTACTCGGTGAAAAGAATATTCCTACCAAATCTTAAGTCTTTAGCTCTAATGG
Organism: Arctia plantaginis; assembly: GCA_902825455.1. Classification (NCBI taxonomy): domain Eukaryota; kingdom Metazoa; phylum Arthropoda; class Insecta; order Lepidoptera; family Erebidae; genus Arctia; species Arctia plantaginis. The sequence continues at coordinate 2,632,417 of CADEBD010000388.1, read as the reverse complement.
TTCCAGAGATATCGTGATGAGTGACTATATACGTGGAAATCTCTTATATTTATATAGATCTATCTAAGTGTCGAATGTCTATGTGTCATCACTCACGAGGGAGCCACCTGTAAGCCGTAGATGACAAGGGGTCCGTCGGGGTACCAGGGGTAGTAGAAACAAAAGGGGTTTACTCCTGGGGTGTTTAATAATAGTCTTCAGTTATTCATGTTTTATAGATTGTTTTTGTTTCACTACTTTCGCCCCCCGTTTCACTCGTATCAATATCGATTTTGTCTACCAGTGTAATATAATGTATCTGCGTGCCAAATTTCATGCGTATCCGTTCAGACGTTCTGCCGTAATTAATGTGAAGTAGTTGGGGTTTCAAAATGTAATATCAGATTAAGCAACTATTGAGTGTGATTCCATTGGTATATACGGAAATGAGCGGGAACCGATCTGCTGTTAGGTGACGCCGATGACTCCAATAACAGACGCCACTCAAGAGTTAAAAGTGCGTTGTTTTTGTGTACTCTTGCCAGAGTTAGAAGGAGGAATAGGAAAGCACTCAAAGAGCCTTGGGCCTTTGATTACTTTACTCACTCGGTGAATTGCAACGACCGAAATACTTAAGTTCTTTTTTATGGCACTTGATTATTAAATTAACTACTTAACGGCTTTATGATGGTTTGTGTTTTAAAGACAACTCCCACACCAGGAATTTAATTATCCTATGTCTTTACAAACATACATGTCACGGACACGAAGAACTCCCAAACTCAGAATAACAATTTGTATATCACACAAAGTGTTGTCCCATGTGGGGATCGAACCCACAACACTCAGCGCAGTAGGAAACGACGAAGTGATGGCTTAAACTACTACTCCATCCCTGCAGTCAAATTATAAATCTGTTGTAAAAAAAATCGTAACGAATAAATATATATTCAAAGAACATAATGCTGTGTTCAACTTGGCCCATATTTGGACGGGCCTGTTGGTGGAGTGGTTAGTGCCCTGACTGCTAAGCCGGAGGTCGTGGGTTCGATTCCCACCCAGGACAAATATTGTGTGATGAGCATGATCATTTGTTCTGTGTCTGGGTGTAATTTATCTATAATATGTATGTATTTAAAAATATATAAGCATGTTTATCAGCAGTCTGGTCACCATAGCACAGGCTCTGCCTAGTTTGGGATCAGACAGCCGTGTGTGAAATGTGTGAGGTATATTTATTTAGTTCAACAAAAAGAGTCGCTTGTTTTCATTTATGTAGATTTTTTATGATAATTCATGTGATGGTAAATGAAACCATCATGATATCCAGGCTCACTAAACCACATAAATTCAATATTGCACTATAATTAAATACCATATTCTGCAGACCTATTTTTGCAAGAAGATTATTGATGCTAAACGAGTTGACAAGAGAAATGGCCGACTTATAAAACATTACTAAAATCAGGTAAGGTCATTCTCTTTCAAGCACAGCGAATATTGTGATTGTGTATTGTGTTGTTGCTACTGCATTCGTATCTCAGAAATCGTAAATACAACGATTTCAAAAGCGATCCAAGTTTAATTGTTGTGTTAAAAAAAGAACTGATCGATTGATTGATTTTCTTGCACAGAAAATAAATATCGTCATTGAACGTGGCAGTACTGCAAGGCTTTAAATTTAAGGGTTCGTGCACGTGAGCACTCCATTTATTAAGGGTGCTTCTACATGATGCAAGTAGCTTGCGCATATTGAGGCCCTTACGCAGGTTATTTGCGAACTACGACTAGGCGGGTCCATTGATTCAAGTATGTACAAGCACGAGCCACCCGCGCAGGTAAGTCGCAGGCTCCGCGGTGCGCGCGGGTTCAAGTAACCCGGGTACTAACAGAAACCAGTTTAACGCAGCAGGACTTTTGCTTCGCGAAAAGGTCTGTGTGGATCCAGCGTCTCGAGCATGTAACCCACGCGAACAGCATGCACATTATATCAACCAAACGTGCAAGTAACTCGTGCATGCTACTGATGCAAATAACCCGCGTCTTCGCCCGCTCCAGCTACTTGCACCGTGTAAAAGCACCCTATCTACAGTATGTAGATTACAGTCAATTTACTTCCAGAAAACATATATCCATTAAAAAAAAAGAAAGCAAACAATATTATCACGAAAAGCGAAAATCCACCACCCAAATTTTCTCAATGACTAAGCTTTTTTGAGCAAAGATTTGGCAAATAATACCCCGCGGACCTAAAACAATAGATTTATGACTTTCTTTGTCCCACCTCCAGCTCTGTTCAGTTCTCACTCTTTATTAATATTGTACTCTTTGTGGCTATTTATCATTCTTACAAAAATATTTGAATATAATCTGAAATTTGAGCTGATTTAATACTATCTGTTATTATTCCTATCCCGAATGACAATTAACTGAAATTAAGCATTAAAATAATAAGGCATATCTAAAGACAGGAGGTGATTTTGATTAATTTTTTCATCTTTCCACATGTTCATTGAATGGATATGGAATGCACAATCATTATAAAGTCAAAAAAGTTGTGTCGACTCTACACATGTAAACAATATATGCAAATGAGGAAAAACAACGAAAAACCATTCCCTTAATACAATTTACAGTCAACAGAGACTTTTTATTAAAACCCCAAGCATACCGTAAGACAAGCGGGGTGAAGTAAATTTATTCATTATTTGATACATAATTCTGGGCATATTTTAATAAAATGTAACTTCAACGGCGACTTCGGGATTCTGAATTCTAATGTTCCAATTCCTTATTTCATTTCGAGACCAACATTTGTGCGATATTTCTAAGAATTGAATGCAACTGCTCGGCAAAAGTATTTTGAGAATTCAAATCATTTCTAAATATTCCTACTGTGTTCATACACTGCCCAAGACACTGGATGAGCATGTAAACATAGGTCTTGTGCAAGCAGACCCATCAGGCTTATGAATTATATAAGCTATGACACATTTTTACGAGAAAATATAATATATTTAACAACATATTTGTATATTTTGAATATGACAGTTTACTACGACTACTGTTCTAGTCGAATGCTGCGGCCTCTTGTTAACAAAAACAAACAGATGGGTAATCCGATATTAAGTAACTACCACCGCTCTTGGACACCTACACCTGAAGAGTCCTCTCACCAGATTTTTTTTTATTTATTTAGGCTTCGGCTTCGTTAACCTCACTGACTCTATGTAAAGCAACGATAGAATTGTGGTTGAACACCGGTTTTCTGTGATGCCATGGTATCAATACGTTCGAGCATGCCCAAATGTGCCTCAGCATGGTTTCCTATAGTAAATGACACAATTAAAACATAAATAGTAAATAAAATAAATAAAAAAAATAAGTTTAAATGATTTATTTACTAAAACGTAGCCATTGTCGAAGTAAAAATTATAATTTAAAAACTAAGTTTTGGTTCGTAAAAACCTTATATTGGTATACCTCTACAAGTGCAATTCGAAACTTTTGAGGAGTCGGCAATTTCTTTAAAACTTAAGTTCTCTAATTCTATGTTAAACAGTTTACGAAACAGATAAAACTTTACAGAAACAAATGCAAGTTGAACATAATGAAACACATTACGAAACTCGATCCATTAAAAAATTTGCATGCCTCGAGTTGTTCTCAAGATAAAAAATTAAAAGTTTTAAGGTTCTGACTGTTGTTGCGGACTTACCCAAAGCATTTCGGTCACTATTTGTACAGTACAGTTAAGATGTACATTGGCTTGTTTGCGATTGTTTGACTTGATCTAGACACGCGGTAGCGTGTCCAGCCAAGTTCAAAGAAAAAGGAACTGGCGACGCAGCAACCGTGTGTAATTATTTTAATTTTACACGAGCTTATTCTGACCCCTTCAAAACTCGAAAACTATTTAACCTACTTATATGAAATTTGGCACATTTATTAAAACCTCTTAGTTTGTTTAGAATCTAAAATTTCATAAATGTTGCTTTTATGACCGACTCACTCACTGACTTATAGATCAAAAACCTAACCCACAGATGACCTAGAAACTTGATATTTAGCATGAAGGTAGACTGTTAGGCTTATACAAAGGAAAAATCTAAAAACTAAAATTATTGATTACTACTCGTAGTATCAACAGAGTAAAAAAAAAATTAAGTATGAAAGTACGTGAATACACGGTTATTTTTTACGGCACCTATCCACAGGATTTTACTTACAAATTACTAGTCATCAATAAATTATTCAGCATTATATCCCTAAAATTAAAAAAAATAGGGAATAATAATGTAATATTCGGAAAGTGCATGAAAACAGTCGTAGCGCCATGAGTTAGGTAGGTACCTATCTCCATTGCCCCTGCTCGCTTTATCTATAAGAATGGTTAGTTTTTTTCACTAAAGCGAGATGTTTCGAATTTATAAGAAAAAGTAATTTTATTTGACAGTAAATATGAGGTAAATAAAAATCACCAACTTTTCGGCGAAATGTTGAAGCGGGTAAGAATGGGTGTACAAGTCAAGACAGTTTTATCGAATCGACTAAAATTCAAAACGACCGATTTAAGGAAAATATAACTTATTTTAAACTGATGCCCGATAATACTGTATGTTTATTTCAAACAAAAAATATGTGTAATCAGTTTAATAATGCAATGTTGGAACAACAATGGATGAAATAGACTGTCCACAGTATTTAAAAAACACGAGCAAAGAAGTTACTGAAAAATAACGAGGATGATTTATTATTAACCGCTGGCTTAGAAAATGTTATCCTCGATAAAAATAGGTGCCCGTGTAATGGTGCGAATAAACATAAATCCGTAAAGAGCTGGTAAACGGATCTATTTAGAATATAGAGAAGGTACATTGGGACCTCGACACCATCAATAATGCACTTAAAATTACAATTAATTTTAACCATTATTTAATTAACGAACTAGAACGTGTCAACCAGACCAAGTTTCAGATACTAAGTAATGCATATGTTGACCTATGACCATACCTTGAACAGTTCCCTATTTGCTTAGCATATGCTATTACTATCCACAAATCACTAGGCCTTAGTCTTGATAGCGCTCTCCTCGACATAGGCTCCTCAATATTTTGCAAAGGGCAAGCTTACCTTGCACTCTTCTGAGATAAAACCTTAGATAGAGTACATCTTATAATTATCGATCTAATCAATTCAAGCCACAAGAACGTTCTATAGTAGAATACAAACGCTTGCGCACGCCATACCGCCGTGACTTGCGCAAATTAAAATTAAACAGATATTTCGAAGGTACAAGAACATATGGAACATAGCACAAAAAGAAAACTGAGGGAACCCGTGAGCAGACGCAAATTCATAATCATAAAAGGTGAACCTTCGCTAGATATTTTAGCAAAAATTATAAAAATCGATTATCGATGAAATGTTCCATAATGTAATAATACCATCACGCATCTCTAATCAGTTCTAAGTGATGGCGAATCTGACATTACGTACTTAGTTCAAATAAAATCTTCAAAAAAATTATATCTCTTATAAGACATATAACCCATGGTGGTGTAATAATAAATCATACCAAAAATATTTATTAAGTTTACTGTGAGTCAATTTTTTAAACGCTTAAGTTTCAGGTAAATATATTTCTGCCATTGTTCTTTTAAGAGTTTCTACACAGAACTTGGCACCCATATAGATCTCAATTCTTTTGTTAGCGAAGTCGAAAACGACGCATATTCTTAATTATTGAACTTGGCTCTCATTTCACATTTATGTTTTTGATGGGATGTGTATTTGCTTCATCTGAAATGTTAGCTTTGAACATAATTAACTAATTATTATTAAATTAATTAAAAATGTGAGTCTGTATCGAATATCAAACGAATTTACCGATTTTAGATTGTTTTTTTTTTAATTTAAAAATTCACTTGGTTTAGAAATACTGATCAGTTATTCAAGAAGATCATCAGTTCTTTTATAGTCGTTGAAGCGATTTTTGAGTGGTGAACACATTTTATTCTTACTATTTATTGTTGTTGGCCGTACATCAAAGATTCGTCAAGAAATTACAATTCTCAAAAAAAGCTTTCTAAGTGTATAAAGGGGCTGGTGAGCCTAAAAAGATCGCTTAACATTACAGTATATCAGGGTGCGGAACAGCAAGAACATTAAAATGCAAAGAGTGACTTAACTGGATGGTATCTCTGCAAAAATTGTATAAATTCCAGATGTCTCTTTTATTTACTTTGAGTTAAAGTAGAGGAAATTATGTGTCTTTCTTTTTTGGGTCTGTGTAGGTAAGATAAAAAAACATTTTCGAATATGCAGCACCTCCACGATTCAAGCTATTATTGAATTCTAATAGATCACTAGGATTATTTTTAGAAGATACAGAATCTAGAAATGATAAAGTTCTGATGGTTTATGGGCGCCAACGAGATACTTTTACAGTTCTTGATTTTCTGAGCTGAATTAAGCTCAACTTAAAGTGACTTGTGATTGTCGAGAGTCTATTGACGTGGTGATTGTCTAAATGACGAGACTAAAATGTCACATCTTGGAGATAGTCTGATGATGGTATCAATGGAATTGAAGTTATTTCTGGAAAACCCCTCTATGAGTCGAGTAGAATGCCCATGGTAACGATGTTCTAATGATGGTAGCTAGGTGTTCTAATGATGGTGTCGGTAAAACTTTTTTAATCTTTTATTTCGGTTCGTATTATTGCAAATAAGAGTTAAAAGTAGCATCTATAGTTACAAATTTCCAGAGCCAAGATAGTTCAAGGTCGAGAGAGTTATTTAAAGAAGAGAATCAAAAACGTCAATAGAATCGCTCGATACAAAACCCAGTAAACAAGCCACATATCAATCACGAAACTTAACTTCCGTATCATCACTTTCTGACTCATCAATAGAGTTTGGAAATGTGGTTACTGTATAATATTACCATTATACCCCCCTTTAGTATCGTTTCTATCGGCTGTCTGCCGTTACTCAGCATCTTTGCGGGACTCCAAATGATGGTATTAATGTTTGATGTCCATTTTTCCCCGCCTGCCTCTTTAGAGGACACGGTTCGTTGAATATGTAATACTATTATTGATTTTGGTATGAATTGAGTTGTTTATGTTGGCTTTTCTCCGTTGAGTTAGGTAAGCGAAGTGAGTTTAATAATTAATCAGTAAAATTAATATGTTACCTTCTTAGGACCTATGTAATTCAATAATGACCTGCCAATTTATAGATATTGTAGGTGTATTTAAAACCACCTTGTTGGTTGACAACTCCAGCGCTAGGATTAAAACCTGTGTCCCGTGGAATTTTATAAACATACATGACAAGGACACAAAGGACACCCGGACTCAGAACAACAATTTGTGGATCACACAAAGTGTCGTCCCATTTGGGACCGGACCCACAACACTCAGCGTAGTAGTAAGCGGCGTGGCGACCGCCTAAACCACTACGCCATCCGTGCAGTCATCATACACTTTTCTGGCCCGTTGTCTCAATTCTAGACCCTCATTAAAAATGAATATTGCCCTGTAATAGACCCCTTTTTTGTTATCATTTATTACTTAAATTAAATACATAAGTTATAAAATTCATACTTTTTTGGCCAATATACACAAATAATTAATAAAAGACACGTAAGAGTACAGAGTTGTATTTATCCTGCAAACTCATTCAAAACTCTGCCAAGAGTCGGGCTGTGTCGGTAGCTGGAAAACTCAGCAAGATAATTTTTCAATTAACAAAGTAAATGTTTATTTATTCAGACACAAGAGAAGCAGTAGCGGTGGGTAATTTGAATAAAATTAATTTATTAAAGGCAGCCCAAATGCGGTTGCAGGCGAGTTATCAGCTTTTGTTTGCGCTATAAAGGACATAAAATATAGCATTCGCTGTGACAGCTTTAACTAATGAATTATATTGGTAAGCTCCTGTACGGCTCAGATTATCTTAGTTTGAATAAAATTGTACTTTGTACTAATTTTAGAATACACCTACAGTATATTGCCAAAAAAAAATGACACATTGTAATGTCATGAAGTTAAAGATTTCGTTTGTATATCATCATCAACAGCCTTTAATAGTCCACTGCTGGACATACGCCAGAAGTGTAAATAGAACGTAGACTAATTTCATCAAAACTTGAACATCATACAAGACCTGTGATTGCACATCCAAACGCTATTTAAAGAAATTATTCCAGTGAATACCTCTATCCGTCACAAATCTGTGTAAAATTAACGAAGCGTTTTGTTCAACCTTATTCGTAGTTTATAAGTAGGCCGACAAAATGACCATAGTTTTGTATGTTTAACATACCTAACAGTCGAACTTTGGTTCAAATTCCTTTTAGACGGCACGACTAATCTTACCAGATACACTGAAGAAACTTAAATCATGCGTTAAAATTGAACTGGTATCTGCTACATCAATCATCATCAGCCTATAATAGTCCACTGCTGGACATAGGCCTAGGTTATGGCCTACTATACCTCGCTGGTGAGGTTTGGTATAAGGTTTGTGTCAAGAAAAAGTATTTTATTAGGGTACAACCTGCAATGGTTGGATCATGCTAGTTTTGATGTATTCCTTTGGTATACTTAGATTGACTCAGATCAAATTAGATGCGCTTGACAAGACATTCAGAATGCACAACCTACGTTCTTTGGTTAAAAGAATGTATATCCCGTAAAAGTTTGTCGGTCGCGGACTATTAAATATCAAGACCCTACACAATCGCGAGATATATAGTCTCAGAGAATATTTTCTACATACTGATATGGGAGTGCATTATCATATAGTTGCAGTGGATACCGGACTTACTCCGCTCGCTCTGGCTAAAGAGGATTGGTGCAAACCTGTACTACTTAGTACTAATGATTGCAGGGAAGTATGGAAGGGCAAAAGCTCCATGGTCGGTTTTATCAGGCCCTGAATGGGTTCGATATAGACTTAAAGCATCTACGTCTTGGCTACGATATGGTGATCTCTTCGGAGAAACTGAAGGTTTTGCTTTTGCCATTATGGACAAAGTTATCATGACGAATAACTATCGGATATGTATCCTGAAAGATAGTGCGGTTGACGTTTGTCGGGCATGCCACTGTTCTGGGGAATCAATCAGGCATATTATTTCTGGTTCTTCTCGTTTCATTACTTGCACAGGCACAACCAAGTAGCCAGAATCATACAACAACAGCTTTCCCTTAAATACAAACTTGTGAATTTAGAGGTGTCATACTACTGGTATGTGCTCGACCCAGTTCTCGAGAATGGTCGGGCAACGTTGTATTGGGATCGATCTATTATCACAGCCAGCACTATTGTTACCAATGAGCCTGATATCGTATTGATAGGTCGATTATCGATCGATATGTAGAATGTCAATTCAGTGATCATTGTTCCGATAGTTGTATCTGCTCACGGATTGATAGCCAAAAGCCTCGACTAACACCTTAAGAGGCTCACGTTAGACAGTTGGATCTAGGGTCTGATTCAGAAGGCAGTTCTCCTTGACATTGCCCGTATAGTGATGAGGTTCCTATCTTTGGAGTCCTAACCACTGGTGTCTTGGTCCTTGTACCGGATGTGGGTGGTCTACAATTTTAATAATAATAATATTTTAGACCATCTGACACACAACGCCATCTAGTTTAAAACTAAGCAGAGCTAATCTAGTTTTCATAGTATATATGAAAACTAGATTGACGGATAGAATAATATACTTTTTTTTTTAATTACAAATATATTACATATAGAAAACACCCAACTAGTTAAAAGTCATATAAATATTTGGTCTGACCCGGGAATCGAACCCGAGACCTCAGCACAGCAGTCACATACGCTACCACTGAACCATCGAGGCAGTCAATAGTAATCAAACCAACATAATAATCATCAATAAATGTCAAAATCAGAAAAAAAAATCGCTACCATTAACAACATAGTCAATTGTCTAAAAGGCAATGTCAATTGTCTAAATGATGTTTATACGTCCGACAATGTTGTTAATGGCATCGAATTTTTAAATAAATTCATTGTACCTTTGCCTGATAAATCAAAGTGTCGGCTATTTGAATAATGAAGACTTTTGAAGAATAAAAAAGCTTATTCAAATAAATTTGGCAATATTCGACTATTATTAAACTTTAATGTCACGTAACGACATTTAATATCCCATCTTTCCTCTTGTTTTCGCAATTAAACCTGTTTTGGTCCATTCTGTCTTTCAAATCTGTCAGTGTCACGGTCGTCGCGTAATGTTTAAACGTAACGTAACGTCCTTTGGATTAAGTCGAAGTAATGAGGTGTAAAACCCTGTTGTTTACTGAACTAGTTTTGGCACATGTTATGGTACACATAGGAAGCCACAATAACACTTAATATGTATGCAATAAAAGTGTAATTATTATTAAAATATAATTTAGTAACTTTTGCCAGGGTTGAACCGGAAGCAGTAACTTTTTCTGGATGAAATCCATTCACTGAATGACTGAATCTTGATACTGTGTATCAATTTTTTTTTTGAAACCTACTCGAAACACACTTTTGCTTTTATAAGTTGAGTTAGATTACTATTGTTTTACAAATATAGAATTTAAAATATTTGAACACAGAATTTAAAAAAATATTTGATATTTCGTCCTTTACATAAAATAAACATAAGTTTAAGTATTTTTATTATGGAAGAACGGGGTCTCCTGATTCAGGCAACCCTAACTTAAGAATAGGCTCCTTCGGATCTCCTGCTCATCAGGGACTCAGGAGTCAGGAGTATGTGGTGATTCAACTAAAAGGGACCCCGACGACCGACCTCAGGTGTACTCCGAGGAGAATGCGGACCATGTTATTTCAGGTACAGGTAAAAGGAGGCACTAAATTAGTATATACCTCACACCTCACACATCTCACACACGGCCGTCTGATCCCAAACTAGGTAGAGCCTGTACTATGGTAATCAGACTGCTGATAAACATACTTATATATTTTTTAAATACATACATATTTTATTTATTTATTTATTAGGCCACCAACGGCGAGTACACTATTACAATGTATTTATAAACATATAAATTTTAAAGTTAAGCATCACGCCACTTACAGGTAGGCACAGCATGGACCAACAAAAGTGCAATAACAATTTACAAAAAATAATGTGAACTTAAAAGTTATTATAAGACTTACAAAACAAAGAGAAGCAAAATCAAATTGAAACATAAAAAAAAATAAACTCCTATAAGCTTACATTTCTTGTATCTAATACATTTCTGTTGATCCGAGGCACGAATGTAAAGTTAATATCTATTATATTGGCAAAAGGTTGAAATGCAGCAAATAATCGGGCCATTGAGTAATGCAATTTAAGGTTCGTGTGGCATATTACAGATAAATTACACCCAGACACAGAACAATTGACCGTGCTTATCACACAAAATTTGTCCTGGGTGGGAATCGAACCCACGACCTCCTGCATAGCAGTCAGGGTAACTAACCACTAGACCATCAGGCCCGTCACATATGTAAACATACAATCATAAATAAATAAATTATTTATGCAGAGAATATGCAGAGATATTTATGTCGGTTGGTGTGGCCTGTTGGTCTAAGCCAGAGGTGGTGGGTGCGAAACCCGTCCAGGACAAATATTATGGGTGTCTGCATGTAACTTATGATGCAAAAACTAATGTATAATTATATTTATTTAGCAATGTATGTGTTCGATTGAAGACAATAGGCTGGTCTGCTATTATGTAAGAGGAACTGAAATTGTTATCGGCAAAATGTCAGCGTGTAATTCGCCTGTCTATTAAGGTACAAAATTTAACATTTTTTCTAGATTCTGAGCTTAACGTGGTGTTAGTAATGTGTAGAGCAAAAAGATTTACCATTTATATAGAAAACGATAGTACCTATCTGGTAATTCGGTATTGATTGTAAAAATCAATCGAAGACTTATTTATAACTTTTGGGGCCCGTCTTAATAGTCTCTGAAGCGTATATAGGTTTCAACATAAATATCTTGAATGCTTTGAAGTTAATATGGTATATATACATAAATTATATTTTATGTCGAAATATACGTCCTGAGTGCCCACTCAAATCGAAGGTCCAGTGGGGAAGGGCGTGTGGCGTTCGTGTCAAACATCTGTTTGACACGAACGCCACACGCGCACATTAATACAGGCTACAAATCTTTAGTCTTTTAAGATGGAATTGAAGGAGCTTTTGCTGAGTGAATTGGCAGAATCAACAAGCTCTTAGTTCAACACCCAGAAATGTTATATTTTATTATAATATCTGTATCTTATATGTATAATATTCCTCGATGACTGCCTGGGTGGTGTAGTAGTAACTTATGCGACTGCTGTGCCGAGGTCTCGGGTTCGATTCCCGGGTCGGACCAAATATTTGATTCGGAGTTTGAGTGTTTTCTATCTATAACATGTATTTATTTACAAAAAAAAAGTATATAAGTATTCTATATCAGTCATTTTAGCTTTCATAGTACAAGCTCTGGTTAATTTAAAACTAGATGGCGTTGTGTGTCAGATGTCCTAAACTATTATTATTATCTATATATGTGTGTGTGTATGTATGCATATATACACCTACCTCATTCTTTCTATGCATAGCCATAATCGCTCGGCTGGCTTTAGGCACTAAGTCCGCTGATGTATGCATTTGTCATGAAGTCATAAATAAAACTAAAAATAAATAAATAATACGTAGGTGTACTGAGTGGCGTCCGAGCGGAGCGGGGCAGCAGCGTGCTTATTTCGTGTGCGTGCTCCGTTTTTGTTTTGCAGCGGCGAGACGATTATTAAGTTAATACAAAATAATCAAAATCATATTTTAATATGGTCATCAAAAACTGTCACTGCAATCCTCTCCTCTCCTCCCTGCCATATTTGAAACATCGTATGAAACTCTTCAAACTTCCTTCTTTGCTTAACAACCTTGTGTCTTGACTCAACATTTTACATACTATTTACATAATATTTTAGCTACAAATTTTCATCCAGATATTATCAATAATATTATATAATACAGACGCCACACGTTATGATAGAAATGTAATTAATTCACACGAACGCTGAACATGCGCAAAGAACACTCAGTGAACGAGCTCTCAGCCGCTGAAATAGTTCATATTTTCAAAAATCGTAACTATCAAAACATTTGAAATGACTTTTGCTCAGGACAAAATGTAATAAAAACTAAAAACGCAGTTTTGAGGAATATATGTGTAAGAAACAAATCAATATTTACAATTACAGCAGCAGATACGCGTCTCGTGCTGAAAATGACAATAGTGATTAATGCGAAGGTTTTTACTATTCAATATGTATATTTAAATGTATGCATTTGTATTGGGTAATTCAGTTGTTTTTATTTTAATAAGTGAGCTATTTCATTATCAAAGGTACTCATAATATTTCTGTTACAGTATGAGTTCCTTAAATTAATTAAAAGTGTATGTAACAAAGCAATCTATTTTATTTTTTATGTCAAATTATTCACAACTTTTATACCATTTATGTTCAATACAACATGAATATATTGTTGTTTTAACAAATGTCACTTTCAAATACATTTACTAGACTATAACATATTTTTAAGTCCCAAAGTTCTCATTGAAAATTTGAAATATTGAGGGACAATATTCTTCAGCTAATTTCATGTACAGAGAACCTTTCGTAATTTTAATTTTAGACGAAAGATTATTCCAAAAGTGATAAGCGTAAACTTGTTTATAATTGTGGGGAAATCTACTGGAATTGAAGTAAAACTGGACGTTAGTGTAATAAATCGGATAAAAATAATCCACATCAGTCACTTTAAATCCTGAAACAAAAGAATTTTTATAACATTTATATATTTCAACTTTATAAACTTATACTATTAATTCTCTTATAAAAAATTAAGGATAATAACACTTTCAATCTATAGCTTAGCTAGCTTGGCAAGATTGATATATTAATTAGCACACAAATCGTTGTTCTGAGTCTAGGTGTTCTTTGTGTTCATTACATTTATGTTTGTAAATTCCCTCGCGACACAGGATAATAAATGCTAATAGGGGAGGTGTCTTTTAAAAAAAATTGGTTTCGATAATTGCGGTATCATCATCATCATTAACAGTCCTTCGTAGTCGACTGGCTGAACCTCTCCCTAGAAAGGAGGTTTTGGATTACTAAATTAGTAATAGACTGAATAACTTACCACTGCACGTCTCAGAAGACCACTCGGTAACGTTGGGCGTGCTGCATATTTCTTGTAGAACCTTTGTGACGGCTTCTGGACCATTACGGCCAAAAAGATCATACCTGTACGAAGTTTTCAATTCCCTGCGGAAAAAGAAGATATCAACATGTACTGAGGAAGTTTAAGTATCAAATCAGCATCAATTTTTATTGTTTTGAGATACACGAAGTATTTACGTACATGACTAAAGCTTTGGCTACTCTTTGTCCAAGTTTATCCAGAGATAGAGCAATGGCCGCACCGTTAACGGATAAATTGTCTTGTCTGCCCACCCAGTTATATCCAAGAGGTTCCAGAGACTTTACCACTAACATATCTGTGTCCAGATATATGCCACCATACTTATAAAGCGTCAAATACCTGAAAATGTCAGACGAGTGCTCGATCCACCATTTGCTTTTGTAGAAAGGCGTTGTTGCAATCATCATATCTAATGGAGTATTTTTAGCGTAGTCTCTGAATAATATTCTTACAAATTTTATGTTATAGAATAGAAGTAGTCTTGCAAAAATTTTACTTTTTACCATGGTTTTTGAGACTGGAGCACTAAAGAGAACATAAATTATACTTCTTGGGTGAGCTCTAGCAGCAGCCTCGATAGAACACGCTTGACGAGAGGTAAGTCGTCCTCGACATGATGTTTCGATGAAGAAAATTGAGTTCAGACTGGGAGGGAACTCCAAATTTTCAAATAACTCCAAAGTGTTGCCCTCTTCTATGTCATAACATGATGCATTCCATTGTTCTTTTCCTTCTATTAGTGCCACTGAATTCAAAGCAGACGTTCTAACGTAAAAAATGACTATGCTACACATTAAAAACAGACATAAAACTATGAATTTATTGATTCTTATTAAAAAATACTTCTTTCTCAAATTGAAAATGTTCTTTGCAATAACACAACAAATTCGAAAAAAATCTTTAGCCAAACACATTTCATAACTGTTTGATATTCACACTACAAATAACACAACCAACCTTACAACAAGGTACTATATTGTACATCATATTTCCCGTAACGCAATTGCAACTGAAAATAAACAGATTTTGTTTGTTTACAATGATATTTCCTTTGATAAAAATAAACATTTGAAATACTTTATGCAGTTTATTTGTACTGCAGTAATTCAATATTTATTGAGAAGACAGCTTGTTCTGTTGCAGCCATTTAATCATCGATTATTGTATTTGATGAAGTGGCTGTTATCACGACTTCGATGGTTGTAAATTATATTAAAGCATTTCTTGTTGGTATAATATAAACCTAAAGTAAAATATGGAAGGTTTATTATGCATGTATATAGAAAAGCTAAATTTCATGCTAAGGTCTAAGTTAAAAGTAAGTTGGCAAATCGTCTCCAATACTCTCAGCAAGAGTGTAACTGTAACCCACTGGTGTAAATTTTTTACTGATTTCACAAAACCATTTTTGAATTTTTTTCCAAATATTCGATTGAAAATTTATTACAGATGTGTCATTTAAGACCCAACAAAAAGTTAAAGGTGAAAGGGGTGAAAGAAGAAATACGCTTATATTGCAAACTTAAGGCGGAGACTAGACGGAGTCAACTTGTAAGGAGTGAGGGGAGCACGTTGTCCAATGAGCATCAGGTGCATACAATGGCGGTCTTAATAGCTCGTGATACCGTTTACAAGGTTGATACATGTTTCTTACCATTTCGCTCTACGTGACATCACAAGAATTTAACCTTAACATGGAGAGGTGTAAAACTAAAGATTAGCAGAAAATACAAAGGATCAAGATTCCAAAGAGCATTTTCTTTAATTTTATTTAAAACTATTGCTGTTTTTTTTTAATTTCAACTGAGTGAAATGATTTTATGCTTGATAGTTTTGAATAGAAATGTTTATCACTTCAAGTTTTCTCTTTGTACTAATTACCTAAATATGTATTGTATACATAAACCCTTTTACATCGAATTAATTAACGCAGTTATGTAGATGCGTCTGGTAACAGGAAACTATGCAATGAAGCTTTTGATTCTAATAAATGTAATATTAACTTTGGTACTGACGTAAATTTAGCTACAAATCAACTTTAGTACTCAACAAAGGTAGTTTAGTCTTGCTAACAAGTTTTTTCTAATCTATGGTTAGTCTAGTCGATTATGACTGCTGCAGAGGTCGTGAGTTCGATTCCTACTCAGAACAAACATTGTGCGATGAGCATGATTATGTATTCTGTGTCTGGGTGTACCTAATTGTCTGTACGGCATTCGATTTCCGTCTGTCTATCCCTTCGAGGAAAGAAACGTGGAAATTATGATAATAAAAATAATAATATATAGCACTCATCTCACACACGGCCGTCTGATCTCAAACTAGGCAGAGCCTGTACTATAGTAACCAAATTGCTGATAAACATACTTATATGGTTTTAAATACATACATATTACAGATAAATTACACCCAGACACAGAACAAATGACCGTGCTCATCACACAATATTTGTCCTGGGTGTGTTTTTTTATATGTTTTTTATGTGTAAATGGTGCTCTATATCAGTTGCTATATCACTGGCAACGTGTATAAAAAAGTTATTAGGTACACATAAACTGAAATTAAATATATTTTTTCATGTAATTATAAGATAAACTATTGAGTTTTGGCTCAATAGATAGAGGTCAAGGTCACATGAATGCTGTCAACTCTTTTGCTCTTCTCTTAGAGTCTATGTATAGGTGGTGATGATTTAGATTGTAACATGTATGTACATGTATGCATGTATAGGGATTCGGACTCTAATACAAGTCTGGGACAAATTCTCATCTCGATCAATCCTCTTTATTTTGGTTAACAGACTTAAATGTTGAAAATATTTAATTTTTAGTATTTCAGTGAAAATGTTATGCAAATTGTTACTTAGTCAAGGCATATATTTTTATATTTATACTATAACGCGAGGAAATTTGCAAACATACATGAAACGGACACAAAGAACGCCTAAACTCAGAACAACTATTTATTGATCACAGAACGTTTTGTTCCATGTGAAGATCGAATCCACAACACTCAGCGCAGTAGGAAGCGTCGGGTGTGGCGATCGCTTGAAGCACTACGCCATCCGTGTAGTCAAATATGCAGATAAATGACAAGAATTAAGTGTTCCATATTGAATTTGAAGAAAATTATAGCTTGAATAATATGAATGTAAGAAATGGATGTAGGATAGACCTCTGCGCTCCGCCTAACACTCCAGCGATACATAAGTTTTTGTACTATTAGAATCATTTTGTAATGTAATAATATATTAGAATCATTTTGATGAATATTATTATTAGAATTTAAACATTACAATAAGTGTGTTATCTCATTACAAGCAAGTCCAAATTTGACGACCGGATGGCGTAGTGGTTTGTGTAACGGACTGCTATTCCAAAGGTCACGGGTTCGATTCCCGCTCAAGTCAAACATTTGTGTGCATGAACATTTAATGTTTGATTTGGTCTGGGTGTTTCTATGTATAATATGTATGTATTTACAAAAAAAAGTATATATGTATTTATATCAGTTGTCTAGTATCCATAGTACAAGCTCTGCTTAGTTTGGGACTAGATGGCGTTGTGTGAATGTAGTAAAATATATTATTATTACTATTTATTTAATTAATAAAATCTCTCACACATTATCAAACACATGCAACAGTTATTTTATTTTAACATTTTCTTCTAATATTTTCTTAACATTGTTTGTAACTTGAAAGACGTGGTTATTTGCCAGTACATCAAGGCTTTCACAGAAAAGGATTTCCTTTATATTTTTATTTGATACTTTTAAAGTTGCATGCGTTTCAGCATTATAGTAGATAATAGGGTAACATAAAATGAAGTACAATACACTGAAATTTGAGGAACAGTATATTTTTACGTGCGACAACGGTAGCTAATAAAGTCTTCCAACAAGCTTTAAATTGTCACAGAGTTTTAGTGCCTAAAGAAAGATATACATGAACGGCAAACGTCGTGTCCGCTCTTTGTCTTAGTTGCGATATTCCTTTATGTATTTACTGTTTTTGAAGTAAAAACTTCTTAAGGCGCGTTGGGCATTTTTGAAACAAAATAATTTATTTCATGGTTTAACAAAAAACTCATTTTTTGAGATGGGGGGAAACAATTGAACTCGCGACAGGTCTGTTACCTTGACCATTACCGACGCCTCTATTAAAGTGAAAATTTCTTTAGGCAAGTTGGGAATTTTTTGAGATTGGAACAAATAACTCAACTCGGGACACTGTTACCGTTACCGACACCTCTGTACATAATATATTTAATTTTCCACTTCTGTCGGCACTCCATACGTGCTACCTTTAGCTCAAGAGTCATAAGTGCATTGCTACACTTAGTAAATCTCCCCCCCTTCCCCAAAATGGTTGGTTGATTGGTAATTGGTTCACCGGTTATCACTTGGCAAAGGCAACACCGATTGTCTATGAGGCCCTGGTATCAGTCGAGTCGTGCCGACCGGCTCATTTGTGCCGAAGCATGGCTCTTGCATGGTTTGGTTTAGATGTTATCCTAGACATTTATCTATACCAACCATGCTCCATGTGAGCATGAAGAAACCTATTATTTTGACATTATTGTTATTTGCACGGTACCTTTTAAATTAATTTTTTTTTTATTATTTTTGTCTGTCTGTCTGTTTATCTGTCTCGGGTAATCTACAAAACGGCTTCATCAAATTTGATAACATGTTACTACCAAGTAGCTGTGTATATAAGGAGTAACTTGGGCAATTATTTTTCTTTCAGAAAAACCCTGTAAAATTTTACCCGATTCGGGAATCGAATCCACTCAGGTAGCGCTTTTCAAATTCCACTCAAACGAAGTCGCGGGCTAGTTTCAATATATAATAATAAATAAGTATTACCTTGAAATTATGTTACCTTACCTATAAAGATAACTTTCTTCTAACCTGAATCCAGAAACGAAACAGTAACTAGCAGGGAGGGAAAAATTTGAGGGATATCGATTATTGATCTTATTTTTGGGAGCTAATAAGCACTTAATAACGTACTTGTAAGAACATTATAAGTTTTTAAATGTCTCCTTGAGCCCTACTTTATCTACCTGTGGGCTTTAATTGACAGGGATAGGTACTCTTAGGGCCAGAAGATCTTTACTCAGAGATGAGTTTTTCAAATATTTTCATTGACAAAAAATAAGATCACATTGAAACATTTATACTTAAAAAATTAAAACACTCAATTAAGACAAACGTCACGTTTAATAAAACCAGAATTCTGTGGAGTGATACCATCGTGTATTATATAATTTCATAACAACGTAACATTACCTCATTTTGTCGACACCTAATTAACGGACCGTGTAATGTCGTTCATGAACAGCCTGCTGTACCCATCAAGCCATGTTTTACGTACGTTGAATACACATAAACCGAGCTTTGTAAGACCTGTTGAAGTGAAGTTTTTGCATATAATTATACTTACTTTCGCGATCGTTTTATGAGCATTTTAATGTCGTGTCGTGTTCGTAAAGGATTTAAGCAGTGAAACAATGTATTAGAATTTTATCATAGTATATACATATGAGTTGGTAACGTGGTGGTGACGGATTAAGAATACGGAATGTCACCACCCCTATTCATCCCGTGGGTGTCGTAAGAGCCGACTAATTGAGCAAGCTATGCAGGATAACAGCACTGCAAAGAGAAAGAAAACTTGAAGAAATCCCCATATCAGCCCGTCTGGCTAGCGTGGTATAGTAGGCCAA
Organism: Arctia plantaginis; assembly: GCA_902825455.1. Classification (NCBI taxonomy): domain Eukaryota; kingdom Metazoa; phylum Arthropoda; class Insecta; order Lepidoptera; family Erebidae; genus Arctia; species Arctia plantaginis. The sequence goes on along the minus strand of CADEBD010000388.1, from coordinate 2,612,406 downwards.
AACCTCCTTTCTAAGGAGAGGCCTATGTTCAGCAGTGGATTGTTACAGGCTGTTGATGATGATGATGAATTTATATTGTACTGTACTGTATTGTTATTATGGGCTTTTGGTAGTGGCATCGTTCGGGTTAGTGTCGACATAACTCACAAAAAGTAGTCTACGTGCTATTCCAAACTATGATCTACCTCTGCTCTATGGGAATTTAAGAAATTTGATTAGATGATGAATGCCCTATTGATCTCCAGAACTCTTCCAAGCGCTTATGATCTTTATACTGTGTAATACCATCAAACTTTTACCTGTTATCCTTTAAATTGTATTAATTACAACCAAAACATCACATTCAGTGCAGTGATGTCCTTCAGAAGTTATGTTTCGTTCATCATACATTTGACTTCGGCAGAAATGTCGACATCAGCACAGTACATAAACAAAAAAAATATTACTGTCTCTCCGTTAAATTTCATCCAGATTCATTCAGAGGTTCTGACGTGATTGAGTAATAATCATCAATTCGTTTGATGAGTCTACTACTTTGGAAATTAGCGATCCTGGCTGCTAAGCCAAAGGTTCTGAGTTTGATTCCCACCCAGGACAAATAATTGTGTGATGAGCACGATCTTTTGATCTGTGTCTATAATATGTCCATCCAATGTAATATATAATATGTCCATCAGCAGTCTGGTTACCATAGTACAGGCTCCGCTTAGTTTCGATCAGATGGCCCGTGAGTGGGATGTGTAAATTTATTAAATATTATAATTTTAATTTTTAAGTTTCAAATTTATTATGGCATTAAGATAATCGTATTATATCTACATTTATATATTATACGTCCTCTATAAATCCCCTATTATAAAACCTCTCTGAGAATGTCCTCAAAGCTTGACGTCACGTATTCCTCGTGCCAGCTAAGAATGTTAATAGAAAATACCTAGTCAAATTGGAACCTGGAGCTATGTTCGAGATGGCTTAAAACCCGAACACGTGTTTAAAGACTATATTACTGCCAATAAATTAAATTCACGTAGTACAATTGAATGAGTTGGTTCGTATATAGACACTGGAATATTTCGTCTCCTTAAAAAGAAAACAGAATGAGAAAAATAATAGAAAAAAGTCAAGAATAACACTAATATTAAAATGGTAAAAGTTTGCGAGTGGCTGTATTTGTGTGTTTGTACCTTCTACACGCTCCAACGCCTAAACTAATTTTGATGAAATTTGGTATGGAGGTAGCTGACACCCTAGATTAACACGTACGCTAATTTTTATCTCGAATAAAGGTAGTGTTCCTGCGATGAGCAAGGTACAACAACAACCGCAGGTAACAGGCAGGTAGGTAGGCATTATGACAGAGTCGGATCCACTGTCATTGTACTAGTATAATGTCAGTAACATTCAATTTACTATCGGAGACCTATAATTCGACCTGTCTTATAGTAGAGAAAGTAAATACTGATGAAGCTTAATTAAAGCATTAACCATTCTTAAATAAAGTATTAAGCATTAACCATTAACCGTTTTATAACGGGTCGATTACCAAATCCTTTTATCACATCAATAATATATAAGATGCCAAATTCAAACTAAGTATAAAAGGACTGCAGAGAGAAGGAAAACTTGACACAAACCCAGACTTACTGGCGGCTCGATCACCATGTTCGTTTAGCTGCTTACATTTGCTAAATGTTTCAGATTTGATAGTTAGGTAATAGCAGAACGACCTATAAGTTGACGTTATTTAACAGTTCTACTTTTAACTTTTTAAACAAGTACGTTTATGATAAGATGTTGGAAAAATAATCTACGTATTTTCTTTCCAAAAGACTAAATCGGCTATTCAGAGGAATAAATGTTTTATAAGCAGGCATGTTGGAACACAGATAGAATGTTAATTGCCACAGTACAATAGGCGGTCTTATCGCGATTGCGCGCCCTTAGAGAACACCAAAGTACGGGCTATACTGTTTTATAGTAGTTAAGTTAAGTTAGTTAATCAGACAGAGCAAATAAACTAAAAACTAATGAGAAATAATATAAAAGACGTATAAATATCTCAACGATACACATGAAAACATGCTTACAAACGAATATACGAGTACTTAAATACACTAGAAATATATAATAATAATATATTTGCTGGTATGATAGTTTCTGGCAATGTATTGCACAGACAAAAATTTGTCAGTAAACATAACGTAATTTATTTGATATTTTGAACTTTTTTTTATGATCTCAAGTATCTATAAGGTACGTATGTAATATGGCGTAAGATTATATTTATTTACATTTGCGTGTAAGCATGAGATGCAGGGTTCGGTTTCAGGTTGAAAAATTTGTCACGGAGATTTTTTCTCATAAACAAGACAATATTTAGTACGAAAACAGTAACTGTTCAGCCTAATAGACCGCAAAATGGTACGCACTTTGGTGACGGCTAGGACAGGAACATCAACAAACTATCTATAAATTACAAACATGTTTTCCCAAAACACTCTTCGTGGCAGACAGATAATACCTGCAGTTAAATTCTCAGATCTTAAAATTTGAGTCATTGAAAACAGACGTCGTCAAATTTTACTTCTAAGATATGAAAATATATAAAACTTTCTTGAAAATGTTTTACTTAACTAAGCCCATTATTTTCACGACAAACATTTTCCTCAGCTTATCACTGATGGTGAGGAAGGGAAGGGAACCGATGATGTATCAAAACAAACAAAATAAACTTCTAAACTCCAAGTTGCTGCTAACAACTGTCTTCAGGTTAAAAATACAACTTTGTAACTGCACAAAATTAATCGAAAATGTTCCTTTTTCTTGCGAAGATACCAGTTATTTTAAGTGCAAGAGGAGGGTGGAAACATTAACTCAATATTTCATAGCACTGTCGTATCCGAGAACTACTAATTGTTTACGAAATTGGAATATATGAGGATTTAAATACAGAGTTAGTACTCCATTTCAAACTGCAGCAACGGTACTGCTTTTGATTTGATGCCGGTATAATTTAGTAGTTTGAAAACTTGCTAATTGCTTTTTACTGGTTTTCTGTGAGGCCGTTGTATTACTCTGATCGAGCCGGCCTAAGTTTGCCGAAGCATGGATCTCCTATTTTAGAATATATACATACGATCACTTATCACATATCTTTGAATTTCCTGAAGTTTCAGCTAGGTTGTACTCACAGTAATACTTATATTGACGCGATCTAGCATGTATAAAGGCATGCCAATATGGCGGCAGTTAAAAAAAGTTTTAAATTCAAATGTTTTCATGTCGTGTTTAAAATCGTATATTTTGGTTTAAAATTATTTATTTGGCGTTCAAGGATATGTACCCGTAATTTAGTCCTATAGATTAGAGTGGCCACTAGAACAGGCACATAAAAACATATACTTATTGTTGCGGGAATGCTGACGCAACGTTTTGAGTTATCGGTACTGTAGTGCGCTGTGAACCACAGTTGTCCCGTGGTCGTCTTGTATACCGTACTACAGCACACCCATATATATTGTATACAGTCGTGATTAATAAATTTAAATAAGTTGTTCATAGACTTATTATTTCTCTCTGTACACATACGCAACCCCAGTAATAAAGGAACAAAGTAACGACCAGTTACAAAAGTGGTGACCCCGACTGAACTGTGATTTGGTAATTTTAAAGAACTTTTGTGATATTGTGTACAGATTGAGACTGTTTAGAACGGGCAACTCACTTGTGCTGTAGTGTTGTTTTTTTAATATCGGTACTTATACGAGTCGTGATTACGTTAAACATGCCTACCGAAATACCCAGTATCGCTGCGGTGGAAGGAAAATCGCTGACCTTGAATAAAGACGATTTGGTAATAGCCCACCTTGATAAAATAAGCGAAAGACTTGAAAAATTAGAAACTAGATCAAGAAGGCACTGGCAGAAAAGTAACAGAAGGCGTTACGGATCAAGATCGCGATCGTCATCAGAGTCAAGGACGCGTGGGAAGACACCTGAAGATCCCAATTGGTTGTGTTACTATCATTATCGATACAAGAATCGGGCAAATAAGTGCGTCCAGCCGTGCAACTGGAAGAAAGATGTCAAGCCGTCGGAAAACTAACGTCGGTGCAGCCGACGACGGGAGGCTGTGGCCGCGTAGATTCTAACAACCGTCTTTGTGTGATGGACAGGAAAACAGGTTTAACTTTCTTAGTGGATAGCGGTGCTAATGTGTCTGTGCTACCCCGCAGCATAGCACATATTAAAGGTAATAAAAATAATGTACGTTATAAATTGTATGCCGCGAATGGAACCGAGATTAATACATATGGTACGCATTTTTTAGAGTTAGATCTTAACCTTAGAAGAGCTTTCCGTTGGTTATTTATATTAGCGGACGTACAGCAACCAATATTAGGTGCTGACTTCTTAGCTAAGCATAAGCTGTTAATTGATTTGAACGGACGAAGATTAATCGATCAGTTAACTAATTTAAGCATTAGAGGTACCATTTCGAGTTCAACTGAGTCCACTGTAAAGACAATTGTTGATAATTGCCCTTATTATGATTTATTATGTAAGTTTCCCGAGTTAACTATGCCTGTTTCATATAAGGAGACACCTAAACATGGCGTTTGTCATCACATAGAGACCACAGGACCACCAGTGCACGTGAAAAGTAGGCAGCTACCACCAGACAGGTATGTTAAAGCTAAAAATGAATTTAAAGTTATGCAAGAGCTTGGGATTTGTAGGCCGAGTAATAGCGCTTGGGCAAGTCCTTTACATATCGTGCCAAAGAAGGATGGAAATATTAGACCTTGCGGTGATTATAGACGTTTAAATTCGATTACTAAACCGGATCGTTATCCAGTTCCCCGTCTTCACGATTTTATGTATAATTTGTCGAATAAGAAAATATTTACGAAGTTAGATATAAATAGAGCATATAATTGTATACCCGTAGCCGAAAATGACATTGAGAAAACGGCTGTCATAACACCTTTTGGGTTATTTGAATTTATGCGAATGCCTTTCGGATTGCGTAATGCAGCACAAACTTTTCAGCGCTTTATGCACCACACCGTCTTACAAGGTTTAGATTTTTTATTTAATTATTTGGATGACGTAATAATTGCCTCAGATAATGAAACCGAGCATAAACAGCATTTACTTAAAGTTTTTGAAAGATTTAACGAGTATGGGATAACAATTAATTTCGCTAAATGTAGTTTCGGAAAGACAAAATTAGATTTTTTAGGTTACGAAGTCACAACTGAAGGAATTATACCTTTAACGGATAAGGTTAAAGCTATTATTGATTTTCCAAAACCTAACACTATTGAGGAACTAAGAAGATTTATGGGTATGTTAAATTTTTATAGAGCACACATACCGCATTCGGCAGCCCACCAATTACATTTATATAAGTATTTAAGTTCTTCTAAACGTAAAGATAAAAGTAAAATTAATTGGACAATAGAGGCCGAACAAAATTTTGAACAATGTAAGGAAGATCTTAAAAATGCTGCATTGTTAGGTTATCCATCTATAGACACACCGTTCTCATTAATGACAGATGCGTCAGACAATTGCGTAGGTGCAGTATTACAACAAAAAATTGCTGACAAATGGAAACCTTTAGGTTATTTTTCTAAAAAGTTAACAGAAGTGCAAAAGAAATATAGCACGTATGATAGAGAACTTTTAGCAATTTATTTAGCCATAATTCATTTTCGTTATTTAATTGAAGGTCAAAATTTAATTATTTATACTGATCATAAGCCTTTATCTTTTGCATTTACGAAATCAGGTACAAATAGAGAAACATCAAGGCGGGCCAGGCAAATCATGTTTATCAGTGAATTTAGTTCTGATATAAGGCATATTAGTGGTCAAAATAATATTGTAGCGGACACATTATCTAGAATTGAAACAATAACAAGTCCCACGATTATCGACTTCGCAGAACTGGCAGTTGCGCAGGAAGTCGACGAACAGCTTGCAAAAATTCTTAGTGAATCGGATAACAACTGTAAGTTGATATTTAAGCGTGTAACTTTAAATGTACCCAATAAGCATGTTGTTTGCGAAACATCTACTAATAACATACGTCCTTATTTACCGGAACAATTTAGGCGTTTAGCTTTTGATTCGATACATAACTTGAGCCATCCAGGCATTAGAGCTAGTAGAAAAATAATAGCAGATAGATATTTTTGGCCAAATATGAATAGAGACATCGGTAATTGGGCCAAAACATGTATAAATTGTCAACGAGCGAAAATACAGAAGCATACAGTATCTAATTTAGGACAATTTGAGATTACTAAACGTTTTGAGCATATACATATAGATTTAATAGGTCCTTTGCCAATCACAACTGAAGGATATAGGTATTGTTTAACCATAGTGGATAGATTTACACGTTGGCCAGAAGCTTTTCCTATAAAGGAAATGACTGCAGAAGTAGTCGCAAAGACGTTATACGAGGGTTGGATTAGTCATTTTGGTTGTCCAGTTAAACTTACAAGCGATCAAGGTCGACAATTTGAAAGTAACTTATTTAGACAACTAATGTTATTAATGGGAATTAAAAAGTCAAGAACCACCCCGTATCATCCTCAGTGCAATGGAACAGTAGAACGTTGGCATAGATCGTTGAAAACTGCAATTACAGCTCGTTTAAGCAATAAGTCTTGGGTAGATGAACTGGCAACTGTAATGTTAGGATTACGCACGACAATTAGGTTAGATACAGGCGTAACCGCTGCACAAATGTTGTATGGTAATAATATTAGATTACCTGGTGATTTTTATGATGGAAGCAATGTGAAATCGTGTGATGATAATGATTACGTTAGCAAGTTAAAAGAAGTTATTGACGAATATAAACCGTCTAGTAGAGAAAATAGATCATCACGTAAAATTTTTGTGCATAAAGATTTGTATACGTGCGATTATGTTTTTGTTCGAAATGACGCAGTAAGGAAACCGTTACAACCTCCTTACGACGGACCATATCGCGTCATTAATAGAACTGATAAAGTTTTTTGTGTACAATTGCCAGACAGACAACTTAGAGTTTCTATAGACCGTCTTAAACCTGCATTTATGTTAGCAGAGGATAATGTACAACCGGAAGTAGTAGATAATAGTGGTAAAACTGTCTGTCAAAAAGTTCAGAAAAAAGTAACTTTTCAAACAGCCGAACCCAGTAGCTTTGGTTATACTACGAGAACAGGACGAGTCAGCAAAAAGCCAACGAAGTATTTGTAACAATTAATTTTGCTGATTAGACAATAATTTAACTAGGACATTTGGTTATATAATTACGTGTTAATATGGAATAGAAAATGTATTATAAATTCATTTAGTGTTTGATACCTGTACGTCGTAGTTGATTAATTAGGAAATGGGCAACTTACAGACAAAGGACAAAGTTGTTGTTAACGAAAATATATCCAGCACAGCTCAAGTAGATAACAAGTTGAATATGATTGGTATCGTTATGATAATTATTATAGTACTACTGATTATAGTGATTGGATATGCATTAAAACGAAAATGTGCTAAAGGCGTCAGGAAATGGTTGAAGAAAGAAATGGTTGCTAGTTCTATAACCTTACCAAATATTAAGGTAGAAACTATGCAACCGCCGCAAATTAATAATGGAACGTCTGCACCTCATAAAGTGGTTTACTGATTATTGATCGAGAAATCTTCGTGCATTCATGTTATTAAGTGTGTATGTGATTGAAATTATTTTGTAACGATTTAATAGTGTGTGTTATATTTTGCTATTCGGTCATAGAACAAGCTGCATGGTTTGTGTTGTTGGTGTCCGGCCACAACGATGTCAAGAAAGGATAACAAAATGTAACCCAAACATATTATATTATATGCGTAATATAAGAATAAATAATTGTGTTAAAGCATGGTAAATTAATATTTAAGTACGCTGCTGATATCTAAATTTTAAATAGCGTGATAATGAATGTTAAAACTTTTGTCGCTATTACAATGTTGGAATGTATTCACAGGCTTATCGCATAACAATACATAGCATAGTACTCATATTAAGTTGCAAACTGTTGATTGAGCAGAAAGATGATGTCACCTTTGGTGACAAAGTAAATTCACAAGAAATATTGTTTGATAAATATACTGATTAGAATTAAGATTTTGTGTTGTAAAAAAAAAAAATATATAAATATTTTTTAAAAAAAAAAAAGAGGGAAATAGTGTTGCGGGAATGCTGACGCAACGTTTTGAGTTATCGGTACTGTAGTGCGCTGTGAACCACAGTTGTCCCGTGGTCGTCTTGTATACCGTACTACAGCACACCCATATATATTGTATACAGTCGTGATTAATAAATTTAAATAAGTTGTTCATAGACTTATTATTTCTCTCTGTACACATACGCAACCCCAGTAATAAAGGAACAAAGTAACGACCAGTTACAAAAGTTACAAAATTTTGAAGGAAAAAGTCAAACACTACGTTTGCAAATGCCTCTGTTGTACATTTACAATGTTCTGTGTTCTATTTCACTGTTCTAGTTTATTATTTTAGAAATAAATCAAAATTGACTGAAACCATTATCATTTCAAGAACTCCTCTAAAATGCCAACCCTCTAAATCAAACATAGTACGGGTTCACAAGTCAAAGTTGTAAACTTATAATTTCATCGTAAATCCTTTAGGACATTAAATTTATAAGTTGGGGAGCGACTCGGAAAGATAACGCGGCTGCATTTGTGATGAACTTGAATGAGTTTTGAATGTTGGTATATGAGAATCAACCAAGTTGGGAGTCCAAACCCTACCCTTTAATGTTGATGGTTCTATCACATTTAGTTGTTTTAACTTTATATCGAAAATAAAGTATTTGCTACCATTTTAATAAGTTTTGACCACGCGCTAGTTTTATCATGAAATATCTAAGGTATGTAAAAACTATGTGTAATCGAGTTGTCCCTAATACTGATTTACAATTTCCCTACACTAAGTGTATAATAAGGGACCGCCTAGAATTAATATCTAATACGTTGTACGTTAGTAGCTAAGATATTAATAATGTTAATCACACATTTCATTGCGCGTTAAGTGTCTTTTCCGTATTTTCCTATTAATTCAAAGAACCACAACTAATAGATTTTACTGTTATCACCTGTAATTACAACTATGAAAGCAGTTGTATTCTATACCTCTTTTTTTCCCCTGATTTGGAAATCCAATCGGATACCACCTGCCGGTGGGGTCATTATGTCGGACTCGAACCGACCAAAAACCGCACGCCGTCTCGGGTATCAGTAGCCGAGGAACCAGGTGTACCCTAGAAAGGAAATCCCTGGTATTGTATTCTATACCTGCAAAATCATTTCGAAGCTAAACGTATCTCGCAAAAGGATTATACGATAAAAAAAATTTAGGAAAATACAACCACTTCTATTTAGGAATAATTATATTGTTATGACATCAGGTATAGCAAACGTAAGTACCTTTTTTTTTTTTTTTTTTTTTTGTTGACGGGGTGGAAAACGTAAGTACCTATCTACCAATAAAACAAACATGACTGCACGGATGGCATAATGGCAAGTGGTCGCCACGCCGCTTCCTACTACGCTGTGTGTTGTGGGTGCAAACCCCACATGAGACGATTGTTGTTGATTGACTACAAATTGTTGTTCTGAGTCTAGGTGTTAGTTGTGTCCGTTTCATGTATGTTTGTAAAGTCCGCCGCGACACAGGATATATTCCTGATGCGGGAGTTGCCTTTTTTTAAAATAAAATTTAATAAAATATCTAAACTTAACAATTACGTTCCAACCAACGGTTTTAGACATCAGACATAAAAATAAACGACAGATGAAAAATAAGTGTAAATAATACCGATATGTTGAGCTTAGTGCCTAGAATCATGGAGAACAACAGATTTCTTGTTAATTATTAGAATCCAGAAAGAAATTTCATGAGTAACTTATCATACTCCTGAGAAAGAAAAATACGAACCATTATTTTCCTTTCTACATAATACCATCCATAACTGAACTTGTTAAGATTTAGACGTTTCCTGTCTTACAAACTAGATAGGCTCAGCTATTATTTTAGTCGTATCTTCATAATCCAGGACGGAACTTTCTATGATAGGGTATTAACAACTCCTCAAATTTGTACCATTTAATGTTTACGATAATATTTCTTACTTTTAACTTTCGAGAACTGGATTTAACTAGATTCTTAGAAGTAGTTTTAATTCTATTTGATCATTTTCAGACGAAGCTATCTTAAATTTAAATGTTACTTTATCTTGTATTAAATTTGTCAGATAGTAATGCGATTATAAGATAATACGTTTGGTCTATCCTGCGTAGGACTTTTTGGAGGCTCAATTCTTTAGACATTTAGTATTAAATGTTGCGACTAAGAATATTACAGACAACTCTCTTTTATTTATCGTTTCTTTGACTGCATCCTTGAATATTATTATTATTTATTTACTCTTGCATGATAAGGCTTAAAGCATCGTACAAATCTGTCTGTTAACTTTTTTTTGTATCATAATGTAAAAGTGTTACTATGATTATAAACGCTAAAATTTAGTTGTAATAGGGACAAATGGACAAAAACATGTATGAAAGTTACATACACCTATAAGTCATCAACAGCCTGTAATAGTCCTGGACATAGGTCTAGCAGTGAACTAAAAATAAATAGAGGTCTATACCTCTCCTTATTATTTCAGATTTTTATATTGTCACCTAAGCGATTTAGCTATGTTTATAAAGTAAATTACATCACTAGAAGGTTTTTTATCATAATCATCTGTATTTTATTACTCAAATGACGATGATATTACAGCAAATAAGCCATTACGTACCAAAATTAATCCTCCGACGGGCAATTTGTTCAACGGTATCAATTTCCCTTTTTTAGCTAAGGCCCTTTGGGTCAGGTTTCTTACCGCAGATACGCCACAGATTATGTGAGATACAGATACGATATTAGTATTATTAGGTACTCCGTTCGAGAAAAAAAAATCTTGCACTATGTTATCTTACTTATCCAGAGTATATGTTAATTGTTGTTAATTTTAAAAATACATACACCCAACAATATTCATATGGTGCTTTGGAAATCCTGATAAATATGATGCTTGTCCGTCCTCGTCGTCGTCTTCTTCATATCGTAGCCTAATTTTAAAAACTGTGAGTAAAAGTTCTGTCAATATATTTGTCCTTTTTGCTATAGGTGCTATAGATAGCCCATTCGGTGTAGAAGCAGAGAAACCCGTTGTCATGTTGTATACCGAGTTAAGAACCTTGGACCTACACGATCACAACCTGAGATCGTAGGTAGAATTAAGGTGGTACTAGGATCTTTCGGGAAGTTAGGGAGGCTGTAATAGCTTATATTCCCACCAATATAAAATAATAGTCGTCGTAGCAGTAAATATAAATCATGCCATACAATGCCATTCCAATTTCAATAATACTACATTTTGTATTTCTATTATTCTTGAGTCCTTGTTGTTTAAAGTGTTTTTAAGATCATTTTAAGTACACGGTTTAACAGTAGCGGCTATTGTTAATGCCATTTCTAGTTGAACTTAATCCATGCCGATAGGAACACAAATGTATTGCGAATAATTAATGATAATAAAGGGGTTCCGAACCCACATATATCATGGTGCGGTTGCGGTCGGGCGACAAGAAATCATGAATTAAAGGATTTATGATCTTTGTTAGCGATGTTGAGTTTATTGTAAGTTTCACGAGCTGCTTGTTTGATATTTGCTGGGTAGACACCGGATTTATTATAATGTATTCGCTAAAGGAAGAAAATACATTTATTTTTTTAGTATACAGACCATACAGATATATCACACATCACATCACATCAACAGCCTATAATAGTCAGCTGGACCTAGGCCTCTCCTTAGAAAGGCCAGACGGGTTGGCGTTGGGTGGCGTTAGACCGCTAGTCGAGCCTTAATGGCTCGTTGGTTTTTGGCTGGCTTTGCTCCAACCGGTTATCATCGGTTTGGCAGGGCGGCAGCGCGGGACCCTTTCCTTCCGCCTGACGCAGGTCCTTTCGGGTACCTAAGTACCTGCACTCAGTCGCTAGGAGGGAATTAAGTCCCGCCTATCACCACTGCGATTGCAATGAAGCCTTGGCAATTTGCCCTACTTGGGCGTCGCAGCGTCGGGTACTCATTGCAATCATTGGAGAGGATCTACCGACCGTCATACGCTCCATGGCCGGTAGAGACAGACGTATTACCGCGGTCGCATCCTTCTGCGAAGACGTCATCTTGCAGAAGGAGGCGGCGGTAGTCTAGGTAAGTCTAGGAGGGGTTCGAATGTCGTAATATAAGCTGTTCCCAGACCCCTCCTATCACAGCCGCGGAGTGGCACACCGTTTGATTTTAGTCAGTTCGAGTCCAACACACCGCCCCGCCGCAAACCCCGATGGGGTGACGGCCCGAACACGTCAAGTTTTCCTTCTCTTTGGCTAGCTGTTATACTGCGTAGTCGGCTCTTACGACACCCAGATTAATAGGGATGGTAACACATCGATACAGATGTACTGCGAGTATACACACACAAAAAAAGTTTTTCTTCAGATATAATTCGTAATAAACGGGAGGTTTATATCCTTTTAAATGAAAATAGCAATTTTTTAATGGGATTGCATATTTTTAAGACCGGAATTCAAGAAAAATTTACAATTGGATATGACCTTACCTTCAGTACACAAATTTTGACCTCTGAAGGTCACCAATCAAAGGTTAAACTCACAAAACGACAGCCAAGAGACAAGATACAAGAGTCAGGGTTTTTTCCTGGCTATTCAGTAAGACCTAAGATATTATGAATGGGTAAACTCTGATCTGAATTTCAAGGTCATTTTGAGGTCACGGTCATATCTTTTAAATAGGATCCTGATTTTATGTAAAAATTAAATTACAATAAGACGTAACCATAAAACCAAACATTTTCATCTTTGAAGGTGTGAGTTTGACCTTGGATTGGTGACCTTTAGTCATGAAGGTGAAGGTCATAACCTATTGTAATTTTTTCCCCTCTTTTCAATTCTGGACTCAAAAATATGCAATCCTATTTAAAATTGTCCCTGACCCTTGAAATAACAATCAAGGTTGCAATCAAGGTCAATTTCAAGGTCACCAATGGATAGCCAGGGCAAATTCCAAATTCCTGAACTTTTGTGTTTAACGTATTTCCGAAAAATGCATCTCTAGCGAATTATTCTGCTGTTCCGATACTTTTCTAACACATTGTATAATCTAAGAATGAGAATAATTTGTTTACATCACCTACAGAGACAAGAATCGAGGGTTCTATTTATTTATTGAGCAGCCAGTAGTTGTTATATTATTCACTAAAATCTAAAGCCTTCATCCTCTTGATTGAGATTAATGCACAACATTTTGAGTCTCTATTAAATTGTGATTACGCGTAAACGTAAAAGTATGCATTTACTTGAGTTCAAGAACATCCCGTTCATAGCCCGTGTTTGCGCTTAGATCGCTTTGAAGGAGACGTCGGTCAGACGGTTTGATGGAGTTTTACATAGCTTTAAGTCATCCGAAAAAAGATAAGTGCTGCTTTTTTGATGCAAGAAACTATGTCATTAATAAATAACTTGAATAGCAAGGGACCCAAGTGGGAGCCAAGCTAAATCGCGGTGTTAAAATTCGCCAGCCGTAGTAGTAAGTAGGTAGGTAGTAAGTAGAATCCAGTAGTAAGTTTTCGAATAAATAAATTTTTTTTTCCCGCAGCAAACGATCTTCATTCACATTTTGACTAATAAAAACCTATCTTAACATTAACTAGTATAATCCCTTGCAGTTTTCAAATTAATATTTACATGATACTGGTTAAATTTACCGCACTCAATATATTTTTGGCGAGGACACGTAGGGACGTGATGTGGGCAACGTTATAGAGATTATTATAATATCGAACCTTATGACAGCACACAATACAACGTCGTATATTTCAGTAAGAATTTTGCTTGATGATATTCTTACGAAATTATACTTACTTAAAATTAAAATTAATTCACTAACATGAGAAAAATGCTTAACTAAGAACAATCTTAAATGTATTGCAAACATTTTTACTTCTATTAACTTTATCAAGTATTATAAGTGCATAAAGTAAGTAAGTATGGACCTGAGGGTGGTGCCAGAATTTTGGGATGGGTCATCTGGTATTCCTGTTCACATGGTGAAGCACAACGAAAGACCTGTGAGACCGTAACACTCCATACGTGGCGAAGCACACGGTATGTGTGCTGGGTTGTATGGCAAGTAAGGATTAACCAATTAACGGTAAACAGATCGCTTTACCTGTATACAATTGTATAAAAGAGTTGCGCAAATTGCTTCAGATGTAAGTCTCTAGTTAGCTATCTTGATGACTGGAAGTTGAACGAACTTTTATGCTAATGAATAGCCTGAAGGATCCTCCAATAACTTCGTCACCGCGAATTTCAACGCACTCAGACAATTTTAATTTAATCAAAACTTCATCGTCTGGTTATGTTGTTTTGCATGTAAACATTTGCTGCATTTGTTTTCTAGTTTTTTTGCAGATTGGTTTTATTACTTACACTACTGAATATAATATTTTTACAAGGCAATAATTTCTAACAGAAGAACTTGAAAATCTGCTGAATAATAATAGCTCTAGAATGCGAATAATATATTATTCATATTCTAGAACCCAAAGTAATAAAGTAATGCTTAGCTTGCGCCTAAAAAACGCTGTGTAAGAACTGCAGAGCGCCTGGTAGTCGAAGTTTGACCATAATTCATCACTACAATCAATTTTGGTTATTTGATTTATTTTATTGACCATTATGCGTTTATCTGTCAGTATATAACTTTCTGTACTATGATAAATAAACGTATACACTGGACGCATTTTTTGACGTAGGAGTGTTCTATTATTATTTTAATTTGTCACATATAATTTTCCCAGCTTCTTTTAGTAGCCGGTGTAGGATATTAGGGGAAACCCGTGCCCACATCTTGGGTGATTAAAATTTTACATACTTAAAGTAATTCGAAGCCTATAAACATTTGCATTTATTTTCGTATACCGATCAATAGATGTTACTATGATGAGATGAAAATACATTAGACATGCCAATTATTACGTGGGGTGCACGCTCTGATCACCCGTACCCGGCGGCCCTGAGGCAGCTCTTTCCGAACTCCACACGAACGAAGTCGCGGGTACTATCCCGTTACACAATAAAAATAATAATCGAAGTGAAGTTGAAATCCCTAGTCACTCACATACTAAAGAGTATCGTTTAATTTTTACATTTTCAAAGTAATGATGCCAAGCGTAGGTGAATGCACTTTTTATACACCATATATAGCAGTATTCCAATATCTCATCTGTCTGCATTGTCAAAACCGTCACTGAAATTTACAGTCAATTTATTATGGTAGTTCATATCACAACTAAATAACAACTGAGAAAGGATTGTCGTTAACGGATTTTGGATATCAAGTGATATCTGGCTCAGAGTTCCTGTGCTCGGTCTTCTTACATTTTATTCCCAATAATATAGGCAAGGCTTCTTACATTTTAGTCCGTGTGGTGACGAATTAAGAATACAATGTCACCACCCCTATTCATCCCGTGAGTGTCGTAAGAGCCGACTAAGGGAGTAAACTAAACAGGACAACAGCACTGCAAAGAGAAGGAAAACTTGAAACAAACCCTATACCAACCCGTCTGGCCAGCGTGATGTAGTAGGCCAAAACCTCCTTTCTAAGGAGAGGCCTATGTCCAGCAGTGGACTAGTAAAGGCTGTTGATGATGACATAGGCAAAGGCTTCCACCACTCTAAGTTCCTACTGCTACGTTACTACACTGGCAAAATTTTATTTGTATTTCTAATAATATATATAGATCAAATTATTACTGTTTAATTATTATTAAATGGATAATTTTTACAAGATTGTAATGATGAATCCTTGCTACAAGTCGCCGACATAAGTTTTGTATCAAATATATAATTTATTTCTCAGTTATGTAGGAAAGCTTATTTTTCCGTTTTAATGTACCAATATGATTTAAAAAGTAGTAGACTCGGAGTTCTTTTTTAATAAAAGTCAAACGAATAAATCATGAAATTCTCGTAAAAGTTTGCGTTGGCTCGGGTAAAATAAGATTGAGGTTTTATTTAAATAGAAGGGGCGGATGGGAAAAAAATTAAGATGGTTTTTAACTTCTAAAGCGATAACATCTTTTTTTAAACATATATAAGCAACTTTAAACAAATGACTACAGTCAGAGTAGACTTCGAAGCAACTTTAAACAAATGACTACAGTCAGAGTAGACTTCGAGGGCCTTGTTGGATGTTTAAGGATGTTTTGGTAGTTCAGAGTCCTTAGCTTATAAACATCCTTACACGCGGGACTGTCCTAGTCAGTTTTTGAAATAGGCAACGAGGCCCGGTATTCCGACCAGTTCAAAATTAGAATCAAATCTAAATGCAGTTACAAAACTGATTCGTTCCACGCTCCACTTGTGAAAGTGCTCCCAGTGCTATTCGATATCAGTAGAGCCTCGCAACTATCGAGTCTGGCTAATTTGTTCTGCAAAGAGTTGTTTAACTATTGTTAATTTATAGTAGTACAAAGTGCTCGCCCGCCACCACCGTCAGTTATAAACTTGCTCGTTTTTGCCTGTGCTTGTTCCCAACAGGTCGTTAAGAACTATTTGATTTGATTTTTAATTTATTGTATTGATCAATTATTTGACACTGAAAGTTAGGTCTTCATTTCCTAATGACTTTCAACAATACTGGTTGCATATCACTTTGATTATAAAAAAAATGACAACAATATTATTTTAACCTTTGAAATTTTGCGGTGCACAAGCTCGAAGGTAGATGAGGCACGTGACATAATAAAATGGCATGTATCACACTTTATGATGTATTCTTATAGATGAAACAAAGCGATACAACAAAGGTTAGTACTAACTACATTGGACTAAGATTGTAGTAGCTTAAAGATGCCGGGATCACATACCCATGTCTGTCTTGTTATAGAAACTATAATAGGGACTTCAAATGCCGATGTTGGCTGATATCCTATATGATCACTTATTTCACCCTTTGCCATCCACTGCTGAACGGGGGACTGTCTCAAAGAATCAGACCATCCCGATCTTGGGCATTATAATGGGACTAATACCACCCACACTGTAACTCTTGTATACCAGGATCCACAGCAGTGATCCACGAACACACCGAGTTATGACACCCGGGAAGTCCCAGGAAGAAATTAAACTGTCTTGGAACCCACAACGAAATCAATCAGAAGAAAATTGGAGGAGTTGGAAATACAGTAAATCCACTTGCCTCTTTAGCAAAGTGGGAGACAAAATGAAGTGAAATAAGCATACACCCTTTTAAACAGGGAAGAACCACAACCACAAAATATTACATGTCCTAGGTGAGCTATATTTGATTTCTGTAATATGTATGGCAGAATCGCCTAAACGCACGGAAATTCTCCCTAGTTGACACAAAATCGCAATACTATACCGCCCCAGATGTCGCCTGCAAGCTATTCAGCATTCCTAGCGGATATGATGAACAGACTGCGGTCTTAGGCAGTCCGCATCCATCCCCTGCCAGCCATTTTCCTCAAGTTGTTGGTCCGTCGTGCCGCAGGTACACTACGTTTGCCCACTCCCGGTCTCCTCTCTAGCACATGTCAGCTGTCCGCCTGGAGACATGACCGCCCACTTCCACTTCAGCATACTGATTCTCTGTGCGATATCGGTTATTCCAGTTCTCTATGGAATTGTTTCATTTCCTATTTTATCGACAAGAGAAACACCAAGCATCGCACGATCCATCGCTGGCTGAGCGACTTTGAATCACATGTGAAGATGATCACAGTGATGTTTAATATATCCTATAACAAATAATAATAGAGATCGCTTGATGATGGTGATCGAGGATGCTGTTTTGAATGTCTTTTATTTATTTCATTGACTAGTACAACTTTTCATTGTAGACTTTTGTACATTGACAGGTCCAAATATATGCTGGGGTGCGGGTCGGGTAACCTCCACGTGCGTCGCCATGTTTTTGTCCCTCCTGACCACTGCGTCCGGGGGGAACAAAAGCAGGGGACCGGTGCACCCTGGGCGACGGTCAATAACTTTCCTTTCGGGGGTGGGTATTGGCCGCCGGCAAATAACTCGGCAGGGGGGGTAAATCGCTCTCGGTACTCCTCTGTTCATCAGAGGAGACTGGACGAGCGAAGGGGTTGTGGGCAAAGGCCGAGGTGGGATCCGTATGGAATCCAGAGGCGTGTCGGCCCACTGCTTACGCAGGGGCTGACAAGCACTAGTGCTGCCGCCGGTGAGGGAGGGCTAGCCACCCTCTCGCATTTCGTAACCAATGGGGGCTCAACAACGACCCAACTGGTGGCTCCAGGAGGGTACGCTGAGAACCTGTTGGCCGGAGGGCTTGCCTTAATTGGCCGACCCAGGACAAGGACAGTCTATAACACCCGACAGAAAAGTCGTTAAAACCTGTGGAAACCGGCCGATCTCCACAGTATATAGGCTTATCCGGGCGCAGGGGGCACCGCCCGGATGGACGGCATTTCCCCCATACTCGTGGGATTAATTATGGAAGTAAACAAACAAGTACATCAACCAACAGTAACAGACGAAACTAACAACGACATTGGCTTAATGGATAACGGACAACGGATTGCAAGAGAGAAGAAGCGCTTGCCTAAGGCGACAGAAAGTAAGGAACGGCGGTTGCGGTCGCGATCGTTAAGAACAACTTTCTCCAGACCCTCCACTCCACTTTCGCTAGATGGAGGTGAGCGAGGCGGAGAGAGCGATAGCTCAGCCTCTATAGGGTCGGAGAGGGAAACACGGGGGCAGTCGCGGAAGCGCGGGCGACACGATGATGAGGACGGAACTGGAAATGCGAAGCGGGCACACAGTGTCAGTGACTCAAACCAGCCGAGTTCAGCAGAGGTTGGCGCCAAAATGCTGCTAAGTCTGGCTAATGTCGAGGAGACATTGGACAGACCACGCTGCACGAAGGCGGAGGTAATGAGCTCCATTCGTCGGGCCCTGCAAACTCTGCGGGACGGCGTGAAGGAGCTCTGCACCAGGGCGGTGTCACGTGAGCACGAGGAGGCGTCCGTACAGAACCAGGCGTCATCATCGTCGCTGGCGGACAGGGGGAGCGATCTCCAACAGACCCGGACAAAGTCAATGGCGCCATCTTCGGCGGTGCTGCGGAGCTCGCCGGCTCTAAGGGTGGCGGAAACGATCCCGCTGCCTCCGTCGACGGTGGAACTAGGGCCGAAAATGAGCCCGCTGGGACCACTGACCCATCCGGTAAGGGAGGACCACCTGGACTGGGAACAAATCGAGGCAATTATGAACCGCGAGTTTGCCCGATTCCAGTCCGGGCTTTTAGATAGGTTCTTCCCAGAGAGAGGTGCTAGACCCTCTCTAGGCCAGGGACGGACTCCAGTAGCGCGGCAGCAAGCTGCTGCAGCCACTGCACCCTCTTCTTCTTCCGAGAAGAAGAAGAAGAAGAGGAAAAAGAAGAAAAAGAAAACGAAAGGGCCGGCGGGGCAGCTACTGACCCCGGTAACAAGACAGGCTTCTTGTCTGGGAAGGCCTACCCTGCCGGAACCAGCGGTAAGGCAGGAAGGGGGCACCTGGGCTCAAGTTCTTGGGAGAAAAGCCCAGGCTGCCGCTGCGAGACAGGGCGCGGTGGCTACTCCTGTCCCGAAGGTGAAGAAGCCGCAACTACCGCGACCTCCCACCAATGCCGCCGTCGTAGTCGCAGTGCCGTCGGTACCGCACTGCAGTACCTCGCTTGCGGAGGTAATGCAGGCCGCAAAGTCCCATATTAAGCTGTCGGAGCTCGGCATTACAGGCGGGGTCCGCCAGCGAAAGGCGGTCACAGGGGGTCTAATACTGGAAATCCCCGGGCCGGATAGCGCTGCTAAGGCGGACGCTTTGGCCGAACGATTGCGCGCAGTCATGGGTGACACAGACGCGCGATTCATGCGTCCATGCAAGACAGCCGAACTGCGGGTGATGGATTTAGATGAATCCATCACCCCCATTGAGGTTGCGGAGGCAATAGCCGCAGCGGGTGGCTGCTCCCCGTCCGACATCAAGGTCGGGGAGATTCGCAGAACCGCAGCCCGGTTGGGCACGGTTTGGGTCCGGGGCCCACTTATGGCAGTGCGCCAAGCTGCGGCCGCCCAACGCGTACAGGTAGGCTGGGCGTCGGTTCGTATCGAAGCGTTAGCATCGCGGCCCTTGCAGTGTTACCAGTGCCTTGAAATGGGACACGTCAGGGTAAAATGCTCGGGTCACGCTGACAGGAGTGGACGCTGCTTCCGCTGCGGAGAATTGGGCCATAAGGCCCGAGACTGCGCAGCAAACACACCGAAGTGTCCTGTTTGCAGCGACCACGGCCGGCCCGCCAACCATCGGCTTGGTAGCAAGAGCTGCTGCCCACCGAAAAAGAAAAAGGAGAGAGAGGTTCAACCTCGACCCACCTTTGCCCAATCGGGACAGCTAGTGTCGAGCGGTAGCTCGACGGGAGGGGCAATGGAGACCTAAAATTCCCACCACACGCAAGGATTCTCCAGGGCAACCTCAACCACTGCCGCGCAGCGCAGGATCTATTGATCCAGACGCTCGCGGAGCAGTCGGTTGCCCTGGCAGTCATTGCAGAGCCCTATTCCATTCCGGACCATCCGCGGTGGTTTGGGGCGGGCTGCATCGCCTGCTGCCCAATCTCGGGGGACCACGGGAAGAGTTCGCCGTCTCTACATGGGCGTCGTGCGATCCATGGTCCTCTATGGGGCGCCCGTCTGGGCTAAAGACTTGGCGGGTGCCTCCCGCTGCGGGGCTCTACTTAGAAGCCTGCAGCGGTTGTTGGCCATACGGATCGTACGGGGCTATCGTACGATCTCGTTTGAGGCGGCAACGGTCCTGGCGCGATATCCACCCTTCGAC
The DNA here is from genome assembly GCA_902825455.1 of Arctia plantaginis. NCBI lineage: Eukaryota > Metazoa > Arthropoda > Insecta > Lepidoptera > Erebidae > Arctia > Arctia plantaginis. The sequence goes on along the minus strand of CADEBD010000388.1, from coordinate 2,591,337 downwards.
ATTCTGGCAGACATGGACGCGATGGTCTATGACCAAGTTCGCTCTGTCGGTCGGAATTGTGAAGGGGCCGCGCCAGAGCATGATCCCGGAATGCTAAGGCGGAACGCACATACGCAGGCTCTGCGGACCTGGCAGGCACGGCTCGAAATCCAGGGCTGTGCTAGCCAACGCGCAGTCGGAGCCGTTCTGCCGAGCTTCGAAGCGTGGGTAGGGAGGAACGACTGTGTCACCTACCGATTGACTCAGGTGCTCACCGGGCACGGTTGCTTCGGTGAGTATCTGAATCGAATTGGACGGGAGGTCACGGCACAATGCCACCATTGCGGGTCCGACCGGGACTCCGCCCAGCACACGCTGGAGGACTGCCCTGCGTGGGAGTCCGAACGTCAAGTCTTGGTCGGACAGATCGGACGAAACCTGTCACCGCCAGCATTGATCGCGGCAATGCTGGCTAGTGGCGAGGGATGGGCAGCCGCGGTCTCTTTCTGCGAGGACGTTATGCTCCAGAAGGAGGCCGCAGAGCGGGATCGGGAGAGGGCCGATCCCGCTCGAAGGAGGCGACGAAGGAGGCCTTAGGGTCGCTGCGGCCACATCTTGGGGCTATGTGGCCGCTGCAAACGACCCGAGACAGACGACACTCCGGTGCGGCCGGGGAGTTTTGTCCATGGCGGGGCGCTGTTACGCCTCCTACTGTATAGAGTAGTGAAAGGCGCGGCAGCCTCCCGCCCTAGGGTGACTACAGTCACCCCGGGATGTGCCTCAGACATGGGGTACGGCAGGGAGGACTCCAGAAGCCGCCGATGCGTTCCTGGAGGTCCTCCTGACTGCCGAGGTAGGCCGCCGCGGGGTTTAGTGGGTAGACCGGTTCTCCGGGAGTCCCACACACGCCCTGCGTTTCCCCAACGGAGGGTATGGTGCGAAAAGCATTCCCCGCGTTAAAAAAAAAAAAAAAAAAAAAAAAGGTCCAAATATATGCTGGACTCATAATATAGCTCTATGTAGCCGTCCCAATGTGGAACATGGGAAATGTAATCATATGGAACAATACAGAAAAATGAACCTAGAACATAGAAATATTTATGCAAATAAATGAATCTGAATCTATGGGATGCTTCCGTGACATACTTATTGTTTAAAAATGTGTCCAAAGAATTTCCTTTGCTAATAAATAAACAGATAACTAGCTACACCCTGTGATACCGTGATATCGATGCATGATGAGAAATGAGAACCAAAACTGATCAGAAAAATAGATAAAATCCATCCTTGAAGCGATTTGTACATCTTGTCCAAATTTGAGCTCAATCGGTGCAGAACTTTTCGAGTTTTTGAAGCGTACACAAACCAACATTGCATTTTAATACATATACATCATCATCATCACCATGATCATCAAAGCCCAAAATCGATCTAAGTGGCGTGCAATGGAAGAGGCCTATGTCCAGCAGTGGACTGTGATAGGCTGCTATAGACATATACATAATATATCGATAATACTTATATTTAGACTTACATCTATAGACCAGATGTTTTTAAAGACAACCAACAAACCTTAAAGTTTCAAATCTCAATAACACGAAACTATTCTAGAACTATCGACTTAATTTATTGTTTTTTTGAACTATGTTGCTGGCGACGACGCCTATTTGTCTAGACAACTGAGTATTAATACAAGCTAAGGATTATGTTAGCAAATAAAACGAGCTCAACTACCCAGTAAACCTAACATTATAAATATTTTTTACATAAATAAAAAGGTTTGAGTTTGGACCTGGTTATAAGCTAAAGCAATGGTAAGAGTAACGGGTTTTTGTTCTTCCAAAGGTATTGAAACCTCTTTATGCAGTCACAGTCTTCTAGGACTTATCCATTGTCTGACCACTGCTGCACTCGCCAGGACAAAGTAAACTGTTGTTAGAAGTTAACAGTTAGAACGAGTTAACGAAAATTGTAGTAATATTGAACCCAAAATAGAACAAGAATAAATAGAATCAAGTGAGCAAGTCCTTTAAGAAAACCAAACACAGTTAAAGGGAACCATGGCAGCATAATTGACTCATTTTCTCCAATTACACTTACTACACATAATAATTCAAACATCAAACTTATCAAGTTCGTAATGAACTCTCAACCGCTTCCCAATGTTTAAAGTAATGAGGAAGTAGGAGAAAACCAATAATGGAGGCTGTACAAAGAATCGTCAGCCAGACGTGAAATTTCATCGAAAGCTGACAAACTACACCCATCGTTGTTGCGAGACAAGTCTTGCTCAGACAATGTTTTACAACGACCCATGTTAAAAGCGGAAGCGGTTTTTGTTTATATTCGGGTAAAGGAGCAGACGTGTTAAAGGATGGAAAGTGATAACAGCCGCCTATAAACAATATAGTCATAATTGTTTAGTCGGACTTTGAGATAGCAGTACACTCTTTTCTTGAAGGTTTGGAGCTCGCATATTTACAAATATATTTACATAACGAAGGTTTCTAATTACCATGCAAATATATAATCCCAGTTTACCTGTTTCTGTGAAATTATTCTACGATACATTATTTCACGATTGCCTGTCAGTTTTAACTCTATCTATATATCTATCTATGTAACGGAACCTTTCAACATGGTTTTTACAAACTTCTTGATGATGATGACTGACTAAGCTAAACTTATATAATGCAGGAAGTATTTTTTTTATAAAAAAGCGTGGGTTGTTTCTGATAACAAATTGAGCATAATAATATTTGTGTGATTTAATATTAATGCATGTTATTTTAATAAAACTGATATAATATATTCTGAGTAGGTATTTTTATAGAAGTTTTGCGAATGGGTTTAATAATATCATTACTTTATTGATAAGTTTCATTTATATTCAACAATTAATTCTTATCCTTTGCTATTAAATTACCTTTTTCTTTGTGCGGAAATTCCCTCGGAAACCACCTACCGGTGGCTATGACGGACTCGAACCAACTAAAAACCGCACGCCGTCTCGGGTACCAGTAGCCAGGGAACCAGGTGTACCCTAGAAAGGAAATCCCTGGTGCCCCGACGTACCTCGGGCCATCTACGGCAGGTTGATGAACTCCTGTGTGGGAACCCCTATGTTCCCTATGTGTTCCTGAAAGGGCGCACGCGATCTGCGGCGCATCTCGCAGTCACCCCGGCTCTGCTTCTGTTAGAGACGTGCGACTTCCGGCGCCTGGGTCGTCTGCGGTACCAGGCCCGTGCCCGGGCCTGGCGGGTCGGGAGAGTTCTAAACCTCTCCCGGTCACGCTCCGCCATCTCCTTCGCAAGCATAACTTGCTCGCAGAAGGAGACTTTAACACCATTAAACAGTTTCCCGTATACGTTACGTATGCAAATTACGTGTTGTGAACGATTTGATTCGGAAAATAACAAATCCCATTAATTTGTGAGAATGGATATTTGTTTGTAATCACTTCAGAACAAATAAATGGATTTGGATGAAATTGGGCACAGAGATAGATTGTTTTCTGGAATAGCACGTAGGCAGAGAGAGAGAGAGAATCGCGACATTGACGAGAGCAGAGCGAGACCAAAGACCTTGTCTTTAGAAGCTAGTAATGTCATATTTAGATCATGAATATGTCTTCATAACTTTGTTGGCCTAATTTAGAGTCTAACTGCCAATTCCTATATGTATAATAAGAAATGTATGTGTGGATAATCAATACGCGAGACTGTTCAAAGAAATGTCAGCGGAGCGTGAAATTTCATCGGAAGCTAACAAACTACGTTCATTGATGTTGCGAAATAGGCCTCAAATTTGCAGACGGTTCTTTAGTATGCTGTAAGTTATAAGAGATTGCGAATCTGAATAATTATTAAAATAGAAATCTGATTAAAGTAATCAATTCAAATTATAAAGAATACGAGGATTTCTGACATGTAATTGGGGGCCTACAAACTGGTTAAATTTTTTTCGTTACTCATGTGTTTTTTAATTCTTTCAGTATGTTGTTTGACACCTCCATAGTATCCTCCAGTAAGACCTTCATAGAACCAACCACATGAGTAACCCATATTAATCAGAAACCGCTAATATGTGTATATGTCTGCAGTACCTATTTCATATTGTTTATATTCCTTCTTACTCCTGCGAGCATTTTTTTTTTTAACTTGGTTGCGGTCGGCTTTTAGTCCACTACGATACGGCTATACTTCGATTTTTTTACGCGGTGCAACTTCCATTAGACCTCTTCAACCCAAGTACTTGGAGATATCGAAGTTCTGTTGATAGAGTGTGTTCAGACTTTTTAGGGCTCTAACGACCCCTAACGATGGCCACAGATGTTTGTATTTCAACCGGTACCGATGGCTTAACGTGCTCTCTGAGATTTAATGTGTTAAGAATGGTAACCCATCCATAGACTGACCTAACTAGCATTGCTTAGCCTAACTCTGATGTTTTTATTTTTCTATGTACCTGTAAATGTTGTTGTCCTTTAATACTCTTTAATTTAATTAACAATTTAATTTTGGAATTTTTTAATTGATAGACATTTTCGCTTCGAGTTTCGTTTATTACTTATACCACAATCCCCAAGGGTAAGGGTTGAAACTTAACCCAAGAACCGCGACTCCTCTTTGAAATATAGCCGTAGTTTATCTCCCAAACTCAGCTACATCTTGATATAATTTGTAAACTGTTTCTGAGAGATAATTTCGTAATTTTAAGGACAAATGCTACAATTTCTCGCGTAGGAAATACACATGTACAACTTATAATATATATTTAGATACTTGTGTGTTTGTGTTATGTTTCTGTAAACGTGTTTAGGTTCAGATTTCATCAGGTTTTAAATAACGTTAAATGCAAAACTTTTGTGTACAACTTGTCAGCTATAAGACAAGTGAGGTTGTCGTTGGGAAAATTAGGTGGTATAAAATCACAATAATATAATAAGCCTGTGCTATTGTGATTAGTTTGTACTTAAATTTCGTTAAGAAAACCTTTTGTTGAACACGCTAATCTTAGTTACTACTTGAAAAATAATTAGAAAATTATTTTAGAATTTGAGTGTGACTTTTCAAGATTATGGGCTACCTTCACTTTTTGTTTTGATGAATCTTAAATCAAAAATTGTTGCCAATCTGGCACAAAATTAACGTAATGAGTATGAGGCGCCTTCCACATACGATAAAACGTAGTAACATACAACAGCGCCATCTAGCGAAGACAAACCGAACTACGGAGTAACTGCTAATCCTGTATCACGGTATTAACGATTCTTTAGCCGCTTAGCATATATACAACTTCCCAACATCGACCTTTGGGCCGCGGCCGGCCCGGCATGATAACCTCCCTTTGTTCCTCCACAAGTACAAGGTGTCTCAAAAGAAAGTTTATATTTAGGAGATCGATTTAAAAAAAAGTAAGCAGTGTATCGAAAAAATGTTTATTAATTATTAAAGTACACAATTTGGGCATTTATGTCTTAAAAATAATATCCTCCAAATGTAGACCCTCGCGTTCGCAGCACTCATTTAATCGAACAGTAAAATTACTTATGACGGCTAGGCAGGTGAACTCAGTGATGGCTGCCATTTCGTGACGGATATTTTCTTTCAAATGCGCCAGGGAAGTCGGTTTATTCGCGTAAACTTTAGATTTAAGATAACCCCATAGAAAAAAGTCCATAGGGGTTAAATCAGGACTGCGTGGAGGCCAATTTATGTCACCTCTCCTGGAGATCAATTTTCCTGAGAAAATTTCACGAACTCGTGGCAGAGACGTATTGGACGTGTGTGACGTTGCTCCGTCCTGCTGGAACCATGTTCTTTAGTTATGGCCAGGCAAGTTTTGCAGTTCAGGCGCCAAGAAGTCGTTTAACATCTCCACATAACGCTCTGAATTCACTGTAACTGCACGCCCCCTTTCGTCTTCAAAAAAGTAAGGGCCGATAATTCCTCGCGCCGACATCGCCGCCCATACTTTCACTTTAGGCAATTCTGCTTATTTACGTGTCCATTAACATGAAAATGAGCTTCATCCGAAAACAAGATGTTGCTAAACGTTGAAAAGCGCTCAATCGCCTGATTTACGAAGTCAAGCCTCTGACTGGCATCTTGGGGCTTTAATTCTTGCACCAATTGAATTTTGTAGGGGTGCAGATTTAGGTCTTTGTGCAAAATGCGGTGTAATGATGATCTATGCACATTTAAAGCACTTGCGCACTTCCGAATTGAAAGGTTCGGGTCGTCACGAACAGACTGATTAACACTCGCCCCGTTTTCTACCGTTCTTGATGACCTTGGTCGCCCGTATTTTGGTTTTTCCAGCGTTGTACCGGTCTCTTCAAACTTTTTGACCCATTTTCGAATAAGAGGAATGCTTGGCGCATCATTTAAATGGCGAAAACCTCGAACACTACAGAACCTTCTACGCGCTACAGTCGCCGAATCACCGTTTTTGTAAAACTCTCGCACGCACAACGTACGGTCTGCTCCCGAGAAACGCTCCATAGCAACTGAATTCCCAAGAGCCAGGCTACCGATTGACATAACCCCCGTGCCCCTCGGACTCGTTGTGTTCACGCAGTAAGCTAAATAAATATAAACTTTCTTTTGAGACACCTTGTATTAAGTTGACTACAATATATTCTTTAAATAAGCTATGCTAAATTATTCCTTTATACCCCAGGAACATTTTCAAAAGCTCATGCTTAAAACTCTTTTCCTAATGAGCCAAGTCTTTTCATTTTTTTTACGTCTTCCATCGTATGCAATATATATGGTTTGTAAACTTATACTAGAATACTAGCCTTTTAAAATTTAAATGTTAAACCTCGAGAACAATTCACGAGAATAATTAAACATCAGTTTGATAAGCCTTTTTGGTCATTATTTGCTTTACTTTAAGCATGTTTTTCACTGCCACGAAAACATATAAAATAAATGTATGTACAAACTTAAAGGCATGAAACGTAGTCTGTTAACGGTTTCCATTTATATGAAAATTTATTCCATTTCATCAATCTGCTACATTAAACATTTATGTAAAGGCTTGCTATAATAAAATAGTGGGACCTACATCGAAGGCTGTGTTAAGTAACTTCACAGATGTCATTTGTTAGTCAGGTACTTTCAGGACTTTTAAACTTAGTGATTTACTGCTAAAAATGCGCCTCATCAACGGTCAATTTATAGCAATTGATACTAACTAAGCCGAAAACTGCGATAGGGGATGATAGGTGAAAGATAGGATGATGATGATGATGATACTAACTAGAGATTGCTAGTATTCGAATTTCTACCAAAATTCTTAAAGTTATCATATTTTTTTAAATTTAATTCTCCAATAGGTATGTAAATTTTACCATGAAAGAATCATGCTCAAATCCAGCAAAGTCGATATTATCAGTGAACTTTTTTCATCATAGTTCTTACAAAGTTTAATCCATATATTTATGGATAACACTTTATAGAAAATTCAAAAGATTATACATCACATTATACACCAAACATCTGTAGGTACTTTTGTTTGAAAGTGTACTTAAAATATATTTTTAGTACACTATGTTTCGACTCCCACATACGATAAAACAGAAACATACTACAGCGCCATCTAACGAAGACACACCGAACTACGGAGTAACTACTGAATGAGAATTGCTAATCCTGTATCGCTATATGAAGAATTCTCTCTCCGATTAGAACTGCCCAACAACAACCGTTGGGCCGCAGCCCGCCAGGCATGATCACCTCGCCTAGTAGGAGGATCCTCCCTTTGTGTTGGAGGGACATGACACCCGTTATCCACAACTAGTTATTCGGTAACATGCATTTGACACATCTGTTTTATCGTTTGTTCATTTTGAACCCTGTTCATGTAATTATAATTAGTAGTGACAATAGAGCAACGCTGCATATAGCGCTTTAGCATGCAAACAAAGAAAGTAAAGTAAAAAAACAAAACAAAGTAGTTTTACTTTTTTTTGTTTATAAAACGCCTTTGTTTACTTATTTTGGTTTTTTTTTAAATATAATTATTATTTTCCAATTGTTGTTTCGAAATAAAAGTGTGCATGCACTCGAATATGTAGTTTGGATGATAATAATATCATTTAACATTTTAGATGTGGGTGGGTGATTAGGGCTAGAAGATTAATGTTGGAATCCTTGCTAGCTATTAGTAATTTGGCTAAAATTAAATTTGGCTCATGAAGAAGCCAAGAAATGAAGCTATTTTAATGATATTTTTTTACTCTTGAATTGTTTGTTCAGGTGTTTTTTGTAAATAAGAAATCGACTAATTTACTGCCTTTTTATATATTAATGCTTGCAAGAATAACACTTAAACCAATTCATAATGTTTTGTTTTTGTTTATTGTCTTTACTAAAGTAGTTTCAATAATATAATGTTATTTATCTTAAATACGCAAACCTTTATTCAACCCTCAATTCAAATAGATTCAGTATCGAAAATGTCAAAATACGATAAAACCCAACCGTACACATCACTCAACCTCAAACGATTTAATTCACTCCTGAAATAGACATGATACCCATCTATACAACGGATCACACCGCAAAAACGGTTGAGGTCCCTCCAGAAGGCTCTGTCGCGTGATGTAATATTAAAATGTAGGTAAATGAGGCGAGGAATGAACTTCGCATTGCTTCCAAATATCCGTGTATTGTCCAGAGTAAGGGATCTGTTGTTAATTACCATAAAACAAGGATAGGAGTTGTATGGAATGGAGTGAATATAGCTGGGTGTATTATGTGTTTGTTCGTCACATCACATCAACAGCATTTAATGGTTCACTACTTATGGATATCGACAAGTTTGTGCGTATAACCAAGACTGTTGTGGCCATTTGCTATCAGGTGACCCATTTACTCGTTTGTTAATTTTTTTACGTGTGGAAACCTCCTTGGGCCGTCATCCCACAGGGGTTTGCTCGGACCGACTAAAACCACACGGTGTGCCACTCTGCGCCTCTTATAGGAGAGATCCGGGAATCCCTCCTAGCGCCTTCCGGAAATGGCGCGGGCACCATCCTCGGGTACATTCTCCATATAGGCGGCACACGCGGACGTCGCCTTCTTAAAAATGGCTGGACGTTATGGCGGACGTTACGACGAATCGGGTCCGAGTGGAAGTTGTCCTCCCGGTTTTTATTCCAGAAAGCTAGCGTCGAACACCTCTCTGAGGCGGTCTGCATTGTGGTGGAGGGCTAAGGCCAGCACTCGGGCCGGTATCCCGTCCGGCCCAGGGGCAGTCTTCTTGGAACGGATTCGTAGAACAGCCGCCACTACCTCCGTACTCGTTTGTCCCTTACCTAAACCTAATTAATTTAGGGATTGAATAAAAACACAATCACAGATTATAAATCATAAGATTTAAAAATCATGCATCGCACGTGAGATTAATCAACAAAATCACCGCAACTTATGATTATAATTACGGTAGCTCTAAGGTCTTTGATCATCTCATTATATGATTTTTATTAAAGAAGCAATCATTTCCAACACTACTAATTATGTTAGTCGTATACGTGTGATATAGATTCGGTAATCATTGTACCGATAGTCATATCGACCCATGGATTAATTGCTAAGAGCCAACACAAAAACCGGCCCTAAATATATGTATATATTAAAAAATATAAAAAATACGGCACGTATTGTAAGGAGCTTTCTGTTTCTGGAGTCCGAACCACCGGTATCTTGGGACACTATTCTTTATATTTTTTTGAATGTATTTTGTTTTTTTTTCTACATTTAAAAATGTAATTTATATGTATATTTATTTTAATAAAATAAAGAAAATAATAATAACTTGACATTCTGTCACACACGTCCTTTCAAACCCAATCTAGGCAGAGAGCTAGACAGAGTCTGTACTATGATAATTAAACTGCTGATAAGGTTACTTATTATTTACAAACTCAAAGAAATCACACAATTGTTGTGCTCGTAACACAATTGTTTATCCTGGGTAGGAAAAGAAACCAGAACCTCTCAGCAATCACGATCAGTAACCAGTAATCCCATAGACTAGTCCAAGTCTAAGATTCTGCTCTTGACTTATTCTAGATGTGGATATGAAACAACATCCATTATAAAACATACACAAACAGTCATAAAACAATGGTACTATTTTGTCGTATTTATGTACCTATCTGAATATCCAAGCTTTTCCAAAGCAAATTAACATTTCTTTCAATGTCTAAAAATATCGAAAAGCAATTCTAAACGTTGATTTAATTGAATAGAAATCTATGAACTGCCCAGAACAGATATTAAAAACTCAACTCTATAATTAAAACATCGATTCGGAATCGGACCGAAAAAGAAACCAAGCCACGGATGAATGGTCCGAGATTGAATTTCTCATCTTCTGGGTGAACCGTGGAAATTATTATGTCGCTTGCAGCACCCCTACCCTGCCGTCTTCGCCCCAGTCGATTGCTCAATTTATCAATACAGCTTTCCTCTCATAGAGTATGAACTTCGTTTCAATACAGACAGGATTTATTTACTTTTTATATGACTGCATTACCTATTTTTATTTTAAAATATAAAAGGTAACTGATGAGTAACTAAGGTATTGTTAAAATTGTTTTTTTTTTATTGTTACTGTTTGGCTATTTGTTATCAGGTGTACTATGGCGTTTTGCACCCATGAATGGCGTATTATTCGCATCATCATCAACAGTCTTTAATAGTCTTGCTGTGTTTAATAGGCCTCTCCTCAGAAAGTAGATTTTGGCCTACTATACCACGCTGGCCAGGAGGGTTTGTATAGGGTTTGTTTCAAGTTTTCCTTCTCTTTGCAGTTCTGGTATCCTGCGTACTTACCTCCCTTTTGTCGGCTCTTACGACACCCACGGGATGAATAGGGGTGGTGACACTTCATATTATTAATCCGTCACTAAACGGACAGGAGTAAACTTTAAAACTGCCCACCAAATCAAATTTTTAAAAAGTACAATATTATCTACATACTTGATAAGATGACTGAATTATCTAATCAATAGCACTAAACCACCTTATAACCCGATATTCACAGTGTACGAATATAAAGTGTATGTATTAATATGCATATTTATGTAGGTACATGTGTGTGTAAATCTAAACCTAACCTCTGTTCATATACCTTACAAGATGTCTACACCATCTAAAGGTTTCCTGGTAGAGAATGCTCAGGATATTAAGTCCACCGATGTACGACTACATCTGAGGTACATAAAGTTGTAAATAAATAATGTTTTATGCTTTCAATATTTTGGATTTTGAGATATTTGTAAAACTTATGACCTCTTCTCCTCGCCCATTGTCATAATGTCGCACTGTTGACCCCTCCCACTTACCGTGAACGTTTATATCACAGCATAGAAGACACACGTACATATATTATACCCATTGCCACATCTGTCTCTGGAACATCTACAGAGGCTCAGGCCAACCGCCGATTTATTTGGAGCGAGAGTCGAGTCTGTATCACTTACGTAAGATTTACTCCCATTCCTCCCTCCTAGAGATATTGCCTCGTGCTGTGTTTGATTGTGACGGCTGCCGACTTAATGAACAGCTCTCTAAGTACGACAATGCACTTCAACAAGACATTTACTACTTTATTTTAGGGTTATAATCAAAGCATCACATCCTTTTGCGTTTAAGAAACTCAACTGTTAATTTTTAGTATCTTAACGATATTATTTGTTGATAAAACAATATTTGTACAAACACAAAACTGAACACTATTAAAATGTATTTCTGTATGATCCACGGATCTGACAGAACTCTATCTTTTATTTTACGTCCCTTTATAACCCGTACAGTTTCCATCCCTTAAATTACTATCCAAGTGATAGATAAATATAACTTATATCTTTAATATATTTGTATTATATTACTATCAAACTCATCATCACATCAACAGCCTATACTAGTCCACTGCTGGACATAGGTCTCTCCTTAGAAAGGAGGTTTATTTAGGTTTAACAAACTATTATAATAAAATTAGTATACACTATAATAATTATATTTAAAATTCTAACCAACAAAACCTAAGCTTTTCAACATTTCCAACTAAGAATTCATTTCAATGTATTGCAATTACACTTAAAAGAAATTCAAAAGGCACTTTAATCTGGACGGTGCCGAGTTTATCTGGTAAATAGCAGTTAGCACTCGCCCTGACTAGACAACATTTACTGAAGACAATGCAAATGTAGTGTGAAATTGGACATTTTAAATTGATTGCAAAACTTAAATGTAAACTTGCAAAATACAGTTCTTTGTATATTTTTTTAATGTACATTTTGATAACGTTTAATCTGTATATTGCACATGTATTTTGATCCATTAATCAGAATATAAACTGTTTTTAAAGTCTTTAATCAAAATCTGTATATGTTCGCGAATAAGAGAAGACATATGTAGGTACATACATACAATAACTTTAAATTATATATGTTTTATATCACTAGTATAGCAAACAAATCTTATTTTTGAGTTCACAATCTTAATTTATTGACACGACTAAAATACTTTGCTTAAAATTTCACTATCTTGAAATCGATTAAACGTAACACACTTTCGATTTAAATGAATTGTTTTTCAGTTTGGTCATGATGATTTGAAGAATCGAATCAAATAGTAACACTAACATATTTGTTGTAACATTATTACTATTAGCGTGAAGTCTATTGTGAAGAAATCTATTGAGGTTGTGGTAACGCAGGCTAAGTACGCATTAATTATTGTAATATATTCACCAACTCCTGGTGTACTTATATTTTATATACGCACAGACGGTTACCTTAGTATTACTGGGGATAGATGGGATTAGCGGAGGGGTCATTTTCGTAACCCTTGGTAGTCGAGTGGTTAAGGCGTTAGTTACCCACTTAATACGTAGGTTACGTCGGGATGGCGAAAGAATGCAATTGCGATTCCCGCTCTCCCAGCTATTAGCAAGCAGACTAACACCGGGGTGGTTTTTAGTCGGTAAGACCCCGATAGACTCCTTCCCCCCATGGGACATCCATGAGGATCTTCTACCCCGGTACCAAAAAAAGGGTTGTCTAGCTCAGAGAATTATAACTTAATAGAGGAAATAATGCAGGTGGCTTCTAATTGCGGCGGTGATAGCGAAAGCGGTATTCTCGTACGTCTGACAATGATTGATTCATAGGTCTGAGGGTTACAGCGTACTCATACATAAAGCGTCTATCACACTTTGTTCTAAAATTATGACTTTTTTATAATACAGGGCGCAAACGAGCAGTCGGGTTACCTGATGGAAAGTGGATACCGCCCCCATGACGCCTGCAAGTAGAGTACGCTCGTAATAAACATATTCGGTTCACAGACTGGTTGTGCAAGGTAAAAAAATCTCTTAAAAAAGGCACAATAGTGGAGTGCCAAGAATTCAAGTGATAGTGATAGACGCTGCAGCCGGTATTAGTCCGATCAATAAAACAACCGACTTTAACATAAATTTCTTCTATGAGTTTTTACACACCGCCGTGACCAATATAGGGTTAAAATAACAATTGCATTGGCTTGAAGCGCCATCGTAAGTAAACAACGGTCCGGCCTACAAAGGCTCGGTGGAAAATATTGTCCGGTCGAAAAGCGGGTGAAAGCCACAAAGTACTTGTAATCTCCGGTTAAAACTGGGTGATTACTGAAAACGATTTATGCGTGCCGTACCGTGGCTATCATTTAAATGTTTGTGAGATTTTAGTTGAGTTTTAAGAAGAAGTAATAATATTGTTTTATTATTTAAATGTTTGAATTAGTTCAAGTAATACTAAAACCCTATGACCGATTCGAAATAAAAATTAATCATATAACTAGCTTTTACCCACCGTGTGTACTGCGACTGCTGTGCTGAGGTCTCGGGTTCGATACCCGGGTCGGACCAAATGTGTGTATGATCTGCCAATATTTATGTATTTACAAAAAAGAGTAGAAAAGTATTCTATCAGTCAATCTAGCTTTCATAGTACCAGCTATGCTTAGTTCGAAACTAGATAGCGTTGTGTGTCTCATGTCCAAAAATATTATTATTATTACTTAGAGAGTTTTAGGCTTTACTAGTTTGAAAAATAGACCTGTTATTTGCATAAGAATCTTAATTAAAATTGCAGATGGTGTAATGACCCTTGCTCTTTCTTTTGAAGTTCTTAATCCTATCACTGTATGTTTGGTTTGTGGCAGATCGAGAAAAGCCCCCAGCAATTAAAGAAAATTTACATTAACAGTCTTTAACAGAACTCCGCTGGACAAAGGCCTCTCCTTAGGAAAGAGGTTTTAGCCTACTATCACACGCTGGCCAGACGGGTTGATATAGGGTTTGTGTCAAGTTTTCATTCTCTTTGCAGTGCTGTTGTCCCGCGTAGTTTGCTCCCTTAGTCGGCCCTTACGACACCCACGGGATAAAGAGGGGAGGCGGAGGCACGAACTCGAAAATTTGCTGAGTAATAATAAGAATGGTACACTATATTGACTCTTATGATGGTATAGGTAAATCTATCAAACTCTATTAATATTCAAAACAGTTTCGCAAGAATTGTATTTCGTCCGCTCTTGACAAGGGTACCTAAAGCTCCTCCTGAAAAAGCTTCGTTTTCTTAAAACATAATAATATATTCGCTTGCTAGTCAAATGTCTTCGCTTTACTAAAGATTGGTTTCTGTGTATTAAAATCTTTCTTGTTTCTCTTTTGCTTTCAAATGTGTATGTTACATGTACCCAATGCGTTACTCGATGTTTGACAAGATACATTAAAAGTTTACAATACATTTACAAATATAAGAGAATATATAAACATTCGTCACTTACGTAATGGATTACAATAATTGCAGGCAAACTGAACTACTAAATTATTAATGCTTGAGTCATTTATCATTGACAGCTTTTAGTAGTCCACTGCTGGACATAGACCTCTTCTTAGAAAGGAGGTTTTAGCCTTCGTATAAGGTTTGTATCAAGTTTCCTACTTGTAAAAATACCTCTTTTTTTCGTGCGGAAATCCCCTCGGATATCACCTATCGGTGGCATGTCGGACTCGCACCGACTAAAACCGCACGCCGTCTCGGGTACCTGCTCCCTCGAAGCGAGCGCGCTTCGCGACGCGCTCGCCGCCACCCCGGCCTGCTTCTGCTAGATGGCAGACAGGCCTGACAGATGGCCTCACCTGTCACCCCCAGGCCTGCGCTTATGGAGGACGGAGGTCGTTCTGCGACCTCCGGCGCCTGAGTCGCCTGCGGTACCTGGCCCGTTCCCGGGCCTGGCGGGCCGGGAGAGTCCTAAACCTCTCCCGGTCCCGCTCCGCCGTCTCCTTTGCGAGCATAACTTGCTCGCAGAAGGAGACGGCAGAGTTCCACGCACTCTCGCTCCGCACGATAGCCGCAATCAGTCTATCGAGCGAGAGAACTCCCACTCCGATGGCCGCCACGAGGTCTCGCCTCTGCTCAACCCACGCCGGGCACTCTGCCAGCGTGTGGAGAGCCGTGTCCACGGTCTGGCCATCGCAATGGTGGCACTCAGGCGTTGGCTCCTTGTGGATCAGACACAGGTGATCCCCGAAACATCCTTTCCCAGTGATCACCTGCGTCAGTCGGTATGAGAGAGTCCCGTGACGCCTCTCGAGCCGATCCTCCATAACCTAAATAACATAAATAAAAAATTTTAAAAATACCTGAAAAGATTTATTTGAAGAAATAAATTTCATTTTTCAAATTTTCCTTCTCTTTGCAGCGCTGTTATGCTACGTAGTTTGCTCCCTTAGTCGGCGATACCCACGGGATTAATAAGGGTGGTGACACTCCGTATTCCTAATCATTTATCTCAGTGTTAAACATATTTTTATTACTACTAATATTTCTAGTACTTATATATATTACATATTTAAAAATCCTAATCAACAATAAACGATTGAAAATAATATCTTTAGAAGTGGACGTAGTCACTGTTAATTAAACTGTCAAATCAAAACACTTTGTTTTTGCACAAAGTCCTTAAAATTTTAAAGTTAGCTTACGCTCTCGCCTGACGCTCACGATAATAGAAAAAGGAACTCAGAAATAGCAAATTGAGATAAAAAAAAATATCGATTTTGAATTTACAGCTACATCAGCACCTGCTGTTAATTAATCATCGGAACTCCATATAAGTATTTAACTATACATTTGATTTATAAAATTAAATTAAATTTAAATACTATATAATAATCAAAATACTAAATATAAAAATGTAATATTATAATAGTTACAAAAATGTTATCGACTTATGTTATTCACATATGAATTTCAACATAAGTTTCGAAAGTTGTGACTCCTATAATATTTACGCCTGGTATTTTTTTTTATCTTACGATTTTTTAATAAAAAATCATTGTACTAAAACGTATCCCTAATAGGCGAGTACGTAAATTCTCGTTTTGGAACAGAGGCTTTTTGTCCGGATTATAACCACTGCAGCTCGTGTAGCGTAAAAAGGATTGTGTTTTAAAATTGAGTGGTTCCAAATTTAATTTTTTCAGTAACGCTGTATTGTCTATGTCCTTTGTTGCGACTAAATTAAAATTCACCGCTCGCAGTTTAAGCATCAAAATAGCGTTATAATTTTAGTTCGGTCATTTATTGCAGCAGTATGCGAAATTATAGTTGGACAAACACTTTATTAATTAAAAACTTTTGTGACCGTTTTATATGAAACCATGTAATATAATTTTAATAGTTTAATCGTTTATAATTCTGTTAGAACATAAGCTGTTTATCTTTCCATAATCAACTAAACTCGTAACAAGCAATATAAACTTTACGGTTCAGATGTCACAGAGGCACTAAAAACTTTTTTTTTACGTTATAATAGTGAGCATACGACTTTTTTAATGTATTCGACACAAACTATAACATTATCTTTATCAAGCTACACACTTTTATTTCTCAAACGAATACGAACGAGAGGTCATCTACAAGCCATAGGTGGCTGGGGGTCTGTCGGGATACTAGGGTTTTTTTTAATGTTACTTATCCCTCCCGTGTGGGAGGGATAAGGAACATTAAAAACCAACCACTGTAACTCTTGTACACCAGGATCAATAGCAGTGACCCACGAACACAGCGAGTTATGACACTCGGGAAGTCCAAAAAAAAAATTAAACTGTCTTGGAACCCGCAACGAAATCAATCAGAAGAGTTGGCGGAGCTGGAAATACAGTTAATCTTCTGCCCTCCTTAGCAAAGCGGGAGACCGGGGATTTTTTTCTAGTATAGACCTGGTTCCCCGGCTACTGGTACCCGAGATGGCGAGCGGCTTTTTGTCGGTTCGAGTCCCACATAACCCCCTTGGTGAAGAGCAACGCAAGAATTGCTAAACACCGGTTTTCTGTGAGGCCGTGGCATCACCCCACTCGAGCTGCCCCATATAGGCCAAAGCATAGCTCTCCCACGTTAGTCCTTTCTTTACATAAATCATTTAAAATCTTATACGAAGCTATTGATTTATTTATGACTTCTGAACCACATCATCAAATTTAGACGCACGTATCAGCAATTATTTATCAAATTACAAGCAACTTTATGGATATAATGTTGTAGCCGCTTTTCTTCTCAGGCGGACTACTCACCGGCTGACCCAGTGGAGAGATCTATGAGATTACCTCAGGGCGCCTTCTAAGAGAAAAGAAGTGTGTGCGTGTGGGAAACCTACGGGACTCTTTAGAGGAAAACAACTTACACCTCAGTCATACATACATGTATATTTCAAAACAAAATTAAATTTACAATAAAAAAAAAATCAGAGGGTATAAAAAAAAAACCGCAGCGGAGCGCGTCAGAGCCGAGCTGATGGTGCTCGGTGCCTACCTCGTCGTCCCTCCAGGAGGTTACTTCCTCTTCCGCCCGAGTCGGCTATTTATATTGGATATGGATAAAAGTTTAATAAATTACAATTATAAGTTTAAGTACGTAACTCTTGGGTACGGCTGTCCGCTTGCGTCGTGAGCCGCGCAATCACCAGCTTTGCCAGAGGGTACCGAGAAACTTGAGTCTGTACCAGAAGGCCACAAAAGAGCAAGCACGCCGTCTAAGACTGACTGTCTTGACCCCGAAATCTGGGACCCTACGAATGGATTAGCACTCATATAATTAAACAGGTTCCAGAAACAAATAGGTTTAAGTAGAATTAATAACATACTCACCACTTTAGTGTGGGTACTTTGAACAGATAATATATTAAGAAAATCAAATCACACAGCAATCAAAACACTATATAAGATCGGAAGGCACGAGATAGCAGTGTCTCCCGTGGCAGAAAGCCGGACTTATATATCCTAGGTTCAGGAAGCTTCCAGACTTTATCCCTACTCAACATTTTACTTTGACATTTAACATCAGTGAACACAGAAGATCAAAACTGTAGTTTCAAACTACTTTAGATAAATCAACAACAAAGCGATGCGGCCAACAGGTGTCGCTTTACTAATATACCAAAAAAATAACTGTTACACCACCCCCTCCCTCAAAGTATTCCCTGCGTAGTGTGCGCAGGGAATATCCTCAACAGGGCCAAAATCCATATAAGTGGTTTTACGAACCCCGTGGTTTAGGAAAACATTCTATACTATGACTCGCGACTACAAAGCCTGTGGCTATCCATATAGGACACCACATGACATAACCTGAAGCCATCCATATGGGACCCAAACACGACAGTAGGCCGGAAGCAATCCTCATAGGACACAAATAAGAAAAATTTTGACGTAGTCCGAGACCACAATTGAAAGAACATTTCCCATGTAGGAAATTTAGTGAATGGACCCCTCAGGTCACAAAGGGGTGTCCTGAGAAGGTCTAGTCAGTTATAACTACACCGGCTAACCTATCTAGAAGGTATCTAGCCCTAACTCTAATAAGACAATTTATAATACGAAACGGAGTCACCTGAAGAAAAAACCTGTTCCAGTTCAAAGACCTTAAGCCCGCTGACAGACCATGTCAGAGGCGGAAAAGGCAGGAACAGCGGCTATGGCCTTAAAGCGGCCACGCCGGATAAGCCGCAAAGCAGTACGCATCTCACTTCGCAATCCGACAACCGTATCCTCAGGATTCTCTGAAATCCCCATGGAAGACAGTTCATTAATAAGTTCATCAATTTTAAGGTAGTTAATGCACATACATAAATGTGCCATGGTGGTTTACAATTTTAAATTCGATTATACAAAAATAATCTTAACAAGTTAACAAACCAGTATTGCAGACTTAATGTCTTTTACAGTTCAAAAAAAAGTAAAAAATAATGATATTGAGTAGACTTCTTCACTAATAACAGAGTGTGAGAAGGTTAAAGTAAATTAATATTTAAAAAATATTATAACAAAATATTAAAACATCAAGTAATATCTCAAAGTAAAAAATATTGCTACTGAGTATATTTCTTCACCATTAAGTGTGAGAAAGCTAAAGCACACTAATATTTTTAACAAATATTGCAATAAAATATTAAAATATCAAGTAATATTTCAAAGTAGAAACTGAGTAAACTTCTTCACTATTAAGTGTGAGAAGGTTAAAGCACACTAATATTTTTAACAAATATTATAATAAAATATTAAAACATTAAGTAATTCTCAAAACTTGAGAAGCAAATTCAACTAAAGACAAAGATATTCTTGTTTCACAATTCAAGACACAAGTTATACTATCTCTAGAACATTAACACAGTAATCCAATGAAATGACAAAGTTTTTTATTATAAAAGTTAATTCGACAAAAAAAATTTAAGACAAGTTATATTATCTTTAGAATATTGACATAGTAATCCAATGAATTGACAAAGTTTAATTATCATAAAAGTTATTTCGACAAAAATTTTATGTAGGGTATGTATACAACAAAACTATTTTATTTTAATTTTAAACCAGTAGGTTATATAAAAAATATGGAGGGTACATAAAACTTTATAAGTTAAGTTAAGTTTCAAATAAATTACACCAGTAGTACTGGGAAAAAAAACACACTGAATATACACGTATGCACAACTTCACGCTACGGACCACAAAGGTACGAACAGAAGTAGCTAACTCAAAAAAAAAAAAAAAAATTTAGGCCAGAAAATGTTTCAAAACTTACCCGAAATATGTGCAGTAGGAATTTTGAGTTAAATTTGGAATTTAGGTGTCTCACTGATTTTCCTTGCCTCAGGGATGATGGTACGATAGGCTGAAAATACAATGAGGGTAAAATTATTACATGCGTACTGCACCCGCACAACCAATTAACGTCCTGGGGAGTATCGGACGGAGGGAAGTGTCTCCTCCAAAGTGAATACCCTCAGGCACCCTCACACAGCACACACACAGAGGTTTGGATCACTGGCCAAACGTTGGTCGCCAATTTGTATCCGCTTTTCTTCTCAGGCGGACTACTCACCGGCTGACCCAGTGGAGAGATCTATGAGATTACCTCAGGGCGCCTTCTAAGAGAAAAGAAGTGTGTGCGTGTGGGAAACCTACGGGACTCTTTAGAGGAAAACAACTTACACCTCAGTCATACATACATGTATATTTCAAAACAAAATTAAATTTACAATAAAAAAAAATCAGAGGGTATAAAAAAAAAACCGCAGCGGAGCGCGTCAGAGCCGAGCTGATGGTGCTCGGTGCCTACCTCGTCGTCCCTCCAGGAGGTTACTTCCTCTTCCGCCCGAGTCGGCTATTTATATTGGATATGGATAAAAGTTTAATAAATTACAATTATAAGTTTAAGTACGTAACTCTTGGGTACGGCTGTCCGCTTGCGTCGTGAGCCGCGCAATCACCAGCTTTGCCAGAGGGTACCGAGAAACTTGAGTCTGTACCAGAAGGCCACAAAAGAGCAAGCACGCCGTCTAAGACTGACTGTCTTGACCCCGAAATCTGGGACCCTACGAATGGATTAGCACTCATATAATTAAACAGGTTCCAGAAACAAATAGGTTTAAGTAGAATTAATAACATACTCACCACTTTAGTGTGGGTACTTTGAACAGATAATATATTAAGAAAATCAAATCACACAGCAATCAAAACACTTTTTAAGGTTGGAAGACACGTGATAGCAGTGTCTCCCGTGGCAGAAAGCCGGACTTATATATCCTAGGTTCAGGAAGCTTCCAGACTTTATCCCTACTCAACATTTTACTTTGACATTTAACATCAGTGAACACAGAAGATCAAAACTGTAGTTTCAAACTACTTTAGATAAATCAACAACAAAGCGATGCGGCCAACAGATGTCGCTTTACTAATATACCAAAAAAATAACTGTTACAATGTTCATGTATTAAATGAAAAATAACAAAATCCATGAATTTGAGCTTTCATTAACAGTTTCTTGATTTTATAAATAAATATCTAATGCGATTATGAGTTTATTCGATATATAATGTTTTAACATTAATATGTTATTCATAATTATATTTGTAACAGTTACATAATAATTTTGCATTTGTTTTGATAATCATATGAATATATGGAAAGGCAGTCTATTAATAATATTATGGGTTCAAAGTGCCTATGTTTACGTCGAGCATTTATCATCATCATCATCATCAACAGCTTTTATTAGTCCATTTTAGCCTTTAAAAGCTGGACATTGGCCTCTTCTTAGAAAGGAGGTTTCATCTACTATACCACGCTAGCCTGACGTGTTAGTATACGATATGTATCAAGTTTTCCTTCTCTTTGTAGTGCTGTTGTCGTAATTTGCTCCCTTAGTCGGCTCTTACGACACCTATGGGATAAATAAGAGTGGTGATATTCCCGTCCGTCGTGTCACGAATCGCTAAATGGTTATATGTATAAAATGGACTAGCATCTGTGACTAGTATTGAGTAGGGTGCCAACCACTAACCACTTGATTGTGTCTGACGAAGTCCAACGCCCTAGCCATTACAGTTCATTGCTCAGACTTAAGATAGAAGCTTCGAAAACTTCTAAATCTTAAAGGCAGTGATTGTCTGCATTTTCTACACTACCGTCTCATGATGTGCAACTATAGTTGATACTGCGGTAAAGCATGAGTTGGCCACAAGAGCACAGAATATACATTAAAGTTTCTGCTTGCTCTAAATAAAACCTTCATGAAATGCTTTTGCCCAATTTTAGCTCAAGCATACTTGTGTGGATGATATTTACTTAAATTTATAAAAAAAAATCTAAGTAGGTATGGATATTCCACCGTTTAAACCCCAAAGTCGAAGCTTTACTTAGTTTAGATCCAGAAAACTTTGTGTTACACGACTCAGGGAAATCTCAGGAAGGTAATGTTCTATGTTTGAATGTAAACAATTTAAAAGTAAATTAAAGTATTTCGGCCAGCTTCAGCCAATTTCAAATTGCTTGGCAGTGAAAGATGCAGTGAATTCTTTTTCGAGGAAAAATTAAATTTACCCATTGGAATGTGCACAGTAATGGATGTCGATAGAATAAACTGAATTTCCCTGTTCAATTTTAAGCTTTATTAAATTCAAGTGTTAAATGATCCGAGTTTATTGTCCGAGAAATGGCCGTTTGTTTACGCGAAAGGAAATTCAATATTCAAGTTGATGTAGAATTCTTGTTGTTTTCTTATTAAAACATAGTGTAATACTTATTTGATGAAACAACACTCCCCTTGAGGACCGGATGTCGAAATCTCGATGTCAGTCAGCTGTCTATGCCCTGTTGTGGGGCGTGCCCGTAGTGAGTAGTTCCAGTGAGTCGGAACTGAGTGCCGCTAGTTCCAGTGAGTCGGAATGGCATGCGGTGTGCGGTGCTGCGGTGAAATCCCCAGTGTGTCGGGCCGGTTGCTGCGTAGTGGCTGGCTGCTGCGTAGACGGGAGAGAGATGCTCTTCTTACGTGGACCGATGGTGCTGTGTCTAACCACTGATAAGGCCGTACGGGGAAAAAGGCTGGAGCGGTCGCTACCTGCAGGTGATATCCCTGTTGTGGCCCAGGTTGCTGGCTGGCTGAGACTTGATTACTGCTCATAGCTGTGGGAGTGTAGTGTACACGATGGTGCTGCTGATGATCTGCTCCTTTTGAAGGCTTAATCAAGTCGGGGTTACCACTGTGGAGGAACGGGAGTCATGTTCCTCCAATAAAAAGGGAAGATCATGCCTGGCGGGTCGCGGCCCAACGGTTGATGTTGGGAAGTTGTACAAATGCTAATCAGCGAGAGAATTCTTCATATCGTGATACAGGATTAGCAATTTTCATTCAGGGTTTACTCCGTAGTTCGATGTGTCTTCGTTAGATGGCGCTGTAGTATGTTTTTGTTTCTTTGTATATGGCAACTACAACGCGCCACAATATTTCTAAATACATACATATTATAGGTATATTGCACCCTTATTGCACAAACGATCTTATTTAGATCAAATTAATTATTCTAAATAGGAATTGAACCCACGACTTCTAGCTCAGTAGTCAGGATCTCTAGCCACTAGACGAACAGATATAAAACAAAAATAAAGATTTTAAACATTACTTTTGTCTCAAATTTTTAAACCCAATACTTTCACTTTATACGATATAGTTAAGGAGAAAACTTTGTCAACGTTCTAGCCAACAGTGCTTATTCATGCATCAGTAGACTACACAACAAGTTAGGGCACACACACACTCATCTATTATTACCAACACTTAATGCGCGCTCTCGGCCAGACCGACGCTCTATAAATAATGTACCGGCCGTTTGAAACACCTGACGCTTTAAAACCTCATAAAAAAGTAAACTTTGAAAGGACATGTACGCTTTGAAATTGAAATTTAAAGGATTTAAATATATTATAATAAGTTATCACTAAAAGAAAGAAGTATTGTTTAATTGACTGTGAGTACTGACTCATTGGCATGGGGAGTCTTTGTTTTCCGATGATAGTAGCTGATTAACAGTGCATCCAGAAATGCACGGATTAAGAATACAAATTGCACCACCCCAATTCATCCCGTGGGTGTCGTAAGAGCCGACTAAGGGAGCAAATTAAGCAGGAAAACAGCACTGCAAAGAGAAGGAAAACTTGAAACAAACCCTATACCAACCCTTCTGGCCAGCGTGGTATAGTAGGCCAAAACCTCCTTTCTAAAGAGAGGCCTATGTTCAGCAGTGGACTAGTATAGGTTGATGAGGAAATAATATAGTAGTAATAAATTTAAAATTGAAAATAATGATCACCGTGTGGCGACGGATTAAGAATACGGAGTGTCACCCCTATTCATCCCGTGTGTGTCGTAAGAGCAGTATACTACGCAGGACAACAGCAATGCAAAGAGAAGGAAAACTTGTCAAGAATCTTATAAGAGCCCGTCTGGCCAGCATGGTATAGTAGGCCAAAACCTTCTCTCTAAGGAAAGACTTGAACAGTGGACCAATACAAGCCCATGATGATGATAAAATTCAAATACAACATTAACGTTTTTAAAGATTTAAAGCGAAAAGTTGTTTTAAACGGGATATTTTTCATGTGTTTATTTCCAGGAATTCGTTTCTGATACTTCAACGCTGTCAAAGTGCCCGAATGAATGATCACTTTATCCGTGATCATGGCAAAAATATGGTAAATATCCCGTTGAAAATAACTTGTGAAACAAGTGAAAATAAAGATAGTAGTTTAAATCAAAAATTATCTATTTAAGTTGCAGAAACGCAAATAGATGGTAATGGAACTTATTTCATAACTATTTCATATACATGGCAAAAATATACATTCCTATTTGCTTTGCTTATATCATTCATCCTTTAACCTAATTTGAGACACATCTAATGTGATCAATGTCTATGCGAAGACTAAAGTGGGTCCGCAATAGCAAAAGTCGTTCGTCATTGTGAGAAAATCTTATAACATGCGAAAGTTTACCTACACTTTTTTACTTTTTACTTTTTTACTTTTTTTACTTGAAAAACTTTACTAGTTAGTAATAAAGTGCCATTACACAAAGCGTATATTTAAGTTATGGTGAAG
The DNA here is from genome assembly GCA_902825455.1 of Arctia plantaginis. Taxonomy (NCBI): domain Eukaryota; kingdom Metazoa; phylum Arthropoda; class Insecta; order Lepidoptera; family Erebidae; genus Arctia; species Arctia plantaginis. The sequence continues at coordinate 2,566,364 of CADEBD010000388.1, read as the reverse complement.
TTTCTTCCGTCACGGTATGTCTTTTTCTGATTGTGTTCCAGCCTTATCTAGACTTACTTTTTGGGATACAATTTTTTCCATTTAAAGATGACAAGTTAATTTAAGATTTATTTTATATCAGGACTATAACTTCTATACATTACGTAGGACAGCCAAAGCGTGCTTCAGCATAAATAACCATTGTAATATACTCAAACATAGACAACAACCACAATACATCTAAACTAAAAAACATAATCAACAAGTCCCTTGTCTAGTAAGGTTGTTTTATATCGTGAAATTTCTGTTTGTGTTTTTGTTCAGATAGGCGGAACCTTTTAAACAAATTGGTGCAACGCTGTGGAGTAAATACTGTCTACGACACATTCATCGCTATTTGCATTCATTCTCCTTTCATTTATACATTTTAGAATGTATCAGTCCAAAAAACTCATCGTTAAAAGTCTTTTAAAAATTAGTCAGTTACTCTTTAAGAATATTTGACTTTGTTCTAGAAACAGTATTTATAATATTTTTTTTCTTAAAGTTTCTTTTAAATGGCTACATAAACACAAGTGTCACTAATGTTGTCAAAGTAATTACAATTTTACATGTGTACCTAAATGAGATTTCTTTCTGAACAGTTTTTTATTTTCATTTATTTAACACTTAAACAATGTAGGTAAATAACATTTTTGGTTATTTACTACCACTAAGGTTTATAGTAAGTACCGTTAGTTCATGTACAGAAAATAGTCAAAACATAGTATTTGAGAGATACATTTCGATATTTTATACAAGGGACGTACATAAATAAAAACATTCAGGGCAAAAAATAGAAAGTAACATTATATTATCTAGGATAGCTTAGCATACGAGAGTAGACAAAATTACTTGTGGTTGTGGAGTTCATTAAAAAAAAATAAGACCTGTGTCTATTTCTATCTCAGATCTGAAGGATCGAAGCTTAACTTAAGCCTTCTTAACTCTGCACACTATTACCAAGTGTTTTCATAGAAAGCCAAATATAATGCCTGTTACAAATAGGGAACCGCCATTAAAAGCTTCTGATTATTTTCATTTATATTTCATTTCATTTTGCCTCTATAACAATATGAACAAACGAACAAATAACCAACCAGTTTCAAAACATCAAACTGTGATTTCGTTTACAAACTAATTTTGGTAGTGTAATTAAATTGTTTTACGGTTTCATGGATATCCAATTAGAAAATACAGTCAACAGAGTAGACATCACACACCTTTGAAAACATATTAATATTATTTAAATGATAGAATTACAATATTAATTATTATTAAATTTATTATATTATATGATAATTTATAAAACTTCTGTTCCTGTCACTTTTAAATATATTATGTAAATAAAGTTCAGATGTTTAAGATATTTAACATAAATTTATATTAAAATACCTTTGTATACGATTTTTTGTATAATTTGATTTGTATAATGTATACGATTCCTGCGTTCTTTATTTTGTAGGTTATGGTGACTTGATTAGTGAAGTTAAGGTTTTATAATGGAAATGCCTCGATCTGTTCAGCACACCGAGCTTCTTCGAGGCCAATTTGACCTTACCCTCTAAGTGACCCCGAAACTGGACTTCGCTCGATATGTCGATGCGTGTTGGTATTTACATCGCCTGCCGTCGCTACATTTGCCCATTCTTGGTATCATCTTCAAACCCCTATATCAGATGGGTATTTTTTCTTCAAATTCGAATAACTATCGAATTTCCCAAATAGGTTGATAAATGCCGTACTTCTGAAGTAGCAAATATAAAAAATACTACAGAATAGAGGACACCCATACCTATCTTTAACCAAAAATAGTGGATGAGAATTTGCTTGCTCTTTCTTTTCATAAAGTTCAACCAGACCCAAAGTTCGATGACAGTCTACAAAACTTCGAAATCGCCTAGTACTTGGGTTGTGGAGATCTGATAGCAGTCGCTCCACGTATAAAATAGAAGCTCGACCGCCTCGTAGTAGACGGAAAGCCGATCCCAACCTAGTTTTAAAAAGGCTCAGAGGATGAAGATAGTCGTCTATTAAAAATTTAAAACATCATCATCATTTGTTTTCTTTAGTTTTCGCTCTTAGAAAGTTAGCAAAATGGATAGGCCAGCAAAATATTTTCCTCTATTAAAGAAAAATCTAATGCGCCTTTCGATTACCAAATTTCCAAAATGCTAAACTTTTGGTTAGCTTTACTTGTCCCAAATATGACAAAGTTTTTTGACACAAGCCTAAATAATATCCAATTGCGATTTGTTCGTACTTCGTTTTTTGTCAGTGACTGACGCACCAAATGATAAATGACCGAACTCCCATCTGAGCGAAGGATACTCCAAATTTAATGTGACGCTATGTATGGTCACAATATAATGGCAGGGGCGATCAGGTTTTTGTTTCTGACATATTTTTATAGAAATTTATTATTATAGATTATTATATTACAGTGGGAGAATCATACTGTTTCAGATATGGCCCGGCTCCGCCAATTTTTGATTGCTTTTCACCGAGTTAGTGCGATTATCGGAGGTCCAAACTCTCCTCCTTCTCCCCCTAATGATGGAACTTTAATTGCTCGTCCAACCGTCCCCCCAAGGGGCAAAGTACGGCAACGCACTTGTATCTCTCGAGTAGCAGGCGTCGTCGCCTTTTGAAGCATGGCTCTCTTTATAATTGGCTATTTCTATAAATCGATTTTTTTAGTTTAACTATTTTGATATTTATTATGACATTTTTATGTATAAACTATACGTTTGTATACCTAGTATTTTTATATCTGCAGGATTTTTTCTTTTCTGCCTTTGTAACACTTCTTAATTAAGTCTCATTTTTACCTGTCCCAAATATACACCTGCCACACACAGCTTTGCAACACCCAAAGGTTTGACTGGAAGAAAATGCCTGAGGCATTAACTCCACCTTATGCAATATGTTTGCAGGACGACTCAATAAATAAATAAACGCTTTTCGCTTGTGACTTAAACAGTGAATAATCGAATATCAGTCAAACGATTTATTACGGATATATGATATTTTAAACACATCAATCGTTTTATACATGAATCTGACATAGACAAAAACAGAAGGCCAATTCTCGTAATAAAAGTTCGGTTAAAATTCAGTTCCGATCTATTCTGGATCTCACAAATATTATATAAAGTATTTCGGTAGTAAAGTATTAAACATCCAACGTTGACTGTAATATAATTATAGTATCGTATTGTGATCAAAAGTTGAATGGGTAAGATTACCGATTACACGATTACGATTACAGTATGTATTACTAAGAGAGTACTAGCAGATGCTAGTCTTAGTAATACTGTACTATTCTTGAATAGCTAATTCAAGAATAGTACAGTATTCTGAGTACAAATCCATAATACAAAACACCTGCGATGAATGAATTGAGATAGCATTTACTCCGCTCACGCAAGATGGCATTCCTTTGCTGACAATCAAAGCATGAGCTCAAAGCCTTCCTTTAACAGCTTACTGTGCCTAATCAATATATGCGATATAGTTGAACGGATAAACGGAATCTACAGAAGTCAAATAGACAGTATAAATATGTTTAGCAAGCTGTGTACACATAGTACATTTCCGATTTGACGGTATCTTTATAGGTATTATTTGACCTAAGATAGAATAATTGTTGTCAATACCAATTCAATTTACATGTATATGACATTGCCCTGCTCGAGCTTGCTTTCATTCCCCAATCCCCTGGTCATCCCTTCCAGTGGCCTTTCCTTCTTACCTATTTTTCCTATTAATAGACTTCCAATTTCTTTCCAAAAAGGTTTTGTGATGGCAATGGACGGCACTTTAATAAAAAGTCAGTAAAATGCAAGCATTTAATACGCCTCTGTGTGGGGTACACAAAGGCGTATTGAATGCCTGTATTTTATTTGAGTGTATGTACACTATATATATACAAATGATTGCACGGATGGCGTACTTGTTTAAGCGGTCGCCACGCTGCTTCCTACTACACCTACACTTTGTGTGATCCACTTGTAAAGTCCTACATATATGTATATATTCCTAGTGCGGGAGAAACAAATTAAGTATATTGTACTTCCATGAAATTTTCTACCAACCCACTTTTCCTTGTCATGCAGCATTTTTTTTCTAAATTATTTCTCAAGAGCCTGTGTGACGGGAATAGGCGGTTTTAAATGCCTCTGTCAACTCCTTTGTGCCATAAGTGAGAGTACTCTATGTATGTAATTGTTGCCGCACTTATTGGTACAAGTCAGAACTATAACCATTGGTCCATCCATGCAGTCCATCTTTGTACTATAATGGTAATTAGCTGAAAAAAGCCATTAGATAAATTAATTAGATAATAAGATTGAATGTGTGAACATGCAACTGAAACTCAGTAACTCCTGTGAATCTAGCTTCCTTCCTCTATAATCTAACTTAAATAAGTAGGCAAAAACTCATTTTTTATGGTATAAGGGGGCAAACGAGCAGACAAGTCACCTGATGGTAAGCAACTACCACAGCCCTTGGACACATGCAACTCAAAAGTCACAAATGCGTTGCTGCCCTTGGAGTCTATTAAAGGTGTAATTACATACCACAGAACGAGAGGTATAGTCGATTGGTATATTATTCTTGTGGTTAGTGATTATTTCCCGAGCCAAAGATCGTGGCTTCAATTGCCTCCTTAGAAATAAAAAAAATAGACTTATCCTTCAGGACCAGACGGTTTCTTTGCCTAAAGTTTATTTTTTAAATCTTTAAATTTTTTACGATCTTCAATACATATTTCATCTTAAAGTTAGTTAATACTTACAATCTTAAAAGATTCCATTTCACACCGAAAGATATCTCTAGGTCAAGCTAGCATAAAAGGTATAAAAAAAAACATTCTTAGCATTATTTACATAATCTTTCAAATAACCACTCTGTTACGCCTAACTTGAAATCAATCAGAATGCTTAAAACTGTTTTAGAAAATTTAAATCAAAGCTTAAACACACTTACGGTAAGTATTTAATTTTAAAAGCTATCTTGTATATTGCTGATCGCATAAACATTTGCGTACAAGAAGATTGAGATGGATCAACCTGAGATACACGTAAGCAACAACAGGCAGCAACTTCTCTCATTTTGCGCGGTATGTCATGGAAATCCTGTATAACTTTTTACCCAAAGCCCACGAGTTCTTAGATACGTATTGCATAACATAAGCGAGTGGCGGAATTAAAGTGGCCACGATACCTGACAACACTTTTTAACCGACTTCAGGAGTTCTCAATTCGTCGGTTTTTTTTTTGTATGTATACCTATTACTTGAAGACGCCTGAACCGATTTGGGAAATTCTTTTTTTGTTTGAAAGGGTATACTTCCCAGGTGGTCCCATTTAAATTTTATTGAAAATGTTCAAGTGGTTTTTAAAAAATAAACAAAAATCTCAAAATTATCATCGATGATGTATTTTGTTTACTTAAGAAACCTTGCTGTCTCATTGGAGCAGTGCGTTTAGTTGGTCTTTGTTAGTATTGTTTAAAGTCGGTTCAAGTTTTCTTCAAAAGGATATATTTATGCTATTTAGTAGATTCGTAGAGTAAATTTTTAATGTTCTTGGCTGGATTTTACTATATTTTGGTATTGGTAGAACATAATGACTATGCAGGCATTGTATTAACACCTGTAATGCTATTTTCTGTTTCTGTTTTGCGATAAATAAATGTGAATGAAATTACAACCGAGTCCCCTTAAACAAGAATTAAAGTTCTTGTTTAAGGGGACTCGGTTGTAATTTAAGTCGGAAAGAGTTTTTTTTTAAACTTGATGCACATAAAGTACAGAAGGAAGTACCTTTTTGTTCACTTGTTGAGTATACCTAAAAGCAACCTTCGGATGATATACATAATATAGAATCATTCAATGAATTACCACTAGTCTTTGATAATTTACAGATGTTTATTTCTCTTAAGGAATGAAAGTTGGAATTTTATATAGCCATTGAGTAATTGTAATTGTTATATTGTAGCAAGGATATAAATTCAAAATGTTAATGTAACATTTGAAATGACAAACGCTGCGTCCTGTAATATATGACACCAGATAACAAATGTTTGCACAAATATTTTCGTCAAACCGATGGAAACGGCTTACAACTTTCCACTGTCTACTTTTCCATTATATTTAGATGATACAAGTTTGTTCGACAAACTTTCTTTAAATTGTTCCCATCTGTTGCTTTTTAATATAGGATATATTTCTTGCAACAAATGCAGTTACATATAAACATACATGGTACATACTTTTATGGTACGACCACAGGTTGTTGACCCGGTTTATAATTAGGGAGCAAATTCTTTCCATATCTTATTGTTTACTTCTTTTTCTCTTTAAGAAGTCAATTATATTAAAACCGTGATTTTTTCATAAAACGGTCGAATTTGATGTTTTAATTCTGCAAAAATTAACTAACGTGGGATAGCCATGCTCCGGCCGAGCCTGGTGCAAATGTGTCGACACATTTGGACCAGGCTCGGCCGGAGTGATACCACTTTCAACGACTGAGGGAGGGGAGGTTAGCGGAGCCCAAACCTCCCCTCCCCTGATTCTGAGGAGAGGAACGGAAAAGGCTAAAACGTACTCGTGACTCTTGAGTTGCAGTTGTCTATGGGCGGCGGAAGTCACTTACCACCAGGTGACCCGATAAAAAAAATACTATAAAACTTCAATAACTTTATGTTTTTGAAAAATGTAGAACAGTTATTAGTAGAGAACAGATCACAGATTTCTACTAGCTGACCCGGCAAACGTTGTATTGCAAAACAAAAAAAAATTAGGGATGGGTCACCCTTACCATTTAGGGGTATGAAAAAAAGATGTTGGCCGATTCTCAGACCTACCCGATGTGCACACAAAATTTCATGAGAATCGGTCAAGCCGTTTCGGAGGAGTACGGGAACGAACATTGTGACACGAGAATTTTATATATAAGATATCATTGTGACAGAAAAATGAAAATTATTGCCGGATATGTGTGTATGTATTTCGTCCGCATGGTGACGGATTAAGAATACGGAGCATCACTACCTCTAATTATCCCGCGGGTGTCGTAAGAGCCGACTGAGAGAGCAAACTACGCAGAACAACACAGCACTACGAAGAGTAGGTAAAATTGACACAAACCCTATTCCAACCCGTTTGGCCAGCGTAGTTCAGTAGGCCAAAAAAAACTTTTCTAAGGAGAGGCCTATGTCCAGCAGAGGAGTGTTAAAGGTTGATGATAATGATGATGATTGCCAGACGGATAAAGGACGGCATCGCACTAGTGACTCTAGCGTTGCAGGCTCAGATCATACAAACAAGGTATGATCTGATTCTTCATCATCAGCCTATCGCAGTCCACTGCTGGACATAGGCCTCTCCCATTGCACGCCACTTAGATCGATTTTGATCTGATTCTTGTTTGCACCTAATGGTCCTACAAAAAGTCCAATATTATTCCTCAGATCATTATTTATTCAACATATGGTATCACCACCTATAACACAATTATGTACTTTGAATAGCCATTAAACACATACCTAAAATATGAAGTCTTGTCATAATGAAAGCCTAATGACAGTACAGAAGACCAAACAGTCAATAAGTCAATCAAATTAAAGACAGATGTCGTACAATAAACACAAATACAAATAGCGTGCCGTCTAAGTAAACACATTATATATATATTAATCAATGTAAACAAATCTCAATATACTAATGGTTGATATGATATTAACATTTGTATTGAAGCACTCAGGAATATTAAGTGGTATTAACTCTCATCTGCTTTGAAAATATACACGTCTAACTTCTGACTAATGGCTGAAGGTATATTTTGAATTTTAGCAACATCACGTACGCATTTGTCAAGCGTATTTCATTACTGAGTTTAAATAGAATTTATTTTATTAATATTACATGCGTGAAATTACTCGTAATTCAAATTTTCCCATTTAATTAAAAAAATTGATGGTATATACCGGTAATAAGCTTGGTCTCTATAATGTAATTGGAATTAAAATTATAGTCGGTAAACTGTGAGCGTTTAATATCAAATCACATCATCACATCAACAGCGTTTAACAGTCCACTGCTGGATATATTTCACTATATCACACTGGGTTTGACAGAACAGGACGGGACAGAACTGGAGTGAACAGAAAACCAGTGTTAAGTAATTCTTTCGTTGCTTTTCACTGAGTCCCTAATCCCTCACACCCTCCCTCTGACAGGGAGACTCAGACTTTTGGTTTTCAGGTACCCATGGACGATCCTCTTTGCCGTGTGTTGGAAAATCACTATGTTAGTAAGTTATGTCGTGTTACTAAGGCACGTAGCACTATGTACATACTTGGGTAGTCATTACTCTGCTGTCTGCGACAGTAAAGTACCTAGCAAAGTCTGTCTATGCAATACGCTAATGATAATATAATAGTCAAGAAGTCAAGAAGTGATTTTATTTATAACACGTCCTCAAGTCATGTAACAACATAACTCCACGCACAACCAATCTGTAAAACAAATTATCGCCTGGGGTATTTCCGAATGCATACGACCTTCAAGAAAAGAGCTTACTCTTTCCTCCAAGGCCAGCAACGCGCTTGTGACTCCTGAGTTGCAGGCGTTCATGGGCGGCAGTAGTCGCTTTCCATCAGGTGACCCGTCTGCCCGTTTGCCCTTCTTCCATAAAAAAAGATGATCTCTGTACCCGTTAGCTCCTAAAATATAAAAAAAACTATATATTCACTATATTTCTAACTAGCTTTTGCCCGCGGCTCCGCAAACGTGATGTCTGTTATCGCGGTAAAAAGTACCCTATGTTATTTTCTAACAATGTTATTTGCTTATTATAGGTGAAAGAATTTTTAAAGTCGGTTTATTGTTTTAGGCGTTAAAGAGTAAGAAACAAACGAACAAACTCAATTTCACATTTATTATATACTAGTTGTATGTTGGTTTTTGCGGTAAAAAGTAGCCAACGTTCTTGCTCAAAAATCAAACTATCTCCATACCATATTTCACCTAAATCCATTGAGCAGTTTCCACGCTTTTCACCCATTCAAAATTACCACACGACTTATCACGGCCAATCCCTTTTAAAGGACGATTTCTAGGATAAAAACTATCCTATGTCCTTTCCCCGATCTCAAACTATCCCTATAATAAATTTCATCTTAATCTATTCTGCAGTTTAAGCGTAAAGAGGTAACAGACAGATACACTTTCGCATTTATAATATCAGTATGGAAGTATGAATAGTATAACAGTCTTTGGTAACAGGCCTTGCACTTCCTAACAATAGCCAATTTTGCTTATTGCTAACATTCCCCATTCCATCCAAATAAGTAATATCTATTTTCTGCCATTAACTGCCTTCCTTGTCTCTTATCTAACTTTTCTTTTAACGTACAAGCATTTTCCTCATCTAATACCTAAAGTGCCTATTTGACGACAAAAGGCTTGCTCTAGTACGTAAGTGGAACTAATAAATATATTTGGCAAAATGTTAGCGTTTTATACCTCTGCCTACCCCTTCAGGGACGAGAGAGATTAGGGTTAGGCACTAACGCCTATAAAGGCGTGTGTGTATGTATAACACTCTTATAAAAGTAAAACATTTAAATAAATATTCTGAAAAAATGCGAAAGCTATAAGTTAAATTATCTCCTACTCAGAATCTGTTGGGCATTACCAGCCTGTAGTCTGTCAACGTAGTAAGATGCCTTACTCAATAAGCTGCCTATTACATAGAACCTGAGCAACATCTTAATTACTACGAAACATCGATCCGTTCATATGGCATTCAAATTGTTGCAATATCATCCATTGATAGTAAGATGCACTCAATAGGTTAGAAGCTATTGGTAAACATCGTCTGTGATGATGCCTTCAATAGAATATTTAGGAGTGGTTTAGAATTCTGAATTGCTTTTCATTGCTTCATTACTTCGCTGTATGTTTTAAGAAATTAATACATTAGTTCCAATGTTAATGATCCTTAGAAAAATAAACATCTACATTTAATTATTTGAATGTATGAAATGTAAAATGACTTCTTCTTCTTCCTTTAATTCAATGATTTTGCCAATGTCTAGGTGGGAGGTAGATTTATTAGTTAATAGGTTGAAAATATTTTGAATACCAAGAGGGAATTGTTATGATTTCAATAGTTTCTGTTTGTGGTTCTGTGGGACAGTAGAGAAAAAAAAAAGAAAAAGGACAGTAGAAAAAAATATAGCAGTAAAGGTATTAGGAAACTTTATAAATTTATTTTATTTATGTAAAATGACTTAATATTTGACGTTTTAGAGTAACAAAAAGATGGAATTGAGCATATGTTTTTGGGCACTGCCTAGTTAGGGTCAGACTGGCGTGTGCGAGATGTATTAAGTTATAATAATATTATATTTGATATTTTTAATTAATCCATATTTCTGTTTTTAAGACTAAACAATTTGTGTGTAGGTAAAAATAATTAGGTTCTTTATATATTATTTTGGTTCATTTTAGTTTTACACAACAAAGGTTTTAAACTAAACTTTTAGTAGTAATTTTTTGGAATGTATGGATCGATTTCTGCAACATATAAGCTTAGTAAAACATGTCCTGATGCCGTGTTTTGAAAATCGTATGAATAAATACAAAATACGAACTCACAACATACTGTTCTGCGCTTGATTCAGATTGCTAAACAATATGTCCTATTCCATCTGACAGCTCACTCAAATATTTCAAATCGTTGTCATCCATCGCTGGTCACGTCCACAAAAAAACCGTGACACGAAAAAACAAGTCATCAATAAAACTCATATACGTCGAGATACCCGTATACATGACGGATTCACTACACAATTCCATCACGCCAAAAATGAATGCCAACGCATCGGCTACCGAGACCCGGTGTATGAATAAATGAGACGGCCAGTGATTGTCCCTGAATAATTTAAAAGGGTATACTTTTTTCTCCTACCAGCGAAATACTCATTCGCTATTCAATATTGTAATCCTCTGCTGTTGAATTTAATATAAACTGTACCGCTTCTGATTTCGGATGGCTGTAAAAAAATAGGTCGAGAGTAATAACTTTGTTACTGAGTAGATTTTCGTGTCAGCTGAGAGCTTCTACTTCTTTTTATTTGAGTTAATATTAAAGTTTTTATTATTTAAGTATTATATCATCACATCTACATTAACCACCTTTATAGTCCACTGCTGGACATAGGCTTCTCGTTAGAAAGAACGTTTTGGCCGACTATACCACGCTGGTCGGACGCGTTAGTATACGATTTGTGTCAAGTTTTCCTTCTCTTTGCAGTGCTGTTGTCCTTCATAGTTTGCTCCCTTAAGTACGAATTCCACCAACCGGGCCGCGCTAGAGCGCGTCGGAGCGCATTTCACACTGTGCTAAAAGAAATTCAAACTTCTGTACAATAGTTACGTTTCATTTTTGCATGGAATTTTCATTGTTTGGAACTATTCGATCTGCGCGTATGCCACTTCAGCCGGTTGACCGTGCTTGGATACCGCGGCAGTCGTTCGACTCCTCGCGTACTTGGAAGCGGCGCTCGGCCAAAGCCGCGCGTTTAGAGAAATAGAGAAATGCATTTCTAAAAGTCATTCACTAGTCGCGCGAGCAAGCGCCAGTAGCCGACAGCGTCCGTCCAAAAGCTGCAATCTGCTGGAACCCGGACACATGTCGCTACGACGTGCTGCGCTGCGCTCCTGCGTGATCCGTGATTTAGGATTAAGGAAAACATGAAACAAACCCTATACCAAGCCGTTGCCAGCGTGGTATAGTAGGCCAAAACCTCCTTTCTAAGAAGAGGCCTATATCCAGGAGTGGACTAGTAAAGGCTGTTGATGATGATGATGAATAGGCATAGTGAACAATCAAGCTGATATGTCACCTGCACTCTGAGCCAAGAAGAGGAATCACTTGTTGAAAGACAACGAAATAATTGCATAACACCGGTTTACTGGGAGCCTGTGGTATCGCAACGGTAGAGCCGGTCCAGTTGTGTCGAAGTATCGCTCTCACACCCTTCTGCAAATTTAAACGGGACGCTTTCTTTTCGTATATAGTTGAAAACCCTTCCCACACATACATTAACTCAATATAAAACCCGATAAGGTTTAATATCTATTAAAATATAAATTTTAAACCGCTCATTTCTCTAATAATGACAATAAACTTGCGACTAAATATATATGCTAATGAGGTTACAATGAGCTATGAATATTCAAAACGATTTCAATACATTTAGAAACCTTAGCGCTGAACTGTATTACTCGTGTAAAGGTTTGCACCCACTGACATGGACCATGTACTAATATTCTTGTTAATTTTAGTGTACTTATACTGTTCTAACTGTATAATGATGCATATATAAAACGGCGCACACGATTACAAAATATATTTTTACAAAAAAATATACCTTTATTATAAAAATGCTCACTTAAGCGGTCTAACAACCATCTTACTAGGTAAGAAATTGTTTTCAGATTTATAAATTACAATAAACATTCATGTGTAGAGGGTGTTACAGTAAGGTGTGATCATATTTCTACAATTAACTAAAAGTAGTTTTTAAAAGTAGAGAGCTTATTTTGAAACTGACAAATTGAACTTCAATATTTACCAATCAAGCTAAAAGCATTAATCATTGTCGTCGGATAGACAAAATTGAAACTGAATGCCTGACAAAATGACTGCACGGATGGCGTAGTGGTTCAAGCGGTCGCCACGCCGCTCAACACTACACTAGTTGTGGATCCGATCCCCACATGGGACGACACTTTATGTGATCCACAAATTGTTGTTCTGAGTCTGGGTGTTCTCTGTGTCCGTTTCATGTATGTTTGTAGTCCCCCGTGACACAGGATATATTACTAATGCGGGAGTTGTCTTTTAAAAAAAAATTAGAGGAAATTGAATTTAATGTTAGTAGTTTTTTCCTTTTTCTTTTCAATGCAGAAAAGACTACATTAAAAAAACATCGAAATTCATATGACAATATAAATGTACATCTACGTTAGAGTATTACCTGAAAAAAGAAAATGCACAGTTAATTTCTTTTGAAAAAAAATTTGACTACAGCTTACAGTAAAGTCCTGGATACAGACTAGAAATATCTTAACGAAGCCTTGTTTTTGTATTATTTATATAAATGGCCTAACCTTTACCTACCGCAACTAAAGGCCCACCTCAGTAAGCAATTAATGCTTTTCGTCTACACATGTACTAACAAGTCTATTAAATTCGTAGATGCATTTATAGTTATGTGTCATGCAGTGTTTACACAGCTACAAATGGTTCGATATATCGTTACTCGGCTTAGTCCCGCTACTAATTGAATTCTATGATTTATGGATACTGTTTCTGCTATGTTTGTGTTACGCAGGCGAATCTTGTGGTAATTATAGAGGCGCTGATAACTCTATTCACTAGATTGGGTATGTAATTATTGAATAATTATGTTCTGTTACGATTTAACAATCGGTGTAGATTAGAACCTACATACATAAGATGTAACATTGATTTGGATTACATGGAAGACAAGTCTATTACAATATAATGATGATGAAAGTAGAAAATGATGATGAATTATGATATTGGGAGTAAGGTCGGTAATGGGGTTGTAAACGTTTAATTTAAATATATTTTTATTTATTTTTTATTTATTGTACACACTGAACACATACATATATATAAGTAACAAGGAAATGTATACAAAGGCGAGCTTAACCCAAAACTGAGTTTTCTTCCAGCAAACCTTGAGCGAATAGAGGACAACAGAGAAACGTAAGGAATAATAACGTAGGAATCAACACAGAAAGGCATATAAATTAAACAAATAAAGACATTAATTAGGATAGTAAAATACATTATACGTAATTTTAATATATTTTTCATAGGAGAGCCATGCTTCCTCACAAATGAGCTGGCTGTACCCTGGTGATACCACAGTCTCATAGAAATTCGATGTTAACCAATTCTTTTATTACTTTTTACGGGCGGAGGTTTGGGCTCCAGTAACGGTCACGGTCCTTTGAGTCCTCCTTCCCCTGGTTCTGTAAGTAGGACTGAAAGGGCTGCAACACACCTATGACTATTGAGTTGAAGGAGTTCATGGGCGGCGGCAGCTACTTATCATCAACTGACCTGGCTACTGGTTCACCTTCCCATACCATAAAAAAGTCCTCAATTGAATCCTTTCAGCACTATAAACCTGACACCTATCCTGTGCTTTTATTGTGATTTCTGACCCTTAACTTAAACACGTAATCTAAATCCCATTTTAAAACTCCACTAGCTTTTACAACCTCACAATACTGTTCCACAGTGACCGGTTGACATCATAAAATAGCCGGTTTATACGAGCACTAAATCAGTCAAATCGTAAATTCATCGATACCAGTTTAATGTTTCATTTGGAGACTTATTCAGGATTTATAGCAAATAAAATTTTAAGTTTTAAACAAGAGAATTTCCCCTTTCAATTATCAAGAACGAAGTACAAAATGCAATGCTATGAAATTTGTTAATTTGAATAAATTGTTAATTTGTAACTTTCGCAGAATTAGGGCGATGTTTTGGCCAGAGCACCCTGGTTGGCCTGGACCAAAATTGCGACCGTAATTTTCTGTAATTCATTTTGTATTTATAAATTCGTTTAAACATTAATTACTATTCGAGCATAGGGTCCATCTGATGTAAAACTACGTCAAAGACCTATAAACAACAACAGTACTGTCAGTCTTAGTTTATAATCATCATAAAATGTCCTTACTGACTCAGTAAAAGTAGGGTATCGAAGTAATTCTTCGTCATTTTAGTCAAGCAACTATCATTCCAGAACAGATTGCCAGCATTTTGTCCATTCTACAATAAAACACGAGCCACTATAACAAAAATAAATAAAAACCCTACCATGCTTTACCAAAATATTAATTATATGTTTATCTAGTCGCTATTTAGTATGACTGATAAGCTAGGGCTCGTGGTTTCAATTTCCACCTTTTTTTATGGTATAAGGGCCATGGACACCTGCAACTCAAAAGTCATAAGTGCGTTGCTCCTCTTGGAGTCCCTCCCGCTCGAGTCAGCGGGAGGGGGGATTTGGGCTCCAGTAACCTCACTTACTCAGTGAAAGGCAACGAAAGAATTGATTAACACCGGTTTTCTGTGAGGCCGTGGTATCACTCCGGTCGGTCGAACCGGCCGATTCGTGCCGAAGCATGCTTCTCCCACGGTAAAAAACCTAGAACAAATAAATGCGTTCTGAATACGATAATTTGCTCTATCTCTAGGTGTAATTTATCTATAACATGTATGTATTGAAAAATATAAAAGCATATTTATCAGCAATCTAATTGCCTAATTTGGAATCAGACGGCCTTGTATGCCTAGAAATAAGAAAATCTCTTTAACAGTAAAACATTTTCTGCACAAAAATCTTACATCTCAAAACATCCAGAATACGCCTACAGAAGTGCAGGGCTATAAACGGACATCGGTTTTACTGCTTGCGACGACGTGACCTAACAACCCAGGCTCTCGGGATTCACCTGGACAGTTTATGGAAACTTTAAGTATAAGATATGTTAAGAACTTATTTGAGGAGTATATTATTATATAAAGATTATAAGATTACAATCCTTTGCTTACAAGCTTTGTAAGTTTGTGGACTACTAATTTGCTCTTATGGAATAGTGGTTTAAGCGATCGCCACGCCACTTCCTAATACGCTGAATGTTGTGGGTTCGATCCCCACATGGGACGACACTTGGGTGATCCACAAATTGTCCTCTGAGTTTGAATTCTGAGTCTGGGTGTTCTTTGTGTCTGTTTCATGTATGTTTGTAAAGTCCCCTTTTTCTGCCACCAGACGGCGCTTCGTATGCATCAGGTCCAAACAGCTATCAGATAGCACAGATTCTTACCGAACGTATAATATTTTAGTGAAATTCTATGAATTTGGAAGTGTTATTGAGTTTATTATAGATTACGGTCAGAGAAAGGTTGTCGAACAGAAGATTGAGCTCAAAAAGATAGGCGCAAAAGTTTTATTTGCACACATAGGCACTGCACAACACTGTGGAATTTTAGAAATCAGTATTCCTTTTGTAACGTTTTTAAGAATGAATAAACCAAAAAAATGATCGAAAAATACAAATCGTGTATGTGTTTTGACAGGTGCTTAGACCTGACGCTACAGTGCTGCCATCTCACGTGGAACATTTCAGAAAACCCTCATTAGGCTGATTGCCAGCACTTTTTGAACGTCATTGTTTATATCAAGATCCCCCAAAATTGCTTAACCCGTCATATTCAATGTATTATTGCTTTCTTTGTGTTATGTTCTTTAGGTCTGGCAGAATGTGTTAAACATACTCTTTGATTACGAATAGTATTTTTAACTCTCTGGGTGTCTGTTTAGTTAATATGCGTCTGTCTAATTGATCCATAATATGTCTAACGAGCTGAGACCCGCGGTGTTACCCGCGTTTGTTGTTATAACCGCGGGCAACGCCGCGGGGCGAAGCTAGTCTAAAAAAAGTAGCCTAAGTTACTCCTTATGTCATCAGCTATCTGCCAGTGAAAGTCCCGTCGCAATCGGTCCGTCCAGCCGTTCCAGAGATTACCCGAAACAAATAGACAGACAGACAGACAGATAGACAGACAGACAAAATTTTTAAAAAATGTTATTTTGGCATATGTATCGTGTAAACATACATATGCATTTAGTAAAAAGCGGTTATTTTAACATTACAAACATACACTCCAATTTTATTTATTTGTATAGAAGATTATCTATATGTGTTTAAGAAATATTTAAGTATGTTTATCATCAATCTGGTTACCATAGCACAGGCCTAGTTTAGAATCAGACTGCTGTGTGTGTAAGATGTGTGCAGTTATTGTTATTATTAATTGATTCATAAATTCAATTCAGCAGCATGAAGCTTTTAAGCAACGACGTGTTAATATAGATTGCTTCATGTCGATTATAGTTAAAACTTCGGTACAGCGTGTTAACGATAATATAAGCTAAAAGATTATATGAACGTGTCCACACCTGCGAACATGGCCTAGCGTAACTTCTAATGGACTATTTACTAAAGGCACCACGTTGATTAAAGCATATTAGTTTTAGGAAGAACGTACACATGAGACTACTTATAATACAAATAAAACTTGACTATCGACTTGCCCGTTGATTTAATGGTTAGTGATCCAGGCTGCTATAAAAACGATCATGGATTTGTTTCCCACCCGGGTCAATGTATTCGTGTGATGAGTACGATTTTTTTTTTGTGTCTGGATGTAATTTATCTATTTATTATTATTATTAAATGTATTCAAATTATATATTTATGTATGTTTATTAGCTGTCTAGTTACCGTAGTACAGGCTCTCGCTATTTTTAAAGACTTACATATTTTATTTAAATTACACCCAGACACAGTACAATTGATCATGCTAACTATTTGTCCTTAGTGGGAATCAAACTCACAAGCTCTTGCTCATCAGTCAATGAATATTTGATTATTAATGGTAATTTACCTACAATGGGTGTACTTTGTGTCTGTTTCATGTATGTTTGTAAAGTCCCCCGCGACACAGGATTTATTCCTAGTGCGGGAGTTGTCTTTTAAAAAAAAAAAAAAAAAAAAATATATTTAATTATATTTAGACGGTCGGCGAAATCTAGCTACATCTAGCTCTACGGCGATAAAAGTCGTGACTGTAATGTTTGTACCTATATATAATATTTTTAAAATATTTTTCTGTAGCATATTTATCCTAAGTGGAATTCGAAACCACGACTTCTGGCTCCACACAGCATCATTACCCACTAGTACATAAGCACACAAAACACAAACAAATAAAATTTATGAAAAAGGAACATCATTCATCATTCGTCCTTTCTAAGATCATACATGAAAAATATATGATCTTAGAATAGCTAAAAGAGAAGTTAGACTGTTCTTATTGACAAAAGTTACGTCACAAAGTACAAACAAATAAAATTTATAAAAACGAACATTAGCATGTATGATCTTATAAAGCGTAAAAGAGAAGTCAAACTTTATTCTTATTGAAAAATAGTTCATCAACAGCCTATGACAGTCCAGTCCTTAGTCGGCTCTTACGACACACACGGGATGAATAGGGGTGGTGACATTCCGTATTCTTAATCCGTCACCACACGGACGAAAAAAAAGGACACGGAAAAAAAGTTACGTCATAAAATTTACGTCACAAATATATATATATATATACATATATATATATATATATATATATATATATAAACGAACATTTGCATGTATGAGCTTAGAAAGGATGAAAGAAAGGTTAGACATTTTTCTTATTGAAAACAGTTACATATAAAAAAAGCTACAGCACATACTTTAGTAGTATTTAGGTATGCGTTGAAGCCAACAGCTTATTGCACAGAGGCCGTTAAGCAGCTCATCGGTGTTACAGTAAGGTAGTTTGCGTTTATTACCGATTCGACTCCCGACTTGTGTACGACGCAATCGTTATCAGTTTATTGGGTACTAAACAAATTGCGCAGAACGTTAAGATTAACAGGCTTCACTTATTAACTGGCTGTGGAAACAAATGTTTGTATATACTTTGGGTCTGAAACTACAAAGCTGTTCTGACGATGTGGCGAGAAGGCGCATAGGGTAAGCTTTCAGTAGCTTCTATTAATTCCACTAGACTTAGCACGTATAATTCGTTTTGTAGAATCCAACAGATTGGATTTGCTAAACGATGGTCTAATGTTGAAGTCAGGAGGTATAAAGTGGGACCATTTTGTACCGAATTTAAAAAGAAACAGGTTCTCATTTCGACTGATTATTTTTATTGTTTGTTTTATTTCCATCGATTGCCGATTACGTGACATCTTCATCATTTGTGAATCGACTTCCACCATTTCTTTTGTTAATTAAATTGCTTGTACTCAAGGTTGTTTCCACTTCAAAAATAAGGGATAGAGACTACAGCTTACTATAATTGATGATAATTGAGGTGATTTAAGTCGGTTAAATTATTTTTTAATAGTTAATTATTTTACTTTTAATTCGGCACTGAACTATAATTACCTCATTGTATACAGTAAAGATAGCAAAAAAAAAGTCTCATAATCCAAAATGAGAGAGATATGGAAATTAACGTACTAACCCAAAAAACCTTAATAAATCGAATTATAGAATACGATTTATTTACAGAAGACGATTTATTAAGGTTAATTTGTAATATTATTCTAAATTCACAAAATTATCAGCGTGCCAAACACTGAGGTACATAACCCTGTCTAAGCTGGATGGATAATCGTTAACATTCCCAATGAAATCCCTTGAGATTAATCCGTAACAATAATCTATTAATAGTACATCAGCCCAGATACCTATATTTAGATAACTTTGAATATTTCATAAGATTAATTGAATAAATAAATAAAATTACAATTTGGGGCCTAGTTGCCTCAGCAATCACAGGACAGGTGTACTGTGATTTGACGAGCTGACGAGTCTAAGTTATGTTTGTATTTTAATAAAACGACTGCACAGATGGCGTAGTAGTTTAAGCGATCGCCACGCCGCTTACTTTGTGCGATCCACGAATTGTTGTTCTGAGTCTTGGTGTTCTTAGTGTCCGTTTCATGTACGTTTATAAAGTCCCCCGCGACACAGGATATATTCATAATGCGGGAGTTGTCTTTAAAAAGAAAAGAAAACAAAATAGAAACGGATGAAAATATACATGGCGAGACAAACGGATGATAGATCATCAGCATTACTTCATTTTTAGCTTCAGACGCTCACAGCTGGGCATAGCCTATAGAGTAGATTGGAATAAACAAAAATTGGGTAAAAGATAGACGAATGCTGGTGATGATAATGAGATGTGTTATAGTAAGACTAAATACAATACAGGCTATACAATAGAATAAATAAATCTCACAGGTTTAAACCGTTTATAAGCCAAGACCAATTCTAACAAAATAAAGTCACCACTTGAATTTTAATGAATTGCCCAACAATAAATAGTCGTGAACCATTACCGTTATTGTTGGAGTTATAACACAAGACACATGATCTATACAACGCAACTGAAACGATGCAACGCGGAAGCGCCGTCCAAATAGTTCAGCGCAAATTTAACAAATGGGATTGGCCGCGGGTTGCATTGCAATGTAGGTTGTGGTGTAAGGTGAAAGATAATTTTTTATTTGGATTAAGGGGTAGAGACGTGAGTGTATATTTCTATACTAATATTATAAGCCTGAAGAGTTTGTTTGGTAAAACGCGCTAATTGCACTAACTACTGGTATTAATTGAAAAATTCATTCAGTGGTGCATAGCCCATTTACAAAGTAAGACGATAGGCGCGCGAGCATGTATAAAAAATGTTGCAAAAAAGTAAACATTTATTCCTACGAAGTTATGCGGATCAGCTAGTGACGTAGAAACATTAATAAGATTACTTAATGCATGCTGACCGATAACTTTTCAAATATATTATTTATACGAAGAAAATTGAACGTGGTAAACGGTTTTCAAAGTTGACACGTTTACCTTTTTATTTTTTCCACCTTTTTAAGTGGTATGTTGTGGGCTCGATCCCCATATGGAACAACACTTTGTGTGATCTACATAGAACACCCCAGACTCAAAGTAACACTCCGAGTCTGGGTGTTTGTTGTCCTTTTCATGTATGTTTGTAAAGTCGCCCGTGACATGGATAGGTTTCTAATGCGGAAGTTGTCTTTTTAAAAAGAATAGAAAGACATTTCGTAGAAGGTAGTCCTTATTACACGATAAAATAAATAATTATATCTTAAAAATAATACAACTATCTTATGAAACGGGTTAACGCGACCACCAAAATTAGTATTACATACCACTGGATTACTTCACGTTTCAACTCTGCGGTCAATGTAACCTACATTGACCGCGGTCAGTCAGACTGTGACCACGTCCGGCGCCGCTGGAAAAGCCGCTAGAAATTTCTTCCGCTTATAATTTGTACTATACACGTAAAGTCCGCGGCTTTTCACGCACATTCAACCATTCAAGTGATTTATACAAGCAGTAAACTAAGCTGGAGCCTGCAGCTCTGGGGCTCTGGGGCAAAACTGCACCCATGTCGCGATATTATACGCCACTTTTGTGTTAACCCCTTTGTTGGTATTTATTGTTATATTTAAGGATATTTAGGATTTAATAGTTTGTGTATACGTTGCATTAGAGTAATGTAAATCTACCACTCCATAGTGAATATGAAACCAGCCGCAGTCTGCCTTCTGAGCTAAATATTGCATGCAACAAACTCTGTTAGAAAGAAAGAAATTGTCTATTTGTAAACTAAAACCAACAAGTCTCAATAAGTGTACCTAAGCGTTGATGTACTGCGACTCACGCAGTTTTGAACATTTGGAACGAATTTTCTTATCGCACGTTGTGAAAGGGGGCTAGACGGAAAAAATTCTCACGAAAAGTTGTAACGACACTTTTTATGTCCGTCATTCAGCGCCATCTATCGAATAGATAGGAAATCATTACTTTTCATCTCAGTATTTATTTTGAATTGTCACTTGTCAGTCATTCAGCGCCATCTATCGAATAGATAGGAAATCATTTCTCAAGAAGATTTTACCAATGCATTAATTGTTTTAATTAGAAACCAACTGAAAAATATGTAGGTAATAGCCGCTTTCATAGATGGCGTTGTAATTAAAATCGTGTCGAATCAGTTTTACTCGATCGTCACAACTTCGTTCCTATCGGGTGTCCCACGACACCACACGGCTTTTTTATTCATAATTTGTTATCTATTATGATAAGAGAGATAAAAATATGTCTGTACTGTTATATTTACATATTAAATTATTTGCACTGACTGGTTTATCAATGCGGAGTGAACGCCGAGAGAGAGAAACCGCTGTTGCTACAAACTTGTCATTTTGGCTGCTAATCCATTTTATGTTGTGAGCAGGTGTGAGCACCATCTAAGAAATGTTTATTGGAAATTTTACATTTGGAATCACCACATACTTCGGACTCCTGAGACCCCAAAGAGCAGCAGATCCGAAGGGATTTTCCACCCCTACAACATAAAAAAGGGGGAGAAACGATCTAACAGGTTACCTAATAGTAAGTGACTACCTCATCCCATGGACGTCTGCAATACAAGAGTGACAAATACGTTGCCACTCTTTGATTAATTGGACTTGTGTAACGGACTGCTATTTCAATCGGGGTCGCGGTTTCGATTCCCACTCAAGTCAAACATTTGTGTGCATTAACATAATGTTTGATTTGGACTAGGTGTATCTATGTATAATATGTATGTATTTACCAAAAAAAAGTATATAGATGGCGTTGTGTGAATGTAAAAAAAAACAAAAGAAAGGCTTGGTCATTTTCTGGCCATTTTCTGTGAAGCCGTGGTATCACTCCTGTCAAGCCGGCGTCTTTGTGCCGTCTTTGGTTCATCTCCCAGGACAACTTTACCAGTGGTAAAAAAGAACATAGGGTACTTCTCTTTCAGAAAAAAAGTTGTATTCCCGAAGGATAGGAGAACTTTTAACTTTAAATTAAACCAGTAGACCTTCTAATTTAGATTGCAAGGTTTGACCCAAGCTATCAACGGTTATGCAGTTCAGGTACGGTTTTAAGCTGAATACAAAAAAGGACCGGGTTTTCCAACAGTTTGAATTCATTTATGAGCCACTTTAATTTTGTTGTTTTTACGAATTTAATATAAATAAAAGAACGAGAATTTGAAAATCTAACGATGTGTGACACCTTAATGCCAAAATTAAATAACTCAAGCTAATAATTAATTAATCAATTATTAATCAAGCTGTTTAGGCCATGGGGCGTGATAACGAAATATACATACATACACGCATACACTCGAAAAACATAACATACCTACTGGTGCAGCCGTTAAAAAAAAACCTAAAAGTTCGGATACGTTATCGATTAGTGTGAAAAACTTTTAGATCCCAATAAATTACTGTGTACTCTTGACTTACTTTTATCTTTGAGCTGTTGAAATAGGACCGCCAATATACTTTTAACAGTCATCGGGGATGTAACTCAGTGGTAGAGTGTCTGCTTCGCATGCTGAAAGTCCTGGGTTCAAATCCCAGCATCTCCAAAGTTTATTTTTTCTTTTGAAAACTGATATTTGTATAACATTTTTAAAAGTAATTTTTTTTTTTTTAATATTTAAATGTGAGTGATACAAATTATTCGAAAGACAATTTGATCACAAAATAAAAACTCAAACCAGCCATATCACAATCAAAGATATCTCACATCTTTTTTTTATGGTATAAGGGGGCAAACGAGCAGACGGGTCACCTGATGGTAAGCAACTACCGCCGCCCATGGACACCTGCAACTCAAAAGCAACAAGTGCGTTGCTGCCATGGAGTCCCTCCCGCTCGAGTCTGCGGGAGGGGGGATTTGGGCTCCGGTAACCTCACTCACTCAGTGAAAGGCAACGAAAGCATTGCTTAACACCGGTTTTCTGTGAGGCCGTGGTGTCACTCCGGTCGTTCTCTTTATAAAATTCGAACTTTCCATCTGAAATTTTATACACATTAAACAATATTCTGACAGCAAATTATCTCTTAAAACTTGAAAACAATTGAGTACACATCAACTTAACGTCTAAATTCCCATCAAAATGAATGAAACAAATTTGACAAACTTGTTACTTAAGTATTTTCAAGTTGGCGAAACACTCCTTCCACTTTTATTCTCTAGTGACAACCTAAATCACGGGATTTTTACCTTTATATGGTGTAATTAAAAAAAAAACATATGTTTATTAATTTGAGTGCCCTGTCAGTCGAGTGGATAGAGATAAGAACTGCACGGATGGCGTAGTGGTTTAAGCGGTCGCCACGCCGCTTCCTACTACGCCGAGTGTTGTGGGTTCAAACCCCTCATGGGACGACACTTTGTGTGATCCACAAATTGTTGTACTGAGTCTGGGTGTTCTTTGTGTCCGTTTCATGTATGTTTGTAAAGTCCCCCGCGACACAGGATTTATTCCTAATGCGGGAGTTGTCTTTTATAAAAAAAAAAAAAAAGAACTACAAAGCTAGCAATCGTGTATTATATTTCTACCCAGGACAATTGATTATGGGATAAGCATGACCATTTTTTGTTCTGTGACTGGGTCTAATTTATCTATAAAATGTGTGAATTTAATAATTTATAAGCATGTTTATCAGCGCTCTGGTTAATAAGGCATCGGTTTTGACTAATTTCGGATAAGTCGGTCGTACGGATTTAGAATACAAAGTGTCACCACCCCCATTCATCCCGTGAGTGTCATAAGAGTCGACTAAGGGAGTAAACTAAGCAGGACAACATCACGGCAAAGAGAAAGAAAACTTCAAACAAATAAAAAAAATATCAAAATTACAAAACATATTTTCTGATAAACAAGAAGATTGCATTCTTAAATCGATGAGTAAAACCTTTCTTTGACTTTTTGACACTTCTATTCGTTTGAACATCGTGGTATAGTAGGCCTAAACCTCCTTGGTTAAGAGAGGCCTATGTCCAGCAGTGGACTGTTAGGGGCTGTTGTTGAGTGAGCTATAATAAGTCCTATTACTACCTATTATTGTCGCTAATAACAACCAATTATAAAGGCCAATAATTATTATAATTGCTAAAGCAGTGTGAGAGCAACTGTCAATTGTAGTGCGATCTACTTCCTATAAAATAATAAAAATAAAATATTCTACCACATTCGCAGAGCTTGTACTATGGCTACTAGACAACTGATAAATACATTAATACTTTTTTTGTAAATACATACATATTATACATACAAACACCCAGACCAAATCAAACAATTTAATGTTCATGCTCACAAATGTTTGAGTCGAACATGGAATCGAACCCGCGACCTTTGTAATAGCAGTCCGTTACACAAACCAGTGCGCCAGTGGACAGGCCCGATGGTCTGTGTGGGCTCAGTGAACCTGACTGTTAAACAAGAGGTAGTGGATTTGATTTCTACCTAAATGATTGTATGATAGGCATGATCATAGGTTTTCTCTGTTCTTATGTAATCTAGTTCAAACATGTATTTTTAACGAGTCGAAGACGGACAAGAACAGGTCACCTAAGGATGAGATTAATAGAGAGGACAATAGATGAAACAGAAAAGTTGACACCGATACCGATTTGAAATTTTGCAGCATTAGTAATACATATCTTTTTTTAACGTCTAGGATTCTTATAAGAACAGGTCACCAAAGGGTAAGATGAATAGATAAATAGAGAGGACAGTAGATGAAACATATAAAAGTAAACATTGTCATAACTTAATACTGATTTAAAATTTTGTTGTATCACTAGCCTTATTTACCGGATTTATACAAATCTTTACTAAGGTGCAATTTTCTGAATTACTCGCCTTTGTGAGATGTGCGGAACGCGATCACTACAGCCGGGGCAAAAGCAGCATTTTGAATATTTCAAATAATTCTTTATAAAGAATGTTTGCGCAAGCAAGCTCATATCACAGGAATACATTCTCTCCGTATTGTTGCTGTACAGATAAAAATATTAGCGATACGGAAAGAATATTCTTTATGCCATTGAATAAATAGAGATGTTTGCAGCAATTGGATTTCGAGTAGGGATACAAGTACTGGATTCCGTCATCCAGTTCTTAAATTGCATCCAAATGTGGTTGTAAAATAAAAGTGGCACTTCCTAGAGCCATACTTCGGGACAAAGGATCCGGATCCATCTGAGTGATACCACGGTTTCATAGAAAACCGGTGTTTAGCAATTATTTCGTTGCTTCGTACGGTGTGGTGAGTTTGCCGAAGCCCAAAGGCTCCCCCCACCCCCCGCTCTGAGCGAAAGGGCACTCAAATGGAGGCAACACACTTGTGTCTCCAGAGTCGTATATGTCCATAGGCGGTAATAGTCACTGACCCGCCTGCTCGTTTGCCCACTTCAATATAAAAAAACTCCTTTAAAATCCTAATATTAAGTACCGGAGTATGGTACCGAACAAAACCTGCAACAGCCTTGATATATTCCATGTTTACCCTCTTTTTTGCGAGAGTATTGACGTAATTTCCTCTTTATTAAGTCTATATACCATCCCGTATTTCTGGTTCGACTATAATGTCCATATTATCATATCTGAAGAGGATCGGAATGTAATTTTGCCTTATTTCTACAGAATTCTTATATTAATATTTGGATAGTATGTATACGTAGCATTAACATGTATTTGAATGAGTATACTTATAAAGAAGTCGCTTTGTTTATTTAACCAATTAATTTTTCGCCGTGATTTGCTCGCATTAATGTCCACAATGATAATTTTAATCAATTTTGGTAAAAATAAACATAAGTAGCCTATATGCTATCCAAGACTACAATCTATAACTATACCAAATTTCATCTTGATCTTGAAAATCGTTCTTGCGTGATTCAGTAATAAACACCCCGTACTAACATTAACTATTTTATGGTCCTTTTTTTCAAATAGCATGGTCATGTTGTATGTACATTCTTATTCCTGATTAATTATTATTATTAAAATTTAAGATTACACTTCTATATTAATTTGAAGATATATCTATTCGATAATGCAAGATTCATTGTAGACTTTATATCATTGAAAAAATGCTTAGACTGTAAAGCCTAAAATGTATACCTACAAGACAATAAATACAGTATGAGAGCCATGTTTAGGCACAAATGGGTCGGGGTGATACCACGGCCTTAGAAACTGATTTGAGGCCATTCTTCCGTTAGTCTTCACCGAGTAAGTGATTTTGGGAGGTGACACATACGGGTGGCATTGTATTTGCGACTGTGTTCATGAACGGAGGTAGTTACTACACTTAAAAGAAATAAATGAACTAAATTATTAGTTAAGATGGATGCAGACAGCATAGCGTTGAGTGATATGACGCAACTTGTGAGATACATATGTCCAAGAGGACATTGAAATAGGCTCATCATCGTCATCGTCAACAGTCTTTAGTAGTCCACTGCTGCACATAGGTATCTCCTTACAAAGGAGGTTTTAGTCTACTTTACCACGCTGGCCAGACGGGTTGCTATAGGGTTTGTTTCAAGTTTTCCTTCTCTTTGCAGTGCTGTTGTCCTGCTTAGTTTGCTCCTTTAGTCGGCTCTTATGACACCCACGGGATGAATTGTTTGTGCAAGAAAGTAAATCAAACTTTTCCTCGTTTCACTTTAACCTGATCCTGGATCGCGCAACAACAATTTTACAGATAATATATATACACACATAAGCTAACGCCTAAAATCTTATAGCTAATATCTTACTAGAGGCAGGCAGATGCATATTAAACGCCAACATTTATTCGACCTATGAAGGAATTGCATCAAGTTTTACATCACTGAAATAGGCTGATTAACTGTAAACAAAACTCGCCATAGTCCTAACAGCTCATATTTACATTCCCTCCACGTTCGAAATAAAAACAAATCACCCTTCCAAGTGGTGTTACTCAACGTCAATGCCAATACATCAGCCTTGGCGTGATGCATCGTAAAGTGAATAATATAAAAAGCGAAAAGCACACGAAATCCTTCGGGCAACGCGTTAATGTTTCAGCACAATCACTGACGGGTTACTTATTCATGTTGCGACGAGGTCGGTCAATGATGTAGGTGGAGCGCATGAGGATGTACCGCTTGAATGATTAAGAGCAATACAAATTATTCTCGGCTTTTATGTACATATGTACATATATGATATAAAAGTGCGTCATGGGCGTCTTTGCAAGAATTCTTATTCTTATACGCATATTTGGTAATTTTATTTAGTAAATGCAAAAGTAATTGTGTATAGAAATGTTTTGATTGATGATTTATATATATTCATCATCAAGAGCCTTTACTAGTCCACTGCTGGACATAGGCCTCTCCTTAGAAAGGAGGTTTTGGCCTACTATACCACGCTGGCCAGTCGGGGTGGTATAGGGTTTGTGTCAAGTTTTCCTTCTCTCAGCAGCGTTGTTGCCCTGCTTAATTTGGTCCCTTAGTCGCTTCTTACGACACCCACGGGATGAATAGGGGTGGTGACACTCTGTATTCTTAATCCGTCACCACACGGACAGTTATATATATTATCATATGTGAATAATATTGTAATTAATGAACAGTTCTGAGGTATGCTAAATTGTAAATATTTTCTTGTTTGTTAATATATTAACAAAAAACCTATACTTAGAATAATAAATAATGATTTTTAATCCTAACATTTGAAAAAATATCAAATTAACAAGACATATTTTCTGATAAACAAGAAGAATGCAAGCTCAAATCGATGAGTAAATCCTTTTTATGCCTAGAGGGCTTAGCGTAAGTTTATTTCACTTCTATTCGTTTGAACAGCGTGGTATAGTAGGCCAAAACCTCATTTCTAAGGAGAAGGCTATGTCCAGCATAGTCCGGTCATGTTAGACATAAAAATAGTGATCAAATAAAAAAAAATCCGACAGAGCCAAATCTTCGTAGAGACCTTAGGTTTACCACAAGGAATAAAGTGTCAAAAGTCCCCATCAGTCCCATGTGAGCTTAGGGACTTATTCGGGGCCCAAGGTCGAAATTTTAGGTTTTTTGAATTTTTCTCGAAAACGGTAAGTTGTATCGAAAAAGTACCTCAGAGCAAAGTTGTAGATCTTAAAATTCTCTATAAAAATGGTCCCTATGATTTTTTCTCTAAGACCCACTATTTCCCAGATATTGCGCTTGTAAGAATCACGTTCTACATAATATGCACACATTTCCACACCACCTGTGAGGTAGTGTACTCGGCGCGGTTTTTTTTAACGTGGTATCCCCGGTAGGCCTATTCCACGAACCTTTATGACGTTATTTTCAGGAACAATAATTATTTAATAGCATGAAGATTATTGATATGGTTTACTGAGTTTAACTGTCGTTCTAACTTTTTTTTATTACTTTAATCTGACTCATACTCTTCATATTCAACTTCAACAATCATGTTTTCTTCAATTTCTTCTTGTTCTTCTTCTTCTCCTTCCTGTTGATGAACGCTTAGAAATTGTTCAAATGAAGATGAATCAGTTGTCTCTTCATCAACAACTGTCATGGTATTTAGCGTCAGCAGCAACTAAATCATACTCAAAATTAATACGCGCAAAGACAGCTTTTGACACATCATCAGAACGATCTTTAGCTAATTTTAAAATGGAATCTTTGAATGTAAGTGTAGAAACTTTATGAATTTTTCGGCGATAAATCTTCACTTTCTTCTTTTCTGCTTCTTCATCCGCTTCATCGCCACAAAATAAGCAGTGGTTTTTAAAACAAAAGCTGGATTCACTTATTCGCGCTCTAGTATGAGGTGGACTTACTTTTGAAGTACTGGCCTGTTCTTCCTCACGTTATCTTTTTGATGCAGAGATTGAAGTTTTCCGGGTGTATGATTTTCTGCAATCCACGTGAATTGTAACGGACTTTTGGCTTCTTAAATAATCAGCAAACTCATCACTTCTCGCGACACTTGCATTGATTAAAGTTGGCATTCCATGACTGACCACAATAGTTTCATCTTCAGTCAAAAGTTTATTACAATAAAGCAAAATTGTGTCATTTTTTTTAAATATTAATCAGCACTAACTTCAATAGTAGACGCTTGTAATAAATACGTATAGTCACTCGAACTGCTCGTTCAACATTAAAAGAAGCAGGTATACGTGAACGACACCACATGGACAAAAGAATAGGCAGATGTTTTTCAAGGCCAGATGTTATTCAAGTAGAGGGGATTCGGTAAGGGACCGGCGGTCATTGTAGAGTAAATTTTCTTAGAATAGTATAATGTATACATAAAAGAGACACGAGTAGGCATTTTTGCTTGCTTGAGTACCTAGATATGTATATACGTGGCATATGTGTGCATACTATGTAGAACATGATTCTTACAAGCGTAATATCTGGGAAATAGTGGGTCTTAGAGAAAAAATCATAGGGACCATTTTTATAGAGAATTTTAAGATCTACAACTTTGCTCTGAGGTACTTTTTCGATACAACTTACCGTTTTCGATAAAAATTCAAAAAACCTAAAATTTTGACCTTGGGCCCCGAATAAGTCCCTAAGCTCACATGGGACTGATGGGGACTTTTGACACTTTATTCCTTGTGGTAAACCTAAGGTCTCTACGAAGATTTGGCTCTGTCGGCATTTTTTTTTTTTCAATTGTCTAAAATGACCGGACTAGCAGTGGTCTGCTAAAGGCTGTTGATGATTGATGACGCCTACTGACGTTGTTACACCCTGGATAGTCTACG
Organism: Arctia plantaginis; assembly: GCA_902825455.1. Taxonomy (NCBI): domain Eukaryota; kingdom Metazoa; phylum Arthropoda; class Insecta; order Lepidoptera; family Erebidae; genus Arctia; species Arctia plantaginis. The sequence continues at coordinate 2,535,953 of CADEBD010000388.1, read as the reverse complement.
AATGTCAACAATCCAAAAATATAAGTTAACTAGCACAACTTCGTCTGTTTCCCTCAAAAGGAATAAATTTTGCCCGTTTTCGCAATTTTGTTAATCGATCCTCGACTCGACTATTGATCGTAACGTGATGTTATATAGCCTATATGCTTCCTCGATCAAAGGGCTAACCAACATAAAAAAAAATACAAATTGAACCCGCCGTTCCCGAGATTACCCCGATCATACTAACTCACAATCCAACCAAAAATCGATCTAAGTGGCGTGCAATGGGAGAGGCCTATGTCCAGCAGTGGACTGCGATAGGCTGATGATGATGATCATGATGATGATGATACTAACTCACAAGCTTTACCTCTTTACAATGTTAGTATAGATCTCTCACAATCTTCTGTCTCATTCACTCACTTACTTTGTATTTTATGAGATTTAAAAAAACTGTTTAAAAACTAATTTTTCTTTTCAATTTTCTTTTTATTAAAAAAATGTCCGGTCAATAGCGAACAGAAAAAAAGATTTATCAAATTTGGTGCAGTCGTTCGGAAGTTCTGCGCGTACATACATTTCGGCGATCCATTTTTATTTATATAAATTAGAACAGACCTGAAATATTGGAGCGGTAGCAGACTAAACAAAATAGACATTATTGCTGTAAGATATATTTGTATATGTTTCCGATAGTAAAATACAAATTATTTTCTAAACACTACTGAACGCTACCTCAATGCGACAACTACAAAAATGCACCACTCTTAGATGATCTCTAACATCACTTCAGCCTCTCCTTCACGTTCCTTTAAATGTTAACATGAAAGAGGGGAGGGAGGTCGACTAATATTGGACTACTCATGTAGGCTTTCGGGTCAGTCATGAATGTGAGTTGTGTGCGAGATTTTTTGTTATCGTAAACCTACCGTACCTGCGGGAGTTAAATAGATTGAGTTTTAGAAGGAATGACAGCTTACCTTTTTCTTCATTAATTTACTTTGCTTATTACAGCTCGTGTAGAAACTTTTCATGAATGAAGAAGATGTATAAATGATGTATGATTTTTCACATCCAGACCTACATACTTATATTATACTATTTATATTATATATTTCTATTATATTGTTGACGCCCGGATGGCGTAGTGGTTTGTGTAACGGACTGCTATTGCAAAGGTCGCGGGTTCGATTCCTGCTCAAGTCAAACATTTGTGTGCATGAACATTTGATGTTTGATTTGTGTCTGGGTGTTTCTATGTATAATATGTATGTATTTACAAAAAAAATTATGTATATATGTATTTATATCAGTTGTCTAGTACCCATAGTACAAGGTCTGCTTAGTTTGGGACTAGATGGCGTTGTGTGTATGTGGTTGAATATATTAATGTTATTATTATAAACTAGGTGGTACCCGCAACTTCGTTCACGTGGGATTTGAAAAGCGCTGCCTTAGTGGCGCAGTCCATGAGGCTTCAGGTTCGATGCCCAGACAGGGAAATTTTTTTATAGGGTTTTTCTGAGAGAAAAAATAGCCTAAGTTACGACAGCTACCTGGTAATAAAATATTATCAAAATCTTTGCAGCCGTTTTAAAGCTTACCCGAAACAAAGAGACAGATCAAAATATTTAAACTGGATTTTAGGCATGATGCAAATAACCATGTGAGCATGAAAAAGTCAAATTTGTTAACATTACAAACAGACACATTCATTTTATTTATTTGTATAGATGTGAAAGTGAGTTTTTTTTTGTTTTTCTTTTTTTTTTTTTTTTTTTAAAAGACAACGCCCGCATTAGGAATACATTCCTGTGTCGCGGGGGACTTTACAAACATACATGAAACGGACACAAAGAACACCCAGACTTAGAACAACAATTTGTGGATCACACAAAGTGTCGTCCCATGTGGGGTTTGAACCCACAACACTCGGCGCAGTAGGAAGCGGCGTGGCGACCGCTTAAACCACTACGCCATCCGTGCAGTCAAGTTTGTTTGCTTGTTACACTTTCACGCTTAAACCACTAAACCGATTTTAAAAATTCTTTCACCAATGGAAAGCTACATTATCAGCAAGTAACATAGTCTACTTTTTACCGCTCATCCTGTATGTACCATGGTACTGTACTATGGTAACCAAACTGCTGATAAACATAATTAAATATTTCTAAATATAAACATAATATAGGCAAACTACACCCAGACACAGAACAAATGACCGTGCTCATCACACAATTATTTGTACGTGGTGGGAATCGCACCCACGACCTCCGCCTTAGCACTCAGGGTCACTAACCACTAGAACAACTTACGACAAAAACTGACAGGAAATTCGCTCCATTTTGTCTCAATTCCCTTCAATCAATATTTAATTAAGTAATATGTAATTAAGTAATTTGGAACGCCCTTCCCCTAGAGATCAGGACATCCACCAACCGAACAATCTTTAAGACCAGAGTACGCAAGCTTTATGGAGACTTGTTGACGGAGTCATCAAAATAACCCCTTGTGTGTTCATCAATGCAGGTATATATGTATGGATGTATGTGTGTATGTTTATATTTTTTTATATATTTATAGTATTATATAGTACGTATAAATTATATTTACATCTGTATATGTATCCCCGTATATCTGTGTAGTATAACATCTTGCAACCGACTACAATTTAAATAATTTATCTCATTATACACCTGCCACACACAAATCTCTGCATCACCCCAAGGTTGACTGAAAGAAAATGCCTATGGCATTAAGTCCGCCTTATGCAATATATTTGCAGGAAGTATAAATAAATATAATGACCACTCTACTGGCTACCTTAATGGACTTATGCTAAAAAATTGATCCCTAAACACTACATTGAAACCGACAACTATTAACCCTTCTCAACCTAAACATGCTTATAAATTTAATACTAATATTTCTATAATTAATTGCTTTCAAGTTTAACCTAACTCGCCTTACAAACATAGTTAAGCATCCCACATAGATTATTCAATACCTAGTTCCTAATATATATTATTATTCTGATGAAATACGGCGCAGTATTAATATTTGATATCATAGGTTTGGAGCAGAAGGTTAACACTGTTTTCATTAATTGCTATCTTTTCTGTCTGGTTTAGGAGTTACAGTTTTAATCCTTACGATGCCAATACATCCTAATATAATAAACTAACACATAAAATCAAAATGCATAAAATTGTATACTTAAAATTTAATTTTAAAATAGCCAGTGACACTCAAAATAATAACGAATTCATCGACTTCAGAGCGTGACAAATAAATATACACACTTTCATACATTCCGTGTGGTGACGGCTTACTCGTAAGAATATGGAGTATCACCACCACCTTTACTCATCCTGTGGATGTTGTAAGAGCCGACTAAGGACGCAAACTCAACAATAATAATAAAAATATTTTCGGACGTCTGACACAACGCCATCTAGTTTCAAACTAAGCAGAGCTTATACTTTGAAAGCTAGATCGACTGATAGAATACTTTTACACTTTTTAGTAAATACATACTCATAAAAGATATAAATCACCTATCGTACAAACATTTGGTCCGACCCGGGAATCGAACAAGAGATCTCGTCACAGCAGTCGCATACGTAACGCATTCGTGAGTTTTGCAGGTGTGCATAGAAGCGGGCAACAATAAGAAGGTCCGACGCAATCCGCAAAAGTCCGACATAACCATCCGTCCGGTGGGTGGTATCCGATTGGATTTCCGCACAGGAAAAAAACAAAGGTGTACATAGGAGGCGCTCACTTACCACCTCCCTCTCATTTGCCCCCTACGTCTTAAAAATATCAATGAATGCTAACAAAAACATAAATAACAGGAATCCCATGCCGTTTAGAATAAAAATAAAAATAAGTATATCGTGAAACTAGGTTACTGCAATTGTCTTGTGTTGCGAAATTTCTTTTCTAAGAACGTAGACGAAATACTTATACGAGTATTAATAATCTATACAAATTCAACAAAGAACTATTTTATTGATATGAGAATAGTTCTGTATTGATATATATATAGTAGGTATATTTGTTCAGGATTGCTGTAGGTTTATTTACGAAATCTTAAATATATAAATATGTCATTACATGAAGAGAATATAATTCTACGAGTATGTACGTAACGTACGTAACTCGAACAAATGGAAGAACGTTAAATATTTAGATAGAAAACTCTTTATTTTGTACACCTTGCCTCCATCTCCTCGTCTACACCTCCACTATACATGGGCCCCACATATAAGGGGGAGCGTCCATGGCAGGCTATCAGATTAGTTGAAAAAAAATCGATGACCAGAAATACTCGAGCGTGTACGATTAAGATTAAGGTAAGTTGAGTCGTCCGTGTGGTGACGGATTAAGAATACAGAGTGTCACCACCCCTATTCATCCCGTGGGTGTCGTAAGAGACGACTAAATGAGAAAACTACGTAGAACAACAGCACTGCAAAGAGAAGGAAAACTTGACAGAAACCCTATACCAACCCGTCTGGCCAGCGTGGTATAGTAGGCCAAAACCTCCTTTCTAAGGAGAGGCTTATGTCCAGCAGTGGACTATTAAAGGCTGTTGATGAGTCAATTACATACACATGAGTGTGTTTTTAAAATAAATTGTCAATTTGAGCGTGACACAAGCAGTGGGAGGGTCATAAAGTTAAAAAAAATCACATGACCTTGACTTTTTTTTTAAAGCAAACAATGCAAGAAATCTTGTTTAAATGTCTACATGTTTTTTCGTGCCTTTATTTGTCACATTTTATTTTAAAAATATATATATATATTTCTAACCATCAGATTTAAAATACCCTGCAAAATTATCGTCTGATTTTTGGCTAATATGAGAGGAATTAGCATCATGGGCTCCCTTTTTTTTTCTATTCGGAGATCCCCTGCGATACCACCAGTGGCTATTTCGGACTCGAACGGACACCCACCCGTAGGCGGGGAACCAGGTGTACCCTAGAAAGGAAAGCCCTGGTACCCCGACGTACCTCGGGTCATCTATCCGCCGTAGATGACCCTGGCCTGGTTCTAAACCTCTCCCGGTCCCGCTCCGCCATTTCCTTCGCAAGCTTAACTTGCTCGCAAAAGGAGACGGCAGAGTTCCACGCACTCTTCGCACCATGGCCGCAATTATGTTTTCGAGCGAAAGAACTCCTACTCCGACTACAGGTCACGCCTCTGCTCCACCCACGCCGGGAATTCTGCCAGCGTGTGGAGCGCCGTGTCCACGGTCAGGCCATCCCAGTGGTGGCACTCAAGCGTTGGCTCCTTGCGGATCATACACAGGATCACTTGCGTCAGCCGGTATGAGAGGGTCCCGTGACGCCTCTCGAGCCAATCCAAAGCCGCGATAACAGCATGCATCGTGGGCTCCCCTACTATAAGAGCAATCTCTTCTAGACAACCTTATGATTGATCAAAATGATTCAGAGAGACAGTAGTTAGAGACACAACTAGACACAATTATAGACGTACTAAAAATAAATACGTAAATGTATATGATCACACACGTACACATTTTGATACACATCAAAGACAATAAAAGATCCTATAAAACTTTAATATTTTCTAATCTCTTGGTATTAATTACTTTAGTTATTATTAATGCCACTACCTTCTAGCACAACAGGTAAACTCTAAACATAATAATCTAATTTAGAAAAAGAAGAAGTAAATTAAAAATAGGTAAGTGAAAAATTCCTAAACAGATTTTATTTTGTCGGACATTCTACATTTTCCAGTCCTGATGATGCAGTTTATTTAGCTAGTACAAGTCTAACTTAGAGCGAGTTTTTGCTGCCCCGCGAGAATGCTGCGAACTTCTCTCAATTTATAAAAGAAAGTAATCAGACCGCATTTCTTTGGATTCACCGTTTTAAAAGAGAAAATTATTCTTAGAAACGATTTTAAGGCTTCTGTAGTTTTTTTTTTTCATTTATACGATGTATTACGTCTAGGAGCTCGTGCCTGAGTGGTATCCGAGTAGGTTAAAACATTACAAAGTTAAATAATCCTAGCCAGGTCAGATTATGGATGGGTGACTATTCTTAACACATTCAGATCCCTCTGTGGCTTGAAGAGCACGTTAAGCCATCGGTCCGGGATGCCACACGGACATCTGTGGCAATCGTTACGGGTAGCAGCCTTAAAAAAGTTCGACAATAGTCTTTCTACAGAACTTCGATATCGCCTAATACTTGACTTGTAAAGGTCTAATGGCAGTTGCTTAACGTAAAAAATCGAAGTTCAACCGTTGGACAAAGTTGGAGTTGGACTTCGCAGTAGACTCAAAACCATGTCCAAGCTAGTTTGGAAAAAAGCCTCGCAGAAAGATAAGCTTTTTGGTGTAGTTTTTTTGTATGAAGAGCAAACAAGCAGATGGATCTCCGATGGCAAGTAACCACCGCCACCCACGGACAACTATAACTCAAAAGTCAGGAAGAGGAGGATTGAGCTCCGGTAACCTCACTTACGAAGTAAAGAAAGTTAGTGAAAAGCCATGAAAGAATAACACCGGTTTACAGATATACAAAATATAAGTTTATAAATTACTTAACACGGGTTTACAATATATATAAAGGCGCATCAGGAAGGACGTAAGATAAAGTCGATATCGGCGATCGATAACTCATCTCAACTAAGATTGGCCCGCACTAAAATCTCCACTAATCGCAACGCTAAGCGCGCTCGCCGTCGAGAGCGAGTCGGTGTGAAATAAATTTACACTCAGCCCTCAGATGGCCGACCCGACACGAAGCTTCGCTAGAGTCACACTGTTAATCTGTCGCTCTTTGTCACACTCTTGACCTTTTTGCGATACGCCGACATATAGAGGAGAGTAACCAATATTGAACCGGCGCTTAAATTGGACCACTTCTGTATTTCTACCAAAATGGCACATTTTTTTTACACTAGCAACCCAAAAAGGAGCTCTAGCAGCGCCATTTTAATACTCCGCCATTTTGTAGCGCTCCGTTTTGTGCCAATACACCATACCAAATAGTACCATTTTGGTAGCAATACAGAAGTGGTCCAATTTAAGCGCCGGTTCAATATTGGTTACTCTCTCCTATGTTAACTATCACTATAATATTCTGTATGGCTAATATACAAAACCTATAAGATTTTCAAAAACCGAGATTCTGAGATCTTAATCGCATCTTTGCTATATAAAATTTATTTTAGAAATAACGACTGTTTTAATGCTTTGTAGGTAAATAACCCAAGGAAAACATAACTACTTTTTATGTCTAAAAAGATGGAAAAAAGTACTTAATTTAAACGTTGAATTTTCTTACGATACGTGATTTGATAAACGCAAGTACTGACTACAAAAAAAACAAATATATTTTTTTTAGAGTGTCTTGAACTCGACTAAATTTGCCTAGACTCTACTTCATAGCGCTCTTCGGCAGATTTAAGGTAGGAGGTAGGTAGGAGGGTAAGGATTCATCGGACTATAACATGAGACAAATATTGAGAATGCTACAAAGAACTTTTCATACGTTCCAGCTTTATCCGCGTCTCAAAAGGAATAAGATTGCCCCGTTTTTGTTGCATTTTTCATTGATGATGAGCTCCTTTTGGTCGCAGCGTGATGTTATATAGCTTACGGTCTTCCTCGGTAAATGGGCTATTAAATATTAAAAAATAGTTCAATTCAAAACAATAGTTCTTGAGATAAGCGCATTAAATCAAAAAACTCTTTAGCTTTATAATATTACTATAGTAGCAATTGGTAGCAATACAGAAGTGGTCCAATTTAAGCGCCGGTTCAATATTGGTTACTCTCTCCTATGTTAACTATCACTATAATATTCTGTATGGCTAATATACAAAACCTATAAGATTTTCAAAAACCGAGATTATGAGATCTTAATCGCATCTTTGCTATATAAAATTTATTTTAGAAATAACGACTGTTTTAATGCTTTGTAGGTAAATAACCCAAGGAAAACATAACTACTTTTTATGTCTAAAAAGATGGAAAAAAGTACACGCTTTCGTGTACATGACGTTTATTAATAGAAGAAACAGTTTGCTCAACAGGACGCTTCACAAATCAACAGCAATTTTTTTTTTACTTATTTAAACTGTAGATTAATTTATGATTTGTGTTAATAGTTAACATGATATACGTATTTAGTTATTTCTAAAATTTTAACTTAATAAGCTTATCAAATGTTGATTAAAACTATATAAATTGTCTTATAAAGTTAGACAGTATACATACATGCTATTGAGTTAAAAACTATGTAAAATCGGTAACATAGTGGTATAGAATCCAGGACATATCTTGACTTTTCATAGTGACGTTTCATTGACTAATGAAACAGTAATTCTCAGGCAATCGCTAACGTATTGTTATGTTCCTGTAAATTTCCATAAACTCATTGAAATTTTCCTGAACAAAGGCGAAAGTCTATTTAAGAGGATTTAATTAATATAATTCCTCTAAGTACTAAGTAGTAAGTTACGTCTTACACTCGTAAGTTTTCACTTAATTTAAACGTTGAATTTTCTTACGATACGTGATTTGATAAACGCAAGTACTGACTACAAAAAAAACAAATATGTTTTTTTTAGAGTCGAATAAAAATTGTTTTTGATTAAGGAGATTTAATAAATTTATACGGGACCTAAAATAATAGAACACCAAGATCTTCAATTAATGTTTTTCATTATGGCTATGCTGTACGCTTTCTGTATAGGCCATAGCTATTTGCCTGAGGCGATGATGCGAACTGTAGTAGTGCCTGTCAAGAACAAGACTGGTGACATCACTGACAGGGGTCCCAACTATAGACCCCTATCACTCGCTACCGTACTTGCCAAAGTGCTTGGCGGCATGCTCAACACACGGTTAAATAATCATCTTAATATACATGACAACCAGTTTGGGTCCCGACAAAACCGTCGACTGAGACCACGGTACTGTGTGTTAAGCAAGCTGAGTGGCGCACGCCCATTTTTTGCCTGTTTTCTATACCTTTCAAAAGGCTTTGACCTGGATTCTTATGATGTGCTACGGGATAAGTTAGAGAAAGCCAGACTACCACTACAAATTATTAACGTCTTGAAGTTCTGTTATGGAAACCAGGTCAACGCCGTGCGATGGGCAGGGGTCCTATCCGACCCATTAGAGTTAGGGTTTTAGGATGACACGGGGGGGATTAAGCTCATCTACGCTCTTTAACATGTACGTGAATGAACTGATTGTGGAACTCAGTAGCACCAGAGTCGGTTGTTATGTGGATGGGACCAGTGCCAATAACATCAGTTACGCAGACTTCTCAGTGCCACAATCTGTGGTGTCAGAAAACTTATACAGGTATGTGAAAGTTATGCCCAAAAACATGGTTTGATTCAACGCCAAGAAATCGGAGGTCATGGTGTTTGACGCTGCTAGTAGAAGAACCTACAATCTACCACCCGTGACCCTTAGCGATACGACTTTACGAAGAGTTTATACTTAGTAGTCACTTATATAACTTTAGACAATCCGTCTGCTAAGCGAGGAGACGGATTGTCTTGGCTCATAAAAAAAGTCTTGAAACTAAAGCAAAAATATAATTCACGTTTCGAAAAGAGCTTTTTAACCGTCTGCTAATAAAAAAAAGACACTCCAAATTGTTGCCTTTGTAGATACTTAATATTCTCTGTATGCCCTCATTTATTTTCCGAAAATACAGTGTTTTTAGAATTTAAGTTTACATTCATCAACAAACAAAATTTATTGAATAAATAAAAAACAAATTGCGAGTCGGACTTGTGCGCTTGTGAGGACTTTGTGTAGCAAAATAAATAAAACAGATTAAGTGAATACAAATCCTTTTAGAACTGAATAGTAGTCGAGTGCTGTGACAAAAAGTACACAGCGGTAGACATCTTCGCAAACATTTTGTATTTCATTAAAAAAAAACTGGCTTTTAGACTGCTAAAGCTGTTAAATCTCGTAGTATTTCTTTTTCACAAAAGTTTTAAATGCCACAAGTAAAAATGTTTGGCACTTTATGGACGGAGTCAATATAGGAATGTAAGGTTGCGTGCGCGTTGGCCGGAACTCCCCCGTGGGATTTGGAGGCGGAAGTGCTCGCCGAAGTTTATCGGCGAGTGGCTGACTCCCGGGCGGAGAGCGGATTTCGCCCTCCGCCCGAAGACGTGCGCGAGTGGCGCGAAGCCGCTCGCCGAGCCACGATGGCTCGTTGGTCGTTCCGGCTGGAGACTCCACGCGCTGGCTTCGCCGCCGTGGAGGCTCTCCAGCCGGTCATCGCCGAGTGGGCAGGGCGGCAGCACGGGACCCTTACCTTCCGGCTGACGCAGGTGCTTTCCGGGCACGGTTGCTTCGGAAAGTACCTGCACTCGGTCGCTAGGAGGGAACTGAGTCCCGCCTGCCACCACTGCGACTGCAGTGAGGACTCGGCCCAGCACACGCTGGCGGTCTGCCCCGCATGGGCGACGCAGCGCCGGGCCCTCACTGCAGTCATCGGAGTGGATCTCTCGCTACCGGCCGTAGTACGCTCCATGGCCGGTAGCGACAGTTGTTTTACCGCGGTCGCAACCTTCTGCGAGGAAGTAATCTCGCAGAAGGAGGCGGCGGAGAAGGCCCGGGAGGACGACCTCCACTCGGACCCGATCCGCCGCCGGCGAACCGGGCGGCGGAGGCGCGCTTTCCTGCGCCTCATGCCGCCCTGAGTGTGGCCGCGGGTGGACGGGGTGGGTTTCCCCTCCACCCGGAGGGGAGGCGTGTGCCGGACGTCGCCTAAATAGAGGTTGAACTTTTGAGACGGAGCCCGCACCAGGAGCGGGCAGGCGCTAGGAGGGGTCCGGATGTCTTAATAACAGCTGTTCCCGGATCCCTCCAGAGGCGCAGAGTGGCACACCGTGTGGTTTTAGTCGGTCCGAGTCCGACACACCACCCCGCCGCAAACCCCGGTGGGGTGACGGTCCGAGGGGATTTCCACACGTTAAAAAAAAAAAAAAAAGGAATGAAACATTTACATGAAACTTTGAAGCCGACACATTAACAAGTGCGCTTTAGAGTAGCCATAAGACGGCTTGAAACGGGAATACGACATTTTCCTGCGTGCACTCATCTGATGGCAGGGAAACAAGTTCACCAACACACGGTGTATACTCACTTACTCACCAACTTTCGATTTTTAAATTTTACGTCGAAATTAAATGTTTAAAATTTAATAAATTAATGTAATAATAGTAAGTTACTATCAACAAAAATAATTATGAACTTTAGAATTAGGAAAAACGTCCATGAATTACTAACCACTAAATAACAGGACCTATTCCTGTTATTTAGTGGTTAGTAATTCTGTTTGCCAAGCCAGAAATGGTGAGATAGATTCCTTTGCAAGACAAAATACTCGTGTAATGAGCACGATCATTTGTTATGTCTGACTGTTTCTCTATCCGTCTGTCTGTTTGTCTATTACCTCTTACGATTAAACCGTTGAACCGATTTGGATGTAATTTCTTATGGAGATAGTTTGAGTTCCGGGAAAGGACATAAGATGGTTTTAATCCCGATATCTTCCTATATGTGGGTGAAAAGAGGGGTGGAAGTTGGTATGGGGAATCAATAACCGCTGAACCCATTTAGATGACATTTTGATTCTTGAGGAGGGACATACGCTTTTTAACCCGATAACCGACATACACGCGGGCAGAGCCGGAGGCAAAAGCTAGTTATTTAAATATTCATCAGCAGTCTTGTCATAGTAGTGACTGATGTGAGATAATTTTAGTTATTTAGTTACTATTATAGTACATCTCTTAGCATATCTTGGTTTGGTATTGTCTTTGTTTAACTACTACAGTACCTTACGATGAAAGAGACACAAACTCGATACAGACAGTCCTCAAAATATACACGAGATATTATTGACGGGCCGATTGGTCTAGCGGTTAGTGACCCTGACTGCTAAGCCGGAGGTCGTGGGTTAGATTCCTACCCAGGACAGATATTGTGTAATGAGCACGATCATTTGTTCTATGTCTGGGTGTAATTTACCTGTAATATGTGTGTATTTAGAATAAGTATGTTTATCAGCAGTCTATTTATCATAGTACAGGTTCTGCCTAATTTAAGACTGCACGGATGGCGTAGTGGCTTAAGCGGTCGCCATGCCGCTCACTGATACGGTGAGTGTCGTAAGTCCCCGCATCCCCGCATGCGACGACACTTTGTGTGATCCACAAATTGTTGTTCTGAGTCTGAATGTTCTTTGTGTCCGTTTCATGTATGTTTGTAAAGTCCAAAGAAAAAGTTTGGAATCAGACGGCCATGTGCGAGATGTGTCAAGTTCTGTGTCAAGTTATCATTATTTTCCTACATTTCACATTGTAATCTATAGTAATATTATAAAGCTAAAGAGTTTATTTGTTTACCGAGGAAGACCATAAGCTATATAACATCACGCTGCGACCAATAGGAGCTCATCATCAATGAAAAATGCAACAAAAACGGGAGAGACGCGGATTAAGCTGGAACGCATGCAAAGTTCTTTGTACTCGTAGCATTCTCAATGTTTGTCTCATGGAATAGTCCGATGAATCCTTACCCTTCTACCTACCTCCTACCTTAAATCTGCCGAAAAGCGCTATGAAGTAGAGGCTAGGCAAATTTAGTCGAGTTCAAGACATGCTTTTCTTGGTATCTTAAACTGCTTCCAGAGCAGTTTGAACTACTAAAGAACACGTACGAAAAGTTTTTCCAGCCATCTTCTGAATTAATCATAAAAGAATTAATTTACTATTAATTAATATATTCTACTTTACTAAATCTTTTTGCAGACTTTTTTTCTAACCGTACACATGTTCAAACTATTTATTTGAGTATTTAATGTTAAAACATATTTTCAATTAAGGCGGGGATCTAATTAAATCGCAAAACGAGGCTGTTTTCGACTTACACAACTTCGTCGAAGCCTGTAACACATATGATAAGACCATCATAAGCTGACCTATGTCTCCCCTCGGCTAAAACCAACTTACGACTACGACGAAGTAAATTAATGGAGGACAACGGGTCGACTCGCCTGGTTCAGTACGATTTGGTGGGAATACAAACGATCCTACTTAAAAGTTTTATGGGTTCCGTATAAATTCCATTAGCTTTTCATGGTTTTACATTTTAAACAGATGTTTTGTGCAAAATTCACGGCACCATTACGCGTATGCTAATGTTACTTTAGATAAAGCACTTAACAATTCAGATTAGAAATAAATATAAATGTCTATATTTAGATTCAACCGCTGTAATCCATTTTTTATGGTGTGGAGGAACGGGTGTCATATCCCTCCAACACAAAGGGACCTCCAACCAGGCGAGGTGATCATGTCTGGAGTTGATGAACGGAACGGTAGTGTTGGGAAATTGTAAATATGCTAATCGGCTTCAGAATTATTTATATCGCGATAAAGGATTAGCAGTTACTCCGTAGTTCGGTGTGTCTTTATTAGATGGCGCTGTAGTATGTTTTTGCTTTCACTCTATGTGGAAGTCGCCACAATGGTGTAAGGAGCAAACGGGCAGGGCGGTAACGGTAACAGTGTCGCGAGTTCAATGATTTTTTCCCATCTCAAAAAATACATTATTTTGTTTGCTGTTCAAAATGCCCAACGCGCCTAAAGAAGTTTTCGCTTCAAAAGTTGTTGCAGTAAACAAACTCACTTTCACATTTTTATTCATAAGTATGGGTTTAAAATTCGAATTACTTTGAACAACGTTTAATTAAAGGTTACGAATATGTCAAAAGGAATTGGTTTATATACACTTTGCGCATATGCACATCCGTATTTATGCAGAAACATACACACTAACGGAACACGTCTATATGTACTGACAAAACACACATAAGAACTCTACATAAGGCATTGTTATAACCTTTTAACATATGTATTGTCTAGAAGTGATAGTTCAAGTGACAGATACTTTGAATTTGAATTCTCCGAGAAAAGAATTCTCACACAATTAATGTTTATCACGATCTTGTCATTGTACTGGTGGAATCTTACTTTCAAAATAAACAAATCGATGTAAGCCACTAGCGGAATTCTTATTCATTGATTAGTTGTCACTAGCTATGGACGGCAAACAGTGGACAATATTGTGTTTAATCCTTCTTCCAGTTTTCATCGTAAGATTTTTTAAGTTACCTTTAAACTACCTCTAGTTTAAATATTTTAAGTTTACAATGAAAATAACGCCCCTGGTGATAACGTGATGAGTGTCCATTTTATTCATAGACGTAAACAGTAACAGATCTTTTTAATAATGTGCAAAATATGTATATTCTATCCCGATCTGATTAATAAGTTTAAATTAAGTTTATACTCACATTTTTTTTAAAACGAACTGTCCTGTCAAACTAATATTTATTTAAACAGTAACTAAAATTATTAAGGTTTAGTACGTTCGAAGTGGAATCGTAGGACTTGCCGCATTCTAAAAACCTAGACTTAGTTACAATATTACCGGTCAAATTCCTTAAATAAAATTACCAAAATTTTCCTAAAGTAGTCTGACTGTATTAAAACTAAATATTGTCAAAAAGATGTTTTTAATATCTCTAATATCTCATCAGAGATCCTAAAGAACATATGTTAACAGCTTGACTGTATCTTGTACAGGAGGCCTGGTCTTCACGATCTTCGCGGGAGGACAAAAGAGAACCAAGAGATTTACCAGATAAGAGAGACCTAAGACGACACTATCATTCTAAACGACATATGCAGATAGAAAATGAGCCCAAGATGAAAAGAATCACCACTCAGAAGCCTTCAAGAGACCTAAGAAAAAAGGTACGTATCAAAAAAACATTTCTCTTAAAAGTAATCATCACTTTAAAGCGCCTAAATCATAACCTGCGCCTAATAATATTATTTTACTCAAATTCTGACACACCATTGATTGACACGAATAAAGACCCAAAGAAAATAGTAAAATATTTGTCTATGAAACTGCTTGAGTCACTTGTAAATTAAATAAGAATAAGGTGCAAACACGGTTTCAATTACAATAAAACACACTTACATAAATAACTTACTACTGTTCCTGTAGCCTTCAGGTCATTTGGCACCGCTTGAAGAAGACGATATGGATAACGATGAAGTAATATCTGTTGCGATCGGCCCTCCCCCCATTCGTCCCAAGTATGACAAAGTCCATTGGAAACATCCACCCAAGCCAACCAATACGCCCAACGTCACCAATGCAACAGCCACAAACCTCATCAAAGACATTCTTACCGAACTTGGAAGAGAATTAATTTCAAGACACGTCAGCGAAGATTTTATCTTTGGTCAGTATATAGGTAATTCCATGAAGAATTTGACAGCTGAAATAAAATTAAAATTGCAACACGAAGTTCTAGATCTGATAGTGAAATATCAAAAGATAAGCAATGGTGAAGCCGCGAAACATCCTGAAGAAAAGCCCACTAGTTCAAGTCCTCTAGCGGCAATTAATCAAATTAATAGTATAAAAGATTTAAAAACCGAAAAGAAATTTACAGCAGCAAATGAAACGGAAGATACATGGCCTGATTTTTCAAACCTAAAATTATGAGTCAATAATTTTTCCAATTATACTTTAAGGTCTGACTGTCACAGACTATTTTTTCCTAAAGCAACTCCAAACTTGCACAATATACCTATTTAAAATACTGTTTTGTTATATCTTTAATATTCTTATATTATATATTTAAATATAACTAAAAAATATAGACATCGGTTTTCATTCATAATTTATTTTAAATTACCGTAACATATTCTCACTTCTATTTTAAAGTTCAGTCGCAAAGCTATTCAAGTTCCCCTGGCAATAAGGTTTTTCTTTGTATTTGTTATCATCTTCCTACTCTTTTCTCAAATTTGTCCCATATAACGTCGGTGCAATCCGTGTGGTGACGGATTAATAATACAGAGTGTCACCACCCCTATTCATTCCGTGGGTGTCATAAGAGCCGACTAAGGGAAAAAACTAGGCATAACAACAGCACTGCCGAGAGAAGGAAAACTTGACACAAACCCTATACCCGTTCAGCCAGCGATCTTAGAATAATAGTCATATGAAATTTCCATACCGGCCAATTCGTGCCGTTCAATTTTATTAACTGTGTACCTGACTCTCCATTTCTGTTATTTCTCCCCTGAATTACTTACAATATTGTATATGCGTTCAATCAATCGCCATGTGCCTGGGCCCATAACCTGTTGCACATTTATGTTGTAGTGAAAGTTAAAATAAAATAATATAATAAGTAATCAGTGTTTGTTTAATTCTTCTTTCTCACACAGAAATGTTTTATTACAGTAATTTTACTTTGATGGCACAATAACATTTTTCTCTTTACACATGGACACGTTCTTTCAAAAAAAAATTAAAACAGGAAGGACAACTTATAAAACTAGCTCAGGGTTGCCATAAATACAACTCTTATTTTATTGTTTTCTCAACACTTATGTCCAGCAGTGGACTGTTCAAGGCTGTTGATGGATAAGTTTTCTTCTTCCATTCTTCTCGATGACTCGAAATCTTCTTTCAACACTCTTACATTTCATTGCGCATGATGATTGCATGATTTTGGCTTTTTCTTTTGTGACCAGCGGTCTGCCTGACGCCAAACTTCCTAGGGAATGTAATCGTTCTAGACCCCTTATCAAAATAAAATCCACTGACATTTGAAAAGTCCAAACAACCAGCGATTTCCTGCTGTCAAACTAAACAGCAACAACAAACAACAACTCTTTTTTCATGTATGTATAACCTGCAACTCCCTTAGTTATAAACTACGCAGGACAACAGCACTGCAAAGAGAAGGAAACCTTAAAACAAAACCTATACCAACCCGTCTGGCCAGCGTGGTATAGTAGGCCAAAACCTCCTTTCTAAGGAGAGGCCTTTGTCCAGCAGTAGCCTAGTAAAGGCTGTTGAACATGATAAACCTGCAATAAATCTCGTACAATTAAAATAAGATTGGTTCAAGTAAAATGCAATTCATAGAATCCGAGCCACTGCTCCAACTCTCTTTAATCAGCAAAAACATTCCCTTTTCAAACAAATAACAGCATTTATCTGCACCTGCAAAATGATAACTCATAATAAGAAACGATACACAAATTGAAATACATAAATTTATGGGAAACCTAAGAAATGGATAGACAAATCTTATCAAAGTCAAGTATATTTTTATACTATAGGCAAAGTGCATGCATGTTAATGAATGTCAATTTTTGTCTGAAAATATAATATTTTTTCATAAAAACAAAGATAGCTTTTCGAAAAGAAGTGATTTACATTCTGTAAATATCAGAAATATAAATAAACTTGTTGTACCTGTCTTTGGGCTCCAAAAGATAAACAAGTCATTTCGAGGTCAATGTGTCTGATATTATAATAAAATCCCAAATAATAGACAAAACCTAAGTACAAACAAATTTAAATCTTTAATAAAACGTTCGTCTACGACATAAATTACCTTCGGTCCTCTAGAATAACCTTTATCTTCGTTGCCCCCTCCACTTACGTCTGAGTTCATTGGCGCATCCTTCAGTCCGTTCTTCTTTGGAATTTGCTGCCGCTCGAAATCAGGATATCTACTAACACTTATTCCTTTAAAGGAAAAGTAAAGAAGTTTCTGGTCAAACAACGGGCAGAATCAACCAACTTATGATTATTTAATATAAAATATTTATCAATCAGTATCTGTTTGCATATGTGTTCATATGTTTTTGTGTGGTATTTATGTATTGTAATGTATGTAATTATGTGTAATATGCATGGGTCTAGCATATGTTAGGTCTCTAGAAATGTCATTTTTTTAAATGTATATATTACTAAATTTCTGTTCTGTTTTTAAATTTACAGTAAGTAACCAAAATGTACCTACTTCCTGTTTTCTCTGCATCATCCAAAGGTTGACTGTTAGAGAATGCCTTAGGCATCAAGTCCGTCTATGTGCCAAATGTGCATGATGTATCAATAAATAAATAAAAAAACGTTAATTATGTCATCAAGCCCATTATTCAATTGTAAATTACATAGAAGACAAAAATGCTTGGGATAAATTTAGCACAGGCTATTTTCTAAGTGAAAATATAGTGTGGGCTAGTGTGTTTTTTTATTTTTTCATTGTAATTTCTATTTCAACTTTTTTCTTTATCGTGTTTTCTCTTCATTCCCTTTTCAGCTTTTATTCCTTAATGAAGGACATACTGGCACACATTAAAACAATGTTGTGGTATATTTAATGATGCTATTGTATCTAGCGGTTAATTAAAAAGGAGTGCCCGTGATTTTGTTCGGCCTTTCTTCTTAAAAGGCTCAAGCCTTTGAACGGGAGGTCGTATATCGGCACAGGCATACTCGTATAATAGATTTCCGGTAGGTATCATTTTTATGATATTAATTTTGCTAAATAATTGACAAAATAGAGATTGTCGCTATTGTGTGTGTTGATCTATGACTTTAGAGTCTGCATAAAAGACGATTTCAAAATATTTTTTTTATGAAATACAAATATTATGAGTTTGAAAAAGAATTTATGGACATTATTCAATACAATTCATTACTATTACATACATTATGGAATACAATTCTCAAATTCAAAGGTCAAAGAACATACAGATGAGACAGACAGATCAGATGAGAGTGACAGGTCATAGATTCAATTATCACCTAAGCTGAATAATTGTCCGTGCATATATTTGAGGAAGGTCATTCGTTGTGTCTTGGTTTTAATATTATATGTAGGTATTTTAATTTAATAATATTATAAGTCTAATGTTCAAGTATCTTGACTGCTAAGCAGATGTTGTGACTTCGATTCCTATCGAGGGCAAACATTGTGTGATGAGTATGATCATTTGTTCTATATCTGGGTGTAATTTATCTTTAATGTACATACTTATGCGTTATTATATTTTTTTATATAATATAATAACTCAACTAATTTATATTTCTAAATTTGTTCTTAAAATGATATTATTTAACAACTCATTATAGTTCCAAACCGCGCTACCAGTACAACAATCCGATTTATTGCCTAAATCCCCGGTGACGGAGGCTTAAATCTGAAATTTCGTGTAATCGCAAACCAGCGTTATCTGGTCAAAGTGTTTGACTTTCACCCGAGAGGGTCCCAAACCAAACAGCCCACCTATCCTTGCTTTAGCGTACCAACGAAAATATAGCCATGATGTAATCGTATTTACTGTAATAGGATTAACAGAGATAGTAATGTTGAATGAAATCTACTACTATAAAACCTTTTGGTTCTATTTTCAGGGTACTATTCTTTTGTTTTAGTTCGCTTTGTTTTTGGATTTCATGTGAAATCTAGCCTTTGGTCGTATTTTGTCTGTACAAAGCCTGTGTTAAATAAATTAAAAAGTGTGCTTAGTTGCAATTCACTGATCTGGACTCACAAACAGTGTACAGGTTTAACGTTCGACTTTTAATGGAACAAAAGAAGTTAATTGTGTGTACGAATTTCAAAATAATCTTTTAAATACATTGATTTTAGTCCGAATGGAACTGTTGATGAAAGTACCTATATTCAATAGAACATCGCTGTCCTGCTTTACAGTAGGACCACCATGCCTCTATTGAAAGTGGCAGATTTTTTGTGTAAGCAAAGCTTAAGTGACTTCAATAGTGCTATTAAAGTTTTGCAGTGAGTAAACCAGTACAATACCTGTATAATCCTGAACAACATACTTTACGTTTGTAGAAACACGGTTGTGCAAAATCATATTTTTATTTCTCCAGCTGTCCTTTAACTGCTATTAATACACCGATGCTCTTTTTTTTGTCTTCCCATTTCGCGGTTTATTGATCCCGAATTTCACATAAAGTAAGTGTTTTTAGGACTCCGTACCTCAAAAGAAAAAGTAAAATCTTTATAAGATCACTTTGTTGTGTCTTTCTGATTATGGATTCGTACTTTGTTATATATTCATCAAACTGTGGTTTGAAATTTGATGAGTTGAGATAGAGTTACAAATATATTTTATGGATTTTACGGATCATCTTTTACTCTTATAAAACGGGTATATTATGACAATTTATCTTGTTAAACCCACTTGTATTAGATTTTCATTTAATTCGTAACAAAAGTTAATAAATGAATAAGTTATCTACTCTTTGCATCTATTGTTTGTACAAGAAAGTAAATCTAACTTTGCCTCGTTTCACTTTAACCTTATCCTGGATCGCGCAACAACACTTTTACAGATTATATATATACACACATAAGCTAACGCCTAAAATCTTATAGCTAATATCTTACTAGGGGCAGGCAGATGCATATTAAGCACCAACATTTATTCGACCTATGAAGAAAGAGAGAGAGAAAAGAATGAGATAACGAAATCAGGAGTCAATCAAAAGACAAAGTAGGTAGGGAAGCCATACCCAAGGCATCCCTCTATGGTTATATGGAGAGATTAGAGAGCATCGGCTTGAGCAGGTCAAGGTCGTAAACTTGTAACCCATTTCGCTGTAGGTGGAATATGCAAGCCTTTAACTAAACATACAATGTCAACCGTAGGAGAGAGCCATGATTCAGCACACGTTGGCGACGATACCGGCCGTCGACGGGGATGCGAGCCGCCAAAGAGTGGGGACCTCTGGTGATGTTTTCCCCTGGGATAGGGCCTGATTAGGTATGGTATCAATTCGCGGAGGACCTGAAATAAAATGGTCCTGGTCATCCCTTAGCAGAACACCTGAGGCCGGCCGTCGGGGTGGTTTTTAGTGGAATAACCACATACTTCTGGCTCCTGAGTACCGAGAAGCAGGAGATTCGAACTGATTTTAAACTCCATCAACAAAAAAAAAGGGCCGCCTTGATACTACGTGCTCATAGAAAACCAGTGTTAAGCAAATTATTTGCTGCATTTCACCGATTGAGAAAAATTACCATAGGCTGGCAATTTGTGACTCTTAGGCCATTGGCGGCGGTAGCCACCTACTATCCGATCATGTGACCAATCTGCTCATTTGATAGGACAAAAAAAAATGTGTACAGACAACGTCCTAACTTCAACGAATAAACATGATCACTAAGCCTCGGCAACGCATTTTTTATTTTTATTAAAGGACGCCCATTGTGTTACTCTGAAATAAAATGGAATCCTTGAAAATATTGAATACTTACAGCTTCTGTCAGTGTGCGAAGTCAAGGGCAACCCTCAGATTTGCAAAATTAATTCCAAACACTTTTGTTGTTTTGGCAAAACAATGACATTGAGCTGACCTTGAATCCTTTTGGGCACATCGCCAATAGTGCTCAACTGCCCATAGGACATAAAGAGAAAAAACCCGTATAAGTCATCTGATTAAATGTTTAGTTATTTGATACTAGTTGGACCATTTCGGTGATAAATAGACACTTAAAATAATCATATATTTAGGTGTGTGTATAAGGAATTTTATTTATTGAAAAGGATTTTTTATTGAAAAGGAAAACTAGAAACAAACCCTATGTTAACCCATCTGGCCAATGTAGTATAATATGCCAAAACCTCCTTTCTAAGAAGAAAAGAAGAAGCCTATGTGCAGCAGTGGAGTACTTAAGGCTATTGATGATGATGATGACGTACAAATTAAAACAATAAAATATTTTGAGTCTTGTATTTTTCTCTTCTTTTATCTGTCCAACATGTATTAAAAACTACGTGACATCTACAAAAAACTACAGGGCCCCAATTAAAAACTGGATCAATCACAGAACGGGAGCTTTATATAATAACTGATCAAGTGTACCCTGATATAGAACAAAACATTTAAAACTTAAAGACTTATGGTTGAAATTTGATTACCGGGCGATCTCTAGGATCCATAAAAGCAGAACCTGAAATTCAACCAAGAGCGGTGTTTACATAATTACTGTACTAAATTGTATGCAGGTTACGCTACATAGAGTACTCTAACTAATGGCCACAGAGCCTCACCCTGTTATTTCAAATTGCGACTGTTCTACGGCAAAATGAAAATTGCTGCGAATGTGACATTTTAGTTCCTTGTTTTCAAATATGGATGAATTTTAAAATCCAGAACCTTAGAAAATATGATTGTCGTCATTTTCCGCCGCTTTTATTATTTCTATTTGTAGACAGCCTAAGGCGTGTTATAAAGAACTTTGGCTAGTTCCTTTTATGACCGGCCGCTAGGCTGGTAGTTCTCCTTGGGAACGTAGTTATTTATAGATAGGACAAAGTGAAAAGGTGGGCTAAAGGAAATAAAAATAATGGTGCGCTTTTAAAGAAACTTGTGTTGCCTTCCATTAAATTCTGTGATTTGAAACGTCACTGGGATAGAGATTAATGGCTTTGACCGTAGAAAACTTGCACCCTCGAAGAGGCTGGTAAAGGTAGTAACCTCCCCCCTCCTCACCTACTTAAAGATGAATTAATATATTGTTGGTAAAATTATGTACTTCTGTGTGTTCAAGCGAGTCTCGAGCCAAAGACATCATTGTTAAAATTGTAAATTAAAAATAATGAACACTTAAACATCCACCTATACAAAATAATATAATTAATTTTGACATCAAATGTTAACTTTTTCTATTTTCAAACAATTTAAACATGTTTGTTGTTTTTTTTATTGGATTTTTTTTATTGTGTAAACAATGTGGTAACACGCGTTACTCGTATCCATTGAAATGTAGAATCTTGATATGTTACCTTAGAAGTGGTGCTTGAATTTTCGAGTCTGATGAATTTTCTCGCGCCGACGAATACTCCCTTTCACTTTGTATTGTCATAATGTTATGAAAATTTGAATTAAAATTATTCAGATGCTTTTTTTGTCTTCCCATTTCGCGTTTCATTGCTCCCAAATTTCTTTTTTTTTTAAGTCAACTCCCGCACTAGGAATAAATCCTGTGTCGCGGCGGACTTTACAAACATGCATGAAACGGACATGAAGGACACCCAGACTCAGAACAACAATTTGTGGATAACGCAAAGTATTGTCCCATGTGAGGATCGAACCTACAACACTCAGCGCAGTAGGAAACGTCAAGGTGACCGGACCTTAAAAGAAAAAGAATCTTTATAAAATCACTTTGTTATCTATCTGTCTATCTTTCCGTCTGTCCGTCAAGACTCTTTATCATACACATAAGATTACAAAAAAAATATTGAAAATCGGTCTACAATTGACGGAGATATCGCGTAACAAACAAACAAAAAAATACAAAAAAATAAGAAGTCGGTTAACAGCAGCTTCGATTAGCATACCTAACTAATTTCTGAACTATTTATGATATGAACATACAAATTAAGCAATTCCTAGGTGAACAATTCCGTGGTGAACAAAACTTATAATATCAATGTGTAATAACACTCTTTCTCTCTCTTCTCTCTTCCATACACTCCTAATGCTAACAATATGGCTACTATATAACTTAAACAAACAACCTAACATCTATAAATGACTGTTTACAAAGTAAACTCTCCAACCAAATTACATAAATTTCTAATAAATAAATGATCAAGGAGGAAGCAAGAAAAGTTGGGAAGGTCTAAGATAAACAGATACAAAGGGATTACAAAACAAACGGAAACTAAACGTGACAGACCTCGGGACAGATTTGGGGTCCAATATCCACTGGAAGCTTTACACAGTTGGATTAGTTATATTGATCTGTTTAATGGGATCACGGTGTTAGTACAGGTGACAAAACTTTTAGTCGAAAGACACACATGAGGGAATATTTTGGAAAGCGTTTTGGGAAAATGTTTTAAGTGCAATTCTAATTGTGTTATATTGCTTTATAAAAAGCCAGTGATAAATACAAGTGATGAAATAATTGACTTTTAAGCAGACGTTGGAAAAACAGAAAGAGCTAAAATTTAAAAAATAATCATTTCCGGCTGTGGGTGGTATTCACTTACCTAGTTGGCTGGTTCGCCGCTACACAATAAAACCTAGTTGAAGCTTTTCAACCGGTTCACTCTTTAATTATTGCATTGGAATGCGTTGAGATTTTACTTTGAAAAATATTGCAAGATTTGTTCAAACCTACAAGTACTTTTAACTGTTCTGTGTCTAGTAGAGCGAAAATTTTGTTATTGCTTTGTTCAAAACCTATAGATGTCACCTATATTGTTAGGTTTTCATGAGAAAACAACGAATACTGGGTTCTATGGAGCATAACAAACACACAAAGTCGAGAAGTTATAATCAAAGTTAGTCGTAGTTTTAAAATAATTTCTGCAAAAATGCTGTTTACAACATAGTTTTCATAACAAACAAAAGTTTACCGACTGCAATTTCTAATACTTATGGTTTGCCGTATTTGTGCCACAAAAAGTAATATTGTAACTGCACAATATTCCATAGTAATACTGTAGAACATGTTCTGTTTGTATTTCTGTTATCCTTTCGCCCCTAAACTACTTAATCAATTTTGATATGGGACAAAGTACAAAAAAACCTTTAAGAAGGACCTTGGAAGTTCTAAAAAACTTCAGCCCAAGGCCTTGGTATGAAGTTGGTCAAGGCCGTGGTGAACTATTCTTTTTTTGACGGTAAGCACACGTATTTAAGTGATACATTAACACACACACAGTAAACCTCCGTCGTGATCGGTCTCGAGTATTATTATTATTATATAAGTAGTATATTATCATTATTATACTATGTTAACATTATATTTACAGTTTAATAATATACCGTGGCAAGTACTGAAGTTTCTCTAAAGCAAAGGTTTTTGGTTTGTTTAGTTGTAATTTCCATTAGTTAAACTAAACTAGCCTTCCAGGACTTAACTAGATACTAGAATCCCGAAATGCAGTAGATAGACTACTAATAAATTTTGTACGAAGTTATTATCTAAGCAAACAAGAGTTATATGCGTGTCTATTAACAATCCATTAAACTGTTCATGCAGATCTATTACGGGGAGCCGGCCACTGTTATGTGTTTTTAGAACTAATAACAAGCAAATCTTACAGTAGTCGTATTTGATGTCTATTTGCGAATACCTGTGAATAGCTTCGTTGTAATTTTACTCTAATGTTTTTCTTTGCGTTATTTGTGCTGTGGGTATTCCAAACAAAAAAAAAACATCAGCGCGCGCTCATGGATCAAATCAAATAACACATGTTCTTGTTACATACTTCTCGCTCTTTTCGCGGATAACTAACACAGATAACTAACAACACTATATTATATATATTCTGAAATCACGACTCACGCTTTACCTATAGTTAAAGGGCTCTTGTCCGTTTCTGAAATACACACGGAACTCTGATCTCTTAAATTTTTCTTTTTCTTAACATAAAATAAGATTGAAGAAATTAAAGAAAAACAATATCAATAGACACCCATTGTTATGTTGCAATGTTAAAGAACAGCTAATAATTTCTTTACATTATTGTTTAATGTCATTAACCTTAACGACCAACAAATCATTAAATATAATAAATAAATTAAATATAATAAATAAATAAATCATTATCTAGTAAAACTTCTACTCGAAATAAAGAATCAACCTTCGGATATTCATTATTCACATTTCAAATACAAAAATAACATTCAACTTGACATCTGACGCAAACTTTT